>CM028131.1:694815000-696015000 GCA_016271365.2 Neoceratodus forsteri | reverse complement strand
TTCAGCAGGGTCCTGAATATCGGAGGAAAAGGAGGGAAGGCGTACAGAAACTTCCCTGTCCAATCCAGTGCCAATGCACCCAGGGGTAGTGTGTCCCTGAGAGGAGGACTACAGCAGTATATTGGTAACTGGTGATTTTCTGCAGAGGCGTACAGATCCATCTCTGGAGTGCCCCATCGTCTGAAAATCAAGCCAAGAATTTGAGGATTCAGGAACCACTCGTGGTGGTCCTGACTTATCTTGTTGAGGGAGTCGGCCAGTGCATTGTCCTTTCCTGGAAGATGTATGGCTGAAAGGGGTACCTTCATGGAGTAAGCCAGTGGGGCTGACCTGGTTCCTCCCTGTTTGTTGATGTAATACATAGTAGTGGTATTGTCTGTTCTGACCTGCACCACATTGTTTTGAAAATGTGGAGCAAATGGCTGCAGGGCTAGGTACACTGCTGTGAGCTGCAGCAGATTTATGTGCAACAGGGATTCCTGAGGAGACCATGTGCTACTTGCTGTATAATCCAACATGTGTGCTCCCCAACCCAGAAGGGATGCATCTATTGTAAGAACTAAGGAAGGTTGCTCCTTTGTGAAAGGCATACCTCCCCAAAGGTTTTGTTTGTCCAGCCACCACTGCAGTGCCTGTAAGAGACTGTGGGTGACAGGAACCAGTTTGGACAGAGGATCTGTCCTCTGTGACCAATATTGTCTCAGGTGGAACTGGGTGTCTCTCATTTGGAATCTGGAACCTAGTACCACTGTGGTGGCAGCTGCCATGTGGCCCAAAAGCCCGATGAATTCTCTGGCTGGTTTGGGTTTTCCTGGTACAGATGATCTTGCAATCCTCAGAATGCTGCTTACCCTGTCCTGTGGCAGAAAAGCTCTGCCCAGGCTGGTGTTTAGTTCTGCTCCAATGAACTAGAGTACCTGGACTGGTATTTGCTGAGAATCTGCTAATTTATGAGGAAACCCAGGGATTCCAGAGTAGACTTTGTTAGTAGTAGTAGTAGTAGTAGTAATAAAATTTATTTATACAGGATATGAAGACAACTTCAAACACCATTAGGGCCACAATGGCCCTCTTTACAAGGTGCACCTGTTCTGATGTCAATACAAAGTTACAATAATAAAAACAGGCAATGAAAAACTGCAATTTAACAATACAATAAATTACATAATACAAAACAAACAAATTTGTTTCATGTCACTTAAACACCTTCTTGTTAATGCTAAGGCCTGCTCTGCAAGTTGTAGAGATGGACCCACTACTAACCAGTCGTCCAGATAGGGAAAGACTGAGACTCCTTGTTTTTCTCAGAAACTCCACTACCACGGCCAGACACTTTGTGAATGCCCTTGGGGCAGAAGTCAGACCAGAAGGGAGGGCTGCGAACGGATAATGGCCTGAGGCCAGTCTGAACCTCAAACTTTCTGTGAGAAGGTTTGATGGGGATGTGAAAATAAGCGTCCTTTAAATCTAGGGAGGCTAGCCAGTCTCCCTTTTGTAAAGTGGGAATAATTAGTGCAAGAGTGACCAGTCTGAATTTTGGTTTCAGAATGTGTCTGTTCAGAAGTCTTAAATCCAGGATAGGTCACCAATCTCCATTTTTCTTCTTTGTAAGGAAGTATCTGGAGTAGAAGCCTTTGCCCTGCTGGTTAAGGGGCACTGGCTCCACTGCCTTGATTGCTAGCAGATGTTTTACCTCTGCATCCAGTAGGAGTCTGTCTGCAGATGTAACTGGTGCAAATGTTCTTGCTCTCAGCTTGGGGAGAGATTTGAAACAGAGTGCCAGACCTTGGCTCACCACCTCCAGGACCCACTTGTCTGTGGTGATGGTATACCAGTCCTGGAGGTAGTGAGCCAATCTGCCACCCACTGGTGGATTTTTGCCGGGGGATGAGACCTGCACTAGCCCATCAGAGATTCTAAGTGGGCTGTGTCTGACTCACCGGGAAGGGAGAAGCTCTCCTCATGGCTTTCCTGCCCCTTCCTCAAAAATATCCTCTAGGCTGCTGTTGCAGCTGGGAGGCCTGAGTTTGGAAAAAAGGTCTGGGATAGGATCCCCTACCCCTGCCTCCCCTAGTCTGGGCCCTATAGGATGGGGAAGGCCTATCCTTAGAATTACTTTTGTAGGTGATCTTATAATCTTCTACCTTTTTCATACAGGTCTCTGTTTTATCCCCAAATAGAGAATTTTTCTCAAAAGGAAAGTCCATTGCCTTGGCCTGGGTGTCCAGGGTCAGGTTTGTGGCTCTGAGCCCGGCAAATCTCCTAAGGGAAACAGATGGTGCAGTCAACCTGGCTGCAGAATCATTAGTGTCCACAGCCATGTGGAACTGGTATTTTGTGGCATCTAGAGCAGCTCTTGCTGTGTCCTGCAAGTCCACTGCCACCTCACCAGGCACTCTGTCAGCCAGAGCTAACACTGCATTCCAGAGTGCCTTCTGGTATTGCACTGCGTAAGCCATATAACTGGCCCATCTAAGGATGAGAGAAGCAGCTATATACCCTTTTTTTCTTATTGTATTCATCTTCTGAGAATCCTTCTCTGGAGGATGGCTAGCCAAGGGGATTCTGGCTTTGTTGCAGGCAGCAGTCTGCACAACTCCTTCAGGGTCAGGGTGGCTGAATAGAAAATCAGCTGTTGTCCTATTAAGCTGATATTTCTTATCAGCCTTTTTGTCAACTCCTGGAATAGAATTAGGAGTTTGGAATACTTGTAATGCTGCCTTTTTTAAGGACTTATGCGTAGGCAGTAGTAACTGTTTTGTGGGGGTTAGCCCCATCATATCCAAGAATTCTACTTCCTCCACATCTTCCTCTGTCTTCTGCAGCGGGAGGGTAAGTGTTTCCACCGTGCTTTTAACAAAATGATAATGCAAGGAATAATCCTCGGGACCCGGGGAGGGGACCGAACTCCTGTTCTGGAGAAACCTCTGGATCTATCGGTTCCTCCCAAAATCATCCTCCTCCTCCTCAGGAAAGGAAGCCTGAGGCTCCTGAGAAGGTGGAACCGGCACAGGAACCGGTGCAGTTGGTATCGGAACCGGGACTGCAGCTTGCAAGACCTATAAGGCCTTGGCAATGTCCTCAGCCGAGGGCATACCAGTTTTGTCAGCTGGGAGCTCCTTAGCCTTCTCGGCCGGAGGCACAACGACATGCTTTTCCTTACATTCTTTCTTGAGTGGCACAGGTTCAGTCCCTGAGTCCACTGGCCTTTTTAGCTTACCCTGCTCAACTTTATCTGATCCTTTATCAGGATCCTTAGCTTTACTTTCTAGTGCCAGAGGTGGAGGAACCATTTTCACCAGTATTCGTGGAAGCAGAGGTCATTTCTTCCAAAATGTTGAAACTTTTCCTAAGAATTTTAGGTCAAAATGTTTTACAAATGTCATAGCAAAAATATGGCTAGTGCCCAGACAAAAAATACACAATGAATGTCTGTCTGCTTTAGCTATGATCTGGCCACAAGACTCACACAATTTGAAACCGGTGGGTCCTGTGAGTTTTTTAGGCTTAACAACAGGAGCCTCTGACATTGAGCAGGAATTGTTAAAAATGCCAAATCATCGGTTCCTTAGAACCGAATATTTTAACTATAAACAACAGCTAACGATTCTGGGAACCAAGCGCTACTTGGCTCCCGACACCGAGAAACTAATTTAAAAGGAATTAAAAGAAGTGTATGCATTTAGGATCCGACTGCAAAGAATTAACCAATATAAATATAGACAGAGGTAAAAACTTCAATAGAAATAGTGGAACCCTCGGTTCCAAGGAAGCGCTAAACACAGTAATTCCTAACACAATAAACTAAAACTAAGGCAGCAATCTGAAACATAAAATAAAAAACACTATCGCCAGATAAATGGATTTAGAAGAGGCTGAAGGAGAGCTCTCCGGGGCGTCTTCACTAGGCAGGCAGAGTAAAGAATCTGAAACACTCAGAGTGTAACAGTTGCTAGGGCAGCAGTTTGAAAGTGGCATGAGCCAATTGAGAGTTCCATCATTTGCATATAATTCCATCTCTCCGGGCAGTCCAACACAGGAGGCTGACTGCTACAGTTTTATCATAATGAGTGATTCCTGGGGTTAGAATTTCCATTTTTTGCTTATGGTGGTGTCAGAATTCACCCTAAATCAAGACATCCACCTGCCTGTTTATTACTCCGAGTGTTCTAACAGGGGGGAAAGTGTTGTTGCACACTCTGGACAGCTATCTGAAGCTTTGTTTTTACTTGAACTGCACTGCTCCCTTCCGAAAAACTAATCAGTTATTTGTGTCATTTGCTCCCAAGACTCAGGGTGCGCCAGTTACCAGACAAACCTTTTCTAAGTGGCTTGTTAACTGTATCGTTTTTTGCTACAAGTACAATAAGCCTTTACCGAGTTCGGTAAAAGGCCATTCCACCAGGGGAATGGCGATGACTTTCGCCTCCTTGGGGAATGTTTCCACAGCAGACATTTGTGCAGTGGCTAGGTGGAGCTCTGTTCACACCTTCGTCAAGCACTGCAGCTTGGATGTGACTTTTTTTTTTTTTTTTTAGTTTAACCAGGAGTAGCACACCAAGCTGAAAGCTTTTTTACAGGAGCGACCTGGGAGCACAGGGAAGTTAAGTGACTTGCTCAGGGTCACACAGTATGCAAGTAGAAGCTGTGGGATTCAAACCCAGGTCTGGTCTGCTGGATGTCACTAGATTTGCAGCTCAGAGCCTTAAACTACTGTGCTATACTGCTTCCTAACTTCTAGATGCAGGGCTGGCTTTGGCCTTGCAGTTCTGCAAGGGCTACTTTCTTGAGCCTCTAGCTGGTTCTTTTCAGCCTCCTCCTGGACTATCCTATTAATTACCCATTGACTGCTTGGGACTCCGTCCTTATGGTTATTGTGTGCTGCAAGAGCTCTCACTCGAAGTAAGATAGTACAGTTATGTAAGAACTTACCATAACAGTAGATCTTCAAGAAGAACTCTTGCAGCAGGCGCTGCTTCCCCTCTGGCTTGCTCTCTACTGTTTAAATTTTTAGGCGAGAACCTGCCCAGTTCTCCTTCCATCATAGACTCTGGGTCTCCAGCGGTAGAACTGAGGTGGGGCTGGGGACTGCCCCCTTTATACTGTTGGGGGTGGTCTCCCGCTGAAGACTGCTAGCTAGAAGGTTTCTGTGGGGTTCTGGCGCCTGAGTCATTATGGTTACTGCCTGCTGCAAGAGCTCTTCTCGAAGATCTACTGTTACGGCATGTTCTTACGTAACTGTACTTTCTCCGTGCATCCAGGTGGAGCTGCCTCCCAAGCAGCCGGAGGGTCCCCCTCCTAAGGATGCCCATACCACTTCTGGGCTTTCATGTTGGTTGTCAGTCGCCATTACCCCGACAGGCCCTGCTGGGTCAGCGAGGACTTGGGCAGTCGACCACATTTTGGCGAATCCTCGGAATCTGAGGACTCCTGGCATTCCCGTCCGTTGGAGGCTGAGTCGGGAGAGGATTTGTCTGTGGATCACAGTCACACTTCCTTCAGGGGCTTGCTTAATTTGACCTTGGAATCTATGGGGATCCAGATAGAGCCCATCCAAAAACAGGCCAATTACCCATTGACCAACTCCCCTGGGGTGGCCTTCCTGGTCACTGAGGCCTTTTTAACTCCATTCTAGAACTTTGGTAGCACCCTGCTTCTTGCCCTGTGCGTCAGCCTGGTGGCTTATCAATAAGCAGTCCTTATCGGTTCCCTATAAGGTTTCACTGAGCATCCCTTGGCCAAGGGTCTGGTGGCCAAACTCAGTCTTTCAGTGTACCGGCAACGTTGGAACGGGGATGAACCAGCCCAACAAAGAATCCAAGAAACTGGATCACATGGCCAAAAAAGGTCAGTGCAACCTCTTCTCTTGGCCTTCAGCAAGCGCGTTTGGCCCTTTTGATGGCCCACTTCACTCATGCCCTTTTAGGCACTTTCGATGTGGTGCTTCCTCAGCTCATGGCTGACTTACAGACTACGGTCAAGCAAGTCCAGGACCAGGGCCAAGCAGTGGCTGAACAGCTCCAGATGACCATGGACATTGGTGTACCCTTGCGTCCCATCCATGGCCGCTGAGGTAGCCCTGTGCCACAGGGCTTGGCTGCGGATACCCAGCATAATTTGGCAGATGTCCCCTTTTTGGGCATTGACCTGTTTGGGCTGGGGGTGAAAGGACACCTCACTGGGACTGAGAAGTCCAGTGCCACCCTGGACTCCATCACCTCCGCCCAGAGGGATACCAAGGGCTCCAAGATTCACAGAAAGAAGCCCTTTCAGGCCCCCACTGCTTCTGCAGCCAAGCCATCTCAGCCCCGAGCTGGGCAGCAGGCACAGGCTTGGTACCCTCGACCGACATCAGTTGCTTTGGTTGTACGCAAACCAGGGGGTTATGGTCCCACTGCTTCCTTAGCTGGTCTCTCCTCCTCCTCCAAGCTTGCCCAGTCATGGGCAAGGGGTGCCTCCCCCATACCTATCCTGTCTCCCCTGGGAGGTGCCAGCTCTGTCACCTTCTTTCCGACCGGTCCGCTGTCACCACGGACAGGTTGGTACTCTGAGTGGTCGGCCAGGGTCTGCCTCTGAAGTTTGGGGCTTGCCCGCCTTGCCGAGCCCACACCCCAAGGGAGGACATGGTGTCCACAGACATGCTGTCTGCCCTTCGGGAGGACGTTGCCCAGCTCCTCCAGAAGGAGGTAGTGGCTCCAGCCAGGGACCCTCCAGTGAGGCCAGGGTTTGTCTCCAGGTACTTACTGGTTCCAAAGTGGATGGGGGGGGGGGGGCTGGTGCCCCATATCAGATCTGCATGAGCTGAACAAATTCCGTCGATCGCGCACCTTCAGGATGGTCTTGCTGTCTCGGATCATTCTATCCCTGGAGCAGAACATGTGGTTCTGCTCCCTAGAGCTTTGGGACGCATTCTTCCAGGTTCCCAACTGTCCTTCCCACCGCCGGTTCCTTCTGCTCCATGTGGAGGGGAAGCGCTATGAGTTCCAGGCCATGCCTTTTGCCTTCTCCTTGGTTCCCAGGGTCTTTACCAAGTGCACTGCAGTGGTGGGAGCCTACATGAGACGCCGAGGGGTCCGGGTGTACCCCTACCTGGATGACTGGCTGATTGTGGTTCCTCCAGGGATCTGGGCCTCCAGACCCACTTGTCCCTGGGCCTCCTGGTCAGTGAGGCCAAGCTGGAGCTCGTACCTTCGCAGGTGATTCACTACATTGGGATGGAGTTAAACTCTTGCAGAGCCAGAGCTTGACTCCCAGCAGACTGGGTGGAGGTTCTCTCCTCCTTTGCTCGATCATTTTAGGCTGGGCAGTTGCACCCTGCTTGGGATTACCTGCATCTCCTGGGATTCATGACGGCATGCACCAACATGGTCTGTTGGGCCTGGTGGAGAATGCACTGCTCTCTGCAGTGGGAGCCAGCCCATTAATGGTCTCAGCGCGAGCGCCTCTTCGACCAGCCAGTCACTGTGACTCAGCTGATGTTGGTGCCCTTCGGTGGTGGTTACGGTCACCATCACGACCGATGCGTCCCTGATGAGCTGGAGTGCCCACCTGGGGGAGCACAGAGTCCACAGACCCCCACCCCCCCAAGAAGTCCTAATACCATATCAACATGCTAGGGCTTCAGGCATTTCGGCTGGCACTGACAGCCTTCGCACCATACGTTTGGGGTCAGGTCGTTCAGGTCCAGACGGACAGCACCACGACCATGTACCACCGCAAAAAAACAGGGCAGGACGCACTCCCTTCCTCTGTACAGGGAAGCACTCTGTATCTGGACCCTCGTGCTCAGCCTGAACACGTATCTCCCAGCCATCCATGTGGTCAGCGTATCCAACCAGCTAGCGGACATCCTCAGCCAGGTGGGTGGATGAAGTGTCTCTCAAGTGATCTCTCCATCAGGAAGTAGTGCACAGTCTGTTCTCCTGGTGCGTCACCCCTCTGGTGGATCTGTATGCCTCTAGGGAGAACGCAGTGCTGAGGCTGTATTGTGCCACCCCTTCCTCAGTAGGGAATGCTGCAGGGGTATGCCTTCTTGAGACCCTGGACCACGGGCCTCATGTATGCCTTTCACCCATTTCCGCTGATCCACAAGGTGCTGATCATGGCCAGGAGGGACGAGGCATGGATGATCATGGTGGCTCGGACTGGCTCCGCCAGGTCTGGTACCCTGATCTCCTCTGCCTCAGCTGCAGGCGCCTGTCACATCTTCCTCTATGCCCAGACTTGCTCTCTTGCAATCAGGGGAAAGTACTCCATCTAGAACTTCAATCCCTGCACCTGACAGCCTGGTTCCTGAGTGGCTAGAGTTCCAGGCTTTGGGTCTCTCCGAAGATGTCTTCAATGTGGTACAGGCTTCCCGGAAGGAGTCGACGCGAAAATGCTATGCCTTCAAATGGATGAGGTTCTCCATTTGGTGCCAGGGCAAGGGGCTGGACCCTTTATCTTGCCCAGTGGCTAGCATTCTCTGCTACCTTTGGCCCCTCTCTCAGTCAGGCCTTTGGTTGATTACCCTTAAGGTGCACCTGGCAGCCATCTCTGCATATTGGGCGTGGGCTGGTATGTTGTGGTGCAGAAGAAGAAGGTGATCCGGCTCTTTTTCAAAGACCTTGAGCACATTTCCCCTCCAGTGCGTGAACCACCACCACCCCTGTGGGACTTGTTGCTGGTGTTAGCAAAGCTCATGGGCAAGCCATTTGAACTGCACAGGTGTGAGATGTCACCTGTCATGGAAGACCACCTTATTTTCTTTTTTATTGTAATTTCAATTTATGCTCCATTACCGGCACTGTCACCCAACTCCCTTCGATGCACCAGGCACCCCCGAGGACCTACCCCTGTAGAGCTTTGGCTGTACCACTCAAGTGGGCCCGAAGTGGGCCCCCCTTAGCCCCTTGTACCTTCTGATCTTGTTGGAGTCCTCCTCTTGGGTCCTGGCACCAGTGGGTGAGGGCTAATTTTGGACCACTGTGTTGGTGTCATGCCGAGGCTCAGCTTTTCCAGTATGCCCTCTCTGGAGATGTGGCATGCGCTAAGACATCATGGCACATGCCAGCATCAGTCACGTCCTCCCCCTTGTTCTGAACTCAGGCTTGCTGTACCCTCTGGCTGCCACCAGAGGCCAGGCATGCACCAAGTCCGTGCTCCCCCACCCCTGGAGGAGACGAACAGTCCCTTGGATGCTCAGCCTCCTCTCCCCAGCCAGCCTTCTGACGACCCAAACCTGAGTCTCCGGAGTTGTGAGTGGTAGCACTACCACTGCGTTGGCAGGCCAGCCCGGAAGACCACTTTCTTGGTGGCTGTCGGGATCAGTGAGCTCCAGGCACTCTCGGTGGAGTCTCCTTATTTGGTCACCCACAGGGACAAGGTTGTCCTTCACCCCAACCCGGAAGTTCCTTCTGAAGGTTGTGTCTGAGTTTCATCTTAAAGGAGAACTGCACTGAACCTGTAAGTCAGTTTTGCTGTAGAAGCTGATTTTTAAATACTAGTTCAAATTCTGTTACTGTTCTAGCTCTACAGGTTAAGTTATTATCTTAGTGGGTGTTTCTGATTTACACACACAGTGCCATTTTAGAACTGTATGATATAGTTTATGTCCTTTGCTCAGCTCCTCCACTGTTGGAACAATGCATCCGTGTTCTACTATAGAACTCTGTGGTTGGAAAGGGACATAAACTACATCACACAGTTCTAAAATGGCACGTTAACGACAGAGTGCAAATCAGAAACGATCACTGAGGGTACTAATAGCCAAGTATAGATGGAACAATAACAGAATTTGAACCAGTTTTTTAGAAAACAGCTTCTTCTAGAAAAAATAACCTTCAGGTTTAGCGAAGTTCTCCGTTAACCAGGTGATCAGTCTCCCGGTGCATTTCATCAACATCACCTTGGAGGCCGAGCACAGGCTCCAATACTTTAGACTTGCGGCGAGTGCTTACCTTGTTACAAGGAGTGCATGGTGGAGTTCGGGGAGAGGTTCGCCAGCTCTTTGTCACCTACAATGAAGCCACGCCTGGCAGACCGGCATTTTACAGTCCAGGTTTAGGGCTGGGCATAGTACGGAGACTGCCCTGGTGAAGGTGCTTAATAATCTCCTAATAGCGAGAGAGACAGGAGAGATTGTTCCATCTTGGTCCTTCTGGATCTCTCAGCGGCGTTTGACATTGTGGACCATGAGGTGCTACTTGACCGACTGCAGTTCTGGTGTGGCCTGTCCGGTAAAGTCATCAAATGGTTCAGGTCATACCTGCAAGGTAGAGTGCAGAGTGTAGTTATGAGGTTGGCCTCATTTAACCCGAAACCTCTTACCTGTGGTGTTCCGCAGGGGTCGGTCTTGTAGCCCTTATTGTTAAGTGTACATGCTGCCATTGGGAGACATTATGAGGCAGTATGGGCTGGGTTTTCACTGCTATGCAGACGATACCTAGCTATACCGTCTTGTGCACCAAGTAACCAGATAGCGGACTCTGTATTTAACAACTGCCTATCCGAGATCCGGACTTGGATGTCCCATAACTGGTTGAGACTCAACCCAGACAAGACAGAGAGTGCAGCTGGTGGACCCTGGGTCGCCATTAGAGGTGTGGAGGTTTGTGGAGGCCACCTAGTCTTGTATGGGGGGGGTGCTACTGACCCCATCCGAATGGGTGAAGAATCTAGGTGTGATCCTTGACAGCAGCTTGACACTCGATGCTGAGGTGTTGGCCGTTGTTAAAGAGTGGATTTTATCATCTGAGGAACATTGCCCGGATTCAGAACCTATTACCCCCCCGAGGACCTAGTCTCACTAGTACATGCTTTTGTAACATCCAGACTGGATTACTGCAATGCTCTGTACCTAGGGCTATCTGGAGGTAACCTCTGCCGACTACAGCTGGTGCAGAACGCAGCAGCAAGACTATTGATGGGTGTGTGCAAGTACGATCATATCACACCCTTCCTTCGCAAACTGCACTGGCTGATGGTTAGGTGGAGGATTGCCTTCAAGTTCAGGCTTCTGAGCTATAAAGCACTACATGAACGGGGACCAGTCTATCTGCAAGATCTCTTTGTGCCCTATCCATCCCGGGCTCTCCGTTCCACCGAGGGTTGTCTCCTGGATATTCCTTGGCTGAAGTTGCGCCACTCAGATGATTGAGCGTTCTCGGTGGCTGCACCCACCCTGTGGAGTCCGTTACCTAAATGGCTATGGGAGGCACTCTCGGTGAATACCTTCAAAAAAAGGTTTAAAAAGTTTATTTTATGTAACCAGGCCTTTAATTAAGGTTTTAGATAACTGTGTTTATTGGAATTGATCAGATAGATAATCTCATTTATTATGTGTAACTGGATAATGATGTAGATTTTAATTGTGTTTGTATATTTTTGATATTGTGTTATTGTATTGATTGTGAAGTGGTCAGTCTCAGGAAAGGAGTGCTATATACATAAAGTATATTTAACTAAGTGGACAACTGGCAGGTGGATTGTATCCTGCATCGACCTCTGCTATAGGCTGGTGAGTAGGGAGCCTCACTAAGGGCTCATTCCACCCATCATACTGCTGCTTCTAGGGCTGTCCCTCTGCAGGGCTGCTACCTGGAATCAGCACACACCTTCATTTCCCACTACCACATCAACCTGGAGTTACACTGCGATGTTGGTTTTGGGGCCTCAGTTCTCCAGTCTGTTTCCTAAGTAGGGCATGTGCACCTTGCCCCCGCCTAGGGGTCTGCCAGAAGTGTAGATTGTATATCATATTCACATCCTTAGAAAACCGGTTACTCACCTGTAACAGTAGATCTTCCTTGGAGTGGTCTCTTGCAGTAGGTAATACTTTTGGATTATCTGCAGAGGTCACTGTGGCATATGGCAGCTCTTCTAGCAGTTTTTTACCAGGGTCCACCCACACATCAGCTTCCTGTCTCCTATATAAGTGTGGGCAGTCCCTGGTATCCTCAGTTCATTTTGCCACTATCTTCAGCTTGCATGCAGCAGCAGCTAGTGCAACTTCTGTGTAGCAGTCATCGATGAGAATTTGGACTACTAAAAGACTCTTCAAGCAAACAAGCATTATTTCGTTCTTGCCGTGCCGGTAGGAAAATATATCGCTTTGACAACCTTACATTTTGTGTAAGGTATCTGGGACCCACACATGACACCGATTCCTGCAGTTTACATCAGGAGTTTAATCAGGCAACTCGTCGACGATGATTGCTTGAAGTTCAACATCTATTGATGGAGCATAAAATGTCTCTCTTGGATAACCGGGGGCTTGTACGAAGGGCTCCCCATCCACTGGTTCACGTTCCAGGCAGGAGAAGGAGGAACGCTCCTCATACTCCCTGCCTTGTCGCCCACCGTTTCAAGTGTGCCTTCATCGAAGATGCGTCCTCTAACCACTTCTTCATCGACGGGGGCTTATACCCTCTCATCGGCAGTGCTTTCCAGCAGTTTAAATGCAGTTCAAAATATAGCTGCACTGTCGACGGAGGCTTATACCCTCTTGTTGACGATGCTTTCCAGCGCTTTACATGCAGTCAAATACATGGCTGCTCCATCGATTGGGGGCTTCTCTCCCATCTACGGCATCTGACAATTTAAGTGAAAATACCCCCCCAATCGATGAGACCCCGCATTCCTCAGGGGAAACCTATGGCTTATGCCTTACTAACTGCCCCTCCACCTCCTCAGGTGGCCTCCTACAGGGGTCAGGCAGACAGAGATCAGGACCCTGGTCTTTACCACCCAGGGCAAGACCTGCTCATACTCGCATCCCATCCCTCTATCACCCTTCTTGTTTCCCAACACGCCCCTTCTTCTCAAGAAAGGGACATCACCAACATAGTATGACATGTTTTGCATGCTGTGAGGCACTCCCAGACATCCGACCCAGGAGAACTGGGTGATCCTCTCCGATCTCCTCCGCCTAAACAATTTCATAGTGACAGGGATACCATATCAACCTGGTCCCTCCTCCGATCATGGAGGATTATTTGTCAGATGAACCAGAATTACTGGCTGACTTCCGTGGTGATACTGACAAAGAATAGTTCCAAGATCTGGATTTTCCCAATACTGACTCTCCTTATTTGGAAATCTCTTCTCTGGATGAGGACCTGCCTAGACCTTCCACAGCACCTCCCCTAGATGACCCGACCTTTAATGAAATGGTTCAAATACAAAAAGTCATGGGATTTTCTACTACAGAACATGACGAACAACGTAAGGATATGACAGAATATCTTGAATTACCTGAGGAGCCTGTTTTAGTGGTTCCCCCACTAATGCCAACCTACCAGAATCCCATGCTGGCTGCCTGGCATCAGCCTTCAGCTATCACAGCTGTTCCCCACAAAGCGGATTGTCTATATCAAGCTCCTCTGGACCATCCTTTTCTGTCCACCATCCCAGAGGCTGATTCTGTGGTCATTATTGTCCCTCATGATCGTACCAAAAAACCCAAGCACATGAGCTCCTTACCTCCTAAGGAATCAACTATCTGGGGAAAAAGGTATTTTCCTCAGGTACCATGAATATCAGAATCTTAAACTATATGGGTCATATGATTAAATCCTGTTTTTATATTGCTGCAACAGCACGGAGCTTGTGGCCTTGTGTGTGTTGGCAAATGTCCTGCTACTGCTCCAGTTATCCAATTCCTGGATTTGCATTGGGTGACCCACCTATTGCAGGAGGGAGTGGAGTCAAGATATCAGATGCTTCCCAGGTTATCTTCCATTACATTGGGGGGGGGGGTGTTTTTGAGGCATCAGGAGAGAAAAGTTCAGATCTGGAAATACTGTACTAAAATTGGTCCGAGTACGGGAGAGCTAGAAGATCCCGAAATGTTATACTTACCCCATCTCTCAGAAGGGACAGAGGGTCCTAAAGGCCTTGCCTGTACCAGTTCTTACAACATGGATCCATTTTTTGCTGGGGGAAAAATCTGGGTGAAAGAGAATGAGCCAGAGCAGTATCCCTTCTAGCTCCAATCGTCCGAGGACCTGGTGCCATGTCTGTAGGAGCTTGTGGTCCAAAGATTTTGGGGGGTAGGGGGGGACCAGGAAGGAAGGAACAGTATTTCTCCTGAGAAAACTCCCCAGAGCGTGGCTTTTTCAACTTGAACCCACTGTTGAGAAGAGGAGTTCTGAAGCCATTAAAAGTTGGCCTGCGTCTGTGCTACTTCCTAATAGGTAAGCATGTGTAAGCCCACATCTTCACCCCCTTTTGGGAGACATAGAGTGGTGTATTTGATGCCAGGAGGTTTACCTTGCCAGATGAATCGGGAGAACGTGTCTGCACACTGTCCATGCGGTGGGAGAGATAGAGACCGAAGAAGATTGAGCAATTTAGACAATACCATAATTTTCAGGGAAGCTACCCTGTGTTCTTGAGACAGTGCAAGTAGGTTCCATCTCTCCAGCTCCTGTTGGACCCTAGTTTTCAGCAGGAAGAAGTTCACAACAAATAGATGAGAAGCTGAGCTGGTGAGATGAACACCCAGAGAAAAGGGTACTGTTGTTTGAGGTGAGCAGAAAAGGAACAATTTATTAACAAGGCCTTAATCATGGTACTGTTTAATTTATATCCAGATAATTGTTTGTCAAAAGGCCCCAGACTGCTGGTAGGCCAACCTCTGGATTATATAGGTAGAGGAGAATATCGTCCACATACAGGACAATTCGGTATTCACTACCATCATCCGCCCTGCATCCGAAGATATGTGGGTCCTGTCATATGGCTTGCGCCAACAGCTCAGTATATACTGTGAATAAAAGTGGGAGAGTGGGCAACCCTGACGGGGGTTGCTTTCAAGATGGAAGAATTCTGAGAGATGGCCATTTTCCTGACCTGTCCTTGAGAAGTGGGGTAGATCAAGAAACGTAAGTCTACAAAAGGGAGAGGGAGCTCAAACTTGAGTGTTGTGTGGAGAAAGACCAATAAAACTATTGAACACTTTCTGCACATTAAGACTTTGGGTAATGTTGAATGCTTTCTCCAGAACAAGACCCTGGGTAATCCTGGACTTCAGAAAAATGGGTGAGCTGGTAAGAATTCGAGTGGACATGGGGTCTGGGCCATCATCAAGGAGGAAATAATGGTTGCTGAAAGGGAAGAAATGAAAATATCATACCTACCGTAATTCTTGATCTTTCTGTGTATCTTCATCATTCATCACTATTTGGGTTATAGTGCCGGAGCTAGGACCCCGTGGGAGACTTTTTTCCTATGGGCGGAGTCTACACAGGGACAGCACCACTCTCTAGGCCGCTGTTCCACGTGGCGCTTGCGGGTTGGCCGTTAGCTGCTGTCGACTCCACCCTGGCCTCAGTTCTGAGATGCCAGAGAGAGAGAGAAAGAAAGGGATAGAGGGGTGGGGCAAGGGAGCCCAAGGGATAGACAAACCAAAAGGAGAAATAAACGACAGAAAGGAGAAAAACTAGTCTAAGGGATTGGGACAGGGTCCCCAATCTCTGGAAAAAGAGGTATGAATGGGAGGGAGGAAGAAAGCAAAAACTAATGGGGGGAGGAGAGGACTCCACTTTTGACAGAAACGGACCTGGACCCCTAGAACTTAAAACAAGATTTGATGGCAGACAAGGACCACCTGGTCCACCCAGTCTGCCCATTTAGACAGAACAGATTGCCGCAGAGGCTGGGAGTTTGGCAAGCAGCAGTAGCCCCACAGGAGCCACCAGCTTTAGGAAAAGTATAAGAGAGTTCCAAGCAGACACAGAGCGTGTCTGTCTCTCCCCCAAAATGTAAAGATGTATTAGTCCCAAGGGACATCCAAAATAGGAAAACGAGGGGTCTGGAAAAAGGGGGTCCCCAGAGGCCTGCCAGTCCCTCCACCCCCACCCCAAATTCAAGGGAGTGGGGAAGAAACAGCAAGTGAGCAAGAGAGAGAGAGAGAGAGAGGGACCCCTACCAAGACCCCTTCCAAGGAAAACGTCTTCCTGCATGTCACCAGAGTCCCTTCCTCCTGACCACAAGGGAAGGAGAGAGAGGAAGGGTTGAAACAACAGGGAGACACAGGGGAAGGGGGTGCCCAGAGACTGAGGCCCGAGGGGGAAGGTGGGCGGGATTTAGCGATGAATAGTGAAGATGCACAGAAAGATCAAGAATTACGGTAGGTACGCAATTTTCATATCTTATCTGTCTCAATCTTCACCATTTGGGTGAGTACCGAGCCCCCCGAAGAGGGCCCAAATTGTCCCTAAGGGACTAAGTCCCTTAGCCACCGGAGGGAAGAACCCTTACAGGCTTGGAGAGGCCTAGGACTGGTCCGGGTGAGATGGGGAACTCCCAGTGGGAGAGGGAAGGCACCCTGAAAGTTGTCATCACACCCAACGGGAGAAAAGGTTGGTTCTCCAGAAGGCGGAGGAAATCACCCTACGCTGGGCCGTGGGTGACAGCCGGGATAGGTGAAGCCATGCTGTCCGCCTAATGCAGATCGCTGTCCCTACAATCCTGGGGGCTACTCATTGGTGTCATAAGAGGCCCCTGCTTGGTGCCTTGCTGGCTCCAGACCTTCAGCAGAGAGGGCAATGGCCTGCCTGGTTTCCTCTGTGTCAGGCATTGAAGCTAGGAATTGTCCTAGCCTGGACCACAAGAACCTGTCCTAGGAAGCATAGTGGGCCTGATGCAAAGCTATAGAAAGAAGAATCCATGCTGAATAGACAGTCTTCTCCCCCAAAAATCAAAATCTGCAGAGTCTGAGTCTGGGGGCCGGTCATGGTGTGAAGCCCAGAAGGGGTGCCCATGCACGTCAAACCTGAAGAGGGGTGAGGCATAGTACCTGGAGACCTGGGGGGAAGTGCAGTACCGCTAGCGCAGGTCCCTTGGGGCTGGAACAGTGGAAAAGGGACACTGCCAGAGCTGAAGTGATGCATCCCAGAAGGGGACAGTCCAGGCGGGAACCTTCAGGTTGGCCACACTGTACTCACCCAAAAAGGTGCACATCACTCGGTCGGGATAGCCTTCAGAGGATGGGGTGATGTGGAGCTCATCTAGCATCCTCACGAGGAAGCGCTGATATGAGGTGAGATCAGACACTGGGGAAATGTGGATAGAGAGCTCCTCTGGCTCAGAGGAGGCTGACTAATGCGGCGATTCAGGGTCAGGCTGCACGGGAGCGCAGTGGAACGCCTGCTTATCCATGGCACCGAGGTAGGTGGGGAAGTGCGCAGCTGAAGCCCTGAACTGTTCCCGGTCAGAGGTCCCCTAGGACCGGGAATACCTGGGAGAGAAGGAGATCGAGGTGGAGGCACGGGGGCCTAGCAGAAGCTCCCAACTGGGAGGAAGACCCAGAGGTCCCAGCATCTAACCACCGCTCAACCGGATTGGAACGGCTAGAGCTGTGCCTGTGGGAAGAAATCCCCCTGTGAGGTGACTGGGACTGTGTGAGCCCAGGACAACGGCCCCTGCCCTCCAAAGTAGAGGCCCCTCTCGCGGTGTTAGCAGGGGAAGGGCAAGGATCCACACTGCGGCTCCTCCCAGAACTCTGGCTGGTCCCAGGGAGGGGCTGCTGTGCCAAACCCTGACCCTTCAGACTCCGAAAGAGCCCTCTTCCTCACTGCCACTAGCCTAGGCAGCTGGCAACCATTAGCCGACTCCAAAGAATCTACCCAGGGTGCAGTACCTTCCCCCTCCTGGGGTGCTCCGGACTGTCCCAAACTTGGACTGTCCAGGCACACCAAGGAAGGGACAAACTGGTGACCACCTGGACTACTGCTGGCTGGTCAGTACCAGTGACCCCAGAATCAACTGGAATTGTCCAGCCCACAGAGGGAGACCGAGTGGAGGCCAAGGTGCTGGACACTGAGGGACTGGAGAATTCTGAAAGCCAATCCAGATTAGACCCAGAGTTGGAGGACGAGGTGGACAAAGAGATCTGATGCAAGACTTACTCCCCGATTCCTGCCAGTTCCTGGACTGTGAGTTGTGCCGCCCTCTGCCCCAGCACCGCGAGCAGCACTAGACCAAGTGCTTGGCGCCCAGATCCTACCTGGCACCGGAAATGACACTGGAGTCAGGACGGCTCCGACCACAACACTACGCCCTCTGGCACCATGAACAGCACCAGAGTCGAAGGTGGCACCGACCATGGCACTTTCCCCGCACTGCGAATGGCACCAGTCGGAAATGGTGCCCCCTGCCCCCGAGACCAGAAACGGCCGCAAGACTTGTATCCGCACCTCTCATGGCACCACCAATGGTGCCAGGAGCGAAAGCTGTGCCGAGGGATGGTCCGGAGCCAAGGGCATCACCAACAGACTGCGTCGAGGATGGTGTCAGCCTGGGTCCACAGGCCCCAGGACACAACACCTGGGGGGCCTTTGCTTCCTAAGAGGTGACTGCCAAAGCAGTGCCTCCTGCCCGACCCCCAAGAGGGCCAGACTGGGCCTTCTGCACCGCGGAAGAACCCCCCGCTGCAGCAAGGCCGGGAGTGGCGGAGGACCCCCCCACGGGCCGTATAGGACTGGAAGAAGGGTTGGGGGTCCTGACCTTGGCCCGCCGACTGAGTGTCTACCCACCGAAAGTCGGCAGTGCACGTTCAACCCTAAACGCGCAACTCAAGAACTTGGTGGTTCACAGAGAACCAGGTGTCGCAAGTTGTCCATGTCATGGGCCGTTGCAGGAAAGACAGCGATCATGCTGGTGCGAGACGGAGTAAAGGCGGCCACAGGGACACCCATGCATTGGTGGTAGCTCCTCCTTTGACGATTTCTTGCCCTGGGAGGAGATATGACAGAGTGCTAAACAAAGTAGAAACAGTAGTCGGCATCTGTTTAAATAAAATAGAACGGTCTTACTGGTAACCAGGAAAGCGGCATAGAGCAGGGTGAGACAGAACTGAGACGAATACTAGTGGTCGAACTAGGCCACGAAACACACTCACTTCTTGACTGCAGTCTCCTCACGAGGTCTACACTCAGTGGCAGCTAACAGCCAACCCGCGAGTGCCATGTGGAATGTTGACCTCGAGGGCAGCGCCTTCCCTGTGTTGACTCCGCCCATAGGAGAAAAAAGTCTCCCGCTGGGTCCTAGCTCCGGCACCATAACCCAAACGGTGATGAATAGTGAAGACTGACACAGATAAGATCTCAAGGGCCAAAGCAACCAGCTGGTTTTGCACAGAGGTTGTCCACGCAGTGAGGGATAAGAGTTCGGCCTGTAAGAAATTCAGGAGGACCCAGATGGGGTAGGACAGGGAGGACGACTACCTGAGGATGGCTAGCGTAGCATGTAAGGTAGTCTAGTGGGCCACAGTTCAGAAGGAACTGCAGATAGCCGAGGGAATTAACAGTAGATCATAGAGAGGAGCTCTTGCAGTTGCTGCTTTCCATCCGTCCTTCCCCTGCTTTTCCTCTGCTCTGAGGGAACTGCCTTGGTTCTCCATTTTTACCTTCTGCACCGAGGTGGGTTTGGGGATGGCCCCTTTATAGGATAAGACGAGATGTGGGTGCTGGAGGGGATCACCAGTGGACTGCTAGCTAGAAGTTTCCGTGTGGTCCTCTCGCTTGACGGCTTCAGTCCTTCTGGTGTTGCCTGCTGCAAGAGTTCCTCTCAAAGATCTACTCTTAGGGTAAATTCTTACGTAACTCTATGTAAGAACTTACCGTAAAGTACAGTTATGTAAGAACTTACCGTAACAGTAGCTCTTCTAGAGGAGCTCTTGCAGCAGGTTATAACCATTAGGACTAGTGCCACAGGCCTTAGGACCCACTGGAAAAAACTTAGCTAGCAGTACCCAGAAGGGCAACCCCCCCCCCCCACCGACGTCGGCCATGCCATAAAAGGGGGAGGACTCAAGCTCCACCTCAGTTCCCTCGCCAAGACCTGTGAACAGACCCCAGCAAGCGAACTAGGTGAATATTGTCAAACATGCTGTAAACCTCAGCGGGGGAAGGAGAGCGGGAAAGCAACGCCTGCTGCAAGAGCACCTCTTGAAGATCTACTGTTACGGTAAGTTCTTACATAACTGTACTATCTTACTTTGAGTGGGAGCTCTTGCAGCAGGCTATAACCATTAGGACAGATTCCCAAGCAGTCCCGTGCCAAGGAGGTAACTAACCCTGGGAGGAGGAAAGGTGAGAAATGGCTGACATACAGGAAATCAGCACAAGAGTCCCTGAAGGACTCCCAAGCCGAAACAGGCACAGTGTCTGAAGGCAATGTCCAGGCCATAGTGCTTCACAAAGGTGTGCACTGAATTCCAAGTGGGGGCAGCACAAATGTCTCTTATAGAGACATTCTTTAAGGAGGCAAAGGTGGTAGAAATCCCTCTGGTGGAATGAGCTCTAACCGTGCCCAGAAGAGGTTTGTTGTGCTCATCGTAACAAAATACAATACGGCAGACAAGCCACCTGGAAATAGATAGTTTAGACACCGGTTTGCCCAGGTGTTGTGTTGTGAAGGCCACGAACAGTTGCTCCAATTTACGGTGTGTAGCTCTGTGCTTGAGGTGGTACCTCAGCGCCCTGTGGACATTCTGTGTAGGAGAGCCTCTCCCCATTGCCAAGGGTAGAATAATAGACTGGAAGGTCAACAGATTGGTTGAGGATGAGCTCCAACACCATTTTGGGAAGGAACTTAGGATTTGTTCTAAGGGAAACCCTTTCCATGTGAAAAACTACATAAGGCTCCTTACACATCAGGGCCCGAAGCTCAGCAACTCTTCGAGCCGAAGTAATAGCAACTAAAAAACAAACCTTCCAGGAAAGATAACACAACTCACAATCAGCTGCTGGTTCAAATGGGGGAAGAGTGAGCTTCTCCAACACAAAAAGGAGGTCCCAGGGAGGGATAGGATCCCTAATGGGAGATCTCAAATGTAAGGTACCCGTAAAAAGGTATGAGCCATGTCCAGTTGGGCCAAGGTTCTATCTCCCAGGAGGACATAATATGCCGAGATGGCCCACATGTGCACCTTTATAGAAGAGTAGCTCATGCCTTGCTGGCAGGAGAGGAGATACTGTAATGCTTAGTTCACCAGACAGGTAAGGGGGTCCAGATGGTGAGATGAAGCCCACAGACAAAAATGCTCCCACTTCATAGCATAAGTGGAGCGTGTAGAGGGCTTCCTCACTGAGACGAGGACATCCGCCACCTCTTGGGAAGCCCTGTACCTGAATTTGGCTACGTCTGCAGGAGCCAAGCATGAAGGTGCAGAGACCTGAGATCTGGATGTACCAACCTGCCCTGATCTTGGGACAGCAACTGCGAGCATATCGGTAGTGGAATTGGAGGTTCTGAGAACAGCCGCTGAATTAGTGGGAACCAAAATCTGCCGAGGCCATAGTGTGGCGATCAGAATAATTTGGGACCCCTCAGCCTGGAGTTTTAATAAAACTCTCTGAATGAGAGGGAAGGCGTAAAGAAACAAGAGACAATGTGTCTGGCCAGAAAACACCAGCTGCGTGCTCTCGCGAGCAGAAAGCTGGCAGTTTGGCACTGCGTGGAGACGCAAAGAGGTCCAGCTCTGGACGACCCCAAGTGCTGAAGAGCTGGTCCGCTACTGACTGTAGCAACTTCCACTCGTGTGCCTTGGACTGAGACCTGCTTAGGCTGTCTGCCAAGTCGCTTTGGGCGCCTGGAATATGCACCACGGACAGACAAATGTGACGCTTCAGTACCAGACTCTCATCGCCTCCCCACGTGGGGTAGGAGTGAGTTCCCCCTTGCTTGTTGATGTAAAAGACGACCACCATGTTGTCTGTCTGACTGGGAAGAGAGCCCGGTACAAGGTCCTCTTGAAAGGCTTTTAGAGCATTGAGGACCACTCGTATTTCTAGAACACTGATGTGGAGGGAGTGCTCCTCTGGGGTCCAGACCCCTCGAGTCCGGTGGGCTCCTAGGTGTGGCCCCCCCACCTCAAATTGGATGCATCTGTTAGAGTCTGACTTGGAGGCTCCTGACAGAAGGGAACCCCTTTCTTCAAATTGAGGGGGTTCAACCACCAAAGCAGGGTACTCCTGACTGGCTCTGCGATCCTGACCATGTGGTCTAGGTCGTCTGAGCTTTGATCCCATTGCACCCTGAGCATCCATTGTGGGACCCTCATGTGGAGGCAGGCCAAAGGAGTGACAGGGATGGCCGCTGCCATGTGCCCCAGAAGTCTGAGGAAGGTCCTGGCCTGGACCCGAGGGGTTACTAGGACTGATCCGGCGATCTCCTCTTTTCGGAGGTAGAAAAGCCATGCCCAAGACCGCTCCTATGAAGACAAGTCTTTAGCTGAGCTCGGGAGAAGACTTTGGCAGGTTTAGGTGATCCTCATGTCTCGGAACAGAGTACAAGTGTCTCCGGGAGCCTGAAGAAGACATGTCCTTGGTGGGGCCGCAAGCAGCCAATCGTCAAGGTAAGGGAAGACGTAATATCCCTAGCTTCTTAGAGCCGCAGCTACCACTGCCAGACACTTGGTGAAGACTCGGGGGCGGCCGAACGGAAGAACCCGAAATTGATAGTGCTCCCCCGGAAATGGAACCTCAGGTACTTCCTGTGAGGGGGAAAGACTCCGATGTGCATATATGCATCTTGCATATACAGGGAACAGAGCCAGTCTCCCTAGTGCAGCAGAGGAATGAGACCTGGAAGTGTCACCATCCTGAACCTTCTGTATTCTATATAGACGTCTAGAGAGCTGAGGTCTAGGATAGGCTGAAGGTCTTGCGTCTTCTTTGGAACCAGGAAGAAGTGGGAGTAATACCCCTTTCCTCGCTGCTGCAGAGGAACTGGTTCTATCACCCTTTTTTGCAAGAGGGCCTGAATCTCTCCTTCTGTAAGGGGGATGAGAGGAGGAGGAGGATACCTGGAGGACCTTTTGGAGGGATCTCTGTGAACTGCAGCGTATGTCCCCTCCTCATAATGTCCAGGACCCACTGGTCCGATGTTATGGTGCTCCATCCCTCCAGATGAAGGGAGAAGCGACCCCCCCCCACTGCCTCCTCCGGAGGAGGGGGGTTGAAAAGGAGTCATTGGGCAAATCCGGGGGTAGGCAGAGAGGCTGGGGAGGTCTTTGGGCCTCAAAGGAGCGCCTCCAGGATGCTGGTTGCTGGCTTTCCTCTTGAAGCCGCCTCTCTGACCTTGCTGTCTGTTATGGGTTTGAGAGCTTGAGGGCTTACGAAAGGGCTGACGTCTAGCGTGTTTCTCGTCCCCTCGTTTCATCTGGCGGATGGACCAGATGGACTTGCCTGACTCCAGGAGATGAGAGCCTCAGTCTCCTGCCCACAGAGGACAAAACCCTGGAACGGGAAGTCACAGATTCCGGACTGCAGATCCTGATGAAAACCTGAGACACTCAACCAGGCATGGCGCCAGAGACAGACACCTGACGCTACCACTCTGGCTGCCGTATCCGCAGTGTCGCATGAGGCACGAAGGACATGCGTGCCTACGTCTGAGCCAGATTTGGAGAATATCCAGGAGCTCCGATTTCTGAGCGGAATCTGGTAAGGCATTGGCCAGCTCTTGTCTCCTCTTCCCAAAGCGCATTCTGGTACTGGGCCATATATGTGAGGGGGGAGGGGGTCAGGCCTGCCTGTGGGAGGAGCGATGAAAAGGAGCCCGCTGCCCCAACTTCAGCTGGGAGTGGACGGATTTAGTAGCCCATCCTGAGATCTGGGGTTCTGAGATGATATCTTGAACATCTCCCCAAAATGTTTGAAATCCCTTAGGGGTTTCCATTATGTTAAGACTGGACATCCTGGGCAACGGCAGACCCTTAGCCAGGAATGGCGTCTCATACAGCTGCCTACGGCCCCGAGGACATGGGTACCGACGTCCAAGACAGTTTTGAGGGTTTTTTAGCCTGGTCCCATAGAAGATTCTGATACTTCAGCATATGGGCCAGATAATCGATGGCTCGAATGGCCAGAGTAGCAGAGGCGAAAAGACGCTTGCCCATCTGATCTAGCTGATGAGACTTCCTGTCTGGGTGGGAGCTGAGGTGTTTTGGCCACCTGGTTTGGTCGTGTGCCACATTAATGACAGAATCGGCCTTGGGCTGTTCTCCAAAATATGGCTTGCCAGCCGGTGGGTGGTAAAGCCTGTCACCCTTTTTGGACACCACCGGGACCATCATTGAGCAATTCCAGGTAGCCTGAGTAACATCCTCATCACGAGTCATTGATTTGGTGTGGGGGAACAACATAGGAGGATTACGGGTTAACCATGTAAATCACCAAACATCTCTCAGGGTCCTGCTCCTTTCTCACATCCCACAGTGGCCTGAATGTGCCTCATGATAGCCATGAAAGTGGGATCATCTGGGGGATTTGGGGATGTTGCTTGGTGCCCCTTCCCTGGATTCTGGACCTAGAGAGGAAGACTGACACTCTTGTCTGCGTCATTATCCACGGGTTGACAGTCATCCATGTGGCCAGCTGACCCAGCATCAGGCCTGCCCCGGGGATGCAAGGGACACTAGGGCCCAGCTAAATAGCGGCCAGGAAAAGGGGGGAGCCAAAGGAGGCACGTGAGGGGTGGCTGGGGGACCTATATCTGCACAACGGACCTAAAGAGCAGACCACCGAGGTAATTGTAGACCAGCAGAGGTCCCAGGGGCACTGGCTACGAGTAACCTGTCATAGGTCCTGCGGGCACGGGATAGGCAGGTGCCGGTGTAGGGTACCCAGGCTGAGGTCCAACAGGTGGTTGCAGTAGGACTGGCACCAGTCCAACAGGAGCAGGTTATGGCAGGACTGGCGCGGACCCAGTGGGTGTCTGCTGAGGAAGGGCCGGGGTGGGCCCATTGGGCACTGGGTGTGGAAGGCCAGGTGGGCTGCGATGGAGGGGGAGCAGGTGCAGACACAGTGGGCATCGTCTGTGGGGGGGGGATCCTCAGGTGCCAGCTGTGGGGAGACTGGTGCCGGAGTGGAGGCGACCCCCTGTGTGAAGGTTGAGAGACCGGGCCTGAGGAGGCACCAGTGTCCTGCATCATCTGCCCTTGACAAGGGGGAGCAGAACCGGTGGCGGTCCCAGAGGATGAGAAAGGGGGCAGGCAGCTAGGAGACTGAAGCCTGCTGCACCCACGCTGGCCAAAGAGGCTCAGGCCAAGCCGCCTGACTGTGCCCACTGAGAAAAAGGGCTGAAACAGCAGGGGCTGGGGAGCAGGACATGGAGTACCGGGACCCGAAGAGCCACCGCCCACGAGGGAGAGCTGGATGGGCGGCTGGGCCACTGGTAGCCCTGTAGAAGTTAGGGCATGCGGGGCCATGGAGGTTAACCCCCCCCCCAAGGGAGGAAGACTTCAGCTTTCAAAGACTTCTTGGGGACATCGCGAGCGGATGGCAAACCAGGGACGGTTCCTATCCTTGTCCCTATGCTTGCGTTTCCCGGTGGCCTTATCCCAGGACTTCGAAGACAGAGACCCTGAGGACTGGGTTGGGGAAACTCAGGAGCTTCTGGCCTGCAACTCCTGTTCCATGAAGACCTTCTACTTGAGGAGGTGGTTCTCCAGAATCTGGTGATGTCTCCTGGTGGCCGGGCTGAACTGGCAGGTGTTTTAGGCTTGGACGTCATGGTCTGGGCCTAGATACAGGCAGAAGAAAAAATTACTCACCTGTAGTAATCTTGTTTCTTCTCAGGGATCCACTAATATTACTTTTTGCAGTGCCCCTTTAAGCCAGCATTGTCCGGAGCCAAATAGAATGCTATGCTAATTATGGAATGTTTAGCTCGTGCATTCAGTTTCAAACTGCCCTTTTCTAACTGCCTGGATTCTACCTCAGATTTCTGTGAAGCCTGCAAAGAGGCGTGTATATATATATATAGATATATATATATATATATATATAGATATATAGATAGATAGATAGATAGATAGATAGATAGATAGATAGATAGATAGATAGATAGATAGATATAGATATATAAATATAAACAATTAGCAATTTAGAATGCTAATGCCCAGCAGGGCCATGTAAAAATAAGTAATAGGCCAAGAAAGGGCCAACACAGTAATAGGATGAGTCCTCTTCTATGAGCCAGATATGCCCTTAGAAAAGAACCTACTAGGTGAGCATTACCAAAATGGGCCAGCAGGTGACATACCCATCATACTGAGAAGCCTCAGCTGTATTGAGTATTTTTCTGTGATTCTAAGGGGAGGACCAGGGCAGGGGAGTAATAATATTAGTGGATCCTTGGGAAGAAACAAGATTACTACAGGTGAGCATTTTTTTTTCTTCTAACCCCAGGAATCCACTAATATGATTACTTTTTGCAGACTATGTAGCAGTACCACTAGGAGGTGAGCCAAATCTATTTAGGAAAACGACTGCAAAACAGCCTTTCCAAAAGTGGCATCACTCCTGGCTTGAGTATCCAAGCTGTAGTGCTTAGTAAAGGTGTGGACTGATCTCCAAGTAGCTGCTTTACAAATCTCCAACAGGGGGACCTCTCTGGCAGCTGCAATGGTGGCAGCTGTGCCACTTGCAGAATGGACCTGAAGGAGGGACCTTGCCCACCTTTGAATAGCAGAACTGAATACACTCTACTGTCCACCGAGATATAGTCCTCTTCGAAGCAGGAGATCCCTTACCTACTTTCCCATAGGTAAGGAACAGTTGCTGTCTGTCCTGCCTATGATCCTTGGTATTGGCTATATAATAGCTCAATGTTCTCTTCACATCCAAACTATGCAGCCTACGCTCACCAGAACTGGCATGTGTTGTAAAGAATACTGGTAGGGTAATGGACTGATTTAAATGAAAGTCAGAAATTATTTTGGGAAGGAATTTTCTGTTAGTTCTAAACACTGCCATATCATTGTGGAAAGAAATGTAGTCCTTCTCCACACACAGGGCTTGTAACTCACTTATCCTCCTAGCAGAGGTAAGTGTCACTAGGAAAACTACCTTTCAGGTAAGAAATCTGAGCTCTGCAGTAGCTAAGGGTTCAAATTACGGAAACATAAGCTGGGCAATACAAATGTTGAGGTCCCAAGCTGGCACTGGTTCCCTATGAGGGGGACACAGATGTAAAAGGCCCTTAGAAAAACCTAAATATGGGATTCGAGGCTAGGGATAACTCCTTACAGAGAGATAAGCTGAAAGTGAAGCCAGACGAACTTTTAGGGCTGAATGCTTCAACCCCAAGGAATGCAGATAAGACAAATAATCTAGGAGGGTGGGAATGCCAGTCTGTGCTGGGATTATGCCCTTGTCTGTACACCAAATAGAAAATCTTTTCTATTTTGAAGCATGTTTTCTTAGTAGGTTTTCTGTAACTCTTAAGGACTTCTAAAACTGTTGAGAGTATTGGGAGTCTAAATACCGTAAGTCCTCAAGAACCAAGCTTCGAATCTGAGATTGGGATGCACCACTCTGCCTTCGAAGGAAGTCAGTAGATTGTACCTCTGAGGGAGGTAGATCGGTTTGCTCACTGACACTGAGAGCAACAGGGAGTACCAAGGCAGTCTTGGCCAGTCTGATGCTATCAGAATCATCGAGGCTGTCTGTGACCTCAGCTTGATGAGTACTCTGAGAATCAGAGGAAAAGCATAAAGGTATTTGCCTGTCCAGTCGAGAATCAGGGTATCCAAAGGAACAGTCCCTTTCACTGGAGCCCTGCAGCAATAAAGGGGTACACGGTGATCCTGATGAGAAGCAAAATTATCCAGGTCTGGGGTTCTCCACCGCCTGAATAGTACCTGCACTACTTGACTGTTCAGTGCCCATTTGTGATGGGCCTGGTTTATCTTGCTCAAAGCATCTGCTAATGTATTGTCCTTCCCTGGCAGATGAATCGCTTGTATGGAGGCATTTATGGAGTAAATCAGGCTCCATATTTTCATTGCTTCTGTGCATAGTAAAGTGGATCTTGTCTCTCGTTTGTTGATATAGTACATTGTAGTGGTATTGTCTGTTCTTGCCTGAACCACTTTTCCCTTTATAAGATGAATGAAAGCCCGAATGGCCAGGTACACTGCTCTTAATTCCAAGAGATTTATGTGCAGGAGTGACTCTGCACTACTTCAGGAGCTGTGAACTGTGTGATCCCCTAGGTGGGCACCCCATCCTAGGAGGGAGGCATCCGTTGTGAGCACTAAGGAGCAGGATATGCACCCCCTCCCTTACGTTGTCTGGATCCTTCCACCATTGAAGGGCCTGTAGAAGAGTTTTTGTTACAGGGATTCATTTTGAAAGTGGATCTCGTCTCTGGGACCAACAGGCAATGAGGTGCAACTGAATGTCCCTCATTTGGAATGTGGCATCCATGACTGCGCTTGTTGCTGAAGCCATGTGGCCTAACAGCTGTAGAAACTGAGTTGCTGATTTTTGGTCTGCCCAGGACAAATGAGCTTGCTAGAAACTGGATAGCCTGTACCCTTTCCAAGGGTAGGAAAACCTTTCCCAGAATTGTATTGAGTTCCGCCCCTATGAACTGCAATACTTGGACTGGGATGAGCACTGATTTCTTGGCATTTAGAAGAAACCCCAGGGAGGAGAGAACACCTTGAGCTAGCAATAAGTGATCTTCATGGACATAAAGTCTCCACCACTCATTCACACTAATGGGATCTACGCCAGAGGAGCTAGGACCCAGCGGGAGCAAACTTTTTGCAGGAGGGCCAGGGCCAGCGCCAGAGATGGAGCCTCGAGTCACTGCTCGTGCGGCAATGACTATCTCGGCATCTACCCTCCAACAGCCTCAGTTCCTTTTTTCCCGTCGAGTGCGCTTCAGTGAGGTGGCTCGCCAGGAGTCTAACTTCAAACTAGCAGCATAGTTTTCAGTTTATTATGTAGTATTTTTCAAATAAAGTACCGCTTACAATAATTTATTCTTATCAAAGAAAGAAGTCTCAGCCTACATTGATGGAGTCGACCATGAGGGGGTCAGGTGACGGTAGGGAGACTTTGTATGAAAGCTGTTCAGTCAGCCAGGCTGGGTCTGGTCCGCCGCCTTCTCCGGAAGGGGGGTCTGACAATGGACAGTCCAGTGCCCAAGGGGATGGGCGGTCCCCCTGGAAGCATAAAAGTAAATGGTCCCATTCCCGGCACCATTCGGCCTCGAGCTCTTCTTCGACCCGTAGGTCAAAAAAGAGGCACCACTCGAGGTCTCCCTCTGATATGTCTGCACAGCGACGATCAGTCATTGGGGTCAGTTGCCGGTTTCCTCGTTCGGAGTCGCCTGTTTCTGGTCTCTGACCTCTTCGACACAGAGCCATTCCCCGCCTTCTGGTAGGGCTTCCAATGAGCAGTTTCATCAGTGGGCCGCTCTTAAGGAGCAGTGGGCTCGGAGGCTGGTCCATCTGCCTGGCCTGGTCACTCAGGGGCCTTTGGGAGATCGGACAGGGCGATTGGGCCTCCCTAGTCACACGGCACCCTCTTCGGTGGCATCGACTCCGCACTCAGGTGTTTACCCCCCTCACATGGCTGCGGCGCAGGGGGCCACACTGATGCCTCTCTCTCCTGGTATTCTTCCTTCTTTTCCCTCATTCTAATTTTTGGGGCCCTGGGTTGGTTTCGGCGCCGTCAGCGTTGCGCCGGTCGGCACCGTCCTTGGCACTGTGCGGCTTTTTGGCGATGTTGAGTTTCTCGGTGCCGTCTTCGGCACCGTGTTGTTCTTCGGCGCAGTCTGCATCATCGGTGTCAAGCGGCCTTTCGGCGCCGTGCTCTTCTTAAGCACCGAGGCCGGGCTTTTCTTCTACCAGTCTTCAGGGCGTCTCCTCTCCGATTTCTTTTCCTTCCTCTTTTTCTGCCAATTTTCAATCCTTTTCTGTCCATGCAGTCCCTCCTGGACTGTTAGGAGATATTGAGCCTGACCCAGATCTTAAACTAGGTGATGATGTGGAAGGAGCAGGATCTAATCCTGTTACAGAGCCTGTGTTCGAGGACCTGTCATTTAAGTCTCTGCTGAAAAATTTGAATTCCACTGTTTATGGACATTGATCCTGGGAAGCTTTTAAGACTCCAGTATCTTCATGTTCCGGATATCCCTATGGATTTAACTCCCCCGGTACAACCCTCCTTTGAGGGCCCTTTGTCAAATGGTGTGGAATAATCCTGCTCTCATTCCTTCTGTGGCTAAATCCATAGGTAGGAAGTATGCTGCTCCCAAGCCTTTGCAGATCCTATTGTAGTCTTGGCAGAGAATGGTAAGTTTGTCCTTCCTCAGAGTACTACAGCTCGACCTATAAACAAAGAAACTCGTAAGATAGATACTTTAGGTAAGAGAGTCTTTGATGCATCCACCCTGGGTATGTGTATCACCAGCTACCAGGGCTATTTCTCTCAAAATGAGTATTCTTTGGCATTCACTCAAACAAATGGTTGAAGCTCTACCGGAGTCGGACACTAGTTCAGAGATTCTTCAAACCATAACCAGGGGCTTCGAGACCAACAGGTTAAAGCAGCTATGGACACCTTCGATACTGCCTCCCGAGCAGCAGCGGGCATTTGTACCCGCCGCCATTCCTTGCTGCGCACTTCAGGTTTCACAAATGATGCCCGTTAACAGTTCATGGCATTGCCCTTCAATGGTGTGTTTCTCTTCAGCCCTCAAGTAGAACAAGCTCTAGAGGCCACACAAAAGACTAGGTCAGCCATTAAATTGGCTCGACCTCCTCCTGCCCCGTCTTGAGGGGGTGTTAACAAACACCAGTTTCATAACAGTCAATCCTTTTGAGGCAAAGGTAGAGGAGGTTTTAATAAAAATCAAGCCCCTCGGCCTCAAAAGAATACGCAACAGAAGGCGCCAGGACCCAAAGCCGCCTTCTGAGTTTCTAGTCCAAGTCCCAGCTCAGCTGCCCGAGGGGGACTTTTTAGCAGTGGGAGGTCATCTGACTCAATTTTACAACCAGTGGAAGTCCATAACTTCGGACAAACCTACAGGGGGTATTCCCTCAATTTTTCAGAGAACCCTCCGGATTGTCTCCCCAGGTGGCAGCCAAAGCTGTCAATTCTTCAGTCAGAGCTTCTCGCCTCCAAAATACAAGGCCTTCTGAACAACAGGGCAGTGGAAGTAGTTCCGCTGGATCAACGGAACACAGGGTTCTACTCCCATTACTTTCTAGTTCCAAAGAAAACCGGGGGCATGCTCCCCATTTTGGACCTCAAAAAATTAAACAAGTTTCTTCCCAAAGAGAAATTCAAGATATCATCATTAGGGACCCTGTTACCCTTGCTTCATCAACACGACTGGTTAGCCTCCCTGGACATGCAGGATGCTTACCAACATATTCCTGTTCATCCAAAGCATCGCAAATACCTAAGGTTTGTGGCTTTGGGACAGCATTATCAGTTCAGAGTCCTGCCCTTTGGGTTATCCTCGGCACCGCAAGTTTTTACAAAGTGTTGTGCAATTCTTGCAGCACATCTCAGAAAAGTGGGAATACAAGTGTTCCCATATCTGGACGACTGGCCTTCCAGGCAAGGAACTCTCAACGCTGTTGCCACGGCCTCAAACTTTCTCACATCCATGGGAGTCCTGCTAAACCTCAAGAAATCGTAGCTGCAGCCCTCCCAGAGGCTCTTTTTCATAGGAACTCTTCTGGACACCTCCTGTGCAAAAGCATTTCTACCAGAAGGAGTGATATCCTACAGATGGCCCAATACATCAGACAGAACAGCTCGGTTCGAGCTATCTCGATGCAACGGATGCTAGGTCTCATGGCATCCTTTGTGTTCACTGTACTCCAAGCACACCTTCACATGAGAACCTCTCAATGGATGCTCAGTGGTCCCCAACCACTTGCCCTCAGTGCTTTCTCATCAAGGTGATAGAACCTCTGAAGAAGTCACTCACCTGGTGGTCGCAAGAGGACAATCTTCTGGAAGGGTATCCCTTTGCTCCTCTGGATCATCAAATTTCCATTACCACGGACGCATCCCTGAAGGGGTGGGAAGCTTACTGTCAAGACTCTCCACACTCAAGGTACGTGTACTCAGGAAGAGTCCCAGCTTCACATAAATGTCTTAGAAATGAGAGCCGTCCTTTATGCAGTCCGGGCTTTGAAGGACATTCTCTGTCATAAGAACATTCTCCTTCAAACGGACAACAAAGCAGTGATGTATTACATCAACAAGCAAGGCAGGGCTCACTCTTACCCCTTATGCAGGGAAGCGATGACAGTGTGGGAATGGTGCTTGGAACACAAGGCTCTAATTCGAACGGCCTACTTGCCAGGAGTGCAGAACGAACTGGCAGACCGTCTCAGCAGAACGGAGACAGATCCTCACGAATGGTCTCTAGACTCAGCTGTAGTTCAGTCACTATTCGCAGAGTGGGGAACTCCAGACCTGGACCTTTTGAACACAAAACTGCCTCTCTTGTGCTCCAGAAATCCAGGGCCTGGCATTTTCTGTCAGGATGCGTTCAGGCTGCAGTGGACAAAACACTTTCTATACGCCTTTCCGCCTCTTCCTCTAATTCAGAGGGTACTTCTCAAGTTCGAGTCCCATAGGAGCAAAATGATTCTCATTGCTCCCTTCTGGCCTCGGCAGATATGGTTTCCGTTACTCAACAGTATGTCGGAAACCCCTCCGAAACCGCTTCCCCTTCAGATGAACCTTCTGACTCAGGGGCCTGTGGTCCATCCCAATCTGAGATCGCTTCACTTTCACTCTTGGCTCCTGAAGAGACAGAAGTGAACAGGTTCAATGTCTCCCACAGAGTTTCAGATATTCTTCTGGCTGTGCGCAAGCCAGGCGACCGAGAAAACTTACACAGCCAAACGGAAGTGTTTTTTGCTCTGGTGTGCAAAATCCTCTTTGAATCCTTTTTCCTGCCCACCAAATAAAGTTCTAGAGTACCTTTTGGACCTCTCAAATTCAGGTCTGCAATACTCTACAGTCAAGGTTCACCTTTGTGCCATTTCAGCTTATCATGAGCCAGTACTTTCCTTGTCACTGGCTCAGTTACCCGTGGTTAAGAGGTTCTTTAAGGGAATTCTGCATACCAGACCTATCAGATGTCCGTTCGCAACCTGGGACATGAATCTTGGGCTAGACATGCTCACTCGAAAACCTTTCGAGCCTTTAGCTACCTGTGAGTTGAAATTCCTCACTTGGAAAATGGCCTTCCTGGTGGCCAATACCTTGGCCCGCAGGGTCTCTGAGATGCATGCCTTGGTCACAGACCCTCCGTATACTGTATTTCATAAGGACAAAGTAGTTCCTAGGACCCATCCTAAGTTTCTCCCTAAGGTTGTTTCAGAATTCCATCTAAACCATCCTTTGATCCTTCCTACTTAGTTTGCGAACTTCCAAAACGAAGGGTAGCGTTCTCTTCATTCTTTGGACGTCAAAAGGGTTTTGCGTTTCTATTTGGATAGGACAAAAGATTTTCGCAAAGCTCAACAACTGTTTGTTTCCTTTAGCGAGACCCGGCTGGGTCAGCCTGTCGCTATCAGATTTATTTCAGCATGGCTGGTGGCATGCCTTCGCCACTGTTATTCCATGGTGCAGGTTAAGCTGGAAGGCAGAGTGTATGCTCGCTCTACTAGAGCGGTCACGGCATCCCTGGCGGAAATCAGCAACGTGCCCATTGCAGATATTTGCAATGTGGCCACCTGGAGCTTAGTGCATACTTTTGTCAAACACTATGCCCTGGATGTCCATGGCAGACGACATGTTTAGTTTGGCAGAATCACCCTAAATGGACTTCTGTCCTAAATCTGTGAGCTCTTGGTCTCTCCTGCCGCCCTCTCTGGGGATTATTAACTCGGTACTCTCCCATTAGTGTGAATGAGTGGTGGAGACTTTATGTCTAGGAAGATATGGAAATTATGTACCTCGTAATTCTTGATCTTCTTGACGAAGTCTCCACCACTCATCTACATCCCCATCCCCGAGGCTCACACCTTCTGTTGGTCTTCACTCCCTCAATCTTTAGGCTGTGAAGACTTCTTTCTTGACCCTTCTTATACTGGTCTTCTGGACTATCTTATGTCTGGTTTTGGTTAGGCTATCCTTCTAGGTTAGTTATGCTGCACCTCCTTTGGGGGTACTGAAACAGTTGGAGGGTTGGCCTTGAGATAGTCATTGCCATGAACAGAAGTGGCGCCATCTCTGGCACCGGTGCTCCAGCAAAAAGTTTGCTCCCGTTGGGTCTTAGTACCTCTGGCATAGATCCCATTAGTGTGAATGAATAGTGGAGACTTCGTCCAAGAAGATCAAGAATTACAGTAGGTACATAATTTGCATTTCTGACACTTGGGATTTTCCTACAATCAGCCAGTCCAGATATGGGAAAACTGTGACACCCAGCTTTCTGAGATGTGACATTACTACTGCTATGCACTTTGTGAAGACCCTTGGTGCAGGGGCAAGGCCGAAAGGAAGTGTTGAGAACTGGTAGTGGCCTGAGGGGACAGTGAACCTGAGATATCTTCTGTGTGATTCTCTGATGGGGATGTGAAAATATGCATCTTAAGTCCAAAGAGGCCAGCCAGTCACCTTTTTGTAGTGTTGGCAGGATTATTGCCATTGTGACCATTTTGAATTTGGGTTTCACCAAGTACTTGTTCAGATGTCTGAGGTCTAGTATAGGCCATCACTCTCCAGTCTTTTTTATTGTTAGGAAATATCTGGAGTAGAACCCTTGCCCTCTTTGATTGTGGGGGACAGGCTGGACTGCTTTTGCCAGTAATAAGTTTTTTTACCTCCTGTTACAGCAGTTTTCTTTGTGAGGGAGGAACTGATGCAAAACGTTTTACCCTTGGAGGGGGCAGGGACCTGAAACAAAGGGAGAGATCCTGACCCACCTGTCTGATGTCATTTTTGACCAGTCCTGCAAATAGTGAGAAAGTCTGCCCCCTACTGGATGTGGAGAGGTGGTCTGAGGGGAAGAGTCAGGGATTCTGCTTTTGCTGTTGAGGTTGGGTAGAATGAGACCCTCTGTGGGAGCCTCTTCTGCCCCAGACCATGTAGAAACCCATCAGCTGGGGTTGGTACTGTATTTGCGGAGCAGCCTGCACCTGAAAGAAAGGTCTTCTAAAGGTAGACCTGCCCCTGCCTCCACTAGAATAAGATATGGAGGGAGAAGGTTTGTCCCTGGCAGAATTGCTTCTGAAAGTAGCCTTGTATTAGTCTACTTTCTTCATGTAGGCTTCAGTTTGTGCACCAAAAAGGGAATGGCTCTCAACTGGAAAGTCCATTGCTTTGTTTTGAGTGTCCTGGGTGAGATTGGTAGCCCTCAGCCAGACAAACCTTATCATAACTATAGTACCAGCCAACCATGTGGCAGCAGTGTCATTTGTGTCTGCTGCCATCTGGAATTGGTATTTAGAAGCCTCCAAACCCAATTTGGCTATCTCTATTAAGTCAGAAACAGTGAGGGAGGGATTTACCTCTGCATTTTCCACCAGACTGCCATAAAGCCTTTCGGTAAAGGGCAGCATAAGCCTGATAAGTGGCTTGCCTGATAGCAAGGGATGCTGAGAGGTACCCCCTCTTAGCCATACTGTCTACCCTTCTGGAGTCTTTTTCAGGTGGATGAGAAGATGGGGTTTTGGCCTGCTGCACAATGCCCTGATGATCTGGGTGACTGAATAAAAACTCAGAACCAGATCTCTCCAGTTGGTACTTTTTGTCAATAGGTGTGACAGTCTGAAGTGCTTTTAAAATTTCCAGAATCTTTTCTGAAAAATTTGTAGAGTGGAAGGAGAAGTCGTTTTGAGGGTGTTGGTCCCATTAGTTCCATATATTGAACCTCTTCTTCATCCTGCACTTCTTCAGTTGTCTGGAGGTCCAGTGTTTCCACCATTTTCTTAATGAAAGAAAAATGGGAGGAAAAATCCTCTGAAGGCCTAGGAGGGAACCAAAGTCTTGCTCCGGTGACACCACAGGCTCTGATGTGGTCGCGCTTCAGACAAGGAAGGAGGGATAGGTGGGGGAGAAGTGAAAATGCTGGCCCAGGAAGTCTTGAGTAACTGTCTTCCTGTGTGCTCTCCCATGCTACCTGACCGTCATCAGTGGCCTGCCCACTACCGAGTAATGACTTTGGAGCCATGCTCGTCTCCTCCTTTGCTCCTATGGATGAGGGGGGTCACTGGGCAGGGTTAGAACCAACCCAGGCACCAGAGGGGACAAATGGATCTGGTGGGGAATGGTGCAGGCAAGAGTCCATTAGGAAAAGGAGTGGCACAGTGAGAGGCCTGAAAGAGTAAGGCTTCTGAGGGCATGGAAGGTGGCAATAAAAAAATATTGAAAAACTGTAGCAGCACAAAACAGAAGGTGAGATACGGCTAATCTTTTAGGTGAAAATAGATGAGGGTTGGCAGAAACTGCACATGAGAACTGGAGGTGTGCCTGCAGTTACTGTTATAATCAGACTGGACTATTTCTGGGTGCCAGCTTTTTGAGCTAAGATACTACAGTGCATATGGATATGGACACATTCTTATTTGAAAGTAAGGAGCAATCTGCCTTGCGTAGTAAAGGTAGACTGGACGTCCTGAAGGGAAAAGGTATTTGGAGGGTGGGTACGATCACTGAGTAGTATATAAACTACTGCCTAGTGGGGGAAAAAAATATCCCCTCAAAGTTCACCCACAGGTGAGGAATTCATATATAATCCACTGAACATCATGAAAGGAGGTCTGTGTCATTCACTGACAGCTTGAGTTAGAACTGAGGAATCTACGGTTTCAGTTTTTTTCTTCTTCTCCCTTGCAAAGTCAAGATAAATATCAATACATGGTTATTGCTTTCAGAGATATCAGGGTATCAAATAAATATAAATCTATTTTATTACCTATAAATAATATACACCCAGATATCAAATAAATGAAGTATGGAAAAGTTATCAAATATGTGCGTATCTATATTACAAACTCGGTAAAGAAACCAACTTTATTTACAGAGAGAATTAATACTCTGAAACAAATCACTATGTTTGTGGGGATACAGAGGCCTTAGAAATGATTATGCTGCACTTGATTTATCTTTTTCAAGGAATCCAAGGAGAAATTCCATTATCTTGGCTTGAACAAATGCGCAAATCTTTTAAAAAGTTCCTGTGGCAAAGTGGAGTTACCAGAATTGCGTGGGGAAATCTGCCTCTGATACACACAGAAGGGGATGCCCAGACCCAATACGATACTACCCACAGATGGAATCAAGCAAGCAAGCAAAGCACTCACCACTTTTACTGCAGATAATTTAACAACCTGTGTGGAACATGGCCACACTGAAACCCCAGCGCTTCGACACTAGGTCTTCCTGAGGTCCCCTCCAGGAAGACCTAGTGTTAAGGTGCTGGGGTTTCAGTGTGGTTGCTTTCCACAAGACTTTTAAATTGCCTGCACTAAAAGTGGAGAATACTTTGCAAAACCAGCGTGGACTCCATTAATATGTTAATGCAGTAACTGGACTGGTGAGTGCTTTGCTTGTTTGACTCTGTGATGGTAAACGTGGGGCTAGCAACCTCTTGCAGAGCACTGGGCTACAGTTTCCATTGTGCACACCTGCCTCTTGTGAGTCATTATGATCTACTACTGGGCAGCCAAACTAAAGCAAATAATTCATTGTTAGATTCTGCAGTTACAAAAAGTGATACTTTGGGCACATACAAGTCCCAAATTCAACAAATGTTAAATAACGACGATATAAAATTAGAAATCCAGAACTTATTGGCGTATGTGGTAATGTTTTCATGTATAAAAACAGTAAGTAATGCTGGCCCAGTGGCGCTGAGGGTTGAGGCGCTGGACGCCACACCTCGCGCTGCGCCTGCGACCCGGGTTCGGGAACGGACTCGGGTCGGTGGGGGGAGGGAGGATGGAGCGTCCCAACGGATACTCTCCTCCCTTAAGGTGGGATGGCAGGGGCACTTTGGAGTGCCCGACATCTTGAGACGGTCAATGGATGCACAGATTCTCGAGAGGCTCGGTGGCTTCGTCTACCAGAGCTGGGGAGGAGGGACGTAGTTAGGCGCTTGAGAGGAGCGTGCGTCAGCACGCAGACACTCTGCACTGGCGTCTCGGGGAGGGGTTAAGGGGGGGAAACTACTTGGAGGAAAATGCCCTCCAGGCACCTAGATGAAGTCCTCGGGCTGGTCACCACCCACCGACCAGGGGCAGACCTCAATGTGCAGCTCGCCACAGGGAAAGGGGGTAAGGGTTCTCTCCTCACCGGGAGTGATCCGAGCCATTAAGTACCCCAATGGCAGTATGGCACTTTAGGACAGTCCAAGCTGGTCGGGAGGTCGTCACTCCTTGTAGGACGGAAGGAGTGGTGGTTGGAAGGGACAGTAGGAGCGGATACAGAATAAGTAGGAAAAAAAAGTAACAAAATTAGTACTACACTGAACAAGCTGTTTCCACAAAATAACATTAAATTGTTATCCAGCATAATCTGCAGAAAAAAGGAGGTGGTTATGCCACTGTACAGATCACTAGTGAGACCTCATCTGGAGTACTGTGTCCAGTTCTGGAGACTGCATCTCCAGAAGGATATAAACAAAACAGGCACTTCAGAGAAGGGCAACAAAAATGGTGCAAGGACTGCACTAAAGTCATATGAGGAAAGACTAGAGGAACTCAACATGTATTCCATGGAGGAGAAATATGATAGAAACATTCAAGTACATCAGGGGGATAAATAAGGTACAGGAGGGTAGCATCTTTCAGAAAAGGTGTACGAGAACAAGGGGGCAGCATATGAGGCTAGAGGGGGGTAGGCTCAGGGGCAACGTGAGGAAGTACCTTTTCATAGAAAGAGTAGTGGATGCTTGGAATAGCATTCCTGCGGAGGTGGTGGGGACAAAAACAGCAGGAAAATTCAAGAATGCATGAGATAGAAATGAGTACTTAGGGAAGAGAGGGTAAGCTGCAGATCAACTAGGGTCTGTGGTAATGCATTAGGTAGGGAAAGGGGGCAGACTAGGTGGGCCATATGATTCTTATCTGCCATCACCTTCTGTGTATCTGGAACAAGAACAGTGAACTTTCTCCAATGGTGACGGAATTGAAGATACAGTAGACTCCCATTTATCCGACCGCTTTCGGAGACATCCAAAATGGTCGGATAATCGGGAGGTCGGATAAACGAGAAATTACATCGAAATGCTATTAAATGAACTTTATTGGCAGAAATTAAAAAAATAAGCTACAAAAGTTCAGTACAGTACTTGTAGTCTGTCACAGCTCTTTGTTTTCGGTTATCAAGTGACTTCCCCCATGCTCGTTGTTTCATCGCCCACAGAAGCATAACTTGTACTGGATCTGAGTCAGGCTGGCTCTCCAAGTACAGGATGCACTGTGTAAAATGTTTTACAGCCTCTGAATGATTAGGCGCAATGAGGCTGTCTGAGTTATCCTCCTCCTCATGATCAGATTCCAACTTCTGGACAAAGTCGATAATCGCTTCGTCTGAGGCTTAAGTAAGAACAGCAGCAGGAGGTGCTATCAAGTGTTAACTGGTACTAATACAGCAGCAGGTGCAATGCAGTGTTAGTGACTAAATTAACACAGTGTGTGGGGGGACAGTCTGACCGTCCGTTAGATAAGGAGTTCGGATAATCGAGAGTGTACTGTACTTTTTTGTTTTTGTACACTATTTCGGGCACCTACAAAGGGGAACTCTCTCCGGTGGCTGCCTTGCCTCTGCATCACACTGTGAAGCCTCTTGAAACTCCTCTCCCCGACTCTGGTGAACCCCCTGGATCTGACCCCCCAACAGGGGAGGGCCACCCTATCTGCCCAGGGTGCTCTATCTACAGTGTAGAGTACGGGGTTGGGGAGCCAACGGTAGGAGTGAGGAGAGTGACCAGCATTGGGAGTGTGGTCCGTGAGGCAGACCCATTGCCTATCCCCAAGGTAAGGGGATTTTTCCTTTGTTCGCCCTGTGGAGTTTGGACATGCAGTGGCGGCTGGGCAAGAGCTGCCGCCGCATACCTAACTCCACCCCCTTGCTATGCTGGTTCCGCTTGCTTACCCCGTCCTGATTGCCGCTGCAGTGCGGTGCATCCCGGGAACCCTTCCCCAGGGAAGAGAGCTGTCCTCCGGATGCTCTATCTCTTCCCTCCCCTGCCGAACCCGGGTTGCCGGCGTGGTATCCAGCGCCTCAACCCTCACCACCACTGGGCCGGCCAGGAATTGAAGATACGTTATTTAATAAACTGGATAGGTTTACCGAAAGCAAACTTGGGACCTATTTGAGAGAAGCCATTAAGAGCACCATATTAAAAATCCTAGAATAAAATACTTGCTGCTAAAAAAAATATCAAACCCAAAGTCCTCATAAGTAAAAATGAATACTACATTACAATCAAAACTGAGAAAGAACAGTTATGTAAGAACTTACCATAACAATAGATCTTCAAGGGCATCTCCGTCATCAGGTTACAATGTAGGAACCTTCGCCATCGGAGACTGAGAATCCACATGGAAGATTTTCAGCAGTATAACTGGGGCCACCCACGCCTACCGATGTCAGCAACCCCACTCCCTCCTAAGATGAAGGAAGCAATGCTGATGCCCTGGGAAACTGAGGAACCCAGCCCTAAATAGAAAGGACAGAATACAGCAGATAGACAGGTCCTGAACAGGAGCCCCAAGGGAATCAGACCCGATGACTGAGATTCCCTCAAAGATCTACTGTTATGGTACATTCTTACATAACTGTTCTATCTTCTTCAGCGGTATCTGTCATCAGGTTACACCGCAGGAATGAGTACCAAGCAGTGACAAGTGAAAAACAGATATTCTGGGAGGCTGGAACACCATAAACTTAAGCCAGGAGTCCTTGTAGCACAGTGGATAAGCCAAAGGTCAGCACTTTGAACTGGTAGTGTTTGCCCTGTAAAGCAAAACGAAGAAACCTCCTGTAAGGAGGAAAGACTGAGATGTGCAGGTAAGTGTCCTGCATGTCCAGTGAACAGAGCCAGTCCCTGGCTTTGAGGAGGGGCATGAGGTCTGGCAAAGTTACCATCTGGAACTTTTTGTATTGGACAAAGAGATGGAGGTCCTTGAGGTCTAAGATCTCTGGTCTTTTTGGGGACCTGGAATAAAACCCCTGGTTTCTGTTGCTTTGGCACCAGTTCAACTGCCTGCTTGCACAGAAGAAACTATACCTCCTCCCGGAGAATGGACAAGTGGGGTGGGGGTAGTTTAAGGGTGATGGAGGGTATCTGGAGGCTGCTGAATGAGCTCTAAGGTATGACCACTCTTTATGATCTGCAGGATCCAAGCATCTGAAGTTATGGTTCTCCACTGATTCAGATGGAGAGAGAGAATCGACCTCCTGGGTCTGGACCAAAGGAGGGGGCTCTGGCAAGGAGTCAAATGGAGGAGGCTGGCCAGTCATTTTTGGGATGCTTGGCCGCTGCTCCAGTATTCAAGGGGCAGACAAGGAAGACTGATCTGCGCCTACTCTGGGAGCGGGGACCCAAGCCTGGTCTGTTGGGCTGTCTACGAAAAGTAGAGCGCCCTCTACCATGGGGGTTGAGTGTAGTAGAGAGCATGGACAGATTTAATGGCTGTCCCAGAAGCCTGCAGATCATTAATGAGGCCCTGTATGTCCTGGCTGAAGAGCTCTGTGCCAGTGAAAGGGGTGTTAAGCACCTTATTTCTTGCACATCAGCTGCAAAGCCACGAGTGCTTCCGAAGGCATATGCCGGTGGCAACTGCCCTGGCCACTGTGTAGGCCATATCATACAGGGCCCTGAGGAGATATTTACTGACATCCTCAGCAATTTGTAGGCACTGAAGCAGTTCCTGCTTCTGGGTCCATCTGAAAGGATTTGAGCAGTGTCCTTGCCTTTTCTCTAGTTGGCATTCTGGAACTTAACCATGTGTGACAGATAGTTTACAGTTCTCAGGCCCAAAGCAGAGGAGGCGTAAACTCTTATCCCAGAGGTCAGTCCTGCGGGATTCCTTGTCTTGGGGGGGGGAACTAAAGTGCTTTGGCGCATTACACCTATCATGAGCTGCCTTGATGACTACAGAGGCAGTTTCAGCTTGGGCAGCGAAATAAGGAAGGCCCTGAGGGGCATAGTAAAGCTTGTCTGCCAAGTGGCATAGCTGGCATCATATCTGGCCTGTGCCATACTGGTGGCATTTTTCAGGGCTGGCAGCATACTAGGAATAATCTTAGGGGGGGGTTCAGGAACCTTCAGGAAGTCCACCAGGTCTTTCTTGGTGCCATCCTCCTCAGTCCGGAAGTGCATGGTGGCAGACAGCTGCTTCATGGCACTGAAGAAGGTGGCATCCTCAGTAGGAGATCTTGGAGTATGTTTGAGTTTCACTTACTGAAGAAGCAGTGGACTTAGAGGAAGGACGAGATCAGGATGGTACTCGTCTTCGACGTCTACCTCCGCTGTCTGAGTGATCATCGGTGGCCTACGAGGAGCCTCCCGTGTTCAAATACGAGTCAACGACAGAGCTGGCAATAAAGGCCTATTGGCGGCCCCAAACTGTTGAATGAGTATGTTAGTGAATTTGACCAGTACTTGTTCAGATCCATGGTCGTCGTCAGTTGGGGGGGGGTAGGTCGACAGCACAGTAGGAGACAACACGCCATCCTTAGAGCCCAACGAACCTGTAACTCTCAGGAAGGGGCAGGTTTCCACAGAGCAACCGTCAATGTCGAGCCTATCAGCGGAGGAGAAGATGACCCAGAGGTTGACAGCTGGATGCCCTGTGAGTCGGGTGGAGGAGCTGTCAGTATGGGCCTGGTAGAAACAGAGACCTGGACAGCTGGTCTCTTTGTCGTGGCAGCTGCCATCGACGAAGGCCCCCCCCCCCAAAAAAAAGGAGAAGCCAACAGGGAACAGGATGGGAGGAGGAGGAGCAGTCGCAATCCTGGTCTTTTTTGTAACCCCCCCTGGGAGCTTGAAGATCCGGTGGTGGGTGACTGAGTGGCGGGGGGCCCTGGAGGACCCCTGCTGTTCCATCAGTAATTTTTTTGAGAGCCTTGTCGCGTAGCCTAAGGGCTGTCTGATTAAACTTCTGGCAGAGCTTACAGTCTGAGACATCATGGTCAGGCCCAAGACAGCAGACACAAACTGAGTGTTCGTCTGTAGAGGCAGTCTTCTTCCCACAGCAGCAGCACCGGAAAAGAGAAGGAGATGGATTAACTCTCAACATAAAAAAAAAGGAAAATCTCCAAGAGAGATTTTGGTAAGAAGTAGGGAAAAAAAGACGTGAACACTGCGACAGAGCTCCCGCGGAGACTATGCTTGCAAGTCGACTGTGGGAAAGAACTGAGGGAGTGAAGCCGCCCATGCCTATATAGGGTTGCTAACGTCGATGGCGTGGGCGGCCCCAGTTGTACTGAAAATTTTCCATGTGGATTCCCTGTTTTCGACAGCAAAGGTTCTTACAGTGTAACCTGATGACTGAGATACCCCCGAAAAAGATATATAGTTAGTATAGTGGCATTCTTTTATGGACTTTTTAATAAGACATTGTGATTTTATACCGTTTTCCTTTTTCATTGCCAAACTAGCTGGGAGAAGAAGTTAAAAAATCCAAATAGACAACAAATGGAAACAAATTCAGATTAATGCCAATAAGCTATATACCTATGCTAAAAATAAATCTGTATAAAATAGAATGCTGGCGTAATTGTTTATCTGAAAGTAAAACTGACCATTATCACCTGTTTTGGGTATATAAAGAAAATGCACACAAACTGAATAAAATTCTGAATAAACACATTCCACTGTCACCCAACATTTTTATATTAAATGATGTTCAAGGACTGGATTTGCAACCAAATGATCACAAAAAGAATGATCCTTGTAGGCTGCAACTCCACCACACTACTGAAATTTAATCTGCCAAAATGGATGCAGAATTTTAAATGTATGATGATACTGGAAAAATTGATGGACCATATAATGCATAATGTTGATATTTTTGATACAACTTATAAATCACTGCTAGTGAGTGCCCATCAGCTCCGTAAACCACGGGCAGAACAGTACCACAGCGTCACGAGAAAAAATGTCGAACAAGCTGTCCTCACGCTGGACGTTCACAAACGCTACACAATCGGTCACTCAGCACGAGACAGGCTTGTCGGCAAGTTACCCTCGCAAAGCAGCAAAAAAGACAGTTTAGACAAAAGTGTGGTTCTATGGGGATTTTATGCACCCCCTCGGTGTGTGATGCCCATATAAACCCCCTGAGGGCGAAGCCCTCCGAGTTTATGGGGCATCACACACCGAGGGGGTGCATAAAATCCTCATACACCACATTTCTCCATGCATTATTTTATATATAAATGTAATAGTATATATTTAACAATATAGATGAGGGGGTGCCACATAGGTGAGAAATGTTATTTGAATGTACATGGCATTGCGTATGTAAAACTGATTGAAATATTGCAAAAAAAAAAAAAAAACATGATTATTGCTACTCTAGATCAGTTAAATCAATCATTCTGCATGTAGATACTAAAACAGTTTTCCTTTCCTCAGGCAATTGATGAGAAAACAATAAGAGACGTATGTACCAAATACATCTACGACAAGTGTCCTGCTGTGGCTGCTGTTGGTAAGTCTTTTGAGTGGGGATTAAGGATCATTTGTTCTTATGTCAGAGGTGCTCTTCTTATAGCCTATTATCTTTATTTTCAGGCCCTATTGAACAGCTACCTGATTACAACAGAATCCGTAGTGGAATGTATTGGTTGCGAGTTTAAGCAGAGGAGTCTGTCAGTCAGAAGTGCATTGAATAAGCTGGCACAGTGGTCTTAACTCTGGATCCAGATGAGGTCATGGAGGTTAAGGACTGAATTGGCTTCATAGTGCTGCGCCATCTCTCTTTCTTTTCTTCCTCCAGATATCATTCATCCCGCCTGAGTGAAGAGGATTTAGTACACAACTGGAGGGTGGCCCCTATACCTGTAGTAGTGTAAAGCCATGTCCCTTTTTCTTACCCCCCACTCACAGCGTCATAACTTTACCTCAGCTGAAGGTTTGTCTTACCACACTTTTGAATTTGCCATAATGGAATGTTGTTTACAGCGTGTGTGTGTCCCCCGCCAGCAAATGAATGACCTTGTGATTTCACTGGTGCTGAAATATAGTACTTCGTCATTCGTCTAAAATTATGTTGAAAAGGTGATGTATGCCCACAAAATGCATTTAAATTAAAGAATAACTTAAGATTGTTTTTTTATTTTTATTATAAAATAAAGACAACACATAATAAGATTGTGACTTTGCAACTTATTTCTTAGGTTTTACTTGTTCTTGGGCAGCCTTCTTTGCTTTGACCATTTCAACAAGTTCCTGTCAAGTTGAAAGAAAACAGAAATGAGATGTGTTACACTGTAACAGCCATTTCAGACAGTATTCATAAACTAGTCATGCCAATAGTTGGATTCCAGTTACTTCCCCTGTTGGCTAGTGCCTTCCCCACTCCCAATATCTAGTACTGGTATGATAATTTAGCTTTTCAAACCCCAGGAATCTCCCAATGCGATCAAACAATGTGCTCAGCCCAGACAAAATAATTGCTGTAGTAATATTGTTTCTTCCAATGTGTCCTTTAGCATTAGTAACAGTATGCAGTAATCTGGCTAGGTTAAGATGCCTCTGAGGTGGAGTTTATGATAATGAATAAGCCAATAAGAAGAGAGTTAGAGGGTGTGCTGAGTGGAGCTTGCCCAGAGGGCACCAGAATTTTTCCGAAGCTAGAATGGGAACATGCCCATCATAAGTGTAAACCAACAGGAATTAAAAATCATGCAACTACATGAACAAATGAAAAAGCATGTAAACTTTGCTTTAAATGCAATTCAAAAGTTTAGCAGCAAATTTGGCAACAATAAAGGGAGCAGAGTCCTCCTCAGATTACTTGGGGAAGGGTGGGAGATTACTGATGGTAAAGGACACCTTGCAAGACACGATATTACTACAGTGAGTGTTTTTTTTCTTCTCACTCCAAGGGTCCTTTAGCATCAGTAACCATATGCAGACTACAGAGCAGTGCAGTTGGGAAGTGGGTACAGAACCTACTTAGGGAAGAGGCTGTGCAGGACCGCCCTGCCAGATTTGTCATCCGATCTGGACTCTACATCCAGGCAATAATGCTTTGTGAATGTGTGTACAGTCTTCCATGTGGCTGCTCTGCAGAGATCAAGTAAGGGAATATTCTTTGCAGCTGCCACTGTGGCAGCAGTGCTCCTGGTAGAATGAGTCCTGAGGCCATCAAGGGCTGTTCACCAGCCTTTCATAACAAAACTGAATTCAACAGACTATCTAGCGAGAGATAATTCTCTTAGTGGCTGGCCTTCGTCTACCTACCTCCCCATAAGTGAGGAAGAGCAGAGTAGTAGAGCCCCTAAACTGCGTGGTGCGTTCGAATTAGTAAGATAGGGCTCTCTTTACATCCAAACTGTGGAGCAAGGGTAATAGACTGATTAAGGTGGAATTCAGAGACCACCCTGGGCAGAAATTTCCTGTTCGTTCTAAGCTCTGCCTTATTCTTGTGAGGGATAATGTAGTTTGGTTCAGTATAGAGTGCCTACAACTCTGAAATCCTTGCAAAGGTGATGGCAACTAGAAAGACTGTTTTCCAGGTGACATATTTTAAATGGGCTGTAGCCATGGACTCGAAAGGTGGCTCCGTGAGCTTGCCAATGCACAAGTTGAGATCCCAAGGTGGAACAGGTTCCCTAATTGGGGGCTGAAGATTGAGGAGGCCTTTAAATAATTTTTTTGAAAACAAGCAATGAAACACTCTATTTGTCCTTACCTATGGACAAGTAAGCAGAAATTGCAGCCAGGTGAAGTTTTAAGGACGAGGCTTGTAAGAGAACCAAATCTAAAAGACTAGGAGACTGAAGATTCACATGCTTCCTCTTGCACCAGGCAGAAAATCTTTTCCACTCTGCTGCATAAGTTTTCTTTGAACTAGGTTTTTTGTCCATCCTCAGGATTTTAAGGCCCTGTTCTTAATACTGAGTGTCTGGGTGCTAACTCCTCAAGAGACAAGCCTTGAGGAGAAGAGATTGCAGATTTGGATAGGTCACTTCTAGCTGTGGTAGAGTCAGGAGAGAGTGACTGATAGGAAGCCGAATGGACTTGTGCGACAGGGTTACTTGGAGAGGATAGAACATAGAAACATAGAATTTGACGGCAGATAAGGATCGCTTGGCCCACCCAGTGTGCCCATTTCCCTACCTAATGGATAAGCTGCAGATCCTAGTTAACCAGCAGCCTACTTCTTCCTACCCCCACCCCCCAGAATTGCCTTATGACTGTCCCATGCATGCTTGAATTCCACCACTGTTTTGATTCCACAACCTCCCGGAAGGCCATTCCATGCATCCACAACCCTCTCTGTGAAAAAATACTTCCTTAAATTACCTCTGAGCCACCCCCTCTGTCTTCAAATTGTGCCCCCTTGTTCTTGCACACCTCTTTTTTTCAAAGATGCTACCCTCTTGGACTTTGTTGATTCCCTTGAGGTACTTGAAAGTTTCTATTATGTCCCCCACCTTTCCTCGAGGCTATACATATTAAGCACCTTAAGTCTTTCTTCATATGTCTTCCGGTGCAGACCCTGCACCATTTTAGTTGCCCTCCTCTGGACAGCTTCCATCCTGTCTATGTCTTTACGGAGATTGGGTCTCCAGAACTGCACGCAGTACTCCAGATGGGGTCTCACCAGCTGTCTGTACAGACGGATAATAACTTCCTGTTTTCTACTGGTGATGCATCTCCCCAGCCCTCCTTGCTGCCCTCTCACATTGCTTGCCCACCTTTAGGTCATCTGATATGACTACCCCCAGGTCCCTTTCCATTTTTTTTTGTTGTTAGTATCTCACCCCCCACTGTGTACTCTTCCCCTGGGTTTTTGTTTCCCAGGTGCATTACCTTGCACTTCTTAGCATTGAATCTAAGCTGCCATACATTTGACCATTCCTCTAACCTTGCCAAGTCCCTTCTCATCCCACCTTGTGCATCAACTCTGTTGCAGATCTTTGTGCCATCTGCAAAGAGACATACTTTTCCTTCCAGTCCCTCTGCAACGTCGCTTATAAAGACATTGAAGAGGACCGATCCTAATACTGAACCTGCGGTACGCCACTAGTAACCCCCCTTTCTTCAGAGTGGACTCCATTTACTATTACTCTCTGTGTCCTATTCTCCAGCCAATTCTTTACCCAGGCTGTCATCTTGGGACCCACTCCCAGGCTGGCTAACTTGTATATTAATCTTTTGTGTGGGACTGTGTCAAGGTTACCTTGGCCAATCCAGCGTCACCAAGATCACTGGCCCTCAGCTTCAGCACACACTGTGAATCAGAGGAAATGAAGGGAAGGCATAACAAAACTTGCCTGTCCGGTCCAGAGTTAAGGCATCTACTGGAAGAGTCCCTAGTGCTGTGGGCCTGCAGCAGTATAGAGAAAGTTGATGGTTGAGGTGATCTATTTCTGATGTGCCCCACCTTCTTAATATTGTGGCAAGGACCTATTTGTTCAGAGTCCATTTGTTGTGCCCTTGGCTGGTGCAGCTGAGTGCATTCGCCAGGGTATTGTCCTTGCTTGGGAAGTGTATGGCTGAGAGGCTCACATCAAGAGAGTAAGCCAGAGACCAACTTTTTATTGCCTCTGTACAAAGCACAGTCAACCTTGTGCCACCTCGCCTGTTTATGTAAAACACAGCAGTGGTGTTGTCTGTCCTGAATTGCACTGATTGACCTCCTACCTTGGGGGGGGGGGCAAGGTAAATGGCACTGACCTCCAGTAGATTGATGTGGCTTGCAGATTCTTTGAGGGTCCAGGTGCCACTTACAGAATGATTGTCTAGATGAGTTCCCCATTCCAGAAGGGAGGGATCTGTAGTCAGGGCTCTAGATAAGATTTTTTGGGATGAATACCTGTACTCCTCATTTTGAAACTGAGGTGAGTAAAACAAAATTCAGATGTGTACAAATGTCTTGCTAGAGTGGACTGAGGAGTACATTTATTAAAAAATGTAGTTTTTTTCCTAGATAATTTCAGGTGCCAATAATGCTCCAAAAAATGTTGGCAGGTAGGAATTTACTTACCAGTTTTAAAACATAGTAAGTAAAACAAAGGTGGGATGCATACAAGTGCAGTAAATCTGGCAAAAAACTGTTCCTTTTGAATCACCAGTTATGTTATGAAGCACTGTTCTTCGGCGTGTGGAGTATTTACAAATGTTGGGTGAGTACTGGTACTCATTAAAAAACATTTCTGAAGAGTATTTCCTAAAATGAGGTGAGTAAAATAGGCCGGTACACACCTTATCTGGAGCCCTGTCTGTAGTAATGGTCTTTGTTGGAGTAGAAAGCTGGAAGGGGATTCCCACCAAAAGGCTGGCAGTGTCCTTACACCAGTCCAGAGCTCTGAGTAAGGTTTTTCTGACTGGAACCAGCATGGACAAGGAATGTCTTTTTTGGAACCAGTGTGCCCACAGGTGGTACTGTATGTCCTTCATTTGGAATCACACACCTGGGACAACAGCTGTCATGGAAGCCATGTGTCCTAGGAGCTTTAGAAAATGTCTGGCTGGCCTGGCCTGACCCAGGACAAAGGAGCATACCAGTGACAGGAAATTCTGAATCCCGTCTGCTGGAAGGAAAGCCTTGCTATACTGTGTATCCAGTTCTGCTCCTATGAAGGTAAGGAGCTGTGCTGGATCCAAGTGGGATTTCTTTTTGTTGATGAGAAAACCCAGAAACTGCAGAGTTTGTTTTGTGAAACTGAGAGCCCCTCTGACTTGATGAGAGGACTTGCCCACTATAGAAGCCAATCGTCCAAGTACCAGTATGGGTAGACTGCCATGCCCAGTTTCCTGAGGTAAGCTGCCACAACAGTTTGGCACTTGAACACTCTTGGGGTCGATGTTGGGCCAAATGACATGGCTGCAAACTGGTACTGTCCTGATGGAAGCCTGAACCTTAGAAACTTTCTGTGGGACTGCCGTATTGGGATGTGGAAATAGGCGTCCTTGAGGTCCAGGGAGGCTAGCCAATCTCCCTGCTGTAGAAAGTGAATCACCATTGTAAGAGTGACCATTTAGAATTTTGGTTTCAGTAAATGCTTGTTTAGGTATCTGAGGTCGAGAATAGGTCACCACTCCCCATTTTTCTTTTCTGTGAGAAAGTATCTGGAGTCGAGGCCTTTTCCCATCTGGGAAGGGTAACTCCACTACTCTTACTGATACTAATTTCTTTACCTCCAGCTCTAATAGGAGTATTTCTGCTGGAGTTGGGGGTTTTGATGGCAATGGACCCCTGAGGGGTGGGAATTTTTTGAACTTGAAGGGATAGGCCCTTGTCCACTACCTCTAGGACCCACTTGTATGTGGTCTCAATTCTGGAGGTAGTGGGAGAGCCTGCCCCCTACTGGGGGAGAAGAGGCAACTTGGTTGTTGAAGTCAGGGCTTAGTCTGGGTAGAAGAGGCATGTGTAGTGGCAGCTCACTTGCCCCTTCCTCTGAAAAAAAAAAAAACTTGTTTCAGAATAATCCATGGGCACTGGCATAGGGAAAAATGCCTTAGGATAGAAACCTCTGCCTCCTCTGTATTGGACCTTTTGGGAAGTAGAGACTTTTTGTTTAGCAGCATTGCTCTCACAGGTGGTCTTATACTCTTCCACCTTTTTCATATATGCTTCAGTTTTGTCCCCAAAAAGGGAATTATTTTCACAAGAAAAGTCCATCACTTTGGACTGGGTGTCCTGTGATAGGTTTGTAGTTCTTAACCAGGCCAGTTGTCAGACAGATAGCTTGAGCCATGACCCTTGTAGCTGCATCATTATTGCCCACAGCAAATGGAACTGGAACTTAGTGGCCTCCAGTCCAGTCCTTACAGTTTCAGCTATGTCCTATACCATGTTGCCTGATTTCTGGTTCAAAATGGCCAGAACAGAATTCCACAAGGCCTCCTGCTATTTGGCAGAATATGCCAAGTAAGTGGATAAGCGCAAAGAAGAGAGGCTGTGATATAGGATTTTTTTTGTCATACAGTCCAGTTTTCTGGACTTTTTCTCTGGAGGCTGGGAGGAAAGTAGGACTTTAGCTTTATCACAAGCTGCAGCCTGCACTGCCTCCTCATGACTTGGATGCACATACAGAAATTCAGCATTCTGTCTTGCCAGCTGATATTTTCTGTCAATTTTTTGTCCACTCTGGGGAGAGAGAGGTAGGGGCTCTGGAGTAGCTTCATAGTAGTTTTTCTCAAATATTTATATATAGGTAATACCATCATTTTTTGGAGGTGGAAGATCCATCATCTCTCTCTAGTCATCCTCCTCCTCGGTGGTCTCTTGGGAAGGTAGGGTCCAGGGTGTCCACCATGTGCTATAGAAAAGAGGAAATATCCTTTTGGCCATCTGGTGAAGTACCAAACTCCTGGTCCAGTGAGACATGAGGTTCCAGGGGCTGGCCTTCTGATTCATCATCACCACCACCAGCAGCTCAGATACAAAAGGGCAACCCTAAGAGGCATACGCCAAGTGTGGTCCAGCCCCTAGCCTTACTGTCTGCTGATCTTCACTGACTGGGAGCGAGACCAATCATGGAGGGAAGGCAGACTCCGACAGGTGCAGAAGCAGGGATTCCTTGACAGCAGTTCTACCTAGCTGAATTGCCCTTCGAGTACACAGTCTGGGCTCCTATCTCTGCTGACGAAACTTCTCCCCTCAATTGCTCTGCTCAGACCAAGCAGCAGCTGCTCTCTCAGCATTAGAAGCAGTTGGAACACTTACCCAGAATTCCTAGCTGATGTATGTAAATTAGCATTTGTACTGCTGTACCACTGCTGACATAGTGGTCGTCTAATAGGAAGCTCTCAGCTGGAAGCAACAGCTCAGACACAAAGGGCACCCCTAGGAGACATGCCCCAAGAACAGTCCAGCCCCAAGGTTTACTGTCTGCTGTACCCACCACTGAAATAGTGGTCGGCTAATATAAAGCTCAGACACAAAGGGCAACCCTAGGTGGCATATGCCAAGTGAGGTCCAGCCCCTAGCCTTACTGTCTGCTGATCTTCACCAACTGGGAAAGAGATCTTCTCGTCTCTAGTTGTGCTACTACATGGCAGACCTTAAACTTTTTTTTCCCAGCAGGGAGGAACAACAAAGGTTCTGCATTCCCTTTTGGCCAATTTTGTTGTTCATTTGTACATTTTCTTTCTCTTTTTCATCAGGGCTTCTCCCAACCCTCCCTCCCTCCCCTTGGTCATCTACTTATATAGGGCTGTGACCTATCCCCTATTTCCTGCCTAAAGAACAGGAAGGGGATGGGTCTGTGTGATTACAACAAAAAGACAAAAAAAAAAAAGCCTGTTTCTCTTTCGTCCGCCTGGAACACAGTCTTCCTCTAAATTTAAATAATTATGTACTCTTTCTTTCCATCCACTGGCACACACATGGATATCGTTGACTGCCAACACTGCGGGACACTTTTCAATCGTCATGTCGCCCGAAGGCAGGGCCGCTGTCCCATATGCTTGCTGATATGTTACCTGAGGGCTCAGCTGTAGGAGGCATGGGGTGACATCAGCATCCTGTGTAACCACCTACAGGGAAACATTTTTTTTTTTGAGTGCACCTCCACATCGCCGACACCAAACCAGCACACACCTCCCCCAAAGAACGACCAGTCCTGGGGATGCCAACTGGTTGCAGGAAAAGGGGGCAGAGCTCGGGCAACTCTCCCAAACCAACAAAGCACTCTAAACACAGCACAGGTACACACCATCTGTAATGACTGAGGATGTCTCAGGCCAAAGGAATGCCAAATGCAACAGTATAGCAAAACAACATCATAAACAAAACCTCAACAGGAAAAAAATCATAATCATAGGGGACTCCTTGATTCACGGTGGAAACCCATTCGGGTAGGAATAATCTACAGACCCCCAAATCAGGAGGATGCCAGGGATAAGGAAATCCTGGAAACCATCCTCCAGATGTCAGGCAAAGGGGACATGGTGCTGGTGGGGGATTTCAATCTGCTGGACACAGACTGGAATACCCACACAGCAGCATCACAGAAGAGCAGGGAATTCCCAGTCACACTACAGGAAGCAGTACTAAGTCAACGAGTGACATCACCCACAAGGGGTAACGTGGTTCTAGATCTGATATTCACAATTAGCGATAGGGTTACGGGTGTCAAAGTAGGGAACCACCTTGGCAACAGTGATCATACCACAGTATGGTTCACGGTAAAAAGGACTGTAGATGCCACACACTCCAAACTTGAAGGTCCTTGACTTCAGGAAGGCAGACTTCACAAGCATGTAGGCCTGCCTAAGAGACAACCTTAGTAACTCGACAGAAGGGAGCATCAAGGAATATTGGACAAAGTTAAAGGATGCAATAACCATGGTCACATCAGTGTGCCTGTCAGGTTAGTAAGAACAAAAGAAGGAAAAACCCACTATGATTTTCCAAGTTGCTGAGAGAAAAGCACATAATCTTCAGAAAGTACAAGGAGTCAGGGAACGAGGCGGACAAAACTGAATATAAACAGAAACTAAGACAGGGAAAGTGATAAGAAATGCAAAGGCTCAAACAGAGATTAGGATAGCTCAGGAAATAAAAAAGGGTAACAAAACCTTCTACAGGAACATACATGAAAAAAGGAAGACCAAAGGGGGCATTGTTAGAATCACAAAAAAAGATGGACAAACTACAGAGCAAGCCGGGAAGAAGGGAGAGGCACTCAATGAGTACTCCTGTTCAGTCTTCACACAAGAAGTAGATGGTAACGGACCAACAATAGGCATAAAGAAGTGTCCCATTGAAAGAACAGACATGGGTCCCTTCCTGGAGGAAATAGAAAAGTTAAAGGTAGATAAAGCTATGGGGCCAGATGGGATACACCTAAGAATACTGAAAGAACTAGGGAGGGAACTGGCAGCCCCCTTAGCAGTGCTCTTCAACAAATTAAGGAGCGGGGAGGTGCCGGAGGATTGGAAGAGTGCAACAGTACCACCCCACAAGAGTGGAAGCAAGGAACAACTAGGTAACTACCATCCGGTTAGTCTAACATCAGTCGTGGGAAAATTGATGGAGTCCCTGCTGAAGGAAATAATCATGGCTTTTCTGGAGCAAACTAGTCAGCTTAACAAAAATCAGCACGGTTTCACAGCAGGGAGGTCCTGCCAGACAAACCTAGTTGATTTTTTCAATTGGTTCACCAATACAGTGGATCAGGGTGGGCAGTGGATGTGGTTTACCTGGACTTCAGCAAAGCCTTTGACTGTTCCAAACAGGAGACTATTCAAAAATTGGAGAACATGGGAATTGGGCCCGAAGTTACAAACTGGGTCAGAAACTGGTTACATGGGAAAACTCAGTGTTAGTAAATGTCACTCTGTCTGTGATGGGGAGGGTGACTAGCAGGGCTCAGTTCTGGGGCCGATCCTCTTCAACATAGTAATCAGCGACATTGCTGATGAACTGGAGGGAAAGGTGTGCCTGTTTACAGATAACAATATCGGCAACAGGGCAGACACAAAGGAACAGCAAAGCATGGAAGCCGATCTCCGAAAACTGGAGGAGTGCTCCAAGACCTGGCAAATGAAATTCAGTGCTAAGATATGCAAAGTCATGCACCTGGGAAAGTGTACTCTGTGGGAGGGGAGCAGCTGGTGGCTACCTGGCAGGAGTGAGACATAGGGGTGACCTCAAGGTCAGTAGACAATGTGAAAAGGCAGCACTAAAGACTAATGGCATCCTGGGATGCATAGGGAAGGCACGAAGTAATCATGCCCCTGTATCGGTCCCTGGTCAGGCTTCACCTGGAGTACTATGTCCAATTCTGGAGGCCATACCTCAGGAAGGACATATATAGACTGGGGACAGTACAGAGAACAGCAACAAAGATGGTGCAGGGCTTGCATCAGAAACTGTACGAGGCAAAACTGGATGACCTCAAATTATACTCCCTAGACCAATGCAGGAATCGTGGGACATGGTAGAAACATAAACATAGAATTTGACGGCAGATAAGGACCTTCTTGGCCCACCTGGTCTGCCCATTTTCCTACCTAACAGATAAGCTGCAGATCCTAGGTAACCAACAGCTTACTTCCTCCTACCCCCCACTAGGACTGCCTTATGCCTCTCCCATGCATTCTTGAAGTCCCCCACTATTCTTGACTCCATGACCTCCTCGGGGAGGCTGTTCCATGCATTCACAACCTCTCAGTGAAAAAATACTTCCTCACATTACCTCTGAGCCGTCCCCCCTCTATCTTCAAATTGTGCCCCCTTGTTCTTGCACATCTCTTTTTCTGGAAGATGCTACCCTATTGGACTTTGTTGATTCCCTTGAGGTACTTGAAAGTTTCTATCATGTCCTCTCTCCCTCCTTTCCTCAAGGGTATACATATTAAGCTCCTTTAGTCTTTCTTCAGAGGTCTTCTGGTGCAGACCCTGCACCATTTTGGTTGCCCTCCTCTGACAGCCTCCACTCTGTCTATGTCTTTGCGGAGATGGGGTCTCCAGAACTGCACACAGTACTCCAGATGGGGTCTCACCAACTGTCTGTACAGAGGGATAACAACTTCTGTTTTCTACTATTGATGCCTCTTCCTATGCATCCCAGTATCCCCCCAGCCTTCCTTACTGCCTTCTCACATTGCTTGCCCACCTTTAGGTCATCTGATATAATTACCCCCAGGTCCCTTTCTATTTTTACTGTTGTCGGTATCTCACCCCCCATTGTGTACGCTTCCCCTGGGTTTTTGTTTCCTATGTGCATTACCTTGCACTTCTTTGCATTGAATCTGAGCTACCATACATTTGACCATTCCTCCAACCTTGCCAAGTCCCTTCTCATTCTTTCCACTCCATCTTGTGTATCAACCCTGTTGCAGATCTTTGTGTCATCTGCAAAGACATACTTTTCCTTCCAGTTCCTCTGCAATGTCACTTATAAAGACATTAAAAAGGACCGGTCCCAGTACTGAACCCTGCGGTACCCCGCTAGTAACCCTCCTTTCTTCACTGTGCACTCCTTTTACTACTACCCTTTGCATCCTGTTGTCTAGCCAATTTTTTATCCAGGCTACCACCTTGGGACCCACTCCAAGGCTGGCTATCTTGTGTATTAATCTTTTGTGTGGGACTGTATCAAATGCCTTGCTAAAATCTAGGTAGGTCATGTCCACAGCCCCTCCCTGGTCTGCTACTTTGGTCACCCAGTCAAAGAAATCTATTAGATTCGTCTGACACGACCTTCCCATCGTGAATCCATGCTGCCTTGGGTCCTGTGCCCCACTGGCCTCTAGGTACTCAACAATTCTTTCCTTCAGAAGTGATTCCATCATTTGCCCTACCACTGAGGTCAAACTAACTGGTCTGTAGTTTCCTGCCTCTGTCCTGCTCCCACTTTTGTAAAGAGGATTCACATCTGCCCTCCTCCAGTCCTCGCGTACCACTCCATCCTCCCATGATTTGTTAAAGAGAATAGTCAGCGGTGTCACTAGTTCTACCCTTAGTTATTTTAGAATTCTTGGGTGAATCCCATCAGGCCTCATTGCTTTGTCCACCTTCAATTTTATTAGTTCTTTCAGAACCCTTTCTTCTGTAAATGTACTGGTATCGATCCCCGTCTTCAGAGTGTTTCTCTTGTTTGGTTTAGGTAACTCCCCCTCCTCTTCCTTTGTGAGTACTGAGCAGAAATATTCGTTCAGTATCCCTGCTTTTTCACTGTCACCCTCTACCCACATTCCCTCCCCTTTGTTAAGCTTCAGTATCCCTCCTTTGGTCTTTCTTCGCTCCCTGGTAGAAACATTCAAATACCTTAATGGCAACAACAGGGTGCACGTGCAGAACCTCTTTCAGGTAAAGGACTAGAGGGCACAACCTTCGACTTAAGGAAGGAAAGTTCAGAAGCAATACAAGGAAATTCTTCTTCACAGAACGCGTTGTGGAACCATGGAATAGCCTGCCAGAGGGGGTGGTGGGAGCCAAGACAGTGGGGAAATTCAAGCAGGCATGGGATAGACACTGTGGGATACACAAGCAGGCAGCCAAGTAGGGGGGTAGGAAGCCAAGGACAGACTTGATGGATCGTATGGTCCCCATCTGCCGACAACATCTATGTTTCTATGCATCTCCTGCCCCATAATAGTATTCTGGGTCAAAAGTTGGGACAGAAGTACTATGTTGTACAGGAACAGAGGAGGCAGAGAATATACTGCCCATACTCTGTATAGTTTGGTAAAGGTGCCAAGCCTTGGCCATTTCTTCAACAGGGAGTAAATCTTTTTCTAAGTCAGAGACTTTCTTTTTCTCCTTAAGTGACAGACTTTATGTTTTTGAGACACTGGCGTCTCCCCTTGCCTTGACGCGGCAGGGGCAATGGTATGTCTTTCTTTAAACTTCTTTTTAGCAGGCACTGAGTCAGTGACCTGCTCCCCTTGTCTCTCTTTTGGCTGATCACCATTGTTATGGTGCTTATCTTTTGATTTAACCTGGGAAGAGGATCCCTCTTCAGAGGCTTTAGCAGAAGGGGAAGCAGATGGAGAAGCCATAATCTCTAGGCTTTTTGTTTTTGAACAAAATTTAGAGCAAAGAACACAGTAGTGATCTGGATCTAAGCACTGTAAACACAAATCATGGCTGTCTGCTTTAGCCACAATTTTGTGACACAGAAACATAGAATCTGACGGCAGATAAGGACCGCTTGGCCCACCCAGTCTGCCCATTTTCGTACCTGATGGATACGCTGCAGATCCTAGTTAACCAGCAGCCTACTTCTTCCTACCCCCACCCCCTAGAATTGCCTTATGACTATCACATGCATGCTTGAATTCCCCCACTGTTTTTGACTTCACAACCTCCTCCAGAAGGCTGTTCCATACATCCACAACCCTCTCTGTGAAAAAATACTTCTAAACAATTCTTAAAACCTGTACGTCCAGTCCTTTTCTTGGGTCTTTCTGACATGCCAATTTGTCAGAAATGACAAAGAAATGTTCCCAAATGGGAATATAAAGCTTAGCGGTTGGTTCCCTTGCAGTAAAGAACTGTGACTTTCTGAGGTAAAAAGTCATTAAAAATGAAGAAAAACTATGGTTCCCGCTAAAAAACAGGAACCGGTAACTAAATAAAATACCACTGAATACACCAAAGACACTATTTATTTTACTTCAAAATAACTGAAAGGAACCACGGAAAAGTAAGAAAAATGCAGTTCCCAGGAACCGCTGAAAAATAAGGCAAATAAGTATGAAATGCTCACAAACTATGCACTAAAACAAGAAAAAAAGTAAGAACTGTTAGGCAAGTTGTCTCTATGGCCAAAAGTAAAACAGCACATCAGAGGGCAGTGTTAGGCGGAGAAAAAATTCTGGTGCCTCTGGGCAAACTCCACTCAGCACACCCTCTAACTCTCTTCTGATTGGCTAATTCATTTTTATAAACCCCACTTCTGAGGCAGCGCAACCTAGCCAGCTTACTGTTACTGATGCTAAACGATCCCTGGGGTGAGAATCTCTGACTGCCCTGGAGCTGTAGTGATGTAATGTGGAATGTATGCAAACTGTGGAATTGGAATACTGCCTCTGAGGGGGCGCTGTAGAGCATCCAACAGGGCAGACGTTATTTTTTGAGCTCTGTGGATTATTAAATTCAGCCTTTTTGAACGTTTCTGTGGAGTTTTTACAGCACCTGATAGCGGAATACTCCTAGATTAGCATGGTCCCGAAAAAGCATAATCAGCCCATGACTTCAGGGGTTTGAAACTTACTATAATCAGCTGGGGACCAGCGTGTCACTGAAACCTGGAGGCCAGATTCCTTCTGTGAACCCAGAACTTGCACAGATTTTACCACTCCTTGCAAATGGTTTTATTTTGACTCTGTATACTGTCTAACTTGTGTCATGTTGTCCTCTGTATGAACCTGTATCTCGCTGTATCTGTATCTCATTGTACTCTCCCGGGTCGCACCTGAAAATAGGCATATAACTTGTCTAATGTACTTACCAGGTCAACAAAAGCTAAATAAAGAAAAACTACAAGAGACTGGAGATGAGACGAACAAACGACTGGTAACAATGGATCAGAAGCTTACCGATCTTGATAAGATATCAGCTAATAAAACGGCAGTCGCTGACCTTGATGCCTCCTTGGAACGCCAAGCAGAGGTAAGCGCCGGTATGATCCGAGATTTGAATTTCCTACAGGCCAAAGTAGAGACACTTGAAAACTCTCTTCATCAGAGGAATGTTCGGATCGTTGGATTCCCCCTCGGTTTGCTAGCCGAACTGAATTATTGTCGGCTGTGGAAAGGCTGATTTTCAACTATCTGAGTCTGCTGCCAAGGAATATGGGAGTCAGAGTGGTGCAGGCATTTGTAATTCCTTTACATCCTAGGCCCCAAGGAGGTTCTACTGAGAGGCCATTAATGGCGATCGTGACATACTCTACTCCAGAGTACAGAATCCCCCCGCTGGAAGCAATACGCAGTAATGGAGAAATTGTATGGGAGGGCAGCAGCTTGGGAGTTTTCCCCCCGATTTGTCTTCACAAACACAGGAGTGCAAAAAGAAACTGCAGTCCATCAAAAAATCTCTACATGCCAAAGGGGTGAAAGCCCAGCTGCTTTTTCCTGCACGTCTGCAAGTTTCTTATCAGCAGAAATTTCATGTTTTCACCGATCCCAACGCAGCTGCTAATTTTATGGAGAAACTGTTTACCCAGATGGACTCTAGGACTTCTGATTATGATTCAGAAGGGGAACCAGAGTGACAGCAATAGGACTGTGGTTGGTTGCCTACCTCTACTGAGATGACTTCTTCGGTCCTACGGACATATCACTGAGTTGCCCACTGAATGCTCCATGAAAACTGGTGTATGCAGGCAGGACTCTCTTTAATTGCTTGCTTGTTTGTTTGTTTTTTAGATTGCAAAGGGACTGATTACCGTTTGGTGCGCTCAAGGTCACTGCTCAGTTTGTGAACTTTTGCATTCTCCTATTGTGCTGTTCTGCCCCCTGCACAGACCCTTGGTGGTGCCCTGTAAGTGCAGGGTTATATTTTAACTTAACCAAGCCCAGACCATCTGTATAACTGTAGAGTGTTCCATCTGCATATGTACTCCCCCCATCATTTCATTTAGTTCTGCTAGTAGGAGAGGAGCTCGGTGCAGAGATCTTAATTTACTAATTCTGAGCTGAGAGCATGATTTCCTACCTCCTTACTCTCTCAGTCCAGTTACTCCTATTTTATATGTGGGGGTGGAGGGCCATTGTCACAGAAGTATCCTTTAGAATGAGTGGGTGTTTTTTTAGACCGCTTTGTACAGGCACTGTTAGCCTTCTATCCACTGTCTGCATATGTACTCTTGATTATGCGTACATGTTGCTATCTGTATTATGATAATCCATAAACAAAAAGTTTAAAAAACAAACTGCTGCCTTTAAGTGGACTGTGTTCCATCTAACAGTCCAATTAATTTTCTTGGTTCAGACAACTAGACGCCCCGAAGAGCTTTCCTCAGCAACTCTGCCGCAAGTTTGTTTATTTCTCTGTCTCTAGTAGTGTTTCTTTTGATAATTCGCATTATTTTTTTGGGGGTTCTCTGTTCCTAGTGGTTCCTTTTTGGTTAACCGGAACCAAGGCCTTCTCAGTTTTGTAACTATTTTGGCGGTTTTAACCACTAATTTAACTCGACGAATTTAACTTAAAAGCTCCTTACTTTTACTTGTTTTAGGAGTGATTTACCTTATTTGCGCTCGGTTTCCTTTCTTTCAGGAACCAATCGCGTTGTTACAAAAATAAAATTACTTTTATTTAATTGCAGTTCTTTTTCTGTACAAAGTGTTTTCAAATATTTGCTACGGCTGGTCGCCACAATTTATATTTGGAGAGCATGGGTCCCAGTCACATTTTTTCTAACTGTGAAGTGTGCAGTAAATTTTGTCCTAAAACCATTAAGAAAAGGGCCAAAAGGTTATAGGAAATGGCTTCTGCTCCCACCTCAGTACCCTAAGGAGGCCTCTTCTCACCCTAAAACAAAGAAGAGACCTTCAAAAGATTCTTCAGACCCCCAAAAGTACTGAGAAGGGGCCTGAACACAGTAATTATAAAAGACCTACTGAGCAGGCTTCAGAGTCTATGCCTACCAAACAGATACATAAAAAAAAAAAAATGTCGCTGCGTCTTCTGCTGAAGAAGCAAGGGAGCTCCCAGCAGATAAAAAAAAAAAAAAAAAGCCCTCTGCCGAGGACATTACTAAAGTCCTGCAGGTCATTCAGGCCTTACAAAAGTACAGTTACGTAAGAACTTACCGTAACAGTAGATCTTCGAGAGGAGCTCTTGCAGCAGGCTATAACCATTCGGACTAATGTCGCAGGCATTAGGACCCACCGGAAAACTTCTCAGCCAGCAGGGACTGCCCCCCTCCCGACGTCGGCCACAGTATAAGAGGGGGCGGACCCAGCTCCACCCCAGTTCCCTTGCCGAGACCCGCGAATGGGCCCTGACGAGAGAAGGAGGCAAAGCCTGAAGATGATGCTCTGTACACCTCATTCAGGGGATGGAGGGCGGGAAAGCAGTGCCTGCTGCAAGAGAGCCTCTCAAAGATCTACTATTACAGTAAGTTCTTGCATAACTGTACTATCTTACTTAGAGTGGGAGCTCTTGCAGCAGGCTATGACCATTAGGAATGAATCCCAAGCAGTCCCGCGCCAAGGAGGTGTCTAACCCCGGGAGGTGGAAGATGGTAAAAAGCTGGAAACAGCAAGTCAAGACAGAAGTTCCCGAAGGACTGCCAGGCCGAAGCCGGCACAGTGTCTGGATGCAATGTCCAAGCTATAGTGCTTCACGAAAGTGTGCACAGAGTTCCAGGTAACAGCCGCACATATGTCTCTAATGGAGACATTCCGCAGAACGGTAAATGAAGCAGAGACTTCTCTGGTGGAATGACCCCTAACCATTCCCGGAAGGGGTTTATTGTGCTTCTCATAGCAAAATACAATGCAGTGGACAAGCCACTTGGAGATAGTCTGCTTGGACACCGGTTTACCCAAGTGCTGTGGCACGAAGATCATAAACAGTTGCTCCGATTTACGGTGTGCAGCTGTGCACGTAAGGTAGTACCTCAGTTCCCTGTGAACGTCCAGAATGTGAAGGAGAGCTTCTCCCTTATTTGAGGGAGAAGAAAAATAAACTGGAAGGTCAACTGACTGGTTGAGGGTCAACTCCGAGACCACTTCAGGAAGGAACTCAGGATTTGTTCTGAGGGAAACCCTTTCCTTATGGAAAACTAAATACGACTCTTTACACATTAGAGCCTGGAGCTCGGAAACTCTTTGAGCTGAAGTAACAGCAACTAAAAAAACTTCCAGGAAAGGTAACGCATCTCACAGTCGGCTGCGGGTTCGGGGCGGGGGAGTAAGCTTCTCCAACACAAACAGGAGGTCCCAGGGTGGGAGAGGTTTTCCCTACTTGGAGGTCTCATGTGTAAAATCCCCCATAAAAAGGTGCAGGCCACATCCAATTGGGCTAAGGTTTTGTCCCCCAAAAGGGCGTGATAAGCAGAAATGGCCCACATGTGCACCTTTATGGAGGAGTGTCTCAAACCTTGTTGATATAAGGACAGGAGATACTGCAATGCTGAGTTCACCGGACAGGTAAGGGGGTCCAGACGGTGAGATGACGCCCATAAGCAGAAACGCTTCCACTTCATAGCATAAGTGGAGTGAGTAGAGGGCTTCCTTGCCGATACAAGTACGTCCGCCACCTCTTGGGAGACCCCGTACTTGGACTTTGCTATGTCCGAAGGAGCCAAGCATGAAGGTGCAAAGACCTGATATTAGGATGGACCAGTGAGCCCTGGTCCTGGGACAGTATGCGAGCATATTGGCTGCCAGATTGGAGGTTCCGTGGACAACCGCTGAAGCAGTGGGAACCAAATCTGCTGAGGCCACAGAGGGATGATTAGAATCATCCGAGCCCCTTTGTCCTGTAACTTCAAGAGAACTCTCTGGACGAGAGGAAAGAGAGGGAAGGCATAAAGAAACCTCCCTGCCCAACAAAGGGACAACGCATCTGGCCAGAAAACACTAGGTGCGGGTTCTCGCGTCCAGAAATTTGGCAGTTTGGAGTTGCGTGGTGACGCAAAGAGGTCCATCTCTGGACGACCCCATATGTCGAAGAGCTAGTCTGCTACTGATTGCGGTAGGTCCCACTCGTGCGCCTTGGACCGATACCTGCTTAGGCTGTCGGCCAAGTCGTTTAGGATGCCTGGAATGTGCACTGCAGACAGAGAGATGTGCCACTTCAGTACCCAGTACCAGACTCTCATCACCTCCCTGCACAGGGTAAGAGTGAGCACCCCCTTGCTTGTTGATACAGAAGATGACCGCCATGTTGTCCATCTGAACAAGAAGAGAGCCTGGAATGAGGTCCTCTTGAAAGGCATGTAGCGCATTTGGGACCGCTCGCATTTCCAAAACATTGATGTGGAGTTTACGCTCCATGGGGCTCCAGGCACCCTGCGTCTGGCGGGTCCCCACGTGCGCCCCAACCAAAATCCGAGGCATCCATTGTCAGAGTCTGATTTGGGGGCTCTGGACGGAAAGGAACCCCTTTTTCTAAATTTAGAGGGTCCAACCACCAAAGAAGTGTCCTTTTTACTGGCTCTGTGATCCTGACCACGTGGTCTAGATCGTCTGAGCATTGATCCCACTGCACCCAGAGCATCCACTGTGGGATTCTCATGTGGAGGCGGGCCAGAGGAGTGACAGGAATGGCCCCAGAAGTCTGAGGAAGGTCCTGGCTTGGACCTGGGGGGTTACAAGGACAGATTCAGCAATCTCCCGCAAGCGATTGCCCCTCTCTGGGGGTAGAAAAGCCATGCCTTGGACCAAATCCAGGACCGCCCCTATGAAGATTAGTCTTTGGCTGGGCTCTGGGGAAGATTTCGGAAGGTTCAGGGTGATCATAGAAACATGGAAGTTGATGGCAGATAAGTACCACAAGGCCCATCCAGTCTGCCCATTTCTTTTTCTACCTTATAAATGTGCCATCGGCCTTTGCTCTGTCAATGTCCTATCTATTCATACTCATCTGTAGTTCTCCCTTATGCCTATCCCATGCCTGTCTGAAGCCCTGCACTGTATTCATATCCACCACTTCCTGAGGTAGGCTGTTCCATGCATCCACCACCACTTCTATGAAAAAGAACTTCCTCACATTACCCCTTAATCAGCCTCCCTCTAATCATGCTGTGTCCTCTTGTCCTGCTATTTTTTTCTATTGAAACATGTTAGACTCTTTCACCTTGTTAATGCCCTTAAGGTGTCTGAATGTTTCAATCATATCACCTCTCTCCCTCCTTTGCTCTAGGGTATACAAATTGAGCTCCATTAATCTGTCCTCATGTTTTCTGACGCAGTCCCTGCACCATTTTGGTTGCCCTTCTCTGGACTGCCTCAATTTGGTTAATGTCCTTGTGAAGGTGTGGCCTCCAGTACTGCAGGCAGTACTCCAGATGGGGCCTAACCAGTGTCTTGTAAAGAGGGATTATTACCTCCCTCTTCCGACTTAAGATACCTCTACTAAAACACCCGACTTAAGATACCTCTACTAAAACACCCTAACATCCCCCTAGCCTTACCTAACTGCTTTAGTGGTCTGCTTGGATGATTTCAGGTCATCGGTGATGATGATGCCCAAGTCTCTTTCTTCCCTTGTGACTGCCAGAAACTCCCCTCCCAGCCTATAGGTGGCTTCAGGGTTTCTCTTCCCTACGTGCATGATCTTGCACTTCTTTACATTAAACCCCAGTTGCCACTCTTCGGACCATTTTGCTAGTTTATCCAGATCTCTTCTCACTCTGCCAACCCCATCTGGATAATCTACTCTGCTGCAGATCTTGGTGTCATCTGCAAACAGACCCCAGTTCTCGGAAGAGAATATAGGTGTCTCTGAGAGCCTGAAGAAAGTGCACCTTTGACGGGGCTGCAAGCAGCCAATCATCGAGGTAAGGGAAGATGTAATGTCCCTGGCATCTTAGAGCCTCAGCTACTACTGCCAAGCATTTTGTGAAGACTCGCAGAGCGTCCGAATGGGAGAACCTGAAACTGATAATGCGCCCCCTGGAAGTGGAACCTCGGGTACTTCCTGTGGGGGGGGGGGGAGAGACCCCTGTGTGCATGTCTGGGGAGCAGAGCCAGTCTCCCTGATGCAGCAGAGGAAGTAACCCTGGAAGAGTCACCGTCTGCAACCTTCTGTATTCTATATAAAAATGTAAAGAACTGAGGTCCAGAATGGGATGAAGGTATTGGGTCATTTTTGGAACAAGGAAAAAATGGGAGTAATACCCCTTTCCCTGCTGCTGCAGAGGGACTGGCTCTATCGCCCTTTTCCACGAGGGCCTGAATCTCTCCTTCTATGAGAGAAACGTGAGGAGGAGGATATCTCGAGGATCTTGGTGGGGTATCTGGGGGAATCTTGGTGAACTCCAGTGTATGTCCCCTCCTTATGATATCGAGGACCCACTGGTCCACAGTTATGGAGCTCCAGCCCTTCACACGAAGGGAGAAGTGACCCCCTACTGCCTCCCCGGAACCTCCTCCTCCTCCTCCGGAAGGGAGTCATTGGGCGGAGCCGGAAGTCGGCAGAGAGGCTTGGGAGGACTTGGGGCCCCGAAAAGGAGCGCCTCCAGGCTGCTGGTTGCCAGCTCTCCTTTTAAAGCCACCTCTCTGGCTTTGTTGGTTGCCTCGGGCTTGGGCACCTGAGGGCTTCTGAAATGGACGTTTCTTCGCTTTCCTCTGGTCTCCTCTGTACATCTGACGGACAGACCAGATGGAGTTCCCCCGACTCCTGGATGTGAGAGATGAGTGACACTCTCCTGCCCAAACAAGATGAAACTCTGGAACGGGAGGTCCCGGATTCTGCACTGCAGATCTTGGTGAAAGCCAGAGACTCTCAACCAAGCGTGGCACCCGGAGACAGACCTCTAACACTGACGCTCTGGTCATCGTGTCTGCAGTGTTGTACGAGGCACGGAGAACATGCGTGCCTACGTCCGAGCCCAACTTAAGGAGATCCAGAATCTCCGTCTTTTGTGCCGAGTCTGGCAAGGCATTAACAAGCTCCTGTTCCCTTTCTCAGAGTGCATTCTAGTACTGAACCATATGCGTCAGGAAATTAAGGGACCTAATGGAGCAGGTAAAGGCAGGAGGCCTTCTAGGCAGGCTGGTTCAACCCCAGCTTCCAGACCTCAGCCCAGGCAGACCTTCTTGCCCACCTGGTCCAAATAGTGAGATTCTGGGTCAGGAAGCTGAGAGCTAAGATGTTTCAGCTGCTTGGACTTATCATGAGCAGCCGTAATCACAGAAGAGTCTGCCTGAAGGTGCTCTGCCAGTAAAGGCTCATTCCTCAGGGCCCTGTATAATCTATCTGACTTTTTAGGAACTGCCAGGACCGAAGCTGGATGCTTCCAGGTAATTTTGGTAAGGTCCTGAAAGGTGTCCACTAAAGGAGGCACCACGAGAGGTTTGGGCTCCTTTTGCCTCAGGTACTTGGCTAGTCAACGGCGTTCCAGATCCAGGTCCTCCATATCCCATTCATTGGAGGCCTGGATGTGCCTCATGATGTCCATAAAGAAGGCTGGATCATCAGGTGAGTGGGGTTGGTCCTTTTCTCATGGGGAACCCCCAATCCCCGAGAGGGAAGAGGACGACCGGCTACTGGGTAAAGAGTAGCCGGACCTGCCCCTAGGACTGGCCCTGCTCAAAAGTCGGTGGTTCTCAGACCGACATCTGTCATGAGACCGATGACAGAGCGATGACTGGCGTCAGTCTGGGGACTGACGTCGGGAGTGGGCCCACCCATTGGAACAGGGACGGCTCCTAGAGTGAGACTTGAACCGGCATCGGCTGCCTGACCTCTGTGAGCGCCGGCCTGTAGGCAGAGATTGGGAACGGACCCTGGAGGATAAGCGAGGCAGCGGCCTCTCTGGGGTCTTCTTGGGCAAAGGTGTAGGTACACCCTCCGATTGTGGTTTGCCCGATGGGTCCGGAACTGGTGATTGGAAGGGGGGGGGGTCTGTTTCTGGACTTGACCCCACCAAAAAGAGAAAATTTCCTGGAGCTCCTTCGAAAACACTGAGGTCGCTGTCCCCAGAAAGGGGGCTATGGGATCTGAAGTGTCCGGCAGCCCCAAGGGGGAGCAGGACTTGGGAGATGCCGATGCTGCTCCTTCTTCAGTAGCGTCAGTTTCCTTTGCCCCTTGTACCGGCGTCGGTACCGGGACCGACAGCGGTTTCTCACGGGGGTCACTGGAGTGTCCTCTGACTCCAGAGGCTAACCCTTACTGGACGAAGCTGGGACCTTGGTGGGCAGGGCCGAAGCCTGTGCCCCTGAGGTCTTAGGGGTGACTCAGAGCGGTGTCACCTTAGGCCTAGCAGGTTTCTCCCCTGACATACCTGCTTTAGCCTGGGTCTTTCTGGCAGGAGTGGAATCCTTTTTGAAATGATGCTGTCCGGAGCCAGAGGAAGAGCGGAGCTTGTTGGGGGAGGACCGGAACAGACTACGGTCCTTGTCCCGGGAGTGCTTGGACTTGTCCTTGTGCTTACCCTTCTCCCTGGAGGTGTGCAGGTCCATCCTCTGTTCCAAAAGGAACGCCTTTAGAGCCTTCAAACGGCGGATCCTAGTCCTGCTTGTGAAGCCCTGACAGGTAGAACAGGCCGTGGTGTCGTGGTTAGGCCCCAGGCAAAAGACACACTTAGTGTGGCCATCTTTCGATGGTATCCGACGGCCGCAACTGCACTTGTTCCTATGAGGCCCAGAGGATGAGACCGATAACGGTGATGACATGTGTCGGATGAAAAACCATCGAACTAGACTAGAAAACAGGCAAAAAAAATCAGAGTTTTTTTTGCTGGAAACAGGCAAGCTAAGATCTTCCCCAACGTGAGTGGGTCGCAGCGGGAAAAGAACTGGGGTGGAGCTGGGTCTGCCCCCTTTTATACCGTGGCCAACGTCAGGCACAGTCCCTGCTGGATTCTGCTAGCTGAGAAGTTTTCCGGTGGGTCCTAATGCCTGTGGCATTAGTTCTAATGCTTACAGCCTGCTGCAAGAGCTACCACTCCAGGTAAGATCTGCAGGTTCTATTCTGGGTTCACGGGTTCAAATCCCACCATCGGTTCCCACAGACCACGGTCAAGAAGTTTACTTTGAGGAGGAAGAGAAGGATTTGGATTTGGGGGAACCTAATGAACCTGAGGTATCCCCAGAACAAGATTTTGGTACTCCTCCTCGTGGGCATCATGATTTTTCATCCCATTTTTCTTTTGTCAGGCAAATGGCTAACACTTTAGGCATTCCTGTCTTAAAAGTCTATGGAAGATGAAGAGGAGGCAGAATTTTTAGATATGATGGGTCTGGTTCCCACTAAGAGATTGTTCCTTCCTATTCACAATTCTCTTAATAAAGTTGCTCTAAAAATTCTACAAACACCTTCCTCTGTCCCTGGAGTGGACAAAAAGGTTAAGAAAAAATATCAAGTTGATAGGTCTGCTGCTATTTGTATTCTCATCCAGACCATGAGGGTGTGGTATATGCTACTGCCTGTGATAAAGCTACAGTCCCTCTCTCATCTCATCCCTCGGATACAGATTCAAGGAAAACTGACACCATGAGGAAGAAGGGTTATTTAGCTTCCTCCCTTCTCAGACAGGCAGCTTATATGGCATATGCTGCATAATAACAGAAGGCCCTTTGGAACTGTGTACTACTAGCATAAACTGACAGAGTCCCAGGTGAGGTGGCACATGATCTGGCAGACACTGCCAGGACGGCACTGGATGCAAATAATATTGCATCCAGGTTGTTTGCCCTATCAGTGTCTCTGAGGAGGTTCGCCTGGCTCAGGACAACCAGTCATACCCCAGACACTTGGTTAAAGGCCATGGATTTTCCTTGTGAAAACGATTCCCTTTTTGGTGACAAGACTGAGGCACACATGAAAAAGATGGAAGAGTACAAAACCACCAATAGAATTAATTCCACAAGAAAAAAAGCCTCCACTTCTTTTAGATCCACGGAAAGGGAAGGCTGGGGATATTACCCCAGAACTTATGCCCCAGTCTCCATGCCTGTATACTCTGGACAGAGAATACTACAGGGGCAGGAAGCCTTCTATGCGGGCTGGTTCAACCCCAGCTCCCAGACCTCAGCCCGGACAGAACCCCTGACTGCCCAAATTAGGCTGCTGCCCTTCTTCCAGTAGGGAGCAGGCAGGCTGGCTCATTACCTCCAGAGCTGGACAAACATCACCACAGACAAACGGGTTCTGGAGGTAGTGAGTGAGGGTCTCTGTCTACACTTCAAGCAGTTTTCAAAATTTCAGGGTTGTAGAGTCTTCTGGCCATCAACTCCTGCAGAGACAATTCCAGTTCCTCTCTCCCAAAGTGGGAAGGGCATGCACTCCAGATCCTTCCTGACCAAGAAGAATTGGGATTGGCAGCCAATCCTAGACCTCAGATTCCTGAACATTTAGCAAAGCCCAAGTTCAAAATGGTTATACTTGCCATCGTTTTCCCCTCTCTAAAGAAAGGAAACTGGTTGGTATCTCTGGATCTGAAGATGCCTACTTTCACATCCCAATCAGGCCTTGCCACAGAAAATACCCAAGGTTCATTCTGCCCTCAGGGCAGTACCAGTTCTCAGCACTCCCCTTTGGGCTCACCTCTGCCCCAAGAGTATTCACAAAGAGCCTAGTAGTAGTGGCAGCCTATCCCAGGAGGCAAGGAATCGTATTTCCTTACCTGGACAACTGGCTAATCATAGGGGAGTCGTATCAACAGGTAAAGGACTCCATCAGGGTCACCCAAAGCATTCTAGAATCTTTGGGCTTCCTCATCAATACCCAGAAGTCACAGATGTAACCAGTTCAGTCACTAGAATTCATTGGAGCAGAACTGGATACTGTCCAGGGCAAGGCCTTCCTCCTTCAGGAGTGGGTAACAAACTTACTAACCCTAGCAAACTCCTTTGTCTTGGATCAGCCCAGGACTGCAAGGCATTTTCGAGCTTTACTGGGACACATGGCATCAACTACCACAGTAGTACTGGGTTTCAGATGAGAGACATCCAGTACCACTTAAGGTTCCAAAGAATGGATCCTCTTTCAAAGCTTGTGCCAGTAACAAAAGCTCTACACCTGGCTCTGCATTGCTGGGGGAAAAAAAGGGACAACCTCAGGCAAGGCATCCCTTTTCAGCAGCAGCACCACACGGTGGTTCTAACAACAGATGCCTCCCTCCTAGGGTGGGGTGCACTCACAGGCAACCTCGCAATCAGTGGAACTTGATCTCCTCAGGAATCCAAGTTGTGTGTCAACCTCTTCTGTTGAGAGCAGTTCTCTCCCTAAAGGCCTTTGCTCCTCAGTTGAGGGGTTGGTAAGGACAGACAACACATCCACCATGTGGTACATCAACAAGCAAGGGGGTACAAGATCCTCAAGCCTGTGCACAGAAGCCATGAAAATCTGGTTCCTACCACATTCCTTGGGGATGCATTTGTCTGCTATTCATCTTCCAGGGAAAGACAATACACTGGTGGATTCACTCAGGAGCATCATGAATGAGCTTTAAACAAGCAAGTGTTGGACACAGTTTTCAGACATTGGGGCACTCCAGAGATAAATCTGTTTGCCTCAAAAGAAAACTATTAGCTTCCTCTTTATTGTTGCATGCCTCCCTTATTGGGCACAGTGCCCATGGAGGCATTGGTCCTGCAATGGAAAGGGAAACTCCTGTATGCATTTCCACTGATGCTGAGAGTACCTCTCAAACTCAGGAGTCAGTCCACAACCATGATTCTGGTTGCACCACATTGCCAGGCAGCCATGGTACACTCAACTACTCACCTGTCCACCAAGCAACCAATCCCGCTTCCCCAGAGATACAATCTTGTGACAGCCATTCAGGGTCAAGTAGCATTCCCAAACCTCAAGACCCTTCACCTGAAGGCCTGGTTCTTGGGGAGCTAGAACTTTCTGAATTTAAACTGTCAAAGAGGTCCTTGAGGTCCTGAAAGTTTTCAGGAAAGCTTCAACCAGAATGACTTGTGCTTCAAAATGGAAAAGATGTTCCATCTGGTGCAAGTCTAAGTATCTCAACCCTCTTAAGGCAGGTTTACCTGTACTGCCTGACTCCTTGGTACACCTACAGGCCTGAGGCCTGCAACCCTCAGGGCTCATTTGTCTGCAGGTGCTCAGAGAACAATAGCTTCATACCCTATTTTAGAATGTTTTTCAAAGGCTTGGCACATCTGTTCCCTCCTGTTAGGGAGCCATTCTCTCCTTGGGACCCGAATCTGTGCATAGCCAAACTCATGGAACCTCCCTTTGAGCCAATGGTTATGGCTGATCTGAAGCATGTCACCTGGAAAACTGTCTTCCTGGTGGCAGTTACTTACGCAAAAAGAGTGTGAGAGCTCCAAGCTCTCTGCACTGATCATAATTATGTTATCTTCCATAAGGACAAGGTGGTCTTCAGGACCAACAGGAAATTTTTTCCCAAGGTGGTATCTAAGTTTAATTGGAACCAATCCATCACCCTTCCTGCATTCTTCACAGCCAAGTCCAGTTCAGGGGAACTGAAGCTTCATAATTTGGATGTAAAGAGGATATTAAGAGAGCTGCGAAGGGAGCTAGCAGCACCTCTGGCAGCCATGTTCACAGATTCACTCAACATGGAGGCGAGTACAGAAGACTGGAAGAGGGCACATGTAATCTCTCTTCACAAAAGTAGTAGGGAGGAGGCAGGGAACCACAAACCGGTCAGCCTCACCTCAGTAGCAGGTACGATCATGGAGGCTCTGCTTAAAGAAAGAATAGTGGCATACTTAGAAGCCATCAATGCCCAGGATCCAAGACAGCATGGATTTACTGTGGGAAGATTGTGTCAGACTAATCTGATAGATTTCTTTAACTGGTGAGAAAGGAGGTAAATCGGTGGGGGGGCGTGGACATAGTCTACCTCGATTTCAACAAGGCCTTCGACACCGTCTGGGCATGGGGCAAAGGGTGGTAAACTGGGTGAGAAGCTGGCTAACAGACAGGAGGCAGAGGGTAGTGGTAAATGGGATCCAATCTGGGGAGAGGGGAGTGACCAGTGGGGTACTTCGGGGATCCGTCCTGGGGCCAGTCTTACTCAATGTTTTCATTAACGACATTGTAGAAGGGCTGGAGGGAAAAGGTCTGCCTGTTTGCAGATGACACAAAGATCTGCAACAGAGTGGATATAACGGGCGGGGTGGAGACAATGAGGAGGGACCTGGGGAAGCTTGAGAGATGATCAGAGGTGTGGCAACTAAGGTTCAATTCAAGGAAGTGCAAAATAATGCACCTGGGAAAAGGGAGAGCTATAGGATGGGGGAGAGTTGTTGACAATCACCAAGGAAGAAAAGGACCTGGGGGTTATCATTATAGACAACCTTAAGGTGTCCAAACAGAGTACAAAGGCAGCGGGGAAGGCCAGTGGCATGCTGGGGTGCAGAGGCATCACAAGCATAAGGCGGGAGGTGGTGATGCCATTGTACAAAACACTGGTAAGGCCTCACCTAGAGTACTGTGTGCAGTACTTTAGGCCACACCTATGTAAGGACATTGGCAGGGTGGAGACAGTTAAGAGAAGAGCAACTAAGATGTTGAAGGGCTTACACTAGAAAACTTATGGGGAAAGACTAAAGGACCTCAACATGTACTTGCTAGAGGAGAGGAGGGACTGGGTGAATACGATAGAAACATTCCAGTACCTCAAGGATATAAACAAGGTGCAGGGGGGAAGGTACTGTCCAATATAGGAAGAGTTCAAGAACAAGGGGGCATGATATGAAAGTAGAAGGGGGCAGGTTGAGGGGAAATGGGAGGAAGTGTTTCTTCACAGAGAGGGTGGTGGATGCATGGAATAGCCTGCCACAGGAGGTGGTGGAAGCGAGTACAGTGGAAGGATTTAAACATGCCTGGGACAGGCATAGGGGAACCCTAAAGGCCAGTGACCAGGTAGGGTCAGTAGCCGCACAAGTGTAGGGTTATGGGCAGACCAGATGGGCCTAACAGTCCTTATCTGCTGACACTTTCTATGTTTCTGTGTCCTTCAGCTACTATACCAGTCATACTAAGAACACATAGAACGTAAAAACATAGAAATTGTCGGCAGATGAGGACCGCTAGGCCCATCCAGTATGCCCGTAAGCCCTATATTTAGTTTGTGGCCTCTGGTCCGTGGCTTTTCATTCCTCCTTCCCACCTTTAAGGTTCCCTTATGCCTGCCCCAGGCATGTTTAAATTCCTCCACTGTGCTCGCTCCCACCACCTCCTGTGGCAGACCATTCCATCTGTCCCATACCCTCTCTGTGGAAAAAAAAACAAACCTCACATTTCCTCTTAACCTGCCTCCCTCCAATTTCATATCATGCCCCCTCATTCACATATACCCACAGGGATTCCCACTCACAACTGTTTATCACCTATGGTGAGGCTGGGAAAGGCAGGCCTGCCTCAAAGAGATCTATTGCATGCTGGATAGTATCCCACATCCAGTTCTGTTACAGTAAGACTTGAGAAACAGCCACCACAGGTGCTCAGAGCACATTCCACCGGTGGAACTGCTGTGTCTGTGGCAGCTGCAAGGGACATCCCCTTGCTAGAAATCTGTAAAGTGGCTACTTGGAGTACAGTCCACACCTTCACAAAATACTACTGCCTGGATGTTCAGTTCAGAAGTGATGCAAGGTTTAGCACTGCAGAACCTTTTTCCTAAGTAGGTTCTGTACCCTCCTCCCAAGGCACTGCTCAGTAGTCTACATATGTCTAATCATACTGAGAGATTCCTGGGGTTTGAAGAAAACATTACTTACCACAGCAATACTGTTTCTTCCAAGGGATCTCCCAGTATGATCAGACCTCCCACCCTACCTCCCCTTACAAAACCTGGATCAGGTTCAGCAATACTTTTAGTAGGGTTTTAATGCTGCCATTAATCATTGGCTTGACTCACTGATTTTTGATGCACACAGAGATGACTAGGAAACCTAGCTCTTCCTTTGTGTTCTTTTTATCCTGTTTGGAAACCCATCTTCTTCACAAGAAGGTGGGTATTATTGTTATTGTTTTGGAATTTATGAATTTAGATAGTCTAGTATTTTTCAACTACAAAAATGAATCTGTTAGGTGGAACACAGTCCACCTAAAGGCAGCAGTTTGAATAACATTCCAGTTCCACTATTTGCATACATTCCATATTACAGTAATACAGCTCCGGGGCAGTCAGAGATTCTGGGCTGACTACATATGTCTAATCATACTGGGGGATCCCTTGGAAGAAACAATATTACTGTGGTAATTTTTATTTCTTGTTGCTAGTGCAGCCCAGACAAGGCAGGGTTTTAATCTCCCCTCCTGTGTTGCCTGAGGGCGAATTTCACTTGAGTGGTGGTCCATGGCAGCATGGTGTTTAGGAGAAGTGACTTAGCTTTTAAAAATGATACAAGCAAACAACAAGGTGCTGCCTTGGAAGCAGCACTGCCCCCCAGGTGACTTTCAGGACAAAAAAGCTAAACGAGCTACTGGCACACAGGACCATTGCTCCAGATGAGATCGGTCATCTTTATTCAGTGAGTCCCTCTTTTGCACAGTTTTACGCCTCTAAAGACTAAGGCACTTGGAGGTTGATTCATTTGCTAAAAGCTCACATAGCAAACCTGTAATCTGACAACAATTCCATGTTCTGATGCTCTGTGGTAGGGGAAAAAAATTGTTTTCCCATCCCCATGGTCGTCATAAACAAGTAAAATACAAAAAAATAAAAAAATAAAAAAAATGGAACTGCTCACCAGGAAAAACATCGATACTCAACATACTGTAAAACACTGACTCTGGGGCCATTATGTTCTTTATTAAGGGCATCTGCCGGGGCCATTACTTTCTTTATTAAGGGCATTTGCCATTATAGCAGTACCTTCCGTTCTTACAGTTATTTACAGCTGAGGCAGATATCCATACTTATAACTTAATAGGTTTATAGATTTGGTGGAACATATTAAAACTAGGTAGCCTAAGACTGCTTGACACCCATTTTTTTCATTGTTTTATATCAGCACCAAAAATTGAAATTCTCTTTCTAGGGACATGGATATGTTGTTCATGTACACTTTCTGGCAGGTATCCTTGCCGCTTTAATTCTTGCCAGAAGGTCTTCAAGCTGGCTCCTCCCACCCACCCGGGTGGTAAAACTCTCGGCTCCGCCCCATGACGCCAGATCTTCCTTACCGCTTGGAAGCTCAGGTTCCCTCCTTAGAGCTCTGCATTTTGGACTGGATCCTAACTCTTCGGTTCGTCTAAAATTGGTTTTGAAGTTTTCTAAACTTCGGTCTTCATCTTCCCTCGCGGCTGCAATGGACAAATCTGTTCCCGGCTTTCGGAGGTGCCCTTGTGGGCAGAAAACGTCAGGACAGATCCGCACTCCCACGTCGTCTACTGTAGACCCAGATCGCGACCAGAGCCTCCGAGTTGTGCCGCTCTTTCTCGGCTAGCGTTCTGGAGCGATCCGCTGCCCGTTTGAAGCTCAGGCGCCGAGGCGTTCAGCGGTAAAATCTAAAAAGAGGCTGCCGTTGGGCGGTGTCCGCTTGTGGCTGGCTCGGCTGAGCAGCTCGAGCAGATGATCGCCGAGGAGTCGTCCACTCAGGATGCAGCTCGAGCCTGTGTCCAAACGGGCCAAGTATCCCCTGACGGAGATTCTGGACCGAGGGATTCTCCCACGGAGACCTTTCCGGTGGCTGAGGCCACTGTCGGCCCAGCCTTGGAGCTTTGGCAGCGGCCAGCTTCCTGTCCTGCGCCCTTGGCCAGGAAGTATGCGGTCCCTACCGGCTCTTTACCCGGCTTCAGAGCACCCCTCTACTGAGGGGTTAGTCACTGACAGCGTTTTCCGGCATTCCGGTAACGCTCAGGATGTGGATAAGCTCCCCAACAAGAATCCAAAAAGCTGGACTTTGCCGGGCGCAAGGTGTGCGCTGCGTCCTCCCTCGGCCTCTGACAGGCCAGCTCGGCCGTGCTGATGGCACACTTCTCCCACACCCTCATGGGCTCCCTGGATGAGGTTGCTCCTCATCTCTCGCCTGACCTGCAGACCACGGTCTGCCAGGTGCGGGACTAGGGTAGGGCAGTGGCGAAGCAGCAGCTCCAGACTGCTCTGAACATAGGTGATTCCTGTGCCAGGTCAGTAGCGGCCACGGTGGCGATGCGACGCAGGGCGCGGCTGAGGATATCCACCTTCACGGCGGACACCCAGCACAAGTTGGCGGACGTCCCCTTCTTGGGGACTGACCTCTTCAGCCCTGGAGTGGAGGGACACCTCCAGCGGATCGAGAAGTCCAATGCCACTCTGGACTCGGTCACCACCGCCCAGAGGGACAAAGGCCACCGTCAGCAGCAGAAGTCCTTTTGTCCTTCGGTCCCTGCTTTCAACCGCCCAGCAGCACCAGCAACAGGGCCAGCAGGCTCGCGCTTATCTCAAAACCTAAGCCGACGGGTTGCCTCCAACAGGAAGCAAGGAGGTAAAGGCCCAGGAGGTCCTTCGCCAGTTCTTCCTCCAGTCTGCCCAGTGACGGTTGAGGGTGCCGCCCCAACCTCGTCACTCCCCCCTGGGTTCCCCTCGTGGGGGGATGACTCCGCCACTTCCTTTCCGCCTGGTCCGCTATCACCACGGACCGCTGGGTATTGGAGGTGGTAGGAAAAGGCCTGCCTCTGGAGTTCGAGCAGGCCCCACCTTTTCGAGCCGCCGCCCCTTGGGGGGGCCACGGGGTCCACAGCCTCACTGTCGGCCCACCGAGCCAATATTGCCCTGCTCCTCGAAAAAGAGGTAATCAGGAAGGTGGAGGATCCTCCTCCAGACCTGGGGTTTGTGTCCAGGTACTTCCTGGTCCCAAAACGGATGGGGGGCTGGCGCCCCATTCTCGACCTGCACGACCTGAACAAGTTCCTAAGGTCTCGTACCTTCAGGATGGTCACTCTGGCTCAGATAATCCCATCCTTGGAACGAGCCGTGTGGTTCTGCTCCCTGGACCTCCAAGATGCGTTCTTTCACGTCCCAATCCGTCCATCCCATCAGAGATACCTCCGCTTCAGAGCAGAGGGATCCCTATACGAGTTCCGGGCCATGCCCTTCGGCCTCTCCCTAGCTCGCAGGGTCTTCATCAAATGCATGGCAGTGGTGAAAGCATTTCTGCGGCGCTGAGGGGTCCGGGTGTACCCTTACCTGGACAATTGGCTGATAGCAGCCCCCTCCAGATAGGAGGTGGAGTGGTCCAGAGATCTGGCCCTCCAGGTTTGCTCTCAGGTTGGCCTCCTCATCAACGAGGCCAAGTCGGAACTCGTGCCAAAGCAGGTGATTCTGTTCATCAGGGCAGAGCTCGACACTCTGCGAGCCACAGCACGGCTCCCAGTGGACAGGGCCGAGGTTCTTTCCTCCTTTGCCCAATCATTTCTGGTTGGGCAATTGCGCCCTGCCCGGGGCCTCATGGGCGGCCTGCACCAGCGTGGTCTGTTGGGCCCGTTGGTACATGCGTCCCCTTCAATGGGGACTGGCCAGCCAATGGTCACAACACTGTGATCCGTTGGACCAGCCCGTGACAGTGACCCAGGAGATGTGGAACGCTCTCCAATGGTGGATCGTTCCAGTACATCTGCAGGAGGGTATCCCGTTCATCCGCCCCGAGCCGATGGTCTCTCTCTCCGACCGATGCATCTCTGATGGGTTGGGGTGCCCATCTGGGGGAACACCGAGCGCACGGCCTCTGGTCCCTTCGGGAGTCCCGATGCCACATCAACCTGCTGGAGCTCCGAGCGGTCCGTCTAGCTCTCACTGCCTTTGCTCCACTTCTACGGGGTCAAGTGGTTCAGGTCCAGACGGACAACACCACAACCATGTACTATCTGAACCGCCAGGGCGGGACGCGCTCCATGCTATTATGCAGGCTCTCACATTGGTCCCTCGTCGCCAGCCTGGAGGTGGATCTCCTAGCCATTCACGTGGCAGGAGCCTCCAACACCCTGGCCCATGCCGTAGTCGGATAAGGGCTGGTCTCACGAGTGGTCTCTCCTGCCGAGGTAGTACAAGATCTCTTCTCCCACTGGGGCACGCCTCAGGTGGACCTGTTTGCCTCAGGAGAATGCGGCCGAGTCTGTTCCATGCCCGCCCCCCCCTCAGCGGGGCTCGCTGCAGGGGGATGCCTTCTTGAGGCTGTGGACCCCAGGCCTCTTCTACGCCTTTCCCCCATTTCCCTTGATCCACAAGGTGCTTCTCAAGGCAAGGCGGGACAAGGCACAGGTGATTCTGGTAGCCCCAGACTGGCCCCACCAGTTCTGGTATCCAGATCTCCTCAGCCTCAGCTCCAGGCTCCCGAGGCGGCTTCCAGCCCACCCGGACCTGATCTCTGTCAATCAGGGGAAGGTATTCCATCCAGACCTTCAATCCCTGCACCTGAAGGCCTGGTTCCTGAGCGGCTAGAGTTCTAGGCTTTGGGTCTTTCGACGAGGTCCTCAACGTCGTTGAGGCATCCCGTAAGGAGTCGACCAGGAAATGCTATGCCTTCAAATGGAAGAGGTTTTCTATTTGGTGTCAGGGGAAGGGCTTGGACCCTTCCAACTGCCCCTTGGCAAGCATTCTGGACTACCTGTGGTCCCTTTCTCAGCAAGGGCTTCGGTCGACGACCCTTAAGGTGCACCTGGCAGCCATCTCTGCTTACGAGGCGGGACGACAAGCAGTCGGTGGCGCAGGAGAAGGTGGTCGGGTGCTTTTTCAAAGGCCTTGACCACATTTCCCCTCCGGTGTGAGAACCTCCACCTCCGTGGTATCGGCCAAGCTCATGGGCAAGCCATTCGAACCAGTGCACAGGTGCGATCTTTCACACCTGTCATGGAAGACCACCTTCTTTGTGGCTATCACGTCAGCCAGAAGGATGGGAGAGCTCCAGACGCTTTCCATCGAGTCTCCCTACCTGGTCTTCCACAAGGACAAGTTGTCCTCCGGCCCCACCCGAAATTCCTTCCGAAGGTGGTGTCGGAGTTTCACCTTAACCAGGTGTTGACTCTGCCGGTGTTCTACCCCAATCACACTTCGGAGGCCAAGTATAGGCTCCATACTTTGGACCATTGACGAGCGCTCGCTTATTATAAGGAGCGGACGGCTGAAGTTTGGGGAGAGGTTCGCCAGCTGTTTGTCACCTATGCTGAAGCCGCACCTGGCAGACCTGCAGCAAAGCGGATGATAGGCAGGTGGATCACCTCCTGCATAGAGCTCTGCTACAGGTTGGCGGGCATGGAGCCTCCCAGAGGGATAAGAGCTCATTCTACCCGCCATACCGCTGCATCGGTAGCTGCTTCCAGGGACATCCCTATCCGGGATATCTGCAGGGCTGCTACCTGGAAGTCGGCACATACCTTTATTACCCACTACCACATCGACCTCGAGTCACGCCGGGATGCTGGTTTTGGGGCCACGGTTCTCCAGTCTCTCTTTCCCAAGTAAGTATCGGGGGTGTGCACCTTGCCTCCCTCCTCCCGGAGAACTGCTAGGAGTCTGCCAGAAAGTGTGGATGAACAACATATCCATGTCCCTAGAAATACAGGTTACTCACCTATAACAGGAGTTCTAGGAATGGTATATGCTGTTCATCCACACGACCCACCCGACCTCCCCGGCTTCGACGCATAACCTGAGCTTCCAGCGGGCCAGATCTGGCGTCATGGGGCGGAGCCGAGAGTTTTACCACCCGGTTGGGTGGGAGGAGCCAGCCTGATGACCTTCCAGCAAGAATTAAAGCTGCAAGGATACCTGCCAGAAAGTGTGGATGAACAACATATACCATTCCTAGAACTCCTGTTACAGGTGAGTAACCTGTATATTTTGACTCCCATTCTGAAAAACAAATGTTCACTAAATGTAGCATTACTTAAATTCCTCCTAGATGTGTTTTTACAGTTTGTTCTCTGAACTTGGTCTTTCAGCTGCTCGCGTGATGTCATCAGACATTTCTCTGAAATGCATTGGTTTTTCCAGGGCAAAATGTGGAAAAACACTATTCTGAATTACTTCTGATTACACTGGATAATGCAAAGTATTTTCCCAAACATCTACAGTGTTTGATAATGTCATAAGCTGCTGGAGGATGAATCTGGAAGACTATACCAGAGGTAAATTGAGGGAAGATGTTTATTGCAAACAACAGATGTATTCTGAGAAACACAGAATTTGACGGCAGATAAGGAACGCTTGGCCCACCCAGTCTGCCCATTTCGCTACCTAATGGATAAGCTGCAAATCCTAGTTAACCAGCAGCCTACTTCTTCCTACCCCCACCCCCTAGAATTGCCTTATGACTGTCCCATGCATGCTTGAATTCCACCACTATTTTTGACTCCACAACCTCCTCGGAAGGCCGCTCCATGCATCCACAACCCTCTTCAGAAAAATACTTCCTTAAATTACCTCTGAGCCGCCCCATCTTCAAATTGTGCCCCTTGTTCTTGCACACCTCTTTTTGAAAGATGTACCCTCTTGGCCTTTGTTGATTCCCTTGAGGTACTTGAAAGTTTCTATCATGTCCCCCTTCCCTCGAGGCTATACATATTAAGCTCAAGTCTCTTCAATGTCTTATGGTGCAGACCCTGCACCATTTTAGTTGCCCTCCTCTGGACAGCTTCCATCCTATCTATGTCTTTGCAGAGATTGGGTTCCAGAACTGCACGCAGTACCCAGATGGGGTCTCACCAGCTGTCTGTACAGAGGGATAATAACTTCTGTTTTCTACTGGTGATGCCTCTCCATGCATCCCAGTATCCCCCAGCCCTCCTTGCTGCCCTCTCATTGCTTGACCACCTTTTAGGTCATCTGATATGACTACCCCCAGGTCCCTTTCCATTTTTGTTGTTGTTAGTATCTCACCCCCCCCATTGTGTACTCTTCCCCTGGGTTTTTGTTTCCCAGGTGCATTACCTTGCACTTCTTAGCATTGAATCTAAGCTGCCATACATTTGACCATTTCTCTAACCTTGCCAAGTCCCTTGTCATCCTTTCCACCCCACCTTGTGCATCAACTCTGTTGCAGATCTTTGTGTCATCTGCAAAGAGACATACTTTTCCCTCCAGGATTTTGTGTTATGTTTTCTTAAAGGGTAAGTAAAACTGAATGGGCTCAATATGACCTCGACTGAAGACAAACTGGTTCTGACTTGAAATCTGGAACAGAATTTAAAAAATAATCTTTCAAATCTACTTTCAGTTACCCAATGGCTTGACAAAACTGTCCACAACGTAAAGAAATGAACACTATGTACTCACTATAATTCTTGCTCTTCTAGGAATATTTTCACCATTGAGTCACACTAATGGGTCTGAGATGCAGGTGCAAGGATCCTATGGGAGCCAGAACATTTTAGGAAGGCTGGTGCCAAGGCCAGTTGCACGCATGTATGGCACCATAAGCATGGCTCACGCTCCATGGCTTACTTTGCACCAGCCTTCAACTGCCTCAGTACTTTTACTGAGGAGGTGCAGCATAACCTAACTAGGGTTATGCACTAACCCTAAGGGCATAAGACAGCTGTGGTGACCTGTGTAAGAAGGGTCTGCAAACCAGTAACACAGTGTCTTCACATCCCAAACCAAGAACAAAGGGTGAAGAACAATAAACAGACTGGAGTGAACATGTGAATTAATGGTGAAGATATTCCAAGAAGATCAAGAATTACAGCGAGTATGTCATTTTTTTTATTGAATGTCTCGGATTAAACCTTTTGAGAACAGGCTCATAACATAGGTTCCACGTCAAGGACAGACAGCAAAAGTACATAACATCAATTTACACTTTAGTAGTTAGCAAAGTAGATTACAGGGCAATGAGACATTAAATAAATAACGGAGTATATACTAATATTGGACAAAACACAGGGGAAAGGGGAATGGGAGGGTGACAAAGGGTGAGGAAAGCATATGGGGGGGAGCAGAGAGGACAACTACAAAGGAGGGGATAGTGCAAGAAATCAGCCAAGGTTGTGGGCCATGTCAGAGAGGGATACCTAACTTGACTGGGGTGCCATGGGTTAGTGGTGAAGCCAAGCCCAGCAGTAAGAAGCAGGTACTGATATTCTAAGTGGCTAGGTATTGGGCTGGAGCAAGAACCATAGTCGGGTACCTGGAGCAAAGAGTTTACAAAAGAGACAATGGTGAGGGGGGTGGGCAGGAGGGGAAGATCACTGGACAGTACAGGGGGATGTGAATTATTAGGGAAGCAGCAGCAGGCGGTGCGAAGTAGGATTACAGTCGGTTGGGCTGGAGGCCAGGAATCAATCTTCACCACTGATTCACACTAATGGGTCATACTACCAAGCTCAGACAAAATCCCCCTCCGCCTAGGGTGATAAGAGCCCAGGGCTCACTCAGGACCGAAGTCGATTCAGGATAGTCCTGCCAAAGGTGGCATATACATGGACATCCAGAGAATAATGCTTAACAAAATTGCACACACTGCTCCAAGCTGCAGCTCCACAAATATTGCCGATAAGCACAGAGTGAATCTCTGCCAGGAACGTGGCAACTGCTCTGGTGGAGTGGGCATGTACCTGATCTTCCAGCTTGACCAGCGCCATGACACAGCAGTGGTGCAGACAGCTCACAATCCAGATAGAAATGTACTAGAGTGTAACAGACAGACCATTCAGAGTGGGATCGAAGGAGACAGAGTGGTTTGGATTGCCTGACATCCTTAGTCCTATCCGAGTAACACTTAAGGACCATCTAAACATCAAGAGAATATAGAGTGCATTCTCCTTCACTCTGGACGTTGGCTGAGTAGATGGCAGCACAAGTAGCTGATTCAAATGGAACTCCAACATCACTGTGGGTGTGCAGTAAGAACAGTTACGTACTTACTGTAATGGCAGATCTTTGACAGAATCTCTTTCATCACCGTAATAGTGGATCTTTGACAATCTCTTTCATCATGCGTCACCTATGGAACCTACAGCCGCCAGGTGCTAGGACCACATAAAACCTTTTTGCAAGCAGTCCACCAAACGTCACCCATGACAACATCAGGTGTCAGCTGCCATATAAATGTGGGTGTCCCCTTCTCTCCTCAGTTCTTCGCCCGACCTCCCTCAAGGGAACGAGGAGGGAACCTAGGCTCTGCTAACCAGAGGTAGAGAACAATAGGTAGCACCTCACGGAGAAAGATGCAATCTATCTGGACTGTCAGAACCCCATAGGGGAAGGAGGGTGGGACAACATGGCCTGTAAGAGATTCTCTTGAAGATCTACTGTTACGGTAAGTATGTAACTGTCCTACCTTCTTCGAGGAGATCTCTCATCAGGCCACATCTATGGAATGAGTACCAAGCAGTACTGACAGTGAAACAGTCTGGGTAGCTGAAGCCTACAGCATAAGAAAGGAGGCTTTGAAGCATAGCTAGACCAAAGCTAGCCCTTTTTCGAGAGGCAATGTCCAGACTACCGATGGCAGCGGCACAGATTTCTGCAGCAGACACATTTTTGAAACAGGTAACCATGTCCCTTGTGGAATGACCACCCCAGGAAGTTCCTTACTGTATTTCATGTAACAGAAAGTAATAACAGCTCGCTAGCCATTTATTTACATAAGCACTGTTTTGAAACTGCAGTGCCTTCTTTCCCAGGGCAAATGAAAGAAAAAGCTGCAAGGACTTTCTGCAGTCCTTCATACGGTGTATATAGTACAGCACAGTTACATAAGAACTTAGTAACAGTAGATCTTCGAATCTCTTTCAGCAGGTTACACCTTAGAAACCCCAACTGTCAGGCACCAAGAACACACAGATGCTTCTTTGCAAGCAGTCTGAGGACTGCCCACATCGACGTCCCCTTATATAGCCATGGGCGGCCCCCGGCTCTTCTCAGTTTCCCGCTGAAGACCATCCCGTAAGGACGTGCTTTTGAGGGAACAGAGGGAAGGCCCAACCAGGAGGGGCATGAGGAGGCAAACGTCGCCATCCTAGAGAGGAGAACCAAGGGGAAAGAGGGAGAGATAGCATGACCTGCTACAAGAGATCTCTCTAAGATCTACTGTTACGGTAAGTTCTTAAGTAACTGTTATATCTTCTTCAAGGATATCTCTTACAGCAGGTCACACCTTAGAAACAAGTCCCAAGCAGTACTGCGAAGGAGACTAGTACAGGAGGATGGAAGACAGGCACCTAGGAGAGGAGGCCCTGTAACACTGCCCGGTCAAAATTAGCATGCTTTCTAGAGGCGATGTCCAGACTGCAGTGTTTGGTGAAAGTGTGGACAGTACTCCAAGTAGCTGCTGTGGAGATGACCTGGCATGAAGCAGGCAACTGAAGTGGCTGTGCCCTGTATAGAATGGCCCTTAACAACCCCAGGAAGTTTCTTACTGTAACAAAAAAAAAATTACACAGTTGACAAACCATCCAGACAGGCACTGGAGAGAAAGAAACAAAGAGCTGTAAGGACTTTCTGGAGTCCTTCATATGGGTAACATAATGCAGGATCCTATGTACATCTGAGGTGTAGGAACATGACGGGCAGGTGGATGGACTAATTTAGGGTAAACTCAGACACCACGTTCAGCAAAAACTTAGGGTTAGTACGCAAAGACACCCTGTCCTTGGGGAAAATCAAATAAGGTTGCTCACACATGAGAACCTGTAGCTCTGAAATTCTTTGAGCAGTAGTAATAGCAACTAAAAATAACGCTTTCCATGACAGAAAGCATAGCTCGAATATCACAGCAGGCTCAAAAGGAGCCAACATAAGTTTCTCTAAAATAAAATTCCGTCCCAGGCTGGAACAGGATTACGGACTGGGGCATCAAGTGCAGAATGCCTCTCAGGAAAGTACAGGCCACATCCAGCTGGGTCACTGTAGGCCTTCAGCAGGCACATGGAAGGCTGATATGGCCAACAGGTGCACTTTAAGCAAAGCATTTTTGAGGCCGGCATCTGACAGGGACAGCAGGTACTCCAGAATCTGGTTCACTGCACAGGTGAATGGGTCCCAATGATGGGAAGCTGCCCACATTGCAAAGCGCTTCCACTTCATGGAATAAGTCGCCCTGGTGGAGGGCTTCCTGGCGGTCACCAGGACATCAGCCACTTTAGGAGATACTCCAAATCTGGTGATGGCTAAGTCTTCAGGAGCCATGCATGCAGATGGAGGGACCATACGTTCAGATGGAGAAGGGTCCCCTGGCTCCTGCAACAGCAGACCCCAGCACAGGGGGAGCGGTGTCGGGGGTTCCACCACTAACTGATGTAATAGTGGAAACCGAATTTGACGAGGCCAAAAGGGAGCCACCAGGATCACAGAAACATAGACTTTGACGGCAGATAAGGACCACTTGGCCCACCCAGTCTGCCCATTTCCCTACCTACTGGATAAGCTGCAGATTCTAGTTAACCAACAGCCTATTTCCTGCAACCCTCCACTATAATTGCCTTATGTCTGTCCCATGCATGTTTGAATTCCTCCACTGTTTTAGACCCCACAACCTCTGCAGGAAGGCGATTCCATGCGTCCACCACTCTCTCCGTGCAAAAGAATTTCCTCACATTACCCCTGAGCCGCCCCTAACTTTAAATTGTGCCCCCTTGTTCTTACACATCTCTTTTTCTGAAAGATGCTACCCTCCTGGACTTTGTTGATTCCCTTGAGGTACTTAAAAGTTTCTATCATGTCCCCCTGTCCCTCCTTTCATCAAGGGTATACATATTAAGCTCTCTCAGTTTCTCTTCATATGGTTTCTGATGTAGACCCTGCACCATTTTAGTTGCCCTCCTCTGGACTGCTTCTATCCTGTCTATGTCCTTGCGTAGATGAGGTCTCCAAAACTGCACGCAGTACTTCAGATGGGGTCTCACCAACTGTCTGTATAGAGGATAACCATCTTTTCTACTTGTGATGCCCTCCCTATGCATCCCAGTATCCCCTGGCTTTCCCTACTGACTTCTCACATTGCATACCCACCTTTAGGTCATCTGATATGACTACACCCAGATCCCTTTCCATTATTGTTGTTGTTAGCACCTCCCCTGCTACTGTGTACTCTTCTTCTGGATTTTTATTTCCCAGGTGCATTACTTTGCACTTCTTTGCACTGAAGAAAAAATTACTCACCTTAGTAATGTTGTTTCTTCTAATGGAGTCTTGCTATATTATGACTATTGCAGTTTGTCCCAGCCTTAGAACTGCTCCGGAGGTGAAATAACTTCCATGCAGAGCATGGAGCTTAGAGCCGAGCTCGGTTCAGAAGCTCTGTTAGGCTGGTTTCAAACCAAAACCGTCAGATCTTTACGGAGTTCATAATATAGCAAAAACTCACTAAGGTTCTGTGTGGAAGCTGTAACCTACACTAGCCAACTGGCCACTAATATATTAACACATTTTTCATGGTCCCAACACAAAGACTCAAGTCAGTGGACCAGAAAAATAAGATAAAATAACTAAATAAACACAACACCCAAACATGAAAGCGGGCATCAATAAATGCCAACAGAGGACTACCCACCCCATACCCAAAGTAGGAGTTCTGAGAGGGGCAGGCTGGGGGGGAGGTCATAATATAGCAAGACTCCATAAGGAGAAACAACATTACTAAGGTGAGTAATTTTTTCTTCAAACAACATGAAGTCTTGCTATACTATGACTATTGCAGACTACACAGCAGTACCTCCATGGAGGAGGGACAGAACCTACTTAGGGAATAGGCTCTGAAGCACGGCTGTGCCAAACCGAGCATCTCTCCTGGCCTGAATATCCACGGAGTAATGCTTGGTGAAAGTGTGTACTGTCTTCCAAGTAGCTGCCTGACATATATCCAAGATAGGGATGTCTCTAGCAGCAGCTAGAGATGCAGCTGTACCTCTGGTAGAGTGAGCCCTCAGGCCTGAGGGAGGAACCTTACCCAGCTTTTGATAGCAAAATTGGATACAAGAAACGATCCACCTGGCAATGGATCTCTTAGTGGCAGGTCTCCCTTTCCCAACCTCACCATAAGTGAGAAACAGTTGGAGGGAGTCAAACCTGTGACCCTTGACGCCTCTATGTAGTAACTTAGGGCCCTCCTAACGTCTAAGTTGTGCAGCCTCCCTCACCAGAGGAGGAATGGTCAGTGAAGAACACTGGAAGAGAAATAGATTGGTTAAGGTGGAAATCTGAAACCACCTTAGGCAAAACTTCCTGTTAGTCCTGAGGACTACTTTATCCCTGTGAAAGGAAATAAAGTCAGTTTCTACTGATAAAGCCTGTAACTCACTTATACGCCTGGCAGAAGTGATGGCTACCAGAATACAGTTTTCCAAGTCAAATACTTAAGCTCTGCAAGACAGAGGCTCAAAGGGGTTGCATTAGCTGAGCAATGCATACATTAAGATCCCAAGCCGGGCAAGGTCCCTGAATGGAGGATTGGTGTGAAGCAATCCTTTAAAAACTTGGAAAATACAGGATGAACCGAAGAGAAGAGGGCTTCCTGCTGAAATGAAGGCAGAGACAGCAGCCAAGTGCACTTTCAGGGTGGCTGGTCTCAGTCCCAAAGAATTAAGATGGACCATGTAGTCCAATACAGTGGGTAGATCAGCAGATTCTGGGGAAACATGCTTACCAGAACACCATATGGAAAACCTTTTCCACTTGGAGTTATAGGTAGCCCTGGTGGAAGGCTTCCTAGCAGCCTTCAGGATTTCACACAGGTTAGCAGATTGTGGTTCCTGGGGAGACACAGGGGAAGATGGACTGCTAAGGACAGAAGGAGTGGGTACCAGGGCTGCCTGGCCCAGTCTGGAGCAATCAGGATCATTTTGCAGGGCTGAGACCTGATTTTGACTACTACTTTGAACAGGAGAGGGAAAGGCATAAAGAAACTTCCCTTCCCAATCGAGGAGAAAGGCATCCAGGGGAAGTGAGCCCAACACTGGGGGCCTGCAACAAAACAGTGGAAGCTGATGATTGTCTGGGGCTGCGAAAAGATCTATCTGAGGAGTGCCCCATCTGGCAAACACTATCCCCAGTACTAGGGGATCCACTGACCATTCGTGATGGCCCCGCGGGAAATCCTGCTGAGGGCATCTGCCAGGACATTGTCCTTGCCTGGGAGGTGAACTGCTATGAGGGAAGTGTTCAGGGAGTAAGCCAGAGACCATAACTTCATCGCCTCGGTGCACAAGGCCGAAGACCGAGTGCCCCCTTGTTTGTTGATGTACCACATTGTAGTGGTGTTGTCTGTTCTGACCTGTACCACCTTGTTCTGAACAGATGCAGAGAAAACCTGAAGTGCTAGAAAAACAGCTCTGAGTTCCAACAGATTGACGTGGAGCAGAGATTCCTGAGGGGACCATAATCCCTGGGTGGAGAGGCCGCCCATGTGAGCTCCCCATCCCAAGAGGGATGCATCTGTAGTAAGGGTCAAGGAATGGGACAGAGGGATGAAAGGCACCCCCTGTCTCAGATTGCTCTGATCCTGCCACCACTGAAGGGCCTGGATCAGAGTTCGAGTCACTGGGATTAACTTGGATAGAGGATCTCTTCTTTGAGACCAGAAAGCTCTCAAATGGAACTGAATGTCCCTCATCTGAAATCTTGCTCCTTGCACCACAGCTGTGGAGGCAGCCATGTGCCCTAGGAGCTGCAGGAAATGCCTTGCTGGTCGAGAGACCTGCAGAGTGAAGGAGGCGGCCAGGGCCACTAAGGTCCTTACCCTTTCCAAGGGAAGGAAGGCTCTGGCCTGCTTTGTGTCCAGTTCTGTGCCTATAAAGGTGAGTACCTGGACAAGTTCCAAAACTGACTTTGGAAGATTGAGAAGAAATCCCAGAGAGGTAAGCAGCTGCTGGGTAACTAGCAGGTGTGATCTTGACCTGGTCTGGAGACTGACCCACAATGAACCAGTCGTCCAGGTAGGGAAAAATGGCAATCTTTTGCCTTCTTAGGTGAGCGACTGCTACTGCCAGACATTTTGTGAACACCCTTGGGGCAGAAGTGAGGCTGAAGGGCATTGCTCTGAACTGATAATGACCTGAGGGCAGTTCGAATCTGAGGTACTTTCGATGGGAGCTTCTGATAAGAACATGGAAGTAGGCATCTTTGAGGTCCAGGGAGGCTAGCCAGTCCCCTGGCCTTAGGGAGGGTAAAATCATTCCCAGTGTCACCATTTTGAACTTTGGCTTTAAAATATGCTTGTTTAGATATCTTAGATCCAGGATAGGCCGCCACTCTCCTGTCTTTTTTGGGGTAAGGAAGTACCTGGAGTACAGACCCTTGCCCTGGTGAAGGGGAGAAACCTTTTCTACAGCTCTGAGAGCCAGGAGGGTTGAGACTTCTGTTTCCAAAGCAAGAGTCTCTAAAGGGTTTGTAGGTGGAAAAGATCTGGCTCTCATCTTTGGAAATTTCTTGAAGCTGAGAACCAGACCCTGGCTCACTACTTCCAGGACCCACCTGTCTGAAGTTAAAGACCACCAGTCCTGGACGAAGTGAGCCAACCTGCCCCCTACAGGTAGTGGAGAGTCGACCCTGGGCATCCCATCAGGGTGCCTGTTTGGCAGGGGCTTTAGGCTGAGGGGTGGGAGCAGGCCTGCTCGAACCCCGCCTGCCTCTCCCTCTGAAGAACCCCCTCTGTACATAGGCTGAAGAGGAGGAGGCCTGAGTCTGTTAAAAAGGCCTGTGAAAAGGCCTACCCCTACCCCTGGAGGGCTGCCTCTGAGGAGTGGCTTGCCGTTCCTTGGCTTGTGCACTCCTGAAAGTGGTTCTATATTCATCCATTTTCTTCATATAATTCTCTGTCTGCTCCCCAAACAGAGAATTTCCCACCACAGGAAAATCCATATCCTTAGACTGGGTATTCTGTGACAAAGTAGTACACCTGAGCCAGGCCAATCTCCGAAAAGCCACAGATGTAGCCATGACTCTAGAGGATACATCGTTAGAATCCACTGCAGCATGGAATTGCACCTAGATGCCCTCATACCATCAAGACCACCTGCTCCAGCTCCTTGCGAGCTGGCTAGGGACCCTTTGGCTAAGGCCATGACAGTATCCCATCTAGATTTCTGGTATCTTGCAACATAAGCCATAAAGTTAGCTTGTCTGAGTCCAAAGCATGCTGCCATGTATTGTTTTTTGGCCACGGCATCAATCTTCCTGGAATCCTTGTCAGGAGGATGTGAAGCCAGTGGAATATTAGCTTTATCACAGGCTGCAGCCTGAACTACCCCAACATGACTGCATTGCTGTGAAAGAAAATCTGTATCAGGACCTGACAAAGTGTACCTCCTGTCCATCTTTTTATCCACAGGAGGCACAGAATTAGGAGCTTTTAAAATTGTTATTGTTTGTTTTCTAAAAGATTTATGTAAAGGGATGGACAACCTCCTGGACTCTGGGATATCCATCATCTCCACATAGTCAGGCTCCTCTTGGTCATCCAAAGCCTCCTCTAAGGGAAGCTGGAGGGTCTCAGCAACTTTTTTAAAAAACAAAAAATGAGAAGGGGACTCAGAAAGCCTAGGGGGAGACTCACCTGAATGTCTGTCTGGGGAGATGTCCGGTTCAATGGGCACATCCAGACTTTCAAAGTCACATTCACACTGATCATAATCCTCATCCCCCTCCTCTGGTTCATAGAACTCTTGTATATCATAATCCTGAACCACTGGAACCAACCGAACCGACCTTTTGCCAGACAGTGGCGGTTCGGAGGGAACTGGGGACAGGGACTGGACAATCTGTATTGCCTGGTTATCTCTGCAGCAGTTGGAGAAGGAATTTTGGACTCAAACCTGCTGATTTTTTAGATTTTGCTGAACTGGCCCTCAGAGCCAGCTTTGCTTGCCTGAGGAAGTCTCGCCTGGTCAGAGGGAAGATCCTCCGGTCGTCTGGCACCGAACCGGGCTGGCCATCCGGTCAGCGGACTTTCTGGCCTGCCTCCCTGAGCCTGCCGACTCTCTTGTCCAGGGTGGCTGCAGGAAATTTTACAAATCTGGCAGTCTGAATTGAGGTGGTCAAACCCCAGACACAGACACATAGTGTGTGGGTCAGCCTTGGCAAAGGCTTCCCACAGACACTACAGTGTTGGAAACCCAGTGGGCCTGGTTTTTCTTTTGGGTTTCTCAGACATGATGCCAGCCTAACCAACAAACTTGCTCCTTTAATGGCAGTGCCAGGCAAGACACCCTTATCGGTTCCAAACCGTGTCACGGGTCGTGGAAAAAACGTAATGAAACGCTTTTTTAGAACCGATAAGAACCGGAATCAGGATTTAAGAAGCTTCCTAAGGGCTTTAAAGTTATATTTAATATAACCTCGATCGGGTTCAACTGAACCGATAATACTTTACAAGTTCCACACAGAAAAACCCTATCTATTACTTATTTATCACTATAGACAGAGCCTGAACCGATCGGTTTTGCAGTTAAAATAATGAAATCGCGGTTAAATTAAACCCGAGAAATAGCGCTTTAAACCGAAGAAATGAACCGAGCAACAGGAGGAATCTCCGGCGCGACTGTTCAGTGAGGCGGAGAAGAATCTGACGTTGCTCGTTTGAAACCAGCCTAACAGAGTTTCTGAACCGAGTCATGCCTAAGCTCCATGCTCTGCATGGAGTTAACTCTTTCACCTCCGGAGCAGTTCTAAGGCTGGGACAAACTGCAATAGTCATAATATAGCAAGACTTCATGTTGTTTGAATCTAAGTTGCCATATGTCTGACCATTCCTCCAACCTTGCCAAGTCCCTTCTCATCCTTTCACCCCCTGTGTATCAACTCTGTTACAGATCTTTGTGTCATCCGTAAAGAGGCATACCTTTCCTTCCAGACCCTCTGCAATGTCACCTATAAAGACGTAAAGAGGACTGAACCCAGTACTGAGCCCTGAGGTACTCCACTAGTAACCCCTTTCTTCAGAATGTGTTCCATTCACTATTACCTTTGTGTCCTGTTGTGCAGCCAGTTTTCACTTCATACCACCCTGGGACCCACTCCAGGCTGGCTAACTTGATTATTAATCTTTGTGCGAGACTGTGTCAAATGCCTTACAAAGTCTAGGTAGGCCATATCCACAGCCCCTCCCAGGTCTATTACTTTGGTCACCCAGTCAAAGAAATCGATTAGATTTGTCTGACATGACCTTCCTGCTGTGAATCCATGCTGCTTTGGGTCCAGTGCCCCGCTGGCCTCTAGGTACTCAACAATTCTTTCTTTCAGAAGTGATTCCATCATTTTCCACCACTGAGGTCAAACTAACAGGTCTGTAGTTTCCTGCTTCTGCCTTGCTCCCACTTTTGTGAAGGGAATCACATCTGCCCTCCTCCAGTCCTTAGGTACCACCCCATCTTCCCATGATTTGTTAAAAAGTGTGGTTAGTGGTGTCACTAGGTCCTCCCTTAGCTCTTTTAGGATTCTAGAGTGAATCCCGTCAGGCCCCATTGCTTTGTCCACCTTGAGTTTTAGAAGTTCTTTCAGTACTTTTTCTTCTTTAAATGGACTGGTATCAACCCCACTATCCAGAGTGCTTCTATTGTTTGGTTTAGGTAACTCCTCCCCTTCTTCTTTTGTGAATACTGAGCAAAAGTATTCATTCATTATCTCTGCCTTTTCACTGTCTCCCTCTGCCCACCTCCCCTCTCCTTTATTAATCTTCCCTATCCCTCCCTTAACCTTTCTATATGTTCCCTAATGTACCTATAAAAGGTTTTATCCTTCTTAACTGAGTTGGCTATCCTTTCCTCGGTTTGGGCCTTTGCTTTCTGACTGCCTTCCCCACTTCTTTCTGCTTTAATTGATACAGTTCCCCGTCGTGCTCTGTCTGTGATTCCTTATACTTTTTGAATGCAGCCTTTTTCTCCTTAACCCTCCCTGTCACTTCTTTTGAGAGCCATAGTGGTTTTTTATTCCGCTTTGTTTTCTTTATTTGTTTCACACAAAGGCTTGTTGCCTCCATGATGGCAGTTTTGACTTTTCTCCATTGTTCTTCCACCCCTCCTTTCTGGCCATTTGCTAATGCATTCCTCAGGTATTCACCCATTTTCCAAAGTCAGCCCTTCTAAAGTCCAGTATCCTTGTATTTGAATGGCTTGTCTTCATGGTTGTGTTTATTGTGACGCACACTGTGCAGTGGTCGCTTGTTCCAAGGTGTCTACTGACGTCTAAGTTTGTGATCCTCTCTCCATTTGAGAGTACCAGGTCTAATATTGCTCCCTTCCGACTGGGTTCCACCACTAGCTGTCTAAGGCATGCTCCCTGTAGGGCATCAAGAATGACCCTGCTCTCGGATGTGGCTGCAGTCCATGTTGCCCAGTTAACATCTGGCATATTCAGGTCCCCCATTAACAGTATCTCCCCTTTTTCAGCCATTTTGAGAATGCCCTGTATCATTTTCTTGTCCATTTCCTCCCCTTGAGACGGGGGTCTGTATACAACCCCTGTGCGGACTGTGATGCCATTCCCTGTCTCCCAGAGTTCCTCTTGTCCTCCCCCTTTACCTTTTAGTTCTGTTACTTTGATCCCTTCCCTTATGTAGAGAGCTACTCCACCTCCTCTTTTACCCTCCCTGTCCCTTCTGTAGATTGTGTACCTGGTATGTTGACATCCCAGTCATGGTTCTCCGGTACCATGTTTCTGTGACTGCCACAATATCCAAGTGTTCCACTTCCATCAGGGCTACTAGCTCTGGAAGCTTGTTTCCCAGACTACGGGCATTGGTACTCATTGCCCTCCATTTAATGTTGGCTTTATCCTTTTTTACCCCATCCCTGCTCTTATTGCCCTTGTCCATTTTTCCATTTACTCCTGTCCTGCCCTCTGTCATGCTCTGTACCTCAGTACACCCTCCATCTGGAGCTTGATTAGCACTCTCTGGATCAGAGGAAAGGGGGAGAAGGCATAAAGAAACCTCCCTTTGCAAGAGAGGGACAATGATATCTCACCAGAAAACTCCAGGCCCTGGATCAAGTGAGCAGAAAGGTGGCAGTTTTGCATTGTGTGGGGACACAAAAAGGTCCAAATCTGGATGCCCCCACCTGTTGAACAGGTCTTTGGTGACTGAGGTCAGCAGTTCCCACTTGTGCATTCTGGATTGTGACTGGCTTAGTTCATCCACCAGGACGTTTTGAGTGCCTGGGACATGGACAGCTGACAGCTCAAGGCTGTGGTCCAGAGCCCAGTACCAAACCCTCATCGCCTCCCTGCACAGGGGGTAAGAGTGGGTGCCCCTCTGCTTGTTGATGTAGTGCACTCCACTGATATCGTCTGTCTACACTAGCAAGAGGCCCAGGGACAGGTCAGACTGGAAGTCCTGCAGCCCAAACATGACTGCTCACGTTCTGAGGACACTGATGTGTGTGCAACAAGGCCTTGAGAGGCAATCATGTCCCTTGGGTCTGGAACTGACCCAGATGGGCACCCCATCCCAGGTAAGGATCTGATGGGGAGAGGGGATGAGGAAAGGAACTCCTGTGAGCAAGCTGCAGGGTTCCATCCACCACAGGAGGATTTTCTTGACGGGAGGAGACCAGGACCATCTGCTCCAGGTCATTGGTCCACTGGTCCCACTACACCCTCAAGGTTCATTGGGGATATGCATGTGGAACCATGTGAGGGGAACACTCGCAATTGCTGTGGCCATCAGCCCTGGCAGTCTGAGGTACATCCGAGCTGTGTCGTACTGGCTGCAACAGAGTTCTCTGGTCTGCGTGTTGAGGTGCTCCGCCTGATCCACAGGCTGAAAAACCTAGCCCTACGCTGTATCCAGAATGGCCACAGTGTACTGAAGATGCTGGCCAGGGGTCAGGACTGACTTGGCCAGGTTGACCATAACTCCCAGCTGGTGAAAGAGCTGCAGGCTACGCTCCAGGGTGACAAATAACTGCTCTGGGGATGGGGCGCTGAACAGTCAGTCATCCAGATAAGGAAAGGCATAGAAGCTTTTCCTCCTGAAGGTCACTGCTACCACTGTGAGGCATTTGCTAAAGACCCGCGGTGCTAAGGATAAGCCAAAGGGGAGAACTCTGAACTGGAAGTGCTCCCCTAGGAACAGGAATCTGAGGTACTTCCTGTGGGCAGGACAAACTTATGCAGATTGGTGTCCTGCATACCCAGGGAGCAGATCCAGTTACCCTCCCAGAGCAAGAGTAACAGGCCATGGAGGATAATCATCTTGAATGTTTTGTACTGGATGAAGTGATTCAAGTTGCATAAGTACAGGATGGGCCTCAGATCCCCAGTGGACTTGGGGACAAGGAAGAAACGAGGGTATAACCCCTCCCCATTTTGTTGTGCCTTGGGAACAGTTCTGTGACCTTTTTGGCTAGCAGAACCTGAATTTCCACTTGCAGCACTGGCATGTCAGTGAGTGAGTGTGTGTGTGATGGTAAATGGAGGTTCTAGATGGAAGGGCTGAAGGCCTCTCCACGAATTCTAGTGCATGGCCCAGACATATTAGCTGATGCACTCACGCGTCACAAGTAATCATCTGCCTTCCCTTGAGATGGAGAGAGAGAGAAACAACCCCCTACAACCGCATCCTGAGGAACCAGATGGGGGAGGTCGGGTAAGGAGTCAGGCTGAGGCAGGGTCCATGGCTGGGCCTGCTCCTCGTTCTCTTGCAGTCTTGTTGGCTGGGTGGGCAGTCAGCAGCCACCTTTCGTTTGGTGTGCTACTTAGAGGCTGCCTAGGGCAGTGTGCGGCACACCAAAAGGGCACTCTCCGACTGCTCTTCTGGTGAGTGCGGTAGAGGGAATGTACCGAACGAAGAGTTCTACCCAAAGCCAGCAGGTTGTTGAGAACGTCCTGCACATCACCCCAAAAACGTTTGTGGCCTCTAAAAGGGGCATTCAGGATTGATTGTTGGATATTGGTCACGAATCCTGACACCCTGAGCCAGGAGAAGTGCTGGAGGCAAATGCCTACTGCCGAAGCCCTAGCCGAGGCATCCACAGCAGCATGGGCAGCCCACAGCAAATGTCACCATCAGACTGGAAAGACTTAAGCATGTGTTGCATTTGAGGACTCTCAGGAAGAGACTGGGCAGCAGATTTAGCGGCATCCCAGAGGTCAGCCTTGTAATTTAACATATGCCTGACATAATTAAGAACCCCGATGACTAGGGTAGAGGAAGTGAAGACCCGTTTCCCCATCAGGTTCAGTTTCCTGGATTCCTTATCGGAAGAAAGGGAACTGAGATGCTGGGGTCATTTAGAAAGGTTGTGAGCTGCTTTGATGAACACAGAGTCTGTCTGTAGCATCCCGGAGAAAAAGGGCCTCCCTGAGGGGGCCCGATGTAACCTATCTGTCTTCCTGGGAATGGGGGGGGGGGGGAGCGAGGTGCGGTCTATACCTGGCGGCTAGGATAGCATCCTCATAGGTGTCAATGATGGGGGTTATGATGAGGGGTGGAGACTCTGGCAGACACAAGTAGTGTGCCAAGTTTCTCCGAGAAGTATCCTGTTCTGCAGAGTCAAACCCCATGGCTGCCTGCAGCTGGCACATGATGGCCACAAAAGAGGGTTCATCAGGAGTGGAGTGAGGCATATAGCTGGAGGAGTCATCCCCCTGTAGATGAAACTGTGGAGGTGTTGGAAAGGGTTCTGGCCCCGAACCCCCCCTCGTCATTGTTGTCATCCTTGTCCGGTTGGAGAATGTCCGGACAATAACTGTCATCCTCCTCCCCCACTCCCCCGGGGATATCAACGAGCGTGAAGGAGCAACCCTTGTCGACGGGAGGCACGGGGGTACCTCAGGTGGCCGAACAAGTCCCTTCCCCCTCAAACTGATGACTGGGTAGGAGCCGGGATGACCCGCTGAACAATATCCAGGACAGAACAGAACAGGGCCTAGACGTTAATGGTGACAGCCATCGACAGGGCGCTGAGAGGTGGCGACGGAGGAAAAAAAAAGAGGCCCCTGCAACGACGAGACCATCAAAGGAGGGTAGAAAGGGACTGGGGCAGGCTGGGGACCCAGCTGAGGGCCTGCATCCCTAAAGCTGTAGGAAAGGGAGTCAACAGGCCAGAACGACCACCCGACCATATGTGCCTGTCGCCAGCTGTAGGAAGACCAGCGGTATGCCCTGACTGAACCCACTTGGGGAGGAGGGGGGCAGGTGAGTAGGCAGGGTCAAAGGAGGAAGACCCATCATCAACAGAGCTGATGGGTCACACTGCCAGCATCCCCCCTGTGGCAGATAGGGTGAGAGAGGCAGTGGGGACATCGGCGGGAGCTTGTAGAGGCCTGCCGATGATGAGGCACCGTTGAACTGAGCAGCCCCAGTGGCGAGGGCTGCCAGAACCTCTCCTGTAGCCAGAAGGGCAGGGGAGGCAGCGGGGAGTGTTGCTGACAAGGATGGCGATCCCACAGTGGTCAGCGCAGAGTGCAGTGTCCAGGACCTCTCGCAGGAGGAATGGCCCTTCTCCTAGTGGCGGTACTTCCCCGAAGAGAACTTGTACCGGGTTTTGCCTGACAACATTGCCAGGGAAGTGGAGTAGCTTCTCTAAGCTGGCCACCTTCTGCTCCATAAGGTACGCCTTAAGCTCCTTCGACGAGTGGCTTGGTTGAAGCCACTGCAGATTCCGCAGGTGTGGGTGATGTGAGCGGCGCTTGAGGCAACAGACATGGGAGTCGTGAGATCTTTGTCAAATGGGCAGACTGGATGGGCCTTGCGGTCCTTATCTGCCGTCAACTTCTATGTTTCTATGTTTCTATTTTCTGTCCGCAGGTCCAGCAATGGAAAAGCGAGTCTAAACTGGATGTAAATAAGGAAAGGGAAAAGGGCTTACTTTAGAATGAACTTAAGTAAAGAAGCACTAGGGAGAGAAAAACAACAAACCGGATGAAAGTTTGAAGGTTTAGAAATGTCGGTTGACTGAAGTGATAGTGGTCCATGGAGTGCGATGCAGTGATCAACGGTGGGAAAAGAACTGAGGAGGGCCAGTGGCCACCCATGGCTATACGAGGGAAGTCATCATACTGACTTCACCATGGGCGGCCTCCAATTAGGCTGCTTGCGAAAAAACTTCTGTGTGGTCCTAGCACCTGATGGCTGAAGTTCCTAAGATGTGACCTGCTGTAAGAGATATCCATGAAGAAGATTTGAGTATTCTATGTACATCTAGAGTATGGAGCAAAGCTTCTTCTGGACTGGCATGCTCAGAAAAATGAACTGGCAGGTGGATGGTTTGATTTAAAGTAAACTCAGACACCACCTTTGGTAAAAACTTAGGATCAGTGTGCAAAGACACCCTGTCTTTGTGAAAAATGGCTCACATATTACAGCCTGTAGCTCCGAAATCCATTGAGTGGAAGTAATGGCAACTGAAAATAATGCTTTCCTATTGAGAAACAGGGAAGAACACAAGGGTCAAAGCGCCCAGCTGGTTCAGTTCTGGGGTTGCCCAGGCAGCAAGGGAAAACAGGCTGGCCTACAGAAACTTCAGGAAGACCAAGAGAGAGGTGGATTGGGAAAATTACCTAAGGTTAGCTAGTGAGGCAAGTAAGGAAGTCCAGTGAGCAAAGGCACAGAAGGAGTTGCAGATAGCTGAAGGAATTAAGAAGGGAAAGAAAGCTTTCTTACGCTATATAAGTGAGAAAAGGAACAAGAAGGAAATGATTGTTAGGCTTAAGAAAGGGGAGGAGTGGGTGGAGGAAAATGGGGGGAAAAGCAGAGATACTAAATGAATACTTCTGTCTTCACCAGAGAGAAGGACGGACAAGTGCATTTAGTAGGGAAAAGAGCGAGGGGGGGGGGATGGGGAACAGAGATGTAGTGATAGAGGACAGAGTGAGAGAGTGACTGCTGGCATTGAAGGTGGACAAATAACCAGGCCCAGACAAAGTACATCCAAGGGTACTAAAGAAACTGGCCGAGAAGCTGGCAGGGCCACTGGCAAACCTATTTAATAGTTCACAGGCATAGTACTGCAAGGACTAGAGAACAACACATGTAGTGCCCCTCTACAAAAGTGGTCCCAGGGAATTACAGACCAGACGGTCTGACCTTCATTACGGGCAGGCTCATGGAGACCATACTAAAGGAAAGGTTGGTGGAATATCTAGAGAAGTATGGTCTCCAGGATGCGAGGCAGCATGGGATCGGAGTGGGGGGGGGGGGAGTTGTGTCAAATGAATCTGAGTGACTTCTTTGACGGTGTCACTAAGACAGTAGACAGGGGCCAAGCAGTAGACACCTTCTATCTTGATTTCAGCAAGACCTTTGACTCTGTGCCCCAAAAAGGTTGATCAGTAAGTTGGTAAATCTTGGAGTTGGGGGCACAGATGGATAGAAAAAAACTGTGAGGGTTAGAACCCAGAGGGTAGTTGGGGGGGGGGGGGTAGTGTTATTTGGCACCAGAGAGGTAACCAGTGGAGTCCCGCAGGGGTCAGTGCTGTTCAGTGTCTTCATCAATGACATATTTGCAGATGACACCAAAATCTGCAGGGGAGTGGATACAGCTGAAGGGATACAGGACCTACAGGATGATCTCGAAATGCTGGGGAGGTGATTCAGGATCTGGAAGCTTGGCTTCAATGCCAACAAATGCAAATTTATGTATACTGGAGCCAAAAATCGCAGGACAGAGTACTACCTGGGTGGAGTCCGAATATCTGCATCAGAGGAGAAGGACCTGGGAGTGATGATCACTAGTGACCTGAAGCACTCCACACAGTGCAAGAAAGCAGCAGCAAAGGCAAACAAGATGCTGGAATGCATATCTAAGGGTATCAGTAATGGAGAGAGGTTATACTGCCCTTGTACAGGTCCCTGGTAAGGCTTCATCCTAGAGTATGGAGTTCAGTACTGGTGCCCACACCTCAAAAAGAATATTTATTTATTTAACGAGTTTTACCAGGAAGGCATGCTGAGCAGAGTAAAGGTCCAGAGGAGGACTACAAAGATGATAGCGGGTCAGCAGGGTAAGGCATATGATGAGAGGTTGAGGGCACTGAACATCTACTCCCTAGAAGACAGGAGGGAGAGAGAGAGACAGAGGACACGACTCGGACTAAGGTGGATAAGGACAGTCTCTTTAAGCTGAGTGGCAACCATAACATGAGGGGGCATAGTCTTAAACTGGAGGGTGGGAGGTTTAGGAGGGAGGTCAGGAAGCACCTCTTCATAGAGAGGGGGTGGACACCTGGAATGTGCTGCCAGAAGAGGTGGGCTCGTTGAAGACAGTGGGCAGCTTTAAGAGAGGCTGGGATAGGCATGGGGGAAAGTAAGGATCATGGGTAGGGAGGAGTGGGGAGGGAGGGCAGGGACAGCAGCTCAAGCTGTGGACCATGCAATATGAGCAGACCAAATGGCCTTCTTCTGCTTGCTTCTTCGTGTGTTTATATATCCGTATATGCCAGAATCAAAAGGAGCTAAAGTAAGCTTTTCAAAAACAAAATTCAGGTCCCAAGCCGGGACTAGATTGCGGATAGCAGGCTTCTAGTGTAGAATACCTCTCAAGAATGTATGGGCCACCTCCAGCTCGGCAATTGTACGACCCTCTACAGGCACATGGAAACCTGAAATGGCAGCCAAGTACATTTTGATAGAGGAATACTGTTGGCCTGCATCTGACAAAGCAGCAGGTACTCGAGAACCTGATTAACAGAACAGGTAAATGGATTTCAGCGATGAGAAGTGGCCCACAAAGCAAATCGCTTCCACTTAATGAATAGGTGGATCTGGTGGAAGGCTTTCTGGCAGCCACAAGAACATTAGCCAACTTTTTGGAAACTCCAAACCTGGCAATGGCTAGGTTTTCAGGAGCCATTCGTAAAGCTGAAGCAATCTGACTGAGGCCTGGATGGACCAGGGTTCCCCGTTCTTGTGACAGCAGGCCCCTGTACAGGGGGTAGAGGCACTGGTGGTTCCACTGCCAGCTGCTGCAGTGAGAGGAACCAGATTTATTGAGGCCACAGGAGCAATGAAGATCAGAGTCACCCCCTTCATTTGGAGATTGATTAGCATTCTCAATTAGAGGAAGCATACAGGAACCTCCCCTTGCAAGAGAGGGACAAGGCATCCCACCAGAAAGCTCCAGACCTTGAAGAGAGCTAGCAGAAAAGTAGCAGTTTTGCATTGTGTGGGGATGCAAAAAAGGTCAAATTCTGGACAAACCCATCCGTCAAACAGGTCTTCTACTACTGGGGTCAGCAGTTCCTACTCGTGCATTCTAGACTGTGACCTGCTTAGCCTGTCTGCCAAGATGTTTTGGGCACCTGGAATATATACTGCTGACACTTCTAGACCATGTTCTAGAGCCCAATACCAGACTCTCATTGCTTTCCTGCACAGTGAGATAAGAGTGAGTTCCTACTTGTTTGCTGATGTAATGCATCGCACTGATGATGTTCATCTGCACTAACAGAGGACCCGGGGAGAAATGAACCTGGAAGGCCTGTAGCCCATACAGAACAGCTCGCATTTCTAGAACATTCATATTGAGGGTGCTCTCCACTCTGGTCACGTACCCTGTGTCTGATGGGGCCCTATGGTGCCCCCTCAGCCCATCCCCATGGCAACTGTTAGAATCTGAAGAGGGAAGGGGATCAGGAAAGGAACCCCCTTTAGTAGGTTGCTGGGTTCCATCCACTATTTGAGCACTTTGTGTACAGGGGAGGTTACTAGAATCGTTTGCTCTAGATTGTCTGTGAGCTGGTCCCACTGGCCTCTTAGGGTGCACTAAGGGATCCTCATATGTAGCATGGCCAGTGGCACAGTGACAGTGGTCACTGCTGTGAGCCCAACATCCACAGGAATGTCCTGGCTGAGACATACCAGCTGTCGTGCACTAGTTGGGTCTGTGCAGTCAAATGTTCTGCCCTGTCCAGAGGCAGGAGGATGAGCCTTGAGCTGTGTCCAAGACTGCTCCTATGTACTGCAGATGCTGACAAGGTGTGAAGACAGACTTGAGTATGCTGACAGTAACCCCAAGACCATCGAACATCTGCCTTATGCGAGCTAGGTTGTGCAGGAGCTGATCCTTGGAGTGGGCTTTCAGTAGCCAGTCATCCTGGTAGGGGAAGACATAGAGGCCTTCCCTGTGAAGAGCTGCTGCCACCACTGCCAAGCATTTGGTAAAGACTCATGGTGCAGAGGACACACCAAATGGCAGTACTCTGAATTGGTAGTGTTCCCCCTGAAACAGGAACCTCAAATACTTCCAGTGAGGTTTGTGAATTTTGATATGAAGGTGAACATCCTTCATGTCGAGGAAACAGATCCACTCCCCTGCTTGCAGTTCTGAACTTTTTGTACTCGTCTATAAACAACTTCAGATCCCTGAGATCCAGAAAAGGCTGCAGGTCTCCTGTCCATTTTGGGACTAAGAAATACCAGTAGTAGTATCCTGTGTTTCTTTGTTCTAATGGCACAGGTTCAATGGCTTTCTTCTTCAGCTGCCTGCCCTTGAATGGGGCTGCTTCAGCTCCCTCACGGTCGGCCGGCACCCAGCCAGCCACCAACCGAGACCAGGACGCCCGCCTCCAGCTCCTTGGAAGCTGCCTGCCATTGAATGGGGCTGCTTCAGCTCCCCCACGGTCGACCGGCACCCACCCAGCCAGCCACTGATCGAGACCAGGACACCCGCCTGCAGCTCCTTGGAAGCTGCCTGCCCTTGTACGGGGCTGCTTCAGCTCCCCCACGGTCGGTCAGCACTCAGCCAGCCACTGACCGAGACCAGGATGCCCGCCTGCAGCTCCTTGGAAGCTGCCTGCCCTTGAACGGGGCTGCTTCAGCTCCCCCATGGCCGGTCGGCACCCAGTCAGCCACCGACCGAGACCAGGACGCCCTCCTGCAGCTCCTTGGAAGCTGCCTGCCCTTGAACAGGGCTGCTTCAGCTCCCCCATGGTCGGCCGGCACCCAGCCAGCCACCGACCAAGACCAGGACGCCTGCCTGCAGCTCCTTGGAAGGTACGGCGACAGCATAGCCAGTTGGAACACGGGCGCTTCCAGCAAACCCACTCTGATTGGCCAGGATTTTTCCCCTGCTTTGCCACCTGGCACCTTTTTACAAATAGATTTTAGATACAGTAGAACTAAGCACATTTCAAGTGTTTAATAGAAGTTTTTTTTTCCAAGTGGCTAGTTTTCCATTAGCAGGTTATACAGACCTGCCACTAGAGGGATTCTTGTTCTTTCATTTAGAAAAAAAAAAATTACCCTCCCAAAGACATAGTTGCTTTACTTGCTGTATACCTTCCTTTCCGCCCTCGAGATCCTCTTGAACTGGGTAAGACTTCCCTGAACCACAGGACTGCTGACAGCTACACCACTGGCCCCACAGTATCTGTACCGCACTCAGATTGGACGGTCTCTTGCCTCCTGCTCGGGGATTGGCTTTTGAGCCAGCTAAAACTTTGCTGTACTCAGGGCTGTTGTGCCCATTAATTTCTACTGCAAATGGCCGAAATTTTACGCCCACCCCCCCACCTTAACTTTATAGACCTTCCTCCATGCCCCCTGAAGCCACCTTCCACTCGGTTCCATTGGGTACCTGTTTTGGGACCCCCCAATCTTTTAGTCACCACTTCCCACTCCCTGGCCTTCCTGGCTGTATCCTCACTTCCCACTGATCCAGCTACTGCTCTTCCGCCCCCTTCTCCTAGCCCCGCCAGCCTGTCTTAACCCCCTCCCTCTGCCTACCCCAAATCCTACCTTAATCATGCACCTCCACCATTCTCTACCCCATTCTATTTCTTATTGCCTGTCTTCCTCCCCTACTGCATGCCCCAAAAGCCTGCTTTCCCTCCCTCCCTCCCCACAGCTTCCACATTCCTACATCCTTCCTCCACAGGCACGCTGCACACTGGTCACTGCCCCTTGCCCAGGGTCCATCCTACCGCCATGAAACTGTCCTACAACCACACTGGTCCTAGCCCCCCACTCTGGTCCCCCCATCTACGCTTACCCTCACCCACTATTGTCGATGCTCGGCAATTTCCCGAGATGCTAGCTGGGGAAAGCATTCCCTTAAAGAAATATGCTGCAGCTCCTTGAGGTTAGTCCTCCTCCTCCTCCTAATGCTGTCAGGCAACGTGCACTCAACCTGGGCCCATTCTGCTCTAAAGCCACTAATCTGAGCAAGCCTTTGGGTGTCGTCTCATTCATATCAATCAACATCTTCAGCCTCCTTCCTAAAATGGATGCCCTACAGGCCTTCACCAGCCAACACTGCCCTGACATCCTGGCAGTTGTTGAAACCTGGCTCACGCCATCAGTACCAGATCATGCAATCAGCCTTCCTGGCTACAACGACTTCAGGCTGGGTCGCCTCTCCAAAAGAGGCGGGGGCTGCACTCTCTACCTAAAAGACTCCATACAGGGGCACCACATCATTACCTCACTCCAACCCACAGCTGCTCAGATACGGCCAGTGAGAATCCTCCTTGGAGCCCAAAACAAAACCCTCACTGTTGCCACCATCTATAGCCCTCCCAAAGAACAGGAAACTGGTCTAACAGCTGTTCTTGACTTTGTAAAGTCACTCCCACCAGACACTGAATCCATCCTCCTAGGCAACTTCAACATCAACTGGCCTGCGGCCGATGCTGGTGCACACAGGGGTACCACTGCTGTGGCGAACCTCACACAAATGGTTGACTCAACAACCAGGAAAAATTACAGGACCGGCACCAGCACACTCTTGGACTGGATCCTTACCAGTCACCCATCGTGGATATCTAACACTAATGTCCTCCCTGACTCTCTCAGCAACCACTCCCCTGTTAGCTGCACCTGGTCAAATAAATTCATCAAACAACCGCCAAAAACTACCACCAGCAGGGTTCTACCCAGTGGTCACCTTCCTCGACTCAAATCTCACCTCCTCCATCAAGACTGGTCCCCTATCTTCAATGCAACCAACGTAAACACTGCCATTGACCACTTCATAAACATCTTCACTGTGGCCTGTGACACATATGCTCCTATTAAGAAATGCAAAATCAAATCACTCAGTAACCCTTGGCTCACAGGTGACCTCCTTAGAAAGCTAAAAACAAGAGACCACCTACTGGAGCTGGCCAGAAACTCTGGAAGGCAAAACGACATCCAAAACTACAAACGTGCCTGCAATGACTGCACCAAAACCATCCGGCAAATGAAGTCTGCCTACTATAAGCATGCCCTCACAAACTCCTGGGGCAATGGTTGGGAATTCTGGAAGGACATAAAGGAACTCACCGGGAATCCACCCAAAAAAACCCCATCAATACTCAACATCAACGGAACCACAACCTCAACCCAAAACCATTGCAGATACCTTTAACAAAGCCTTTACCGCCTCAGCAGCTGTACTACCCCAGGACTACTTCAAAGATGAAACCCCTCTGTCCGCAATGAAAACTACTCCCACCAGCTCCCCCTGCTTCTACTTCAAAGCAGTCAAGGCTCACCAAGTATGAAAATATGTTACCAAAGCCCTTGGTAAATCAAGATTCGGTAATGACTCCCTCGATCTCAAAATCCTGTCTCTCACACTTGATGAAATGCTTAGTCCTCTGACCAGAATTTTCAACCTCTCCCTCAGCCTTGGCCAGTTCCCAGACAGATGGAAATCCTGCCACTGTCACCCCAATCCATAAAAGTGGTGACAAAACTGCCCACAATAACTACAGATCTATCTCCCTACTACCCCAACTCTCCAAGGCACAAGAACGCATCGTCTCGGACCAGCTCACAGAATACCTGGATACGCACAACATCCTGTGCAAGCAACAACACGGGTTCCACAAAGGTCACAGCACCTCCACAGCCCTACTTGAATTCACCGTCGCAATCCACAATGCACTTGACTCCAGCCAACTACTGGGCTCAGTCTACATTGACTTAACTAAAGCCTTCAACACCATCATTCACCGCCTCTTGCTTGTCCAGCTTCAGAACACTGGGCTGTCAACCAACTCCACTGGCTGGTTTAAGAGCTACCTTGAAGAACGGTCCCAAACAGTAAGAATCGCTGATACACGCTCGGACCCTAGACCAGTCCACTTGGGAGTCCCCCAGGGCTCCATTCTGGGACCCCTCCTCTTCAGCCTATTCTTAAACTCACTACCAGACAGCTGCCCAGAACAAATAATTCTCTACGCTGACGATGCTGTGATCCTCACCTCGGACCCTGATCCAATTCAATTACAAAATAAACTTAAGCGGGCCTTCTCCTCCATAGAATCCTGGTTCCTAAATCATAAACTGCTTCTCAATTAGAAAAAAAAAAAAACGTCTATGGTCTTCTGCAGCCCCCACAACAAAAACAAACCACTCCACCTCTCCATTGGAACCGAACAAGAAGCCATCCTAGAGCAAACACAATCATTCAAGTACCTCGGCATCACCCTTGATCCCCACCTCTCATACACTGTGCATATCAGTAATGTTGCAAAGTCTGCCAATGCAAGGTTAGGCATATTATTTCGGCACAGGAAACACCTAACCCCAGAAGCACTGTCAGTGGCCGTCCAAAGCTCCATCATCAGCATCACAGACTATGGTCTTATCATATATGGGTCTGCAACTACCACTGCTCTCAAACATATCGTGACCTCCCTGAATAAGGTCTGTCGTCTCATCACTGGCTCACATCGCCGTACCCATACATGTGACCTTTATTCCCAATCTGGATCGCTTTAACTGGACAAACGCATAAAATACCAAACCTGCATCACGGTCAAGAAAATTATACTGGGGCTTGCCCCACCTCGTGTCTGTGCCCTCCTTAAGCCTAGACATAGGAACGTCACTACAAGGAGATCCAATTCCCATCTACTACATATCCCACGATGTCACACGACCCAAGTACAAAGATCATTCACCTTTCGGGCATCCAACTGGCTCAACTCTCTTGGCAGCGACATAGTGACCGCTCCAACACTCGGCTTCTTCCAAGTCCAAGCTGCGCCTCTCACTGCTTGTATCCTGCGATTGTCCATCTTATTTCCACCATTCCAGCTGCACATGCCCCAGCACCCAGCACTTACAATCAGTCTTTGCACCCCTAGCACCTTACCTGTCATATTCCCTTGACAAGGCCCCCTGGCTGCACTGTCTCCTGCCCTCACCCACCTCCCCCCTGTATCTCCACTCCTGCCCCAGCTCCCAACCACCTCCCTGACTCCCCCTAGCCCCTGCACCTCCTACCCCCCCGATCTTCTACCCTCACTTCCACCCACCCACCCTCCTTCCCTTGTCTTGCTCATAGCTTAAGTCTTTGTACTGGTTATTACATGTCTGTAAGTCAATGACTATATGTTTGTAATTAAAAATGATGACTGTTGCACACGCTGATGTGGAATCTTTGTAAAAGAGCCTCGGCTCAAAGGTATTGTAATCCTAGACTGAAATACATAAATAAAAAAACAAGAAGCAAAGTCTGAATTTCCTCCCTGAGCAGAGGAATATGGTCTAGAGGATAGAAGGATGGCACTGGTGGATGATCTGGAGGTGTGTCCAGAAGTTCCAGAGCATGGCCTTGTGCAATGACTTCCAGAACCCAGGCATCTGATATCACCTCCTTCCACAATGAAGTGGAGGGAGAGACAACCCCCTACAACCACCCCTGGAGGCAGTAGTGGTTGGGGGGGTATATAAGGAGTCAGGCAGAGCTGACTGTAGCAGCTCCTGCCACGCCACCACCTGTAGGGGCCTTTTGAATGGGCACCTGAAGTGGTACCTGGGGTGGGTAATGCTCCTGCTCCCTTACCCTGCTGTCTGGTGGCAGGACGGTGTCTAGCACCAACCAGGTGAAAAGGGATCCTCTGCCTGCTCCTGGGTTGGGTATGGTAGAGGGAATATACGGACTTTAGGGTTCTACCTGAGGCTTGAAGGGTGGCAAAGACATCCTGAACATCTGAGCCAAACGATCTGTATCCTCTAAAAGGGGCACTGAGAATGGACTGTTGTATGTAATTCGCAAACTCTGCCACCCTGAGCCAGGTGTATCTCCTTAAACAGATACCAGAGGCAGCAACCCTGGCTAAGGCATCAGAAACATCATAGGCCATACAAAACAGATATTTCCCTACATCAGCCCCAGCAGTGAGAGCTTTTAGGAGCTCCTATTTAGGCACACCCTCTGGTAAGGCTCGTGCAGCTGCCTTGGCCTTTCTCAAGAGTGTGTTCTAGTGCTCGATCATGTGGGCCTGATAGTTAGCAGTTCTACAGCCCAAGGAGACTGAGGCAAAAGTTATTTTACCTAGCACATCCAATCTCCTGAATTCTTTATCTGGAGGAAGGGAGATGAGGTGTTTTGGTGCCCTTGACCTATCATGAGCAGTACTAATTACAACAGAGTCTGCCTCAGGTTGACCAGCAAAGAAGAATTTCCATGGGGCATACATTTTGTCTGCCTTTCTTGGTATGGCAGAAGTGACATTTGGCCTATGCTAGGCAGCAAAGGTGGCATCCTTTAGGGTAGAAAGGAGGGGCGGTGTGATAATGAGGGTGCATCAGGCAACTTCAAGAAATCTGTAAGGTTTTTCTTGGTGGTATTCTGCTCTTCCAAATCAAGACCCATGGCAGCCTGTAACTGCTACATCATGGTAATGAAAAACAGGTTATTCACCTGTGATAGTAGTTCTAAGAATGGTATATGATGTTGATCCACACTTTCTGGCACTGCCTTTCCCTTTGAGACTCAGCCGGAATACTTCAAGCTGGCTCCTCCCAACCACCCGGGTGGTAACTCCCTCGAACGGAGGATACCAGGAACCGCCCACTGTTACACAGGAAACAGGAAGATGATGTCATGTGTGGGCAGCCCCTGGAAAAGACCGCTAGAGAAGAGCTGCTGTGCACCACAGCACCCTCTGGTGATGACACAAGCGTATTACTTGCTGGAAGAGATTATCCCCGTGGTAGATCTACTGTTACAGGTGAGAAACCTGTTTTTCTAGGAACATGGATCTGATGTTTTATCCACACTTTCTGGCAGACTCCTAACAGTTCTCTGGGAGTAGGGAGGCAAGGCGCACACCGCCTGCTTTGGGAACAGAGATAGGAGAATTGAAAATTACATACCTACCATAATTCTTGATCTTCCTGTATATCTTCACCATTCATCACTGGTGGGGTACTATGCAGGAGGCGCTAGGACGCCACGGGAAGTTTTTTAGCTTAAAAGCTTTTCTCCTAGAAGGAGGGGTGACATCGGGATGGTGCCGCCTCGAGGCTTTGGCTACACTGTATGGCACTCGTGGGGTTGGCCAGTGACTGCTGTTGTCCTCCACTACCTCAGTTCTGCTCAAGCTGAGAGGAAACAGGCATAGGGAAACGGAATGGTGGAACAAGACAGCCCAAGGGACAGCAAAAGGGAAGGATAAAAAACTGAAAAAGGAGTAAGCTGGCAGCAGGAGGAGGATGATCCGCTGTTTACATCCTCTTGTTAAGGTGGAAATCCCCCCCCCCCCCCGCTTTTTCTTTTGAAAGAGCATGAGACAAGGTGATAGTCCAGAGAACAGGACTTTTCCAAGAGGAGCAGGGAAATCTAAACCCCACCAGCAAGAGGGATCTGAGCAAAAGAAATGCTTGACAGGTCAAGCTAACCCCCAGGGTCCACTACGGAGGAACATTTGGTGACAGATGCTCCTTTTCCCCCTTCTTCTTAGCCAGATGAGAACCCGTCTTCCAGTTGAAGTTCACCTCAGCGCCCAAGGGGTGGCGGGGAAGTCCCAGGGTTGAAGAGGGTAAAACTTTCTTACACCCCGGCTGGGGGTGGCAGTATAGCCTAGAGGTTAGAATAACAAGCTGTGAATGAGCTTGGTACATCCAGCAGACCTGGGTTCAATTCCCATAATGTCTACTTGCATACTGTGCGACTCTGAGCAAGTCACTTAACCTCCCTAGTGCTCCCAGGTCACCCCTGATAATAGGCACTTGTGCTTAGAGGGCCTTACCCTGATACCAAAGAAAAAAAAAAAATAATAAATAAACCCAATATTTAGCACCACTGGGGAGGTGAAGTTAATAGGAAAAGGAGACCTCAAGGAGGTTCCTGCGTTTTGAAGTCCGAAGGGACTTTGAGCGAACAAGGGACCCAGGAGAGGGTCTCTTGCAATCGGAGAAATAAGAAGAACAAAATCGAGAAGGTCCTCAGCACCCTAATCTCAGCAGAGAGCTTCCGATGAAGGTGGGACCCGAAAGGGTAGCCAGAGGCAGAACTCCCAGACAGGAAGCCTGAAGATTTCTCCTACTGAGAAGAGGGGCCCAGGGAACCAAGGAAAAAGAGGACAACAGCTCTTGCTTGCACCCTCCCACCCTCCTGAGTGGGCCCCTGCTGCTACAAAGAAGTGGCAGGGAGCCTGGAGGTACCAGTGGGACTTCGCCCACAATTGGCCTCAATTGGGGTGGTAAGCAGGGAGGCAGCACTGCCAAGAAGCTGAGGCCCAAGAGGAGAATGTGGGCAAGAAGCAATGATGAATGGTGGAGATATACAGGAAGATCAAGAATTATGGTAGGTATGTAATTTTTATTACTTACCTGTATCAGTCTTCACCATTCATCACTGGCGGGTGAGTACCAAGCCCAAAAGATGGACCGGTATCTCCCTGAAGGCTGGACAGCCTTCAGCCCCTCATGGGGGACTCACGAGAGAAGAGGGCCCATCACAGGTCTGGCCAGACCCCCTACTGTTCAGAGCCAGAACTGGGCTCCTGGTCTGCAGGAGAGGAAGGGTGTCCCAACATTTTCCACCTGGCTCTTTGAAAGAAAAACTGGGCCCCCCGGAATGACGAGGCAGTCACCCTATGCCAGGAAAAGGGTGACAACAGGGAGAAGTGAAGCCATGCTGACCATTTAATACAGACTGCGGATCCCACAACCCTGGAGGCTACCAGGCTGGCATCATAAGATGCCTCCGCCTGGTATCTCGCTAGCTCCAGGCCACTTGTGGAAATGGCAATGGCTTGCCTGGTTGCCTCGCAATCAGGCAAGGCTGCTAGGATTTCCCCTAATGTAGCCTACAGGCACCTCTCATAGGCCACCATTTGTGCGCGATGGGCAGCAATAGACAAGAGACACGCCGAGGCAAAAACTATCCTGCCCCAGCAGTCGAACTCCGCAGAATCTGCATCCGTGGAATGGTCTCTTGCCAGGCGCTGACGCTCAGAAGGGGTGTCCAGCCACTCCAAAAGAAGTGAAAGCAGGCGACTGCTAGACGTTGTACGACCCCCCTCCATAAAGGGCAGAGGCCATGGAGGGATCACTAAGGATTCCTGGCTCTACTCCCCAAGGGACCCCACAGTCACACGTGAAGGACTGCGTTGAGACACTGGGGTGAGAATGAGCTCTTCCATCATTGTCAACAGGACCGCTGATACTCTGAAAAGTCAGCAACTGAAGACCGGTACAAGGAGGAGTCCTCTTCTACAAAGCAGACAAAGCTGAAGGGCTCTGTAAGGGAACGACAGTGCAGGAAGAGTAGATGCGAACACCATTTCATCCATGGCCCTGTAAAACATGGGGAAAGCACTTGCCATGGCCCTATATTGCTCCCAGGTGAGAGACTCCAAAGCACCAGAAAGATTTGGGAGATGAGGAGGAGGAGGCAGAGAGAAAGAAGGATGGGCAGAATGGTCCTGGGAGACCGGGACCCTCTGCCAGGGCTGTGGGAACAAGCAAGGGACCCCTCTGAAGCAAGGGGGATGCACTGTCCAGACCCCACCTGCTGCTTAAACTCCTTGAGCCAGCAGGGGGAAGTCCACAGGGAGAAAACTCCTGTTGGGGAGAACAGAGCTAAGCAAACCCCGCAAGGTGGCTCCTGTCCCCAACCGTTGCAGGACTGCATTCCCCAAAGGAGGAGGTGGCTCCTGACCCAACACTCCAACTCTGGCCAGGAGTGACCGAGGTCACCTGAGCAGCGCAGGAGATAGACCAGGTCCCCCCAAGAAAGAACAGAGACCTGCCCCTTGCGCGAGGTCCCACTATGGCAACTGTGCTTAAGGTGGGGGAGGGGGGGAGAGAAAAGATGGCACCATGGTCGGCCTCTGACTCCCCCTCCAACTCTGTGTCAACACCGAAGAGCAACCCGGCACTGAAATCGGCCTCCCCTACGGAAAAGGCACCCAAGGCGGCGCCATGACTGAAAGAGGCACCGACCGTGGTACCGGAGCCAGCTGTGGTGTTACCATCAATGCCATCCCCAGAAATTCTGCTGCCATCGACACTGACTTCAGCGTCAACATCAGGGGTGGCACCAACCTCATGGACGGTGCCGACCATGACACTGATCCTTGAAATGGCACCGTCCATGGCATGGACAGCAAGCACGTCGTTAACTGCAATGCCATCGCCGGATGCAGTACTGACCCAACACAGTGCCACCGGCAGTACCAACCGCAGCACCGACACCGGAGTCCCCATGACGCTGAGCACAGCACCAATGGAGGAAAGGGCAGCGTTGCGAATAGTGTCAGTCCTAAGACCATAGCTCACAGATGACGACCTCGAGTGGCTCCTTGGGTGTGACTGTTGCTCTGGAGAGCTAGTTTGCCAATCCGAATCAGCCTGGTAATCCTCCGAATCTGAGGAGGAGAGCCCAACGATCCTAAAAGAGGCAACCCTAGCCACTCTACTCATCTCGGCACCGAAAGCGGTGTCGGGAGGGGACTCCATGGCACCAGAGGGCTGGCCTCGCTCACTGACATTATAATTGGTGTCTGGAGCCGTGGCCACACCCCCAAACCCTCAAAGGCACCGTCGATGCAGGCCCCGTGTGTAGCTGAGGCCACGACACCAAGGTCGGCTGGTTCCTCGAAGGGGAACTGGGCCTTGAGCAATCCATGGTCAGCCCCACGGAGAAGGAGGAGATCAATCTGCTCAGCCACGTGTCTGGACTTAGCGAGACCTGAACCGATGGAGGTCTGCTCTCCCATGGTGTGTACAGCAGCAGGGGCAGGGGGGCCAGGGGACAGGCCTACGGCCCTTATCTTAGTGGGAAAAAGAAAGAAGAGAGGTTTGATGCCGTACAAATACTAGTTAAGAAAAATGGAAATTACGTACTTACCGTAATTATTGATCTTCTTGGACAGTCTCCATCACTCATTCACACTAGTGGGATAGCGCCGGAGGCTCTAGGACCAAGTGGGAGCGAAAAATTTTCTGAAGGGTCGGCGCCGAGGTAGGACCATGCATGCGTGACACACCGAGACTGGCTCATGCCTGTGTAGGCTATCTCGGTGTCGACCCTCCAACCGGCTCAGTAACTTTTCGACCGAGGAGCTGCAGCATAACTAATGTGCATAACTCATTCCGAGTTTCTGGGCCTGAGAGGGCCCAGATGGCCTCTGTAAGAAAGGTCAAAGAACATTGTCTTCACAGTCCGAACCATAGGGCCATGAAGACCAGGAAAGAAAAACGAGTGAACCCAGGGAATGGTGGGTGGGCATGTGAATGAGTGATGGAGACTGTCCAAGAAGAGCAATAATTATGGTAACTACGTAATTTCCATATCTTCCTGGACTAAGTCTCCATCACTCATTTACACTAGAGAGAGAGAGTACCGAGCTAAAACCAACAACCCTGAGTAGGGTGGAAGGAGATAGGGTTCACTCAGAAAGGATGGCCAAGGACAGTCCTGCTAATAAAAAGAGCTGTCTTGTAAACAGCACCCAGAACATAATGCTTACAAGACAAGCGCTTGAGTTGTAACTCACCACTTTGCAGATGACTGCAATGGGCACAAAATGAAACTCTGCCAGGAAGCCTCAACCACTCAGAGCAGCGAGAACCCAGACTCACAATTTGTTATAGGACCAAAATTAATAGTGTCAAAGATATGTACTAATCTAATGTAAAAGGACCTCAGGAACTGCAAGAGCCGGAGGTGAAGTCTACTGGTTCAGGATAGACCGAAAAACGCAGATGGAACCCCCACTACCAAGTATGGCTGACCTGCAAACAACAGGTCCAAGAGCACTTGAACCCCTTACTTGGTGAGCAAAAGAAGGTCCAGGTGGGGTTAGCCCATCAAGGAGAATGGTTTTCACTTAGTCACTGAAATCTTCCTGATGGAAGGTGAAGCACAACTTAGAAGCCTCTTGTGGTGGTCTAGTAGAACCAGATCCTAGTCACTGCATAGTCCATAAAGGAATCATCCTGCCCCTGTGCGTATAACTGTAGTAGCAGTCTCTGAACTCAGGGAAGAAGGAAAAAGTGTACAGGAGGACACGTCCATTGTGAAAAAAAAAAACATTCTGACAGAAAAAACGGGCTGGATTTGTAAGGCAAATAGAGGCAGATGTGCATTGAGGAGGGACACAGCAGGACCAAGTTAGGGCTAACCCATTCGTTGAAGTGACCGAATAACAGCAAAAGTGGCTTATTGTGGTGAGGCGCTATTTACTCCGGCCTCCTTGAAGGAAGTAGGAAGGACTCGAGTTTGCTTTGTTAAAAAACAAACATCACAGCTCCATCACGCAGTCGGGGAGGATAGCTTTGTGCGTGACTGACACGGAACCAGTGCACAGGAACCTAAGGTGAATATTTGAGAAGCTATCTCAGAAAAAGACCTACTTGACCTATGGTCAAGAAAGGAGCATATTGTCTGTTAAGCTGAAGCAAGCATGGAAGTAGGAATCTAAGTTCCGACTTGCTGAAGAGTCACTTCCGTTGCCGCGAGGCTCTGATCAAGAGAAGAAAGCCTGATTAAAAAAAAGGGTGAACTAACAGACTGGTTAGACACCTAGGTTTTGGAAATACCTTGGAATAAGAGAAATCTCTCTCTAGAGAAAAGAGGTGAGCCATACCACCACTGGATCGGACAGCCCTTAGGGGCAGGAGAAATCAGGTACCCTTTACTGAAGTTTAGAGACGACCGCCTCAGGGCTGAGGCAGAACCTGACCAGATCCAAAGTGTGGTATCGGGTAATTCCGATTAGGCCCTGTGCTGTGATAATTCTAACCCCCCCCTTTTTTTTTTTAATCATTAGTCCGAGCCTGACAAGGTTGCAGGCTGCTATTTTGCAAGGATTGCCTGATACAGAAATGACAAGGATGTCATCCCTGTGAGGAGCAGGAGGAGCCTGAGGATCCATAACTGAACCCTTGACTGGACTAATAATAGCTAGACAGATGTTAACCACCTGTGCCGAAGCAGCCACCAGAGGGGCAGCATCAGAAGGGGTCTGTATACCCCTTTCAAAGGAGCGGAAGAGCCTGTGTGGCTCTTGACCACTGAATTAGAATGTTCCACAGAGTGTAATTGTCTTGATGACTGAAAGAGTCTAGACACAGATGTGTATGGTCCACGAATGCAGGCCGAGCACTATGGTGGACCCCATTACTGAGGAACTACCAAAAACAGCTTCCATCATGGACTCTGATGATAGAGAGGGCGTGTCCTTCAGTATATAAAATGAGTCATCCACTGTATCACTGACCAGAAGGCCAGGGAGAGACTCATCTAGATGCACTTCTACCCCAGAAAGACCCCTAAGAGAGGTCCAGGTCAGAGCCACTAGAGACTCCGCCACCAGGAAGGGTGTCAAGGAGCTTGGCACCAGGTAGGGAGCCAAGAAAGTGCTGAGCAGAATGAGAGATTCCGCTGGAAGAACAGAACAGAAGAGTCCCATCAGTGGAAAACCACTGGATGACACAAGACCCGATGCAGACCACCACCTACTAAGATGTGTGGAAAAAAATAATCCGCAGAACAGGACTTCATTCTGTGGAAACATCCTGCCACAAATCCTGCGGAAGAAGAGGTCCGCAAACTGAGATCTGTCCCTAGTTATGTCGGACAGCACCAACTGGCACCCCTGCGGCACCAGCAGCACTCGCGGCACAGGAGAGCACCAAGCAGTACCTATGCCAACCTGGGAGACACCCGAGGGCACCCGTGGCAGAATCCGCAGGTATCCTCGGCACCCATGGCAGAAATGGCATGAAAGGGCACCCCCTACGCCCATGGCACCCAAGAAACCCATGGCAGCAATGGCACCCGAGGGCACTCATGGCACCATGGTACCGATGACACCCATGGACTCATGATACCAAAGATACTTATGGCACCTGCGGGTGCCCGGCACAGCCCATGGCACCCCTGGTTCCCGGCACCACCTGCGAGCACCCACAGCACCACCAGCGGTGCCGGCAATGAAGGCAACAATGACAGCACCCAGGGCACCGCACAGAGCCCATGGGGCTGAGCGCGGCGCCGAGCCATGGTGCCAATCCACGGCACTGACTCCCGGAGCAGACGCAAAAACAAGCGACGCTGCCTACAGCACCAGTGCCAAACCAGTGACCATGGCGCCGGACCTGCGGCGCCACCAAGGCATTGGGCATGGCGCCAGGAAAAACACTGTGGAAAAAGCCAATGGAGAAACCGGGGAGAAGGAAAAAGGTGGTGCCTGTGCTGGCCCCAGCATGGAAAGGAAGAGGGGGTAGGCATCAGGTGTTGATACGATGGTGAAGGCACCAAGACAGCACTGCGCTCATCCTGATCCAATTGACCCGGCTCTGGTCCAGTGGCTCCGAGGCCCAGAGGCCCCAAAAACAGGAACACAGCCAGTAAAAAAAGGAAAGTCAAAGCCCCTGCTCTACAGGAGCGGCCCAGAGGAGAAACTGCAAGAATGCTAGCCCCCTGAGGAAGACCACACATGTTGTAGAAGCGCTGGGACTTGGTGCTTGTTGTCAGATGCACTATAATTAGCTGTATTTTTATTTATTTATTTATTTGCTTTTGCTGACCGGGTAAGTCACACTAGACAGCCAAGTGCCTATTTTCAGGTGCGACCCGGGAGAGTTACAAACTTAAGTAGGCAGGTACAGTGACAAATTAGTTTTACATACAGTGGGATAACAGGTGATGGAATAGAATGACGACCAGTAACAAGTCATGAACCCGGGGGGTGTTACAGGTGACCCGGGAGAGTTATAAACTAGAGCATACATACAACAATGAGTGAGTCAAGATTTACATATAACGGGAGAGCAGGCTAAACCAATATGGCACTCAAGGAGGAGATGGTATGCTTTAGAAAGATTTGGGTAGGTAGTTGACAGTCCTCAAAAGGGTTGGGACAAGGTAGGTGCAGTGCACATAATAACTATAACACACGGTTTAGTCATATGTTAGCGAATAAGTGCCTGCATGTGGGGGACCTAGGGAAGATCTGATTGGGGGCTGGTGACCCTGCTGGGAGGTAGGACGGGGGCAGCCGTTACTTGATCAGTGGACGGGAGAATAAGTGCAGTAGACCCTGGGGGCGCAGACACCCCCACATGCCTTCATAGCGCAGGGGGCTACGAGGTGCATAGACAGGTGGAGGAGCCCTTCAGGGAGTTCCAAAGGGAAGTTTTAAAGCTTGGATTGGAGGGGTGGACTGAGTAAGGGCTGGGAATGAATTCCATAGTTTAGGGGCATAGTTGGCGAAGGCCTGATCACCCGCTTGGGTGTGTGTCCTAGGAACCGGACAGTTGAGTGTCGTGCTTGACCTAAGGTGGTAGGAAGAGGTGTCAGGGTTGAGGGGAAGGGCGAGGGCAGCGGGGGTGGCTGATCTTACAATGCTGTCAATGAAGTTTCCTACTACAAATGTGCGGTGTTTCTCGGGAGGGAGCCACTTGAGGCGTGTGTAGAGGTTGCAGTGGTGAGTCAGGGGTGGGGCAGATAGCGCAAAGCGGCAGATGCTGTTGTAGGCCGTGTCCCATTTCAAAAGGCTGGATACTGGCACGGGGGCAAAGGTCAGTAGTCAACAGCAGAGAGAGGGGAGGAGAACACCCCTAGCTAGGGCCACCCGAGCAGCCGGGGTCAGGCAGTTTTTGGCTCTGTAGGCGAGACCAAGTTTGATGCTTGTAGACTTGCAGACGTTACGGATGTGCAAGGAGAGATCCAGCTGAGGGTCCAGGGTGACGCCCAGGTATTTGACAGAAGCCACCGTCTGCAGGGGTGTGCCATCGGCCCCGTAGATTAGTAGGGGGGCAGGGCTGGATTTTGTTTTGTTCAGGGAGCCGAAGAGTATAGCCTGGGTTTTCTTAAGATTGGTGGTAAGCTTGTGTTCCACCAGCCATGATTGGATCTGCTTGAAGTCGGAGTTTAATTGGGAATTGATGGTGTCAATGTTACGTGCACTGTCCAGAATGACAAGGTCATCGGCATACAGGGTGGTAAGCCCATGGGTGGTGACAGAGGGTAGCTCGTTGATGAAAAAGGAGAAGAGCATTGGACCAAGGACGGATCCCTGTGGGACTCCACATTGCACGGTGGTGGGGTTGGAGAGAGTCCGGTTAAAGTTGGTGTATTGCTTCCTACCAGTAAGGTAACTGAGGAACCAGGCATGGGCAGAGTTTGAGAGTCCGAGGGAGAGAAGAGTGGAGCTAAGGAGGGAGTGATCTACCCTGTGGAAGGCTTTGGAGAGATCCACGAAGATCACTCCAGTGAGGTAGCCCTGATCAGTTGCAGTTCTGATCTTCGAGGTGACTACAGCGAGGGCGGTAGTCGTGCTGTATCCCTTCCTGAACCCGTGTTGGGCCGGAGAGAGGAGGTTGTGAATTTTAGAAACTGAAGGAGCAGCAATTGTGAATCCAGGCACCATGCATCAATAAAAGCTACTGTTCAATTGAAAAAGAGAGGCTAGTGTTTATTAGGAGTTCTACTGGCACTCGAGTGCACAGTGTTCTTGGATTTTAGCCACCGGATAGGACAGAGGGTCCAACCCCTTGCTCAAGCACCAAATGGAGAACCTCTCCCATTTGAAGGCATAGCTGGCTCCTTCCGAGATGCTTCCACAACAGCAATGACATCCTCAGAGAGACCCAAAGCCAGCCCAAAGCCTGGAAAGTACAGCTACGTAAGAACTTACCGTAACAGTAGATCTTCGAGAGGAGCTCTTGCAGCAGGCTATTACAATCAGGACTATGCCGCTAGCACTTGGACCCTCCGGAAAACTCCTCAGCCAACAATACCCAGCAGGGACCACCCCCCCCCCCAACGTCAGCTCCACCCTGATGTCAGCCCTGGTATAAAAGGGGGCGGACCCAGCTCCAGCCCAGTTCCCCCGCCAAGGCCGTGAACGAGTCCTGACAGGAGAACGAGCCGAAGCTTGAAGATGAAGCTCTGCACACCTCAAAGGGGGGAAGGAGGGCGGGAAAGTAACGCCTGCTGCAAGAGCTCCTCTCGAAGATCTACTGTTACAGTAAAGTTCTTAAGTAACTGTACTATCTTACTTTGAGTGGGAGCTCTTGCAGCAGGCTATTACAATCAGGACTGAATCCCAAGCAGTCCCTTGCCAAAGAGGTAATCGACCCCGGGAGGTGGAAGAGAGGACACTGGACACAGAGGCTCAAGACAATAGTCCTTGAAGGACCGCCAGGCCAAAGCCGGCATGGTGTCTGGAGGCAATGTCCAAGCTGTAGTGCTTTATGAAAGTATGCACTGTATTCCAGGTAGCGGCCGCGCAAATGTCCCTAATCAAGACATTCCGCAGCGCGGCGAAGGAAGCAGACACTCCCCAGGTGGAGTGACCCCTAACCGGGCCCAGAAGGGGCTTGTTGTACTTCTTATAGCAGAAAGAGACACAGTGGACAATCCATTTGGAAATGGTCTGCTTGGACTCCAGTCTACCCAAGCGTTGTGGCGCAAATGCCATGAACAGTTGCTCCAATTTACGGTGATTAGCCATTCACTTCAGGTAATACCTCAGCGTCCTGTGGACGTCCAAAGTGTGAAGGAGAGCTTCCCCTCCCTCTCTTAGAGGGAGAAGGGAAATAAATTGGAAGGTCAACCGACTGGTTGAGGGTCAACTCCGAGACCACTTTTGGAAGAAACTTAGGGTTCATCCTCAGGGAAACCTTTTCCCTGTGGAAAATTAAATACAGCTCTTTACACATCACAGCCTGAAGCTCGGAAACTCTTCGAGCAGACATAATGGCAACTAAAAAGCAAACCTTCCATGAAAGATATCGCAGCTCACAATCTGCTGCAGGTTCAGAAGAGGGAAGAGTCAGCTTCTACAACACAAAAAGGAGGTCCCAGGGTGGGATAGGATCCCAAACAGGAGGTCTCATATGAAGAATCCCTCATAAAAAGGTGCGGGCCACATCCAACTGGGCTAAGGCCCTGTCTCCCGAAAGGGCGTGATAAGCTGAGATGGCCCACATGTGCACCTTTATGGAGGAGTAGCTCAAGCCTGCTGGTATAAGGAGAGGAGTTACTGTAGAGCTGAGCTGACAGGTAATGGGATCCAGATGGTCAGACAAGGCCCATAAACAGGACTTCGAGGCATATGTGGAGCGCGTGAAGGGCTTTCTCGCCGACACAAGAAAGTCCGACACCTCGGAGATACCCCGTACCTGTATTTTGCTATGTCCGAAGGAGCCAAGCATGAAGGTGTATGGATCGGAGATCAGGATGGACCAGTGAGCCCTGATCCTGGGACAGCAACTGCGAGCATATTGGCAGCAGAACTGTTGGTTCCATGGATAGCCGCTGAAGTAGTGGGAATCAAATCTGCCAAGGCCATAGTGGGGTGATCAGAATCTTTCGCACCCCCTCAGCCTGTAACTTCAACAGAACCCTCTGGACGAGAGGGAAGGCGTAAAGAAACCTCCTTGCCCAGCAAAGGGAGAACGTGTCTGGCCAGAAAACACCAGGCGCGGGCTCTCGTGAGCAGAAAACTGGCAGTTTGGCATTGTGTGGTGACGCAAACAGGTCCAGCTCTGGATGACCCCACATGATGAACAGCTAATCCGCTAATGACTGCAGTAGCTCTCACTTGTGCGCCTTGGACAGCGACCTGCTTAGACTGTCGGCCAAGTTGTTTAAGACACCTGGAACGTGCACCGCGGACAGGGAGAAGTGCCGCTCCAGTGCCCAATACCAGACTCTCATTGCCTCCCTGCACAGGGGGTAAGAATGAGCACCCCCTTGCTTGTTGAGATAGAAGACGACCGCCATGTTGTCCATCTGAACTAGAAGAGAGCCTGGTACAAGATCCTCCTGAAAGGCATGTAGCACACTGAGGACAACTCGCATCTCCAGGAAATTGATGTGGAGTTCGTGCTCCTCAGAAGTCCAAATGCCCTGTGTTTTGTGGGCCCCCAGGTACGCTCCTCAACCCAAATCCAAGGCATCTGTTGTAAGGGTCTGATTCGGGGGCTCCGGACGAAAGAGGACCCCTTTTCCAAATTGAGTAGATCCACCCACCAAAGAAGTGTTCTCCTTACTGGCTCTGTGACTGACCATGTGGTCTAGGTCGTCGAAGCACTGATCCCACTGCACCCAGAGCATCCATTGTGGGATTCTCATGTGAAGACAGGCCAGAGGAGTGACTGGAGCGGCCGCCGCCATGTGCCCCAGAAGTCTGAGGAAGGTCTTTGTTGGGACCGGAGGAGTTACTAGGGCCGATCCGGCTATCTCCAGCAGGCGATCACCCCTCTCTGGGGGTAGAAAGGCCATGCCTTGGACTGAATCCAGGACCGCTCAGATAAAGACGCGTCTTTGGCTGGGTTCTGGGGAAGACTTAGGAAGGTTCAGGGTGATCCTAAGTCTCTGAAGAGAGTATAGGTGTCTCAGAGAGCTTGAAGCAGGCGTGACCTTGACGGGGCCGCAAGCAGCCAATCATCCAGGTAAGGGAAGACATAATGCCCTTGATGCCTTAGAGCCGCAGCCACTACTGCCAAGCATTTTATGAAGACTCTAGGAGCGGGGCAGAGGCCGAATGGAAGAACTCGAAACTGATAATGTTCCCCCTGGAAGTGGAACCTCAGGAACTTCAGGAACTTCCTGTGAAGGGGGGCACCCTGATATGCATGTACGCATCTTGCATATCTAGGGAGCAGAGCCAGTCCCCTTGGTGCAGCAGAGGAAAAAGACCTGGAAGGGTTACCATCCGGAACCTTTTGTACTCTATATAAAGATTAAGAGAGCTTAGGTCCGGAATGGGATGAAGGTCCTGAGTCTTTTTTGGGACCAAGAAGAAGTGGGAATAGTACCCTTTTCCCCGCTGCTGCAGGGGCACAGGCTCTATCGCCCTTTTTTGCATGAGGGCCTGTATCTCTCCTTCTATGAGAGGGATGTGAGAAGGAGGATATCTGGAGAACCTTGGTGGAGTGTCTGGAGGAATCTCCGTGAACTCTAATGTGTGTCCTCTCCTTATGACGTCTAAGACCCATTTGTCCGCAGTGATCGAGCTCCATCCCTGAAAGTATAGGGAGAAGCTACCCCCTACCACCTCCCCATGGACCTCCGTCGGAAGAGGGGGGGGTCAGAAGAGAGTCATTGGGTGGAGCCAGGGGTGGGCAGAGAGGCCTGGGAGGACTTGGGCTCACGAGGAGGAGCGCCTCCAGGCTGCTGGTTGCCGGCTCTTCTCCGAAAGCCTCCTCTCTGTCCCTGTTGATTGCCACAGGCTTGACCATCTGAAGGCTTCCGAAATGGCTACTTTCGCTGTCTCTGCTGATCTCCATGGTACATTTGGTGGACCGATCAGATGGATTTACCTGACTCTTGGAGATGAGAGATAAGGGACTACGATAAGGGACTCAGTCTCCTGCCCAAACAAAACGGTACCCTGGAACAGTAAGTCCCAGATACCGGACTGCAGATCATGGTGAAAGCCTGAGACACTCAACCAGGAATGGCACCTGAGGCAGACACCTGATGCTGCCGCTCTGGCTGCCGTATCTGCAGTGTCGTACGAGGCACACAAAACATGAGTGCCTACATCCGAGTCCGATTTTAGGACATCCAGGATCTCCGTTTTCTTCTCGGAGTCTGGCAAGGCATTTACCAGCTCTTGTGCCCGCTCCCATAGTGCATTCTGGTACTGGACCATATGCGACCTTATGGAACAGGTGAAGGCAGAATACACCTTCTTGCCCAACTGTTCCAAATAACGAGACTCTGGATAGGGAGGCTGCGAGTTGAGGTGTTTGGGCTGCTTAGATTTGTCATGAGCAGCCATGATCACTGAAGAGTCCACCTGAGGGTGCTGGCCAGAAATGGTTCATCCCTTGGGGCTCTGTACAGCCTGTCCGATTTCTTTGGAACTGCCGGGACCGAAGCCGGATGCTTCCAGGTTACTCTGGTGAGGTCTTGGAATGTGTCCACCAAGGGCTTAGGCTTCTTTTGCCTCAGGTACTTAGCCAATCTCCGGCGTTCCGGATCCAGGTCCTCTGTGTCCCACTCATGAGGTCCATGAAAGTGGGATCATCAGGAAGCGAACGGGGCAGGTCCTTCTCTTCCGGAGAACCCCCGAGTCCCGAAAAGGAAGAGATAGAAGACGAAGAAGAGGAGGAAGGGCTACTGGGTGACGAGTAGCCAGACCTATCCCTATGGCTAGCCCCACTCGAGCGTCGGTGACTCACCTACCGATGTAGGTCACGGGACCGATGGTGTAGCAGAGACCGACGTCAGTCAGGGGACAGACGTTGGGACCGGTCCCGTCTAACAGAACGGGAACAGCTCCTGGTTCGAGACCTGACCTGGCGTCAGCTACCTGATCTGGTAGAGCGCCAGTGACAGTCTACAGACCGTGAATGGAACGAGCCCTGGGAGGAGGTGTAGGCAGCGGCCTTCAGGGGTCTTCCTCGGTGAAGAACCACCTCCAGGCTGTGCTTCACCCGAAGGGTCCGGGACCAGTGACGGGGGGCCGCTTCTGGACCTGCCCCCATCAGAAGAAAAATAGATCCTGGGGCTGGTCCTTCGAAAAAACGGAGGCCGCTTTCCGTGGAAATGGAATATCTGCAACAACGATCCTGGAAGGAGAGCCCTCTTCTGAGCCCGCGGGGGGAAGAGGACTTAGGGGATACAGATGCAGACCCTTCGCTGGCTGCATCCAGATCAGTTACTCCACTACCCGGCGTCGGTAAGGGGACCAATGACAGGGTACCGACTGGGGGCGCTGGAATGTCCTTCGACTCTGAAGGCGCGCTCTTGACTGGCGGCGCAGAGGCCTTGGAAGGCAGGGCCGAAGCTTGCGCCTCCGAGGACTTTACAGTGACCCTTAGTGGAGTCACCTTAAGCTTTGCTGGCCTCTCCCCCGAAGGCCCAGCCTTAGCCTAACCTTTAGATTTAGGATGCTCACCTTAGTCCGTCGAACCACGGGCTTTCTTGGGAGAAGGCCATTAGCGGGAAATGAAAATTACGTACCTGCCATAATTCTGATCTTTCTGTGTATCTTCACCATTCATCACATATGGGTACTGGCTGGAGATCAGGACCCCTCGAAAGCTTTTTTAAAAGGGTAGGCAGAGCACACAGCATCGGGCGCCGCCCCGAGGGCCGACGCACTGCATGGCGCCAAGGGTTGGCCGTTAGGCTGTGTCGACTCTGCCTGCCTACCAGTTCTGAGTCGCCGGAGAGGTAAGAGGAAGGGATGGGGGGTGGGAAAAGAGTCCAAGGGACAGAAAAAGGAAAGGAAAAACTGAACTAAAAGGAGAAATAACGACTGAGAGGACAGCAAAGAAGGGATGAGACTAAGGGGATTGGGTATGGGCCCCAATCTCTGGAAGTGGAAGAAGGGGGGTTAGGAAGGGGAGAAAATTTAGGCAAGAGTGAGAGGTAACAAGGTATCCAAGACCCTTGTCCGTCATCAGATTGTATAGGAACTGCAAGGAGTAGCAAAGCTCTCTGCCAGAATTCAAGGCACAGAATAACTGGCAAATACCCCAGAAGCAGAGTCGGCTATTCTGGAAGAAGGACAGGGTACAGGGATTTAAGACTCTCTCAGGGAAAGATGTTTGGTGGAAAAAAGGGATTTCTTTTTTTTTAAAAAACAGTTGGATGGAAACCAGAAGGAGAACAGAAGGAGGGCAACCACCAACTCCCACCCCACCGGGGTGGAGACATGTAGTAGAGAGGGCGTGCCGCTCGAGCTGAACCCTTTGAAGGAAAATACCCCACTGTGTGTCCCTACTTTACCCCGCTCCAAAGAGGAGGGGGGGGAGCCACAGAGGGAGGGGGGCCCAGAGACTGAGGCCCCAGGGGATGGTGGGTGGGGTTGTGATGAATGGTGAAGATACACAGAAAGATCAGAATTACGGTAGGTATGTCATTTTCATATCTTATCTGTGTCAGTCTTCACCATTCATCACATATGGGTGAGTACCAAGCCCCCAAAGGCGGTCGCTTTACACCCTAAGGGACAGAGTCCCTTAGCCCTCAGTGGGTGACACACTGGGGGAACCTTCCGGCCTGGGGAGGCCGAGGTGGGGATAGAGAGCGGTCCCCGGAGAGGGAAGGAAGTTGCCCAGACAAGCGCCATCTCGCTCTACGGGAGAAAAGGTAGGTTCCCTGGTGGGCGGAGCAAATCACCCTACGCCAGGCCAAGGGTGACAACCAGGAAAGACGTAGCCACGCCGATCTCCTGGTGCAGATCGCTGTCCCTACGACCCTGGTAGCTACCTCGTTGGCGTCGTAAGATGCCCTCACTTGGTGCCTTGCTAGCTCCAGGCCACGTGCAGAGAGTGCGATGGCTTGTCTGGTTTGCTCCGAGTCAGGCAAAGAAGCTAGGACCTGACCTAGCGTGGACCACAAGAACCTGTTGTAGGCTGCATAGTGGGCCTGGTGAGCGGAAATAGAAAGGAGCAACTGTGCCGAGTACAAGGTCCTCCTCCCCCAAAAATCAAAATCCGAGGAGTCTTGATCCTGGGGCCGGTCACGGTGGAGGGCAAGAAGCCCATCAGGGGTGTCCAGATGCGTCAAGCCAGACTGCGGATGAGGCATAGAACCTGGAGACTCTGGGGGAGCAAAATACCTCTGGCTGAGGTCCCTAGGGGCAGGAACTCCGGAGAAGGGCCTCTGCCAAAAACGCAAGGACGCCTCCCGAAAGGGAGCAGGCCAGGGCGGCACCACAAGGGTGGCCTTGCCATAATCGCCTAGAAAGGCGTGCGCCGCATGCTCAGGATTGCTAACAGAAAAGGGAGAAAGGTGCAAGTCCTCCAACATCCTCACAAGGAAGCGTTGATACTCAGAGAGATCAGCAGCCGGAGAGATGAGGACAGAGGGTTCCTCTCCCCCAGAAGAGGGGGATGAGGAGCTGGAGGTCACCATACGTTCGAGGGTGGTTGCATGGGGAGGTTGAAAACCTGGCTGTCCATAGCCCTAACATAGGCAAGGAACCGGGCAGCCACCGCTCTGAACTGCTCCCAGGTGAGAGGGCCGCTAGGACCAAGAATGCCTGGGAGCGCTGGAGAATGTGGCAGAGGGATATGGGCAGAGCTGAGAAAAGAAGTCAGCTGACCTCCGCCAGGGCTAGGGGAGCGGACCATGAGTACCTGAGGAGGGTGCCCCGGAAGACTCCACAGCTGACAGCTGTACAACCACGTTGGTACTGCCTTGGCTGCGCCCAGAAGAATCCCCCCAGTGAGGCGACCGGGGCCGTAAAAGTCCAGAAGGATGGTCCCCTGCCTCAAAAGAATGGGACTCCCTCAAGGAACCGGAAGGGGAAGGGTGGAAATCCGCACTTCGGCTTCGCCCAGGGCCCGGGTGGACCCCAGAGAAAGGCCGACGCGCCGACCCCACACCCCTCGATCCCTCAGAGTCCGAGAGAATCCTCCTCCTCGAGAGGGCCAGCCTAGGTAGCTGGCATCTCTGGGCTGTCCCCGAAGGGGAGACCCAGGGAATAGCACCCTCCCCTCCTGCAGGCTTCTCGATGGGCCCCAAAGTTGAGCGATCAAGACACACCACTGGAGGGGGGTACCACCACCGAGGGGTTGATGAAACCCCCAAGGGCAGGTTGCAGAGCAGTGGTGGCACGCACCACTGCCTGCTGGTCAGCACCACTGACCCTAGCTTCGGGGGCCACCTGACTCTCCTCAGTAGGGGGCTGACTTCGACTCGTCGACGAGACCACGGGAGCGCCCTCCTCCGCAGACAACCCCGAAGGGTGTGACTGCCCGTCTGACTCCGAGCCCGACTCCGATGAGGTAGAGTCCAAGACTCTGATCCAAACAGCAGGAGGGCGGGCGAAACCAACTTTGCCCGAGGGCCCGGCAGCCAGAGCTGTGTCCGAGACGGCACCCGTGCCCTCCGCAACCCTGCGGCCGGGGCTCGCAGAAGGCGCCAGAGCAGCTCGGGCCAAAGGTCCACAGCCAAGGCCAGACACGGTGCTGTCAACTCCACTAGCACCGGGGGTGGTACCAGGGACAGAGGCAGCACCGACAGCAGCCCTAGCAGCAACCTCGGTGCTGACGATGACACTGCCAGGCCCTTCGGCGCCGTGAGCGGCACCGAGGACGGAAGCAGCGCCGACGACGGCCCCGAGGGCGGACTCTGCACCGAACACGGCACCGAACATGGCACTAACCGGTCCTCGGGCGCCGCGAAGTGGCACCAAGAGCGCGGACGGTGCCAAGGATGGCACCGACAGCCGAAGGCCCTACGGCGCCGAGCTCAACCTCGGCGCCGGCGAGACATGGCGAATGAAGATGCCAGATCCTGTCCCACAGCGCCATGAGCAGCATCAGTGCCGCAAACAGCGTTGGACAGGGCCCACAGCGCCGAGCGATGAGTCGGCGCGCAGACAGGGCCCACGGCGCCGCAAATGGCACACGGCTCCAACCGACAGCGCCGAGGACAGCGCCGACCTGCCTCCAAGCCGGACCTTCAAGGCAATTGCCATGGCGGCGCCTCCCGCCCGCCTCCCGGGAGGAAGCGGACGGCCTCCTGCACTGCAGGAGGAGCTCGGCAATGGCCAGGCTACAAGTAGCCGAGGGCTACCTCCTCCTCAGTCCGTATAGAACCGGAGGGGACCGAGGAAGGCCAAGACAGGCCGCTTGGCCCGGACGAGTGTGAACCCTACCCCGCAAGTCGGGCGGAGCTCGCCCCACTTTCAACGCTGTTCAAGGACGCGGCGGTCCATGGAGAAGCAGGCGTCGCACGAATCCATGTCATGAAGCGGGCCAAGACACGTGAGACACCGGCCGTGCTGGTCGGTGATGGAATATTTTCGGCCGCACGGGCACTGACGCATGGGGGGCCAACCCGTCTTAGAAGACTTTTTGCCCTCCGACCAAGACGTGACCTACGGAGAAAAAAACACCACAAAACAGACTCGACGTCGCACAATTTGAAATAAAAGGAAAGATCTTACCGGCGACGTCGAGTGGAGGCAGAACCCAGAACCGGTAGACGACCGATGGACTGACGTCGATTTTTTCGAGCAGGCTGAAAGGCCTAAATTACAGAGAAAGCTTCCCATGAGGCGACCTCAATGGCAAGAGATGAAGAACTGGTAGGCAGGCGGAGTCGACACAGCCTAACGGCCAACCCTCGAGCGCCACGCAGTATGTCGGCCTCGAGGGCGGCGCCGATGCTGTGTCGGCTCTGCCTACCCTTAAAAAAACCTCCTGCAGGGTCCTGATCTCCAGCCAGTACCCACATGTGATGAATGGTGAAGACTGACACAGATAAGATCAAGACCGATGCCGGAACCGTCTATGGTCTTTTTCACGGGACTGCTTGGTTTTATCCTTCTTTTTCTGCTTCTCCCCTGAGGTGTGCAAGTTTATTTCCTTTTCAAGCAGGAACGCCTTCAGGGCCTTCAAGCGGCGGATCCGAGTTCGGCTGGTGAACTTCTTACAGGACGAACAGGCCACGGTGTCGTGCTCAGGCCCAAGGCAAAAATGCACTGCTTGTGGCAGTCTTTAGACGGTATCTGGTGGCCACAACCACACTTCTTGACGTGGGGCCCCGACGAGGAGACCGAGGACGGCAAAGGCATACGTCGGTAGGCAGAGAAAACCGTCGAAACTATGGAGAAAAAATGCTCAAAAGGCAAAAAAAAAGTTTCTTTTGCTGGGCTGGCAAGCCAAGTAACAAGAACTCTTCACGTGCGCAGGATGTGGTGGGAAAAGAACTGGGGTGGAGCATGGTCTGCACCCTTTTATACCAGGGCTGACGTCGGGGTGGAGCCGACATCGGGGGTGGTCCCTGCTGGGTATTGCTGGTTAAGAAGTTTTCCAGAGGGTCCTAGTGCTTGCAGCATAGTCCTAATTGTAATTGCCTGCTGCAAGAGCTCCCACTCGAAGTAAGATCTCTAACCGCTCAGCAACCAGGCTGTCAAGTACAGGGATTGGAAGGTCCGGATGGAGTACATTCCCTTGACTGATGCAGAGCAGGTCCAATCAGACAGGAAGACGCCTCGGGAGCCTGTGGCTGAGGAGATCAGGGTACCACAACTGGTGTGGCCAGTCTGGAGCTACCAGGATCACCTGTGCCTTGTCTCTCCTAGCCTTGAGAAGCACCTTGTGGATCAAGGGAAGGCACAGAAGAGGCCTGGGGTCTAGGGCCTTGAGAAGGAATCCTCCTGCAGCATTCCCTGCTGAGGGGGATGGGCACAAAACAGCCTCAGCTTTGCGTTGTCCCTGGAGGCAAACAGGTCCACCTGAGGGGTGCCCCACTGGGAGAACAGACTGTGTACTACCGCTGGGTGGAGAGACCACTCGTAAGACGCCTTGCGCACACAGCTAAGAGCGTCCACCAGCTGGCTGGAGGCCCCTTCCACGTAGATGGCTAGGAGCTCGGCTCCCAGGCTGTGCATGAGGGTCTATACACAGAGAGCTTCCTTAGACAGTGGCAGGGAGTGTGCTCCATCCTGTTTGCTCAGGTAGTACATGGTCATGGTGTTGTCCGTCTGGACCTGGACCACCTGACCCCAAATGTGAGGAGCAAAGGCAGTCAAGTGCCAGACAACTGCATGGAGCTCCAGCAGGTTGATGTGGCATCAGGACTCCTCGGGGTCCCAGAACCCATGGACTCTTTGTTCCCCCAGGTGGGCACCCCAGCCCATGAGAGAAGCAATGGTCATCAGGATGACTGTCGGCTCTGAGCGGACAATCAGGATCCTTTCCTGCAGATGTTCTGGGACTAACCACCATTACTGCGTGTCCCACATCCACTGGGTCACAGTGACTAGCTGGTCGAAGTGACCCCTGCACTGAGACCACTGGCTGACTAGCTCCCACTGCAGAGAGTGCATTCCCCAGTGGGCTCAATGGACCATGCCGGTGCAGGCTGCCATGTAACCCAGCAAACGCAGGAAGTCCCAGGCAGGGCACAATTGCCCAACCCAAAATGATCAGGAAAAGGAGGAGAGCCTCCACCCTGTCCACCGGGAGCCAGGCTCTGCAAGAGTCGAGCTCTATCCCCATGAAGTTGATCACCTGCAAAGGCACGAGTTCCGACTTGGTCTCATTGACCAGAAGGCCAAGGGAGATGCAGGACTGGAGGGCCAGGTCCCTGGACTGCTCCACTTTCTGTCTGGAGGGACCTGCGATCAGACAGTCATCCAGGCAGGGGTAAACCCGGACCCCTCGGCACCTCAGTTAAGCTGCCACCAGTGCAATGCACTTGGTGGACACCCTGGAGGCCGAGGACAGGCCGAATGGCATGGCCTGGAACTTGTAGAAGGCACCTTCTGTGAGACTGATGGATCGGGATGTGAAATAACATGCCCTGAAGATCCAGGGAGCAAAACCACAAGTTTTGCTCTAGAGATGGTATGATCAGTGACAGAGTCATCATCCTGAAGGTGTGCAACTTAAGAAACATGTTCAGGTTGTGCAGATCTAGAATGGGGCACCAGCCCTCCATCCGTTTTGGCACCAGGAAGTATCTGGAGACAAACCCTGGGTGTTCCGGAGGATCCGCGACAGGAACCACAACCTCCTTGTGGAGGAGCTGGGCAATGTCGTCCCGAAGAGCCAACAGAAATGTCTGCGGATACCAAGTCCTCCTGTGGGGCATGGGCTTGGCAAGTAGGGTACTGCTCGAATTCCGGAGGCACACCCTGGCCAACCACCTCGAGGACACATCTATCCATGGTGACAGTGGACCAGACAGAAAGGAAGTGGCAGAGCCGGCCCCCCATGGGAGGACCCAAGGGAGGTGTGACGGGCATGAAGGAGGCACCCCTCATCCCGTCACCAGGCAAGTTTGGAGGAGGAAGGCACAGCTGAGGAGCAACCGGGGCCATCTCCCTCCAGGCTTATGGACGAATGAGGCCACAGACTTCAGCTGAGGTCGCCAGGCCTGGGCTGCTGGCCAGCCTGGGGTGGGCTAGTTTGGCTGCAGGAATGGAAGTGGACTGAAAGGACTTGACATCACAGACTTTTTTTTTTTTAACCGCATGGTCCAGCTTCTTGGAGTCTTTGTCAGGCGGCTTGCCAACGTAGCCCATGTTGCCAGAACACCTGAACACACAGTCAGCCACCAGGCCCTCAGGTGAGGGGTGTTCTGTGAATCCCAACAGGGAACAGGTAGGAACCATGTATTTGTGGGCCATTTGGGCAGATGGTGCTGCAAAGGAAGCAGGGCACTGCCTAAGCTACAAGGCAGGGCCAAGGATGGTGTCTGCCACCGGAAAGGCTTGCCCAGGGGTATCTCCCTGGTCCAGGATCTCAGTTAATGGGTATTAAGCCCGTTTCTGGACAGGCTCCATTTTCGTACCCGTGGACTCCAAGATCAGGCGGAGAAAGCCCATAAAGGAAGTCGGGCCTTCATTCGTCGAAAGACTCCCTACCAACTCCATGTTGACTAGACTGGAGTGCAAGGAGGAACCCTCTGAATCCAAGGAGTCACTGAAGAGGGGTCGACCGCCAGTATCCCCGGTGACCCTCCACAGATGGTCGGGAGTGATGGTGACCAGCAGCCAATGGGGAAGCCCCATGGCCGGCCGAGCCTCCTTGGTCAGAGTGCCAGTTTTCTGCTGTTTAGGTGGCAGCTCCATGAGAATTGGTGGAGATGCCCAGGGGGCCTAGCTGGGGCCGTTTTGGTCAGCTCCTGAGGTGGATAAGGCATTGGCCATTGAGGCAAAAGCCAAGCGACAGCCAATGTAGGAGCAGAAACCGGCTTCATACCAGGGAACACCAGCTGTTGCCACATGAGATCCTCGTAGCATGGATGCAACTTGCGTCAAAGCGTCTTCTCACTCGAGGACAAGGATGAAGAATAGAGGCAGCATCGAGAGCGACAGCGCGGACATCAGCGGGAACCGCCCTACCCCTGGGAGTAGGACCTCGACGAGTGTCAGAGGGAGCCGGTGAAAGCCAAAGCACCTCCCAGTCTTAGTCGATGACCAGAGGTGGTGGGTCAGTGACTGGAGTCCTGGAAAGAGAAGTGTTGGCCTCCTCACTCAAGAACTGGTCTACCGGCTCAGGAAAATCTTGGCCGGAAGATAGAACAGCGTCTCTTGTTAACTGGCCCAACAGGGTTACCGTGGAGCCAGCGGCCAGGGCCGAAGATTCATCTGTAGTTAGATCAGTCAGAAGCGTGGGACTCCAAAGCGCTTGAGCGAGAGCATTCCCGATCACACAATCGCTGGTGAGACTGGTTTTTGGTCTTTTTTTTTATTCTGATTTGTGCCCCCAAGAAGGGCCCTGACTGAGAATCGGAAAAGCCTGGCACAATTCCTTGAACAACCCTGTGAAAAAGGCGCCCAGCAAAAGCAGAATGAAGGCTGAAGCTGAGGAGTTGAGAGCAGCAGCATGGGCCGCCACCTCCTCAAACGCCTCAAGCTGTTCAGTGGACCCAGCAGCTTCGGAGACCACCCAACAGGTATCTTTTGATTTGACCCGAGGGTTCTGTTCAAGTGGACGGCCGAGAGTAAGTCACGACTAATGGTTGTCAAGAATGGAAGGGTGGAAAGTAGATGCAGGTGGTATGCGGATCCGTTTGGGACATCTTCTGCCTGCAAAGGCACTGATGGAACCCCGGAGTGGACTTATCGTCGTCTGTTGTGGTCATGATTGAAGATCGTGTCTGAAGACAAAACTTTTTTAATAAGTTTGAAAGTAAATCCGGAGATTTTGTAGCAAAGGACCTACTCAGTGAGAAAGTGGTAAGGAGGGAACCTACGTATTCCGGTGGAAAGGAAGATCTGGTGTCATGGGGCGGAGCCGAGGGAGTTACCACTCGGGTGGGTAGGAGGAGCCAGCTTGAAGATGTTCCAGTGAAGTCTTAAAGGGAAAGGCACTGCCAGAAACTGTCGATAGCCTTGCACCACGCCGGGGACCCAGGTTCAGGAACGATCCCAGGTTGGCGGGGGAATCAAGCATCCAGAGGACTGCTCTCCTCTCTCAAGGAGGGAGGAATTGTTGTCCCGCCTGCTTACTGCCCTCTGGTGGGGGCTGGAGGGGGGGTAGTGCAGGTAAGGGAGGGCACAGCAGCTGGTGATCGCGGCATGCATGTGCCCCACATGCGTGCGTGCAGTGCACCAGGAGGATCCAGAAACAGGAAAATGGCGGCTGGGGGCAAGTAACCCTTCCCTGTCCCTTACGCCTCCCAGATTTAATTTGTGCTCCGGGGAGGGGACGCTCCTTCTGGCCCTGCCATTGGGGCTTAGGGATGGTAGGCGAGGATGCAGTGGGCGATACGTGGCTGAATCCTCATCCCTCAGTACGCAGGAGTAAAACTTACATAAAAAAAAAAGCGTGGCTAGATCATATCCATGTCCCTAGAAAGAGGGGTTCTGTGGGGGTGGGGGAGACCATGGGGTATAGACCACCGAGACCTCACTGGCAGTGGAAATAGTAGAACTAGTGCTCCTGTCATAGGGACTTTTGTACACAGTCCTCAGGGTCCTCCTCTTCATCCTGCTTCATAAAATCAAGATCATATTCAGTGTCATCATCGTCCTGATCAACATGTACAAGGGAGCGTGCTGGCTAAATCGTCGGTGCTAGAGGAAGTGACAGAGGCCCAGTTCTAGGATGCGTTGTTGGGGGGGGGAGTTGAGGTACAGGCTCTGTTGACAGATCTATCTCCACTGGAGGAGGAGGAGGAGGCAGGAGATGGCACAGCATTTCTGTAAAGGATGCTAGCACAGCCTGGACGTCAGCGCCCATGGCTGACGGGTGTGCCAGTCGAGGTCGACGGGAGAGGCAATGTTCCTGATGGCGACGTACCAGCCACAGTAGGCCTAGTAATGCCTATGCCATGCCCCAACCTGGGAGTTAGGTCAATGTTCGAGCGGCATCACTGCAGAAGTGGGTGACAGCGCTGAAGAGGTTGTACCTGCTGTGCAGACAGGTGACCTAGAGCGTACCAGGGAGGATTTTTCCTTCTCCGTGTTCAAGTTTATGGCTCCAGGAGGTCTTCTCCCAGGACTTCGATGACCTGGACCTGGAGGAGTGGGTCAGCGACATGGCAGAACTTTTCTGCTGAAGCTCCTTTCTCCATGTGGCAATGTGCTGTTTTAAAAAGTGCTTTTCTAAGGCTCTTTTGCAGTGGTGCCAGGTAGCAATGTTGAACCCCTTACAAATTGGGGAGGCTTGCACGTTACTATCCAGGCCAAGGCACCAGACGCAGGTGTCATGAGAATCACTGGTGTAAATCTTCCCACCACATTCACAATACTGGAACACTTCCAATGGTTCTTTCAACGACATACATGCCATTGAAAAATCACTTATAAAAGTGATTACTTAACTATTACAAACAAAGGTTTCTATGTGGTCCTGGCACCTGACTGCTATAAGTTTCATAGGTATGGCCTATTGAAAAAGATATTCTGTAAGAAAATATACCTTGTCCTTGTGGAAAACAGTATATGGGGGAGATCTGTGACTAAGGCATGGGTTTTAGATACTCTGGAAACAGAGGTGATGGCCTCTAGAAAAGTTGCTTTCCAAGTTAAAAGGTTTGCTCACAGGTGACAAGGGGCTCAAAAGGCTAGTGGGTGACCATAGCCAGCACAAGGTTGATAGTCATGCTGCCACCAGATTCCTGATGGGAGGTCTTCTGTGTAAAATGCCCTTAAGGAATTTTTTGAAGAGTGGCAGCTGTGCAAGGTAGAGGGTACTGACAGGCTTGTGATATGCAGATTTAGCAAACAAGCGAACCTTGACTGTGGAATACTGCAAGCCAGCATCAGAAATGTCCAGCAAGTACTCCAGAACCTTGTCTAGTGGGCACCCAAAGGGGTCCATGTGGGTTTTGGAGCACCAGATGGAAAATAGTTTTCCAACTGGTTGTGTAAATCTTCCTAGTGGAAGGTTTATGGGCAGCCAAAAGTTTTTCAGAGACCCTCTGAGATACTTTGTACCTGTTCACATATATCTCTTTGGGAGCCAAAGGTGAAGGGAGCGCAAGCTGGAATGCAGCAGGTTTCCCTGAGTCAGTAAGTCTGTCCTGAGTGGAAGGATACTCGGATTGCTCACTGACAGTCTGTTCAACAAAGGAAACAGTGTCTGTTGGGGCTAGTAGGGGTAATCAGTATCACCTTGCCCCTGTGCGCTTTTAGTTTGAGCAATACACTCTGCACTGGGGGACTGGAGGGAATGCACACAGAAAAAGATTTTGCTTCTGCAGTCTGAATGCATCGTAACAGAAAATGCCATGTCCTGGATTTCTGGAGCAGAACTTGCCAGTGAATGGGGACGCATAAATGTCCACATCTGGAGTGCCCCTCTTACGAATAGTGATTCTCAACATCTGGAGCTAGTTAACACTTGTAAGGGTCAGCCTCTGTTCAACTGAGCTCGTCTGCCACAGTGTTCTATGCTCCTGGCAGGTAAATGGCTTGAGGCAGGATCCCTTGCTCCAGGCACCATTCCCACACACTCATCACTTCCCTGCAGAGGGGGTTAGAGTGTGCTCCTCTCTGCTTGTTGATGTAATACATCACAGACTCGTTGTCTGGAGGAGGACTGCTTTTTCTGGCTGATGAGATCCACTAGGCTCACAGGCTGTGAAACACAGCTTGCATCTCTTAACACATGGATAAGGGGATGAGCCTCTGATGGGTCCAAGACACCTTGTGTTTGGAGGCCCTAACAGGGGTACATGACAATACACTCCCTACAGTTTGCTCCCGCTATATTAACTCCCGACAATTCACTCAGATGAAGTTTCGCTCCGTTGTTATCTCGCTCCAATCTATTTCACTCCCGCTACTGACAACTACTGTTATCTCGCTCTGATCTGTTTAGTTATTGACAGTTACTGAACTAAAAGCTACTGACAGCTTACACTCACCTAACAGCCACAGAACTAAAAGCTACTGACAGCTCCCACCTACTGACAGCGCATGTCAGTTTCACTCTCAATTACCTGACAGTGTTACACTAAGCCTCATTATTGGGCAATGTCTGTCTACAATTATACAGTCCAACCAGAATGGGTGGTTAACAGTATAAAGCATACTAGCCTGTGTTAATGGTTCTGTTTGCGACCGCCATTAATGATAATGACTTGCCACTACATCACCTCTGAGGGCCAAAAGAGAAAGCTTGTGGACAAGAATAATTTTATCTATATGTTCCACAAATGGGGAGCAGAGGATAAAGGAATATGGCAATGTGAGCATGCAGTTCAAAAAGTAAAGGTTTGCAATGCCCACATTCACAAAGTCCCAATTGATGACCCAACTATAATAAATCGGTTTTACACACACACACACACACACACACACACACAGCATGCACCAGACCCCTGTGCCATGGAGAAATCAGTTGCTGTTACTATCACAAAACAAAGAGCAGCAACAACCCAGGATACAACAACTCAGGTACTACTTCATGCCAAACAAAATATGTCTTTAGCAGCCACAGGAAAGGTGATAGACTGTAACCTAAAAAGAACTGCGAAGAGAGTCCGGGTTCATGGGGCACCACCAAACCCAGAAGATCTGGTTGAGTTGGTTATTCCAGAACATTTTAAAACCTACACTCAGGACTCTGGCACTGATGATGTTATGTTTCTTTTACATGATAGTGGGCCTGGGAACAACAGGATATTGATATTTGGTACAGAAAGAAGAAAAAATTACTCACCTTAGTAATGTTGTTTCTTCTAATGGAGTCTTGCTGTATTCTGACAAATTGCAGTGAGGTCCAATCTTCGAACTGCCCTGGAGATGAAAGAGTTAACTTTCCATGCCAGGCAAGGAACGCTGAGCTCGAGCTCGGTTGAGACTGTGTCTGTTGCTGTTTGAACTCAAACCGTCAGATCTTTACGAGCTAAACTCACTGAGTGTCCTGTGTGGAAGCTGTAAACCTACACTAGCCAACTGGCTACTAAATATAATAAACAGATTTTTTGGTCCCAAAACAAAGACTCAAGTCAGGAAACCCCAAAAATGAAATAAACACAACACCCACTCACCCAAAGAAAAAGGGGGTGATAATAAAAAGGTGGGGCACCTCCTGAGTGCCAACACTGCTACTGCCCACCCACATCCCAAAAACAAAGGTTCTGAGAGGGGAAGGCGGAGGTCAGAATACAGCAAGACTCCATTAGAAGAAACAACATTACTAAGGTGAGTAATTTTTAATTCAAACAACATGAAGTCTTGTTGTATTCTGACAAACTGCCGACTACCAAGCAGTACCTCCATGGAGGAGGGACAGAACCTACTTAGGAAATAAGCTCTGAAGCACTGCTGTGCCAAGCCGAGCATCACTCCTAGCCTGGATAGCCAGAGAGTAATGCTTGGTAAAAGTGTGAACTGTTTTCCAGGTAGCTGCTTGACATATCTCTAAGATAGGAATATCCCTGGCAGCAGCCAGGGAAGCAGCTGTACCTCTGGTAGAGTGAGCCCTCAGGCCTGAGGGTGGAATCCTACCAAGTTTCTCATAGCAAAATTGAATGCAAGAGACAATCCACCTGGCAATGGATCTTTTAGTGGCAGGTTTTACCTCACCAACCTCACCATAAGTGAGGAACAGTTGGAGGGAGTCAAACCTGTGACCCTTGGTACGCCCTATGTAGTAGCTAAGGGCTCTTTTCACATCCAAACTGTGCAGCCTCCTCTCACCAGAGGAGGAATGGTCAGTGAAGAACACAGGAAGAGACATAGATTGGTTAAGGTGGAAGTCTGAAACCACCTTAGGTAAAAACTTCCTGTTAGTCCTGAGGACCACCTAATCTCTATGGAAAGAGATAAAATCAGGCTCCACTGACAGGGCTTGTAACTCGCTTATGTGCCTGGCAGAAGTGATGGCCACCAAGAAAACAGTTTTCCAAGTCAAGTACTTAAGCTCTGCTGAGGACAAGGGCTCAAAAGGGAGTTGCATAAGCTGAGCAATGCAAACATTGAGGTCCCAAGCAGGGGCAGGGACTCTGAATGGCGGATTGATATGAAGCAATCCTTTGAAAAACTTGGAGAATACAGGATGAGCTGAAAGGGAAGAAGAAAAAATTACTCACCTTAGTAATGTTGTTTCTTCTAATGGAGTCTTGCTATATTATGACATATGCAGTATAACTCCAGGTTAGAACTGCTCCAGAGGTGAAAGAGTTAAGTGCATGGAATCTTACGCACGAGCTTGGTTGAACACTCTGTCTGTTGTGCTTCAAACCTTAACTGTCAGATCTTTACGAGCAAAACTCACTGGAAGGTTCTGTGTGGAAGCTGTAAACCTACACTAGCCAACTGGCTACTAAATACTAAACATTTTATGGTCCCAACAACAAGACTCAAGTCAGGGGACCAAAGAATGAAATACAACAACAAACAAAATGGCAAACACTAGGTGCCAACAGGTCACTACCCACCCACATCCCAAAAAACAAGAAGAAGAGGTTCTGAGAGGGGCAGGTAGGGGGGGAGGTCATAATATAGCAAGACTCCATTAGAAGAAACAACATTACTAAACTGCGTAATTTTTTCTTCAAACAACATGAAGTCTTGCTATATTATGACATATGCAGACTACACAGCAGTACCTCCATGGAGGAGGGCAGAACCTACTTAGGAAATAGGCTCTGAAGCACAGCTGTGCCAAACCGAGCATCACTCCTAGCCTGAGTGTCCAGGGAGTAATGCTTTGTGAAGGTGTGAACTGTTTTCCAAGTAGCTGCTTGACATATCTCTAAGATAGGAATGTCCCTGGCAGCAGCCAAGGATGCAGCTGTACCTCTTGTAGAATGAGCCCTCAGACCTGAAGGGGGAACCTTACCCAGTTTTTGGTAACAAAATTGGATACAATAAACAATCCACCTAGCAATGGACCTTTTAGTGGCAGGTTTCCCTTTACCTACCTCAACGTAAGTGAGGAAGAGTTAGAGGGAATCAAACCTGTGACCCTCGGTACGCTCTATATAGTAGCTAAGGGCCCTTTTGACATCTAGACTGTGCAATCTCCTCTCACCAGAGGAGGAATGGTCAGTGAAATACACAGGAAGAGACACAGATTGATTCAGGTGAAAGTCTGAGACCACCTTAGGCAAGAACTTTCTATTAGTCCTGAGGACCACTTTATCTCTATGAAAGGAGATAAAATCAGGCTCCACTGACAATGCGTGTAGTTCACTTATGCGCCCAGCAGAAGTGATGGCTACCAAAAACACAGTCTTCCAAGTCAGGTGCTTAAGCTCTGCTGAAGACATGGGTTCAAAGGGAGGTTGCATAAGCTGGGCAATGCAAATATTAAGATCCCATGAGGGAGCAGGATCCCTGAAAGGAGGGTTGATGTGAAGCAACCCTTTGAAAAACTTGGAGAACACCGGATGAGCTGAAAGAGAAGAGGGTTTACCTGCTGATAAAAAGGCAGACACTGCTGCCAGGTGCACTTTCAGGGTAGCTGTTCTCAGCCCCAAAGCATTTAAATGCACCATGTAATCCAGAACTGCGGGCAAGCCGGCAGACTCTGGAGAAATACCCTTGCCAGAACACCATATAAAAAACCTCTTCCATTTAGAGTTATAAGTAGCTCTGGTGGAAGGCTTCCTTGAGGCCTTCAAAACATTGAGCACACCCTGCGAAAGGTGTAAGTCAGGAAACTCTAACTCTTCAAGAGCCAGGCCTTGAGATTGAGAGATTTGAGATTCGGGTACCAAACCCTCCCCTGTGCACAGGTTAACAGATTGTGATTCCTGGGAAGGCACAGTGGAAGTTGGACTGCTAGGGATAGCAGAAGTGGATACCAGGGTTGTCTCACCCAATCTGGAGCAATCAGGATCATCCTGCAAGGTTGAGATCTGATCTTGACTAGCACCTTGAACAGGAGGGGAAGGGGGGGACACATAGAGAAACTTTCCTTCCCAGTTGAGGAGGAAGGCGTCCAGAGGGACTGAGACCAACACTGGGGGCCTGCAACAGAAAAGAGGAAGTTGGTGATTGTCTGGGGCTGCAAAAAGATCTATCTGAGGAATGCCCCACCTGGCAAACACCACCTCCAGGACAAGGGGATCCAGAGTCCATTCGTGATGGCCCTGGGAAATCCTGCTGAGAGCATCTGCCAGGACATTGTCTTTGCCTGGGAGGTGAACTGCCAAAAGGGAGGTGTTCAGGGAATAAGCCAGAGACCACAACTTCATTGCTTCGGTGCACAAGGCCGTAGACCGAGTGCCCCCCTGCTTGTTGATGTACCACATTGTAGTGGTGTTGTCTGTTCTGACTTGTACAACTTTGTTCTGAACAGATGTGGAAAAAGCTTGAAGTGCTAGAAAAACTGCTCTGAGTTCCAACAGATTGATGTGGAGCAGAGATTCCTGAGGGGACCACAATCCCTGAGTGGTGAGGTTGCCCAAGTGGGCTCCCCACCCCAAGAGGGATGCATCTGTAGTAAGGGTCAAGGAATGAGACTATGGGATAAAAGGTACCCCTTGTCTCAGGTTGGTCTGATCCTGCCACCATTGTAGGGCCTGGATCAGGGTTCGAGTTACTGGGATCAACTTGGTTAGAGGATATCTCCTTTGAGACCAGAAGGCTCTCAAATGGAACTGAATGTCCTCATTTGAAATCTTGCTCCTGCACTACTGCCGTGGAAGCAGCCATGTGCCCTAGGAGCTGCAGAAAATGCCTTGCTGGCCGAGAGACCTGCAGAGTGAAGGAGGAGGCCAGAGAAACCAGGGTCTTTGCCCTTTCCAGAGGAAGGAAGGCTCTGGTTGTTGTGTGTTCAGTTCTGCACCTATGAAGGTGAGAAACTGAACAGGCTGTAGAACTGACTTTGGAAGATTGAGAAGGAAGCCTAAAGATGTGAGCAGCTGCTGGGTGACTTGAAGGTGTACTTTGACTTGTTCCGGGGACTGGCCCACTATGAGCCAGTCGTCCAGGTAAGGAAAGATGGCAATCTTTTGCCTTCTTAAATGAGCAACTGCTACTGCCAGGCATTTTGTGAATACCCTTGGGGCAGGGTGAGACCGAAGGGCATTGCTCTGAACTGGTAATGGCCTGAGGGCAGTTCGAATCTGAGGTACTTTCGGTGGGAGCTTCTGATGAGGACATGGAAGTAGGCATCCTTGAGGTCCAGGGACGCTAGTCAGTCCCCTGGCCTTAGAGAGGGCAAAATAACTCCCAGAGTCACCATTTTGAATTTTGGTTTTAAAAGGTGCTTGTTTAGGTATCTGAGATCCAGGATGGGCCGCCATTCTCCTGTCTTTTTTGGGGTAAGGAAGTACCTGGAATACAACCCTTTGCCCTGGTGTAGGGGAGGAACCCTCTCCACAGCTCTGAGAGCCAGGAGGGTTGAGACTTCTGTTTCCAAGGTGAGAGCCTCTAAAGGAGTTGCAGGTGGAAAGGATCTGGCTCTCATCCTTGGAAATATTTTGAAGCTGAGAGCCAGTCCCTGGCTTACCACTTCCAGGACCCACTTGTCTGATGTTAAAGACATCCAGTCCTGGAAGAAGTAAGCCAGCCTGCCCCCTACAGGTAGTGGAGAATCGGCTCTGGCCAGCCCATCAGGGTGCCTGTTTGGCAGGAGCTTTAGACTGAGGGGTGGGAGCGGGCCTGCTCGCACCCCGTCTGCCTCTCCCTCTGAAGAACCCCCTCTGGGCATAGGCTGAAGAGGAGGCCTGGGTTTGGTAAAAAGGCCTGTGAAGAGGCCTGCCCCTGGAAAACTGCCTTTGAGGAGTGGCCTGCCTTTCCTTGGCCTGTGCACTTCTATAGGTAGTTCTGTACTCATCCATTTTCTTCATATAATTGTCTGTCTGCTCCCCAAACAGAGAGTTATCCACAACGGGAAAATCCATGGCCTTAGCCTGGGTATCCTGTGACAGGCTAGTACACCTGAGCCAAGCCATTCTAAGAAGAGCCACAGATGTAGCCATGACTCTGGAAGATACATCATTAGAGTCCACTGCAGCATGAAATTGCACCTTGGATGCCTCAATACCATCAGCAGCCACCTGCTCCAGCTCCCTGGCAAGTTGTTCAGGGAGCTGCTTTGCAAGAGCCATAACAGTATCCCATCTGGATTTCTGATATCTTGCGACATAAGCCATATAGTTTGCCTGTCTGAATCCCAAAGATGCTGCCATGTACTGTTTCTTTGCCATGACATCAATCCTCCTGGAGTCCTTATCCGGGGGGTGTGAAGCCAAAGGAATATTTGCCTTATCACAGGCTGCGGCCTGCACTACCCCAACATGGCTGCATTGTTGTGAGAGGAACTCTGTGTCAGAGCCTGACAAAGTGTATCTTCTGTCTATTTTCTTGTCCACAGGAAGTACAGAATGTTTTTTTTTTTTTAAATCTTTACTGCCTGTTTCCTGAAAGATTTGTGCATAGGAATAGAGAGTCTTCTAGACTCTGGGATATCCATCACTTCCACATAGTCAAGCTCTTCTTGGTCATCCACAGCTTCTTCCATAGGAAGCTGGAGGGTTTCAGCCACTTTTTTATAGAACATAAAATGAGAAGTAGAGTCAGAAAGCCTAGGGGGAGAAACTTCTATAGGTCTGTCTGGAGAAATGTCCGGTTCAATGGGGACATCCAGACTGTCAAAATCGTATTCACTCTCTTCAAAATCTTCCTCCCCCTCCTCCGGTACATAAAAATCCTCTACATCATACTCCTGAACTGGAGGAACTGACCGCCTGCCTGATGGTGATGGTTCAGTCGGAACCGGGGAAAGTGACTGGACAATTTTGATCGCTTTGGCTATTTCTGCAGCAGTTGGAGAAGGAATTTTTGGCTCCAAATCTGCCGACTTCCTAGTCCTTTTAACTGGAACCGACTCATCTGAGTCAGCTCTCCTTTTGCCCGAGGAAGACTCACCTTGTTTAGGGGGGACTCCCTCTAGTTCGGTTGGCACCAAACTGGGCTGGCTATCTGGATCAGCGGACTTCTTAGCCTCCTTTTCCCTGAGCCTACCAACTCTCTTATCCTGGGTAGCTGCACGGAAATGACACAAATCTGGCAGTCTGAATTGAGGTGGTCAATCCCCAGACAATAGACACATGTGGTGTGTGGGTCAGCCTTAGCAAAAGCTTCCCCACAGACATCACAGTGTTGAAACCTAGTGGGCACAGTTTTTCTTTTGGGTTTCTCAGACATAATGCCAGCCTAACCAGAAAACTTGCCCGTTAACGGCCCTTAGCCAAGCAAGACACCCTTATCGGTTCCAGACCGTGTCACGGGTCGTGGAAAAAAACGTAATGAAATCGCTTGTTTTAGAACCGATGAGAACCAGGAACCGCACTTCTAATGAAGTTTGAAGTAATTTTACAACAACCTGATCGGTTCAAAACTGAACCGATAATATAGTTTACAAGTTCCACACAGAATAAATGTAAAACCTTAATTTACTTATGATACCACAGACAGAGCTTGAACCGACCGGTTGCGGTTTGATTTTTAAAACAAATGCGGTTTAAAAACCGAGAAAAACACTTTAAAACCGACAAAATGAACCAAGCAGTAGGAGAAATCTCCGGAGCGACTGTTCAGTGAGGCGGAGTAAAGAATCTGACAGTTAAGGTTTGAAGCACAACAGACAGAGTGTTCAACCGAGCTCGTGCTCAAGATTCCAAGCACTTAACTCTTTCACCTCCGGAGCAGTTCTAACCTGGGGTTATACTGCATATGTCATAATATAGCAAGACTTCATGTTGTTTGAAGGCTTACCTGCTGAAAGAAAAGCAGAGACAGCTGCCAGATGCACTCTTAGTGTAGCTGGTCTGAGTACCAAGCTATTCAGATGAACCATATAGTCAAGGACTGTGGGCAGGCCAGCGGACTCTGGAGAAATGTGCTTCCCAGAGCACCATATGGAGTATCTTTTCCATTTGGAATTATAAGTGGTTCTGGTGGAAGGCTTCCTAGAAGCCTTTAGGATATCCATAACACCTTGAGAGAGGTGTAAATCAGCAAACTCTAACTCTTCAAGAGCCAGGGTTTGAGATTGAGAGATTTGAGATTCGGGTACCAAACCCTCCCCTGAGCACAGGTTAACAGGTTGTAATTCCTGGGAAGAGACAAGGGAAGGTGGACTGCTAAGGACAACAGGAGAGGGTACCAGGGCTGTCTGGCCCAGTCTGGAGCAATCAGAATCACCTTGCAGGGTTGAGACCTGATTTTGACTAGCACCTTGAACAGAAGAGGGAAGGGGGGAAAAGCATACAGGAACCTCCCTTCCCAACTGAGAACCAGGGCATCCAGGAGGACTGAGCCCAACACTGGGGGCCTGCAGCAAAAGAGGGGAAGTTGGTGATTGTCTGGGGCTGCAAAAAGATCTATCTGTGGGGTGCCCCATCTGGAGAAGATCACCTCCAAAACCAGGGGATCCAGTGACCATTTGTGATGGCCCTGAGATATCCTGCTGAGGGCATCTGCCAGGACATTGTCCTTGCCTGGAAGGTGTACTGCTGTAAGAGAGGTGTTCAGGGAATAGGCCAGAGACCACAACTTCATTGCTTCTGTGCACAAGGTCGTAGACAGAGTGCCCCCTTGCTTGTTGATATACCACATTGTGGTGGTATTGTCTGTCCTGATCTGAACTTTGTTCTGAACAGACTTGGAAAAAGCTTGAAGTGCTAGAAACACTGCTCTGAGTGCTAACAGATTGATGTGAAGCAGAGATTTCTGAGCAGACCACAACCCTTGGGAGGTCAGGTCTCCCAAGTGGGCCCCCCACCCCAAGAGGGAGGCATCTGTAGTAAGGATTAAAGAGTGAGACTGAGTGACAAAAGGAACTCCCTGTCTTAGATTGTCCTGATCCTGCCACCACTGCAAAGCCTGGATCTGGGTTCGAGTCACTGGGATCAGTTTGGTCAGACGATCCTTTTTCTGAGACCAAAAGGCTCTCAAGTGGAACTGAATGTCCCTCATCTGAAATCTTGCCCCCTACACCACTGCTGTAGAAGCAGCCATGTGCCCCAGGAGCTGCACAAAATGCCTTGCTGGTCGAGACACCTGTAGGGTGAATGAAGAGGCCAGTGTGATAAGGGTCCTTGCCCTGTCCAGGGGAAGGAAGGCTCTTGCCTTTTCTGTATCTAGCTCTGCGCCTATGAAGGTGAGGAGCTGTACAGGCTCTAGAATTGACTTTGAAAGATTCAGAAGGAAACCTAGAGAAGTGAGCAGTTGCTGAGTTATCTGCAGGTGTGACTTGACTTGATCTGGGGACTGGCCTACTATGAGCCAGTCGTCCAGGTACGGGAAGATAGAAATCCTTTTCCTTCTTAGGAAAGCAACTACTAATGCCAGGCATTTTGTGAACACCCTTGGAGCAGAGGTTAGGCCGAAGGGCATTGCTCTGAATTGGTAATGGCCTGAGGGCAGCTCGAACCTGAGGTATTTTCGATGGGAGCTTCTGATGTGAATATGGAAATAGGCATCCTTGAGGTCCAGGGAGACTAGCCAGTCCCCTGGCCTTAGAGAGGGTAGAATTATTCCCAGAGTCATCATTTTGAACTTTGACTTTAAAAGGTGCTTGTTTAAATATCTGAGATCCAGGATGGGCCGCCATTCTCCTGTCTTTTTGGGGGTGAGGAAGTACCTGGAGTACAATCCTTTCCCTTTGTGTAGGGGTAGAGCCCTTTCTACAGCTCTGAGAGCCAAGAGGGAAGAGACCTCTGCCTCTAGGGCAAGTGCCTCTTAAGGATTTGCAGGTGGAAAAGATCTGGTTCTCATCTTTGCAAATTTGTTGAAGCTGAGAACCAGTCCCTGGCTTACCACTTCCAGGACCCCTTTGTCTGATGTTAAAAGACATCCAGTCCTGGACAAAGTAAGCCAGCCTGCCCCCTACAGGTGGTGGAGAATCGGCCCTGGCAAACCCATCAGGGTGCCTGTTTGGCAGGGGGTTTAGGCTGAGGGGTGGAAGCAGGCCTGCTTGTACCCCGTCTGCCTCTCCCTCTAAAGAACTCCCTCTGAGCATAAGCAGAAGAGGAGGCCTGGGCTTGGTAGAAAGGCCCATGAAAAGGCCTGCCCCTGGGATGCTGCCTCTGAGGAGTGGCTTGCCTTTCCTTGGCCTGAGCACTCCTATAGGTGGTCCTGTATTCATCCACTTGCTTCATGCAGTTCTCTGTTTGCTCCCCAAACAGAGAATTACCCACAACAGGAAAATCCATGGCCTTAGTCTGGGTATCCTGAGACAGGCTAGTACATCTGAGCTAAGCCATCCTCTGAAGGGCCACACAGATGTAGCCATGACTCTAGATGAAACATCACTAGAGTCCACTGCAGCATGGAATTGCACCTTGGATGCCTCAATACCATCCGCAGCTACCTGCTCCAGCTCCTTGGCAAGCTGGCCAGGGACCCGTTTAGCTAAAGCCATTACAGTGTCCCATCTAGATTTCTGATATTCAGCTGTATAGGCCATAATTGGCCTGCCTGAGTCCCAAGGATGCTGCCATGTACTGTTTCTTTGCCATGGCATCAATCCTCCTAGAGTCCTTATCAGGGGTGTGAAGCCAAGGGTATATTTGCCTTATCACAGGCAGCAGCCTGCACTACCCCAACATGGCTGCATTGCTGGGTAAGGAACTCTGTATCCGAGCCTGAAAGAGTATACCTCTTGTCCATTCTCTTATCCACAGGAGGTATAGAATTAGGAGTCTTTAAAATCTTTATTGTCTGTTTCCCAAAAGACTTGTGAAGGGGAATAGACAGCCGCCTGGACTCTGGGATATCCATCATCTCAACATAGTCAGGCTCCTCCTGGTCATCCACAGCTTCTTCCATAGGAAGCTGAAGGGTTTCAGCCACTTTCTTGTAAAACATGAAATGGGAGGGGGAATCAGAAAGCCTAGAGGAGACACTCCTGAAGGTCTGTCTGGGGAGATGTCCAGGTCAATGGGCACATCCAGACTTTCATAATCACATTCACTTTCCTCATACTTCCTTCCTCCTCCTCCGGTTCATAAAATTCCTCCAAATCATAATCCGGAACCGGCCGAACTGAGCGCCTTCCTGATGGTGCCGGTTCGGTCGGAACCGGGGATAGCGACTGAACAATTTTTATCGCTTTGGCTATTTCATCAGCGGTTGGAGAAGAAACTTTGGGTCCAGACCGGCTGATTTATCCTTTCTTGTTCTCTTAACTGGAACTGACTCCTCGGAATCGGTTCTCCTTTTGCCCAAAGAAGTTTCGCCCTGGTCAGAGGGCACTCCTTCTGGTTCGGTTTGAACCGAACCAGGCTGGCCATCCGGGTCAGCAGACTTTTTGGCCTCCCTTTCCCTGAGCCTACCAACTCTCTTTTCTAGGGTAGCTGCAGGAAAATGTTTACAATTCTGGCAGTCTGAATTGAGGTGGCCAAACCCCAGACAATAAACACAGGCGGTGTGGGGGTCAGCCTTAGCAAAGACTTCCCCACACATACTACAGTGTTGAAACCCAGTGGGCCTGGTTTTTCTTTTGGGTTTCTCAGACATGGCCAGTCCTAAACCAAACTTACCCTTTTTATGGCAATCTGCCAGGCAAGACACTCTTATCGGTTCCTGACCGTGTTACGGGTCGTGGAAAAAAACATAATAAAATCGTTTTTTTTTTAGAAGCGATAACCACACTCTAAAAGTAGAAGTAAAGATTTTTTAAACAACCTGATTGGTTCAAACCGAACCGATGACACGTTTACAAGTTCCACACTGAATAGAAAAACAATATAAACCTATCTAGCACTCACGAATACCACAGACAGAGACTGAACAGATAGGCTGTGGTTTAAATTCGGTTGAAAACCGAGAAAAACGGTACTTTAACAGACAAATTGAACCGAGCAAAGGAGAAATCTCTGGAGCGACTGTTCAGTGAGGCGGAGTAAAGAATCTGACGGTTTGAGTTCAAACAGCAACAGACAGAGTCTCAACCGAGCTCGAGCTCAGCGTTCCATGCCTGGCATGGAAAGTTAACTCTTTCATCTCCAGGGCAGTTCGAAGGTTGGACCTCACTGCAATTTGTTAGAATACAGCAAGACTTCATGTTGTTTGAAATCTATGTTTCCTTGAAAGATCGAAGGTGTGGCATGCTGATGGCACTTTCAGTGTTGCTCCTCCACTTTTTAACCAGCTATATGTTATCAGGGGTGAGCGCTTTGGGAAAGTACAGCCTGCTATTTATGCTCTTTTACCGAGTAAAAGATGGGAGTATTATGACAGGATGCTAACAGCACTAAAAGAACTAAACAAAAATCTATTCCCAGACATTGTCATGACCGATTTTGAGAGGGCTACAATTAATGCATTCAAATCAGCCTTTCCTAACAGTAAGCAAGTGGGATGCTTCTTCCATTTCACACAGTGTGTATATCGCAAGATACAGATGGAAGGACTGGCTGTGAAGTATGCCCAAGAGCTAGAATTTGTATTAAAATGTAAATATTTGCCCTCTCTTGCATTTTATCTGATTGATCCAAGTTATTGAACGATTCAAGGATATTACTGATGAGCTTCACAATGTCATTCCCGAAGATTTACTACCCGTGATTGACTATTTTGAAGATGTCTGGATAAGGCGCCCTAATAGGAGAGGAACAGGCAGGAGACAGCCCCAGTTTGAGCTTGCCTTGTGGAACCATGCTGAAAGTGTAAGTGATGGGTGAGCAAAAACTAATAATGTTGTTGAAGCTTTCCACCGAGGGATGCAGACTATTCTATGCATGTCGCATCCCACACTGTGGAAGTTCACAGATGGTCTCAAAGGCGTACAGAGAAAAAAGGATGCAAAGCCTGAACAATTGATAGCTTGGAATGCCCTGACCTTGTCTTGGAAGGTTTATCGAGACAATGTGGAACGTCTTGCCTGCATTACTGCTACAAAGGGAGGAGCGAACTACGGAGGAGTTTTTGAGAGGAATCGCACATAGCTTTGAATATCAGACTTCACACTGACCTGGATTTTAACAGTATCTTAATAAAGTTTTGTTTTTAAACATACTAGGCAACGACTGAATGACAGGTTCACTTCCTGTCTACAGACGGTAACTAAGGGGAAACCAAGGTGACTGGTTCACTTCCTGTCTACAGACTAAGGTGGCAGCTTCACTTCCTGTAAGGTAAGTTTATTTGCTTACTTTCTGCTGAAAAGGCAATGCTGTTTGGGACCGATAAGTGACAAGTGACAAAGTGCTGTTGTACTGTAGCGAGTTGTGGCAATCGGGAGCGAGTTGACGCAACATCGAATTGTTGCAGGGGCGAACTTTCGTTGGAGCAAGTTGTCGGGACTGAATCTGTAGGGAGCTAATAGTCTGCAGCGAATTGTCGTGCTCCCCCCAACAGTGGGCTCACCACCTCAACAGGGAGACATCTGTAGTGGGTCACCCGAGGCTCTGGCTGGGAGAAGAGAAAGCCCTGGAGGAGACTGTCCTCCACTGACCATCATGTGAGTGACCGAACCAGAGGCTTGGTCACCCATAAGGTAGGTGTGTGGATGTGAAGATTGTGACCACCGTGCACTGAGCATCCCCTGAGTTGTTCTCATGTGTAGTAATGCCAGGGGCATTGTTAACACTGAGGAGACTATCAGACCCAGTATGCGTTGCACGGAGTGAGTTTCAACAGATTTGCACTCTATTATGTGGCATGCCATCTGCAGGATCGCATACATTCTGCTCTCTGGAAGGAAGGCCGGACCTTGGTGGTATCCAGAAGAGCTCTTATGAACAGCAGCTGCTGTGAGGGCTGGAGCTGAGACTGCCATAGATTCAGCAGAACACCATGGAGATAGTAGTAGTATTTTATTCACGAAACATGAACAGGTATACAATCCTGTTGAGCTCACGCTCATTGACAAGGGACACTTTCGTGTAAAGACCCGATTATACAGTCAAGAGTTATTTACATGCATAACTATACAAGTAGTGCATACTATTCAGTCTTATGATGGATGACATTTACAAGAGTCAATGCAACAGTGTATACTACACAGTCAGAGAGTTATTTACATGCGTACAGTACAATACCGTGGAGGTAAGGAACTGGGAGTCCATGACCCACTGCCTATTCTGTCTCCTGCCTCGATGGACTGGCTATCAGACAATCCTCCAGATGAGGGTAAACTTGGAGTCCTTGTTTTCTCAGATGCACTGAGAGTACTGCAAAGCCCTTTGTAAAGACCTGAGGTGCCGAGGAGAGCCCAGGGGCAGGACTCTTTACTGGTAATGCTGTCCCAGTACAACAAATCAGAGATATCTGTAGTGGCTGGGGTGCACCAGTATGTGCTGGTATTCATTCTGCATACACAAGGGAAGCTAACAAATCCTGAGGTTTCAAGAAGGGAAGCAGAGACCCCAGAGAAATCGTACTGAATTTTTCTCGATCATGAACTTGTTCAGGTTTCTGAGGTTGAGAATGGAGTACATGCCCCTAATTTCCCTGGATGTATGGGACCAGAAGCCTGTGTTTCGTTCTGACTCAGGCACTACCGCCACTGCCCTGTTGCTCAGAAGGCCTGCAGTCTCCGGTGCCAGAAACTCTAACATACAAGCTCATAAGAGTGTTGCCTTCTGGGTGGATAGTCTGGAGGGATTTTTGTAGAGTCTAGGGAGTATTCCTCCTGAATGATCCTGAACACCCACTTGTCCGTCTTCATGGATTCCCACTGATGGTAAAACTGGGTCAGGTGCCCCCTTACTGGGGTGGAGAGGTCCACCTCAGGCAGCTGAGGCAGGAGCTTCAGAGGGCAGCTGGTTGCTTTCAGCACCTATGCCTTTTGCTGCGCCTTCTTTTGAGGTTGGGGAGGCAGAGATTTGTTTTGGGCTCTCCTGCATTTTTCACAAAAAATAAAACTGCCGGTTTTGATAGAAACCATGTCCTTTTCCCCTATGAGGGTTAGCAGGAGCTAGCCTGGAAGTCTTCAGGTTGTTCTAATTTTGAGATGCCTCATAAGACTTCTCTACCTGCTGTCCAAACAGGTAAGTGCCACTGAAGTGAAGTGAATGTTCATTACCTGTTGCTGGACATCTTGAGAAAAAAACAGAAGTACGCAGCCAGGAATGCCTTGTGACACAGATGACTACTACAGCAGAGAGGGAGACAGTGTCAAAGGCATCCATAGCTGCTTTGAACTGACGACTGTTAGACTCAATACCATGAGTAGCAGTCTGCAGAATCTTCTGTTTAGTTTCAGGACTCTGCCAGAGACTTAAGTGAACTTCAAAGTGTATATTCGTACTTGGAAAAATGCCCTTGATAGCTTCTGTGAAAGCATGCTTGCCTAATAGTGTCGGTTTTGTGCGACTCCTTAATAGGGTGTGACCTCCTGGGGAAGAATGTCTTTGTCATTCTCAGACAAAATAACAATGGCGTCAGCTATCGGTTGAGAAACGCACACTGGTTTGTCCCTAGGGGCAATGTTATTTCCCGTCTGTCTGCTTGCAGACAGAAGGGACAGAGGCAGGTCTATGCGAGATGGTATCTGACAGGGTCTCAAATGTGGGCATAATAAGAAGAACTAAACTGACCAGCATGGTAGAAACATTTAAGCACTGCAGATAGAGACATTTACCAGGGTAAATGGCTGAAGACTCAAAATCAAGTGCAGAATGCATATTCCTTAGTAAAGCCTGGAAAGTTAGATCCTCCTATGGAACAGAAGGAGGGACTTTGTCCAAAGAGTCCAGGCAACAGAAAGAGTTTTCGTTGCCACCCTCAGAAATAATAAGGTCAGGGTCAGACTCATCCCCCTCCACTTCTTCCCTGAATGGGGTTGTAAAGGGGGGGATGGATTATAAAAAGTACATTTATGTAAGAACTTACTGTAACAGTAGATCTTCGAGAGGAGCTTTTGCAGCAGGCTATAAAAACTAGGGCTATGCCGCCAGGCACTAGCACCCCATGGAAAAATTTGCAGCTAGCAGTCCTTGGCAGAAGACTGCCCTTTACATCGGTCCCGCCGCTGACATCACCTATGGTATAAAGGGGCGGTCCACCAGCTCCACCTTAGTTCGCCCACTGAAGACACAGCTTGCATGAGGGATAGGGAACCGAGGAGGTTCTGACGTCCCCGAAGGGAGAAAAAAAATAATACCACCAAAACTAGGGGAAGGAGGGAGGCAAAGCACGCCTGCTGCAAGAGCTCCTCTCGAAGATCTACTGTTATGGTAAGTTCTTACGTAACTGTACTATCTCACTTCGAGAAAGAGCTCTTGCAGCAGGCTATAACAATTAGGACTGAATCCCAAGCAGTACAAAGAAAGATCCAGGTCAGAAGGGCGGAGGATATGAAATCCGTAGGAGCTCTTAAGAGAGCAGGTCCTGGAGGATGGCTAGGCCAAAGTCTGCCCTCCTTCTGCAAGCAATATCCAAACTGTAGTGCCTTATGAATGTGTGGACGGAACTCCAGGTGGCTGTGGCACAGAGATCTGCCGCAGATACGTGCAAAGTGATGTAAAGGAAGTTGCAACACCCCTAGTGGAATGATCCTTAACTGGACCTGGTAAGGGTTTGTTGTACTTGTTGTAGCAGAAGACCATGCCATTGACTAACCGTTTTGAGAAGGTCTGCTTAGTCACTGGGGCCCCTAGCATTCTTGGAGCAAAGGATACAAACAACTGGCCCAATTTCTGAAAAGATCGAGTACGGGCAACTTAGTAACGCAGAATCCTATGAACATCCAGAGTATGTACACAAGTCCCTTTACACGAGAAAGGGTCCTGAAGGAACTGGAAGTAATAAGAGTTGATAAAGCAATGGGGCCAGATGGTGTGCACCCAGGGTCCTTAAAGAACTAAGAGAGGTGGTGGCTGAACCTCTGGCTATCCTGTTTAGCCGATCACTAGAAACAGGGGAGGTACCCAAAGACTGGAGAATAGCAGATGTAGTCCCCTTATACAAAAGTGGGAACAAAGAGGAAGCGGGAACTACAGACAAGTCAGCCTCACCTCGGTAGTGGGGAAGATCATGGAAGCACTACTGAAGGAGAGATTGGTGGAACATCTGGTTGTCAATGGACTACAGGACCCAAGCAGCATGGTTTCACCAGGGAAGGTCATGTCAGACCAACCTCATTGAATTTTTGACTGGGTGACTAGGAGGTGGATCAGGGAGAGCAGTGGACATGGCCTATCTGGACTTCAGCAAGGCCTTTGACACTGTGTCACATAGAAGACTATTGCACAAACTGGGGAATATGGGTGTGGGCAGGACAGTAGTGCGGTGGGTAAGTAACTGGCTGGGCAGCAGGACACAGAGGGTGGTGGTAAATGGCTGTCACTCCACAGAGGGAAGAGTGACCAGTGGGGTACCACAGGGATCAGTGCTGGGACCGGTACTATTCAATATCTTCATCAGTGACATTGCACAGGACCTAGAAGGCAGAATTTCACTGTTTGCTGATGACACAAAGCTCTGTAACAGAGTAGACACACCAGAGGGTGTAGACAGAATGAGAAGGGACCTGCAGAAACTTGAAGAATGGTCAGGGGTTTGGCAGTTGAAATTCAATGCAAGGAAGTGCAAGATAATGCATATGGGGCACAAAAACCCTGGCACAATATATCAGTTGGGGGGTGAGGATATAGCATGCACCAAGCAGGAAAGGGATCTTGGGGTTATCATCTCTGATGACCTCAAGGCAGGGAAACAGTGTGACAAGGCAGCAGGTAAAGCAAATATGATGCTGGGATGCATAGGCAGGGGCATCACCAGCAGGAAAAGGAGGTCATAATTCCACTATACAAGACACTAGTGAGGCCGCACCTGAGTACACTGTGCAGTTCTGGAGACCTAACCCACGTAAGGACATAGACAAGGTAGAGAAGGTTCAGAGGAGGGCAACAAAGATGGTGCATGGATTGCATCACAAGTCCTATGAGGACAGGTTAAAGGCACTGAACATGTACTCCTGGAGGAGAGGAGGGAGAGGGGATATGATAGAGACATACAAGTATCTTACAGGAGGAACAGGTGCAGGAATGCACTATTTTTAAGCGAAAAAGATGTTCCAGGACCCGAGGGCATGGGATGAAGTTGGAGGGAGGACGATTCAGAGGAAACGTGAGGAAGAATTTCTTCACAGAACGGGTGGTGGACAAGTGGAACACCCTGCCAGAGGAAGTGGTGGGGGCTGAAACAATCACGGGATTTAAGAATGCATGGGATAGACATAAAGGTATTCTGGAGGTCAGGGGTAAAGGGCAACAGACTTCTTGGAAAACATAAACTGAACTTACAAACTTAAATGGGCAGACTGGGTGGGCCATAGGCCCTTATCTGCCGACACTGTCTATGTAACTATGTAATAATAATAATACTACTACATTTATTTCTCATAAGCGCCTTTTGGGCCATCACGGTGCTCTACAAAAAGATAAAAGCAACAATGTAAAAACAATACACAATAATAAACAAATAACATAAACATATAATAAATAACAAGGACTCGGGATTAGATGGAGCTATCGTAAGCAAGACTCCATAAAAAGGTTTTCAGTGCCTGTTTGAATCCCTCCACAGTCGTACACTCGAAGCTGAAGTGGTAGAAATTCCAAGGGTTGGGACCCGCGTGCATAAATGCCACAGACCCCAAGAAAATTTCAAAGTTACCTTGGAATTCTAGCAACCCCTCACAGTCGACTGCAAAAAAAAAAAAGGCCTCCCTCGACTGGCGATTCTTGGGCAGTAGACAGGAAGATGAATGTCCTGGTTAAAGTGAACTCACCTTTGGCAGAAACTTAGGGTTAGTAGGCAGGGAAACCATGTCTGTGTGGAAAATTAAATAGAGCTCTTTACGCATCAGAGCCTACAGCTCGGAAATCCTGCGAGCTGAAGTAACAACAACTAAAAATAACACTTTCCAAGACGGGAAGCATAGCTCACAACTTGCAGCTGGTTCAAAGGGAGGCAATGTAAGTTTTCCTAAAATAAATAGCAGATCCCATGGGGGAATAGGGTCCCGTATGGGAGGTTTGATATGCAGGATACCCCTCAGGAAGGTACGAGATAGGTCCAGCTGTGCCAGGGTCCTGCCACCCACTGGTACATGATATGCTGAAATGGCCGAAAGGTGCACCTTTATGGATGAGTAATCCAGGCCAAAGTCAGACAAGGAGAGAAGGTATTCCTGGACCATGCTCACTGGGCAGAATAAAGGATCCAGACCACGGGCTAATGCCCAAAGGCAGAAGCGTTTCCATTTCATGGCATAGGTGGCCCTGGTTGAGGGCTTCCTAGCCGCTATGAGAAAGTCTGCCACTCTGGAAGACATTCCAAAGCTGCTCTGGACTAAGTCTGTAGGATCTAAGCATGCAGGTGCAATGACTTGAGATCTGGGTGCACTAGAGTCCCCTGGTCCTGGGACAGCAAATGTGAGGACAGGAGAAGAGGAACTGGTGGCTCTACTGCATAGCTGCTGGAGCTATGGAAATCAAATCTTGCAAGGCCAGAAAGGTGCTGTCAGGATCATGTCTGCTCATTCCACTTGTAGCTTGAGCAGAACCTTCTGAAGCAATGGGAACAGAGGGAAGGCATAGAGAAACTTCCCTGTCCATGAAAGGGACATGTCTTGCCAGAAAACACCAGGCCCTGGATCTAGCGAGCAGAAACTGGGCAGTTTGGCACTGAGCGGGGATGCAAAGAGGTCTAGCTCTGGGAGTCCCCATCTTTCAAAGAGGTTGTTTGACACCTCCTGTAGCAGCTCCCACTTGTGAGCCAGAGACCTCGAGCAGTTCAGGCTGTTGGCCAAGGTGTTTTGGACTCCTGGAACAAAGATACATAGCCAGTGTCAGCAGATAAGGGCCTATGGCCCACTCAGTCTGCCCATTTGAGCTTGTAAGTTCAGTTTATGTTTTCCAAGAAGTCTGTTGCCCCTTACCCCTGACCTCCAGAATTCCTTTATGTCTATCTCATGCATTCTTAAATCCCTTGATTGTTTCAGCCCCCACCACTTCCTCTGGCAGGGTGTTCCACTTGTCTACCACCTGTTCTATGAAGAAATTCTTCCTCACGTTTCCTCTGAATCATCCTCCCTCCAACTTCATCCCATGCTCTCTAGTCCTGGAACATCTTTTTCACTTAAAAACAGTGTATTCCTGAACCCTGTTCCTCCCTGTAAGATACTTGTATGTCTCAATCATATCCCCTCTCGCCCTCCTCTCCTCCAGGGAGTACATGTTCAGTTCCTTCAACCTATCCTCATAGCAGTTGCGATGCAATCCATGCACCATCTTTGTTGCCCTCCTCTGAACCTTCTCTACCCTGTCTATGTCCTTACGTAGGTAACGTCTCCAGAACTGTACAGTGTACTCCAGGTGGGGCCTCACTAGTGTCTTGTATAGTGGAATTATGACCTCCCTTTTCCTGTTGGTGATGCCCCTGCCTATGCATCCCAGCATCCTATTTGCTTTACCTGCTGCCTTGTCACACTGTTTCCCTGCCTTGAGGTCATCAGAAATGATAACCCCAAGATCCCTTTCCTGCTTGGTGCATGCTATATCCTCACCCCCCAACTGATATATTGTGCCACGATTTTTGTGCCCCATATGCATTATCTTGCACTTCCTTGCATTGAATTTCAACTGCCAAACCCCTGACCATTCTTCAAGTTTCTGCAGGTCCCTTCTCATTCTGTCTACACCCTCTGGTGTGTCTACTCTGTTACAGAGCTTTGAGCTCTAGACCATGATCCACTGCCCTGTACCATAATCTCGTGGCCTCCCTGCAAAGGGAAGAGGAGTGCGTGCTCCCTTGCTTGTTGATGTAACAGAAGACAGACATGTTGTCCATCTGTACTAGCAAGGGGCCTGGGAGGAGGACCATCTGAAATGCCTGTAAGGCATAAAGCACGGCTCTCATCTCCAGTACATTTATGTGTAGGTCTTGTTCCATAGTAATCTATGCCCCTCTTGTCTGGTTGTCCTGGAAATGTGCTCCCCATCCAATTCCTGAGGCATCTGTGGTCAGCACTTGCTGAGGACTGGATTTCTGGAAGGGGGCTCCTGTCTCTAGACAGGATGGGGTCAGCCACCTCGCCAGGATTTGATGTACTGCACTGGAGATCTGAACAAGTTGATCAAGATTGTCCGAGTGCTGATCCCATTGCACCCTGGGGCTCCACATGCGGGCTTAATGGAACAATCACGACAGCAGCTGCCATGTGACTGAGCAACTGCAATATGGTGCAGGCTAGGACCTGGTTGTTTGAAGCAATCCTCCGTGCCAACGACTGAAGGCGATCCTCCCTGTCAGAGGGGGAGAAATGCCCTCCCTTGGTCGGTGTCCAAGATGGCTCCTACGTATTGGAGTCTTGAACAGGGCCAAAGAGAGGATTGTTGGAGAGTAAGGGTGACCGCTAGCGTCTGGAAAAGCTGGAAAGTCCCTTCTAGAGTAAGGAGCAACTGCTTCTTTGTTGAAGCTGTTAGGAGCCAGTCGTCCACATAGGGGTAAATGAAACCCCCCCCCCTTCCTCCTGAGAGCTGCTGCCACTACCACCAGGCATTTGGTGAACACCCGAGGTGCCGACAATAGACCAAATGGCAGAGCTCGAAACTAATAATGCTCTCCCTGGAATGTAAAGTGGAGGTATTTCCTGTGGGATGGCAGGATCTCAATATGCATGTATGTGTCTTGCATATCCAGGGAACAGAGCCAATCCCTCTGATTGAGCATGGGTAGTAGGCCAGCATCCAGGATGGGGACGAGGTCTCCTGTCTTTTTTGGCACCAGGAAGAAGTGGGAGTAATAGCCCTTTCCCCTCTAGCTCGGAGGAACCTCCGGAATCGCCCTTTTTGACAGGAGGGCCTGGTTCTCCACCCGAATGAGGATTGTGTGTGATGGAGAACAGTGGGTGGGAATTGGTGGGCTGTCTGGAGGCAACTGGGTGAACTTCATCGAGTACACCCTCTCGATAGTCCGTGACCATAGCGATCGAGATTGAGTGCCTAGAAAAATGGCGACTCAATGTCGGCGACTGTGATCACGGCTACCCAGGGAGAACGGCAACCAGATACTGTGAGAGGGGTTGAGGCAAGCAGCAGTCGAGCTGGATTGCTGGTGTCATGGGGAGGGTGATCGGCTGGGAGGCATGGGGTACCGGGTTCTGGGCCAGCATGGTGCAAGTTTTTGTTCTGCCGCCTGGCGGTATGTATTTTTATCATGTTTTGCACACACCCCCTGCCCCCAACATGCACTCCCCTGGAGTTGAGAATCCATAGGTATGGGGGTGCTGCCTCTGCATTAAAAATGAGACCTGTGGGTCGTTCGCCTTTGTTCTGCGCTGCAGTGCGCCATCGCTGATTTTCGGCGACACACATGCGCCATAACAGTGATCGCTGTTTCTCGATCGCTATTATGACATGGAACCCCCTTTCTATAGTCTGAAGCACCCACTGATCCGAGGTGAAGCTGGACCTTCCTGAGAGGTTAAGTGAGAACCGTCCTCCTACTGCTTCCCCCAGGAGCTCTGCTGGAGGATGGAGAGTGGGTAGGGAGTCATGCAGTAGGCGCTGGAGTGGGCAAGGGAGCCCTCGTGCTCCTGGCGTTTCTGTGTCCCTGTGTCCCTGCTGTCTGAGGGGAAGCCTTTCTCTTGTATCCTCCTCTTTGTGGCTGCCTTCTTGTTTGTTGACCTTGTTGTTTACGAAAGGGCCGATACCTATAAGGGGTTGGCTCTGACTTGTGCATCTTGTGTACATCGGAAACAGCTTTTCCTGAGTCCTGTAGTCCAGTTATCTTTTCTGCCTCTTAGCCAAAGAGGACTGGCCCTCAGAAGGAAGCGTCTAGAATAGCATCCTGTAAGTCCTGCCTGAATCCCGACACCCACAACCAAGAATATCGCCTAAGTCAGACCCCTATGGCAGCTGCCCTGGTTGCTGTATCTGCGGAATCACAGGAGCATCTGAGAACGTGTTTTCCCACATCCTCCCCTGACTGCAAGATGGCTAGCAGTTCCAACTTAGCCGGGGAGTCTGGCCTGAGACCTAGCCAGGTCTAAAGCCTTTTACCAGAGGGACTTCTGGTACATAACCATATGCGTCAGAAGGTTGAGAGATCTCATTGTGCATGTGGCCAAGGAATAGACCTTGAGGCCAGACTGATCGATCTTTTTAAATTCTTTGTATGGAGGCTGAGAACTCCTATGTCTTGGCTGTTGTGTCAGTCTATACGACGCAGTGAAGACCATGGAGTCAGCCTTTGGTTGGTCACTTGGATGCAGTTCCTCTCTAGTGGTTCTGTAAAGGCGGTCGGCCTTCTTAGGCACTGCCGAAGTTACAGATGGATGCTTCCATGAAAGCTTGGTTACATCTTGGAAGGGTTCTACAACAGATGTAATGACCAAAGGCTTAGGGTCACTGGTCCCTAAGAATTTCGCCAGCCTGAGTCTTTCAGGGTCCAGATCCTCTGTTTCCCACTGGTTTAGAAATTGAATATGCCTTATGACATCTACAAAAGTGGCATCTGCTGGGAGGATCTAGGTGAATCCTTCCTCGGATCTGGGGAAGGAAGAGACAACCCTTTATCCTATGAGTCGTTGTCGTTGGAAAATCTGCTGGGCCCCACTGATGATGAATCCAAACGTCTGGACCTGCATTCGGGGGAGCGTCTCCGTCTCCTGGATGACAACCAAGATGATGGGTGGCGGCCGCATCCGTTCTGCCTGGGCCTCGTGGTCTGAGCCACTCGGGGATGAACAGCCTGATGTTGGGGTTGGTGAAGGCGATTTCCTTGGTCTTGGGGTAGATTTGGAAGTGGGAGTTGGCATAGGGGTTGGCTCCTGTGGCTTGGGTAACAAATCTCCTTCGATAGTGTTCCACCAAATGGTGAACAATGCCCCCACTTCAGCTAGAGGTGCTTGCAGTGGGTCTGGTGTTGAGTTGGGAGTGCCGCTAGACAATGGCATTGGACCCATAGGGTTAGAACGCCCTGTCCTCAGGTCTGGCATTTCAGTATTGGGTGTCTGGTCCAGGGTTGCCTCTTTCTTTGGCATCGGGTGCCCTGGTGTATGGTCTGCTGGCGCCCGAGGGGGAGGTGAAGGCGGAGAATCAGACACCTTTTCCCTGGGTTGTTTGGATCCAAGCGTTATGTTCTCTGGAGGCTGTTCCAATGATGGAGTCTTCTCTGAACTCTTGGAGTCGGACGACGGCTTAGAAGGCGTCATCTGCCCTGACATCTCAGCTGGAGCATCGGTCACAAAAGTGGTTGGCTGGCGGACAAGGGTTTCAGTTGACGGCTTGTTGGACGAATTATGCTTTTCTTTGCATCCGAGCTCATGGCATCTCTTACAGTCATCAGGGTCTGACGTTTCGTCCGACGACTCAGAAGGAACAGCCTTATGGACGGCAGGCTCCAACCCACCGCCGAACCTCCTGACTTCGGCCCAAGGGAATGCTTAATTATCAGAGAGATGGGGGCCTTGGATGACCCTTGCCCTGAAAACCCCCTGCCTGATGTCTGGTTGGGGGCAGGAGGCTTCATCAACGGTAATCCAGGCAAGGCGAGGGAAACCGGAGCGGCAGAGTCTGACCTTGCGCCGGAGGAGGAACTTTTAGAAGATTCACGTGGGGACCTCGAGCAGGATTCTGATCTGGATCCGTCCCTGTTGTGGTGATGGTACTTCCCTCTGTATTTCTTCTCCATGGGGGAGTTCCCTCTGGCTGAGGAAGAAGATCAATCCGAGTGGGTCTTCTGCATGGCAGCCACTTGTTCCAAAAGGTAAGCCTTTAGCATCTTTAATCAGCAGATGCAGGTGCGGCGGTTAAAACTAAGACAGTGTGGACAGACGTCCAGATTGTGATCAGGGCCTAGGCAAAAAAGGCAGGCCGAATGGCCGTCTTTTGCCGGGATCTGTTTCCCGCATGCACAATTAGTTTTCTGCTGGTGCGATGAAGATGTAGGTGGGGAAGACATACACTTAACGGTTGTTAAATATGAGAAAGTGGTAACTTGCACTAAGAGCAAAAATGGCGGTCGACTGCAAGCAGGAGGAGTCCGTGGAGCTGAAATGCATGTGTCAACGGGGGTTAAAAACTGAGGTGGTGCTGGGGGACCGCCGCTTTATACCATAGGTGACGGAGGTGGGGCCAACGTACGGGGGCGGTCCCCTGCCATTGACTGCTGGCTAGAAATGTTTCCATGGGGTCCTAGTGCCTGGAGGCATAGTCCTAATTGTTATAGCCTGCTGCATGAGCTCCTTCTCGAAGTGAGATCCTCCAATCCTGAATGTGGCTGTGGCAATACCATAACATAGGCCTCAATTTCTGAGGGATTGGCAGCCAATGGTGGCACTGTAACCAGACCTGAATCTGGCACTGGGGAAATCCCTGGCTCCGAGGTTGGTGCCAGGGATGGGAAAGGCCTAAATCCTGTGCCAACCCCATCAACAACCCAGCTGGCACCGGAGTGACCAGCACTAGTATTGTGGCTGGTCCCATCAGTGACACTGAAAAGGGGGTGCAGCCAGTGGGATAGGACTCGGTGGCACCATCATGGGCAAGGACCCAGGGGATGTTGCAGGAACCAAATGCTCTGCTGGCTTGAGGGCCCCGTCTGTGGCTCCAGTTCCACTGGCCCCTCTGAAGGACCAGGGACCAGCTCCACTGGCAAACGAGCCAGATGCACCTACTACTCCATAACATCTGGCCCATGGTGGAACTGCTCACCAGAGTCTCCATTAACAGACTGTGGGGTTGGGGTGGCCTCTGGGTCTGAGACATTGACCTTCCAGCAGCAGAAACCCCCAGTGACACCAGTGAGCAGCTCCGGGAGACTGCAGATCCCACAACAGACCTTGCAGAGGATGACCTGGAGTAATACCACTTCTTTCCTTTCTGACGAGAAGAAGAATAACTCAAGGCCAAGCGACATGGAGAACCCGACCAGGATCGGGAATGGTCCCACTTGTTTTCATGCTTCTGTGAGGACTGTCCTCCTCAAGCACAGGACTGCCCATCGTCAAGACCCTTACCCAGTGGGGAAAGTGGACTGGACACAGCCCTGCTACCAGAGCAGCTTGCTTGAGATGGCGCCGTGCCATCACTGTCCATGGCCATCGACCACTGACTCGGTAGGACTGTGAGAGACAGAGAAAAATTATTTTTGTAATAATGCTAAACTGACACAAAAATAACGAACTCTAGCTTTAACTACTAAAAACTGAAAACTGATTGCTGTTGTCATATAGACATGATGCTCTGACTCCCAGTGGATTAGCGACGTCATGACTGATGTGCACGCAACAGTAGGAAAAAAGAACTGAGGCGGTTGAAGGCTTGTGTCAAGGTAAGCCATACAGCGCGAACCAGTCTCATGATACCATGCATGAAGCACAGCTTGCCTTGGTGCCAGCCCTCCTGAAGAGTTCTGGCTCCCGCAGAGTCTTAGTGCCTCCAGCTCAGACCCATTAGTGTGAATCAGTGGTGAAGACTGATTTCTGGAAGCTCTAACTGCAAACACTGGACAGTGTCCAGCAGCAACAGTTTCTAAACATGCCCCCGTTTAAATAGTGAATACACAATGTGAAAAATGGTGCTGGATGGAGCCCCTCATGTTTATCCTATGTTTGAAGCTGCTGATTTCATTGCAAATACCAGTTAACCCACCAACCGTGAAAAAATTACCTTGTATCGCTTCATGCAGTCCTTCTTTGACCTGCCAGGGACAGCATCTGCTATCTTTTCCCATCTCTCAGGAGTGTTTACTGGATAAGTTTTTAATGCTTGCTCTAGCAGTTTCTGCTCATCTGCTGTCCAGGGGGCTGAATTCTCTGTGCCTGGACCTAAAACAACGTATATTATCTGTTATTTATTTATGTGTTAACCAGGTGTGTGTACTGATCCTAAGGACCATTTTCAGGCAGAACCCAGGCCATAAAGGTGTCACAAACAAGGTAAAAAGAAAAACAGGTACAAAAGATAATAGCGAGTAGCTACAATACAAAGCTAAAACATTGAATGATATGAAACAAATGGTACCTAATTTAGTAAACTAGGTATAAAGTGACCATAGTGCAAGCAATTACAGTGCCCAGAATTCAAATGGCAGCGCAGTGTCCAACATATACTGTTACAGTAATAAGTTTCCAGACTCAAATCTCAGAAAGCAGCTGGCCCAGTGGCACTGAGGTGCTGGTCGCCTTACCTCTCAACGTCGGCGACCCGTGTTCGGGAACGAGCATGGGTTGCCGGGGGTCGGCAGGGTCGGGGAAGGATAGAGTGTCTGATGGACTGCTCTCCTTCTTTAGGAAGGGGGGGGGGTTCAGCTGTCGACGCCTGGTTGCCCCCTAGCAAAGGCTGAGGGACACAGCACGCTGCCAGACAAGGGAGGTCGGGTGGAGCACTTGAGGGCAGCAGTGTGGACACATGCGCTCCACTCCTGCAGGTGTCATTGCATGCCCGACCCCTAGGGGAAGGAAACAGAAAAATTGCTGGCCGCAGCAGTGTGATGGAGGCGCCTTGCAGGTTCGGCCCTGGCCAGCCACAGCGCTGGCTCCTTGAATCCAGTCTCTGGTGAGGGATTGGGGGTCTCCGCTGGCCCCACCGGGGGGGGGGGGGTAACCCCTGGGGCTGGGTCAGTGCCGGATGGTGGATGTCGGGGGACGGGGCTGGGGGCGCCCTCTGGATGTAAGCCAGCAGACAAAAAAGTAATAGCTGAAAAATATTAGAAAGCAACAATTTCCAGAGTTATCCAGTTTTCCCAGCAAGACAAGGAAGGAAAGCATATTTTTTGCCTGTGGACGGGGTCTGTTTATTATCCAGGGGCAACATTTACAGGTGATTATAGCAGTGAGGAAAGTCTTGTAGTGGGATGTAAACGGCGGGTGTGAACCCAGGGTCTGTAGTGAAGATAAACTGTTCCAAAGATTCAGGACAGCTGAAGAGAAGGCCTTCTTGCCCATACACATGGTGATTTGTGGGCACTGGAACAGCAGGTTGGCCCATACACACAGTGACTTGTGGGCACTCAAACAGTAGGCTTGAGGAGGTCCGGAGACCTCAATGGCAGTGTTTTGGCCTGAGTAGGGGGGGAGAGGGGAGACATGTCACTCTCACCAAGGGTTACTGTCAAATTCCCCTAGTTAAAGACTCCAGAGACCAAACTGCATTTGCCACACCAGTTGGATTCCGTATCAGTTCCCCACCATGCCGTTTGGTTTACATGGTGCATCTGCTACATTCCAGCACTACATTATAATTATATCCCCTCACACTAGTTATTGTGCCACTTACCTGGATGATGTGGTGTGCAATCCCGACTGGAAAAGCCACCTGCACCTACAAGCAATTATTCAGTCTATCAAGCATGCAGGTCTGATCATTAATCCTACTAAGTGTACATTGGGCATGCAGGAAACAAGATATTTGAGTTATATTTTGGGAACTGGAGATGTAAAGCCAGAGATTTCCAAGACAGAAGCTGTAGCTAACAGGCCTGTCCTTAAAACAAAGAAACATGTCAGGTCATTTTTAAGTCTGGCTGGTTACCACCCGAGATTTGTTCCCAGCTTTGCCCAGTTAGCTACTCCTTCCCCTCACTAAATTCAAGAAAAAATGGTACCCAAATAATGTGAAATGGTCCCCAGAGTGTTATGAAGCTTTTCAGGTCATCAAGGCTGCATTATGTTTAGCACCTGTTTAAAGCAAGCAAGCAGAATTGTATTTATAGAATAGTGCTATTCGCAAAGACCACAGCGCTAGAAGAGTAAATCATACAACCACAGGTAAAAATCCATAAACAAAATTAATCAAATATCAGCAGCAAAAGATTATTAAAGATCCGGAAAAGCAAGATTAAACACACATGTTTTTAATGCAGTTTTAAAGCCCTGCACTATCAGGCACTCTTATCCGATGAGGTAGAGAATTTCACAGGGTGGGGTCTGCAAACTCAAATGCTCGGGCCCCAGAGGACTTCAAATGAACCCTGGGAATCTCTAGCAATCCCTCGTCGGTGGAGCGGAGTGGGCAGTAGGGATGATGAAGTTCTTGCAGACAGCGTGGTCCCTGTCCGTGTATGGATTTATATGTCAGCAAGCCAACCTTGAAGGTGATCCGGCACTGAATAGGCAGCCGGTGCAGGCCGCGCAGCACAGGTGTGACATGACAGGTTCGAGGCAGCCTGGACAACAACCTGGCTGCCACATTCTGCACCAGCTGCAAGTGGCGGATATCAACGCCCAGTAGCCCTAGGCACAGGGAATTACAGTAGTCAAGGCAGGAGATCATGAAGGTGTGAACCAGAATTGGAAGGTCATCGGGCAGAATGAGGTGCTTGATCCGAGCAATATTCCTCAGATGGTGAAAGGTAGTCTTAACAACGGACAACACCTGAAATTTTAGGATCAGACCCTTGTGAAGAATTATACCCAGATTTTGCACCCGCTCAGAGGTCATCGGCAGGCAGCCTCCTAATCAAAGTCCGGATGGCCGTCCAGCTGACAGCCCCTCTACCGGACGACCCTGGTCCAGCACCAGAACCTCAGTCTTGCCTGAGTTCAACCTCAACCAATTGGCACTCACCCAGTCATGAATCTGAGAGAGGCAGTTATTAAAACTCGAGACAGTTCCCACCTGTTCAGGCACAAAGGACATGTAGAGCTGGGTGTCATCTGCATAGCAGTGAAAGCATAGCCCACACTGCCTTACAATGTCTCTTAACGGCAGCATATGCACCGCGAACAACATGGGTGAGAGCACAGAGCCCTGCGGCACCCCACTTGTCAGAGGAATAAATCCCTGAGACAACTCTCTGAAACCTGCCAGTGGGGAACGACTGAAATCATCTGAGGACTGTACCAGACAGTCCACAGATCAGCCGCAGGCGCTCCAGCAACACACCATGGTCCACGGTATCAAATGCCGCAGAGTGATCAAGAAGGACCAAGATGCAATGGCTCTTCTGATCTCTTGCTATCAGGAAATCACGGAGGACCTGAATAAGGGCCATCTCGATACTGTGCCTCCATCCGAAATCTGGACTGGAGAGGACTGTAAATGTCATGGATGGTGAGATGATCCTCCAGCTGCAGCGTGACCACCTTCTCAATAATCTTACCTATAAAGGGAAGGTTAGAGACGGGTCTATAGTTAGCAAGACAATCTAGGTCAAGAGAGGATTTCTAAAGGAGAGGTGTCACCACCTCCTCCTTCAGTGTGTCCTTGAACACACCTAACTCTAATAAACACCAGACAATCTCAGCCAGGACTGGGCTGATGACCTCGACGCACCCCAAAAGGAGGCGAGTTCGGCTCAGGTCCAAACCACAGCAGGTCAGCCGCATACACAGGATAACCCTCACAATATCATCAATCGCCAGCCAATTGAAATCAGCCCAGGCCAACTGGGGAACTGCAATCTCCCACTATCCCTATTGGGGCAAGCTGCATGGATCTCGGACCCAATGTTGGCAACCTTATCTGCAAAGAATCGAGCAAACTCATCACATTTCTCTTGTGACAACACTCTCTGAGTCTGCAGACAGGCTGGATTGCACAGTCTGCCCACAGTTCGAAAGGGCTGAGCTGGTCGGTTCTGTGCAGTGGCAATTTTCCTGGTCAGGAACTCTGCCTTCTTCCGAGAAATCACTGATTGATGGTCCTTATAATGGGCTATCAATCAATCTGTTGGCATCAAGGCCCGATTTCCACCAGTGACATTCCATCCTTCGACCCATTCGCCTCAGTTCCCTCAAAGTCCCATCAAACCAAGGGGAATGAGGAAACAGGGTGAGGGGCAAACTCGGACAGGAGCAACAGAATCCCGAACCTCCACCACAGCCCTATTATAGGGCTGTATCAGAGTATCTGGATTGCCACTAGTACTCGGTAGACTCGATAGGTCCATCACCGCTGCTAGGCCATCTGGAGTTAAACCCCTTAAAGGGCTGTACCTGACCATCTCCATAGGGGCATGCCTATGGGGGGAGTCTGGAAGTTGAACTTTACAGTGTGATGGTCAGACCATCCAACTGGCTCCACGACCAAGTCGGAGGTCTCCATACCCAGTAGGAAGACCATGTCCAAAGTGTGACATTGATTGTGGGTTGCAGAGGTAACCACCTGTGTGAAGCCTAACTAATTCATCAGTTGAAGGAAGTACTGTCCAAATTACGAGAGTTCATCGTCAACCCAGGCATTGAAATCCCTCAGAACCATCCATCTGGGGGACTCCAAGATCATGTTGATGAAGTCCGCGACTTCCTTGCGGAACTGCTTCTCATCCCAGGGTGGATGGTAGGCGAGAAGAATCCTGCACTCCACACCTGCGCCCATGATACACTCGAAGGACCGCGTCTCCCCAACTGACACATCTACAAGGCTCAATTCCGTTCTAAAACATATGGCTACACCCGCACCCTTACGATCCACCCTCGGGCGGTGTACCAACAAAACCCCGACCAGAATAGCTGACTCAAGAACTGGGCCAGAATTTTCATCCAGCCAGGCCTCGGTGATGCATGCCAGGTCCAATGACCCAACAAGATCAGCAATTACTGCAGTCTTGTTCTTAATGGACCTGGTGTTGCACAATACAGCCTGAACAGGATGGGACCCCGAGGCCAGCCATGCCATTTATGAACTCAAAGTGGAGCCCTTGGGTATGGGAACTAGATAATGGGGTCCCCTATCCAGGGCCCATTTCACCCCAGGGTAACTTCTGGTCCCCACAACTCCAATCCTTCCACCCGGCTCCACTCTCCTTCCAGGTTCACAGCCCCCACCCTTATGCCTCCTCCTTACAATCCCCAAAGCTCGGCATCACCCATATACCTCAGCAGACAACTGGGGACAATCAAAGGGGTGAAGGGCACGGAGCTCAAAGGGGGAGTAGGGCCTGATCGTGGGATACCTCTGTCAGCACACAACTAAAAGGTCACACCAGCAATCACACCACGAAAGACAAAACAAATTAAACCCACCCAACATTAAATACAAAAATCAGACCTATGCCTACAGTCACCAACTCCCCCCAGAAAATAAACAAAAAATAAATATAACAAAACATGTACCCTTTGTCCCCCACTCCCTCCAAAAAATTACACTTCTAACAATACAAACTAGATTCACAATTAAATGGCACGTAAAGCATCTGAAATGGGGCTAAACATGCCAAAGCATCAGAGACGAAGTTGGAATTGATGGGTCTCTCACCCCCGCCACAGCAAGTAAAGTTCGAGTCCAAACTGCTGTCCTCATTACAGCAAGCAGTATATGCAAAATAAAGTAAGTGGAATATATAGAGGCCCTCTCACAGCCTCACCAGTCATACACTGAAAGACCCTCCGATTACTGAAGTCACATCACCTGTCCTTCAAGAACACAGTATCTCAGAAACAGCTCCTCTGTCCCAATAACTAAGGAGACCAGGAAGTCCACAGTAAAGTTTCCAAGGTACAACCAAAGCCAAGAACCCTAGGCTAGGCCCCGGTTTGCAGTCAAATTCACCCGAGCCCCTACAGGATCAAGGCCCCCGGAATGGACCCCCCCTTCAGTGAGTACCCTCCAGAAAGACCCCTGGGTGGACAAAAACACTACACTCTCCAGCTAACGTTCTCCCGCCCCCTCCCCACCACCGCTTAGGAGGCCCAGGCCAAATCGCCGCTCCCCAGGCCAAGCCACAGGGCCCTGGCAGAGTCTTTGAATTCAAAATTCAGAGCAAAACAAAGGTTCGATATGCCCGAGCCAAGCAGGCTCACCACCTCCAATCCGGTGGCAGTCAAGCAACCAGCTGAAACACTAAATCTTCGATAGCTCTTCTCCACTTCGAACAACAGGCACTCCTCAAGAGATCCAGATGTGTTGAGGTCGAGGTCACGGTCACCGCAGAAGTTCAGCAGCAACCCCCAAATGGGATAAGAAGTCCCGACTTTGAGAAACAATTTCTGCTACAGACAGATGCATCAGAGGTAGGCTTAAGTGCAGTCCTGAGTCTGAATATAGACAGCAAGAAACATCCCATTCCATATATCAGTAGGCAGTTGCACGACAGGAAGAGAAAGTACTACACTACTGGAAAAGAATGCCTTGCTGCGAAATACACAGTGGAGTCCCTTAAAGACCTAGAGTACTGCATAAAACTAATATTAGTTTTTAAAAGCAGTCAACCATTACTTTTTATATCTGAGGTACTTTTTCTTTTCCCTTTGTTTAATTAGAAGATTGTTTACCTGATGTTAGTAGGTGGGAGATGTGGATAGCACTCTGCATGTCAGCTGACATATCTATCTCTACCTTCCCCCACCTACTTCATCAGCATTGTGACCTCACTGACCGTGACATCACTGCTGCTTAGGACCAGCCACTTAGTGGCTGCCAGGTCAGCCACCTGTGATGTTATTGTCAGTAAAATCACAATGTTAATGATGTAGCGTGTGTGTGTGTGTGTGTGTGTGAGAGAGAGAGTGTGTGTGTTGAGGGGGGAAAGAGATAGATATGTCAGCTGCCAGGCTAAGAGCTGTTACGCACATCCGGCACACTGTTATCACACAGGAGACTTTCTAATGAGCAAAAGGAGAAAGAAAAATACTTTAAAAATAATAAGTTACAACTGACTACTTCTTACAATTTGTATTATTTTCATGTCTGCCTGATTTGGTTTCACTAGCTCTTTAAGTTTTACTTGCTAGGAACTGACTTTGTACGTAAAAAAGATCATAATCCCCTCTGTTGGCTTAACCAAATGAAGGTTAAAAAAATCACAGAATCACAAGATGGTACCTAGGACTACAGCCACTTAAATTCAAAGTGATGCACAAATCAAGAAAAGAGAATGTCACTGCTGGTTTTCTGTCAAGATATGGTTCAGAAATTGAGAATTCAGAAGGCTGAAAAAGTGTGTGTAACCCCTAGATGGCGCTATCCCAGGGGCTACTACCCCTGCCTGATTTGCCACTAACAGGTTGAGGGGCCTGGATCCAATGGCGGGTGCCTCCACCCAGAGGTCAGGGTTTGCAATAGTTAAACTAACTTGGTCACAGCCCTCTGGGACACTGCAACCCCTTCTTCCCACTAGTGGCCCACACAATATATCAGAATTACCTTCACAGTATACACTTACCCCCAGGTCTGGTTCCGCACTGGGACCTCCTGTGAAATGAGATACAGTGCAACAATCACAGTACAGTACTTTAACACAGACAAATACCTCAGGCAGTATAACTTGCTGAAACAAGCAGCTCTGATTTATTTAGGGGATATAACAAGGACGGGAAATCAGGTTAATTAGCTTATCACTCTAATAATCTACCTATGGCTCTGTGCACGCCTATCCCTATCAGTTACTGTCCTGGGTACCCAAGCCCCAGTGGCTAGTCCAAACCGTGGCAGCTGGTAGGGCCCTTTCACACAGAGAAAAGGAGAATTAAACAGTCAGCAGTACAGTAATTCCATTTGGATTTAATATGGCAATTCAACAGGGAGGCGACCCTGAATTAGTACTCACGACCTCCAAATAAGATAGGGTCCTTCAATGTCAGCAGAGGCTCACTTGAGGTACACAAACCTCTTCACACATCCATATAAAAGAAAGCACTATACCAGGCAGGCTGCATCTGTATCCCGACCGTAATTACTGCACAATACCCGGAGAACACACAGCAGATTCAGTTCCTGACAGACCGAGTGCAATTTTCAGCAATTCCTCCAGTCTTCTACAGGGTGAGCCTGGTTTCTACTCTTCAGGATCCTTTGATTCTTTTCACAGGCCAGATTCAGTCCTAACAAGCTGTTACACAAGCTGCAGACCGGAACTCTGGGCCTTACACGCTTTTGACTAAAACTGCACACTGAAAAAGCACAGGGCTCCTTCCTTCTTCACTGCCAAAGCTCAACTGAAACTCCAACCGACAAACCGGGCACTTCCTTTGAGTTCCTCCCAGTTCTTGACTGGATTGGCTGTCACCACAATAGACTGCTGCTGTTGGTCCAAAAGGCACTGAAGTCTAAACTACATCTCCCAGAGTCACTGCCCATACAATCTCTTGTGGCTGGCTCAGATTATGAGTCCAAGTTCTGATTCGTCCAAGGCACCATTTTAGAGCTAGCTTACCCCACACTGATTGGTCCAGTTCAGCAGTTCAAAACTAGAATGGGAACTAGCAGACACAGTTCTGACTGCAAAGAAAGCAGGTTAGACAAACTGTAATTTCATTATTACCCTAAATAATTTCTGGCAAACAGTTACATCTTTCAGATAGGTTCCTTTGCACTCCTAGTGACTGCAAAATGAAGTGAATTGGCAGCTCGAGTGGTACTCAATCAAAGAAACACACAGTCCCCCATACAAACTAATTATGTCTGCAAGCAGACAGCTCTTAAAGAGACAGTACCAGAGGTTCTAAAAACACTCACTGATAAATGGCTTAAATGCCAAACACCATTCAGGCTTGGAGCATTCAAGCAAGCTCCTGGAAGTCTTTTGGGAACCCCCATTTGCAGGGGGGTTACATGTGCTTAACTGAAATATCTGGTGTAACAGGTGTCATAAAAAGGGATAACGCATATTTAAAGAACTGTAAATGCGATAAGGTAATGTTAAAAGAGAAAAGAAGGTTTGGAAACCTGTTTTGAATGGGGGGGGAACATAGGTTCCCTCTTAAAGAAGGGGGTAGATGACAAGATTGTACAAGACCCCTTCCCATGTGTTATACAGAGAGGGTTAAAAGCAACAATCTATTTTTCTGTCCTCTCCTATTCTGTCACTTGTCTGTCTCTTGTTTGTCTGATCATACAATCAAATTTTCCTTGTGGAAGTTCGGAACTGCCCACTCCGATGATTCCACCATTTCCCCATTATCTCCCTTCCTTCACTTGCTGTTTCTATTCTTTTTTCCCTTGCTTCTCTGTGGTTAAAAAAAATATAAATGAATCTATATATGAAACTGGGATCCCTTGGTTTGTAAACGTATGCAGTTATACTATTGAAAAAGAATTCCAGAAAGCTGTTTGGGGTTTACTGGAGAAGACAGCAAGCTGAAACATAGAGGACTGGCCTTGAAAAAACTTTTAGACCTTCCACAAGCTTGTTTGCAGAGCTGTCAGCAGGAAACCCAGCTCTGGCCAGAATGTCTTAATTGGCTGCACTTGTTGAGAGGACTGTATGTACTGGTCACAAGAAAGAAACTGACAGTTTGGTACATTGTGTGAAAAGAGGAGATAATATCTTTAAAGAGGACAGGATGCAGAACGTAATTGCTAGGTGAAAACATTTTATAAGAGAGCTCAATGTTTGTTTTGAGAGAGAGAGAGAGAGATTGTATAAGAGCTATCCTGCACAACTGTAATTTTTATGTTGGCACGCTTGCGCAGCCAACATCTTGTGGCAGTGGGGATTTGGAGGCGCGCCGCTGTTGGACAAATGCAGGGCACGCATCAGTAGGCGCGACCCTCATTCCCCAATCAGCCTGCATGCTGGTGCCACACCACGCATACTAATGTGGTAAGCACATCTGAGGAAAGGTCTGCTGCAATCCGAGCAAAGCTTGTCAGACGCAGCGGGCCCTTCCTCACGTTGCTCGCCACCTTGAATTCATGGCGAGCGTCGCCTAATCTAACTGCCAACTGGGTGCCCAACTCTCCTGCCGCTGTTGCTGGACACAAAGTGGAATGTGCCATGGGGAGCCCACTCCGCCAGCATAAAGCAGTCCCCCATTTCTTATATGCCGGGTGCCAATCCCTCTGCTCTTGTCCCCCGCTTTCTTATGTGCCGACAGGTGCCCAACTCCTGGTGTATAAACTGACCTCCCTCCCTTTTCTTGTGTGCCAAAGAGGGTGCCCATTCCCTCGCCGGCTGCAGCACCCCCAGTTAGGTGGCACGATGGCGCTTCACCCCCAGCCGCGGACAAATCAGAAAAAAAAAACTGTCCCGCCAGGTTTTTTTCACCCTGTAACACAAAACCGGTCCCTCGCAGTCTCCCTAGCCACCACCCGCATCCACCCACTGCGCACCCTGCCTCCCCACACCCCACACTTACCTCCGGAGTCCGGCGTGACAATCTTCAGTGGACCGGGAACATGTCTGCACTCTTCAAAGTCGACCGTGAAATGAGGAAATGCCGGTAAGCTGTATAATGGAATAAATAAGGGGTTTTCAACTTTGCAGCATATCTCAGGCATTTTTGGGAATTTTGGCACCAAATTTTCAACACGGGGTTTTTGGGACCCCTCCTCATGAATTCTTGCACTGTCATGGCGTTATTCGGTCCCGAAATGTGATTTCGCAGTCACTGCACAGAATCACCTTTCGGGAGTAAAGAACTAAACGACAGTGCCAGTGTTCATGAGGGCGGCTCTCAAAAAGCTTATGTTGCAAATTTGGTGAGAAAAATAAAAAAAATGACTGTTTTACAAGCGTGCGTTGACCAGTTGCTACGCACACTCCTAACTTAGTGCAGTTGCAATATATTCACGCCACATGTTCAGCATTGGCATTTTTCCACACCTTCTTGTGAACCGTACAGCTGTAATTTTTCACATCCCGCCCGAAATGCGTTTTCGCTCTTCCGGTGCAGAATAGTGTGGTCGATGTGGGAAATCAGTGTTCAGGACAAATTACGAAAATGACAGTGACACTGTTAATGAGCAGAGGTCCTAAAATGCCTATGCTGAAAATGTGGTGACGATACTCCATAACATAACTGTAAGTTTGGGAATTTATAACATTTTCACTCCAGATTTTCCACATTGCCATTGTTCTGCACCTCCTTATGAACAGTACAGCGGTCATTCTTCACATCCTGACCAGAATGTGTTTTCGCAGTTCCGGCGCAGAATAGCAGAGTCGCTGTGGAAAGTCCATGTTTGAGACACATTATGAAAATGACAGTGACACTGTTTATTAGCAGACATCCTAAAATGCCTATGTTGAAAATCTGGGGCCAAAAGTCCATAAAATGAATGTTTTACGAGCGTGTGTTGTGTAGTTTGCACGCACACTCGTGACTTTGTGTATTTGTAATATTTTCACTCCGCATGTTCAGAATTGGCAATTTTCCACACCTCCTTATGAACAGTACAGCTGTCATTTTACATATCCTGCCCAAAATGTGTTTTCACACGTCCGACGCATAGTCGCTGTGTGAAATCAGTTTTCGAAGCAGTTTGATTGCCACTCAAGATTTTCAACGTTGCCGTTTTTTACGCCTCCTCATGAACAATACAGTTGCCATAATCCACATCCTGCCCAAAACTGTGTTTTCATCCCTCTGTCACCAAATGCCACAGCCACTGTGCAAAACCACCTTTAGGCTAACAAAGTGATTGTGCCGCTTTTCATCAGGTGGCCTGACAAGCAGCCCATGTTGAACATGTAGAGTGACACTACCACTACACACCTACGGTGTTAGGGTTTCCAACTGTAGCATCCCACCTGGTACGGACTACCAGGCATCAGGGCTGTGACTTGGGATCATCGGATGTAATGCTCACGCCAATCCACGCCCACCCTGTAGCCACTAACATGCATGGTGGTGTGTCTTGCACTGTTCGGCCACAAACTTCACCCCACACTCCTATACTGCACTCACGTCAGCGTATTTCCTTATGGAATGGGGTAAGTATAATGCCCAAAGACCCCAAAGCACACCATGACACTTGTCAGTGTCTACAGGGTATGGTGAGGTACAATGGCATGAGCATTATAGCTGAAGACCCAAAGGCACACCCCAATGCCTGTTGCTCTCTACAGGGTGGGGTTGGGGTTGGTGTCACTTCAATTACTTCACTGCCATTCCTATTATGCGCCTCTAGCCCCGCCACTGCCAATGTGACAACATTCAGCATTGACAAATGCTTGTTTATTTTAATGTTATTGATAATGATAAAACACTAAAGAATTTTATGACTGCTGGTTTGTCTGCTTCCTGATCTATGCCTCAAACACAGTGATAAATTGTGCTGGACACAACAGCCATGGATGAGGATAGGCCAGACTGTAGTGTTTAGTGAATGTGCGGAAAATGCTCCTTGTGGCTGCTGCACAAATGTCAATTGCAGAGGTATTTGTGAAACAAGCAACATAAGTGGCCCATACCCCTTGTGAAGTGATCATGAACCACATCAGGAAGTTCCTTACTGTACTTCCTGTAACAGTAATACAATGTGCTAGCCATTGGGGCAGGCACTGTTTAAGACACAGGGGCAAATGAAAAAAAGCTGGGAGGACTTTCTGTAGTCCTTGGTGCAGTTCTCTCAGTATCTCAGTATCCTGTGGGCATTCAAAGTATTGAGAAATGCCTTACCCTGATTAGCGTGCTCATAGTAGTGAACAGGAAGGTACATCATTTGATTCAACGTAAACTCAGATATCACCTTTGGTAAAAACTTAAGATTTGTAAGCAAAGAAATGGTATTTGTGGAAAATCAAATAAGAAGGCTCACACATTCGAGTCTGCAGTTCTTAAATCCTTCAAGCCAAAGTGACTGCAACCAAAAATTAAAGTTACTCACCTGTAACGTACTTCTAGGAGTGGTATCTGGTGCACGTCCACACTCTGGCAGTCTTCCTTCCACTTTAAATTCAGCCTGACTGTCTTCAAGCTAAGTTCCTCCCACCCAACTGGGTGGTATTCTCTTCAACACTGCCCGTGACATTAGATCTTGCACTCTGGAAGCAAGAATCCATGTGCCACTTGCCAGGGGAGATTGGGTGGGTTGTGTACATATTCACTATCTACCACTCCTAGAAAGTACAGTTACGTAAAAACTTACCATAACAGTAGATCTTTGAGGAGTGTCTCTTGCAGTATATAATACTTTTTGGTATCCAGCAGAAGTCGCTGTTGTACATGGCAGCTCTTCTAGCAGTTTTTCACTAAGGACCACCAACACATGACATCAGCTTCATGTTTCCTATATAAGAGTGGGCAAGTCCCTGGTATCCTCAGTTCCCCCGCCGAATTCAGCTCACAAAGTGAGGACCGAGGGGAAGCCGAGGTACCAAAGGAGTCCCAACCCGAAGTCACCGGACCAGAATTTTGCTCTCTTGGAGAAGGATGTCAGGGTGTGAAAGCAGAAAGTTCATCCCCTAATGGATCAAGCTGATAAAGAAACACAGAATTTGACGGCAGATAAGGACCGCTTGGCCCACCCAGTCTGCCCATTTCTAGGAGTGGTAGATAGTGAATATCTACACAACCCACCCAATCTCCCCTGGCAAGTGGCACATGGATTCCTGCTTCCAGCGTGCAAGATCTAATGTCATGGGCAGTGTTGAAGAGAATACCACCCAGTTGGGTGGGAGGAACTTAGCTTGAAGACAGTCAGGCTGAATTTAAAGTGGAAGGAAGACTGCCAGAGTGTGGACGTGCACCAGATACCACTCCTAGAAGTACGTTATCTGCCCAAGCTGCTCTTTTCTATTAGCCTTCTTATCCACAGGTGGGATGGTATGTGGAGTTTCCAATATCTTGAGCACATGTTTATTTAGGAATTTATTTAAGGGGGAGCAGAAGCCTTTTTGTGGAGGTTAGCCCCATCATCTACATAAATTCTGCTTCCTCCTCATCCTGCATGGACTCATGTGTTGTGAGGTCCAGTGCATCCACCATTTGCTTTAAGAAAGTAAAATGGGAAGAGTAGTCTTCTGGTACCTTTGAAGGGGATCCAAACTCTTGTTCAGGTGATACCTCTGGATCAATAGACTCTTCATTCTCCTGTTCCTCCTCATATTCTTCATATGAGGGTTCAAGGATAGTGGGAACAGAGCCTTGAACCGAGGGAACTGTGCTCTGAACCATAACTGGAACCGAAACCGGAACCAATGGTTCTCCCAAAACCAGCTGAGGTTGAACCAGTAACAAACCAATCTGGATGACCTGTAAAACCCTAAATGCTTGTGCCACTGCCTCAGCAGTAGGTATAGTGGATTCAGGAACGGAGAGTCCCATTGCCTTTCCAGCCAGAGGTTCAGTGTGTGTCTTTTTATCCTTCTTTTTTGCTAGAACCAGGTCTTTCACCATTTCTCTGGATCTTTTTTGTTTGGATGTCTCGCCTTTTTCAGGGGCGGTACAATCGACACATCCTTACATTTTTCTGTGGCTGGATCCGAAGTGGTATTGGTAGGATTCATTTTTTCTTTAAAACGCTTAAGACGCTTTTCAATAGTTTTCTCGTGGAAAGTTTTGCAGATTTCAGACACCCTGAAAGTGATCAGCTCCCCGACAAAATAAGCACAAGTCATGTTTGTCTGCTTTAGCAAAAACTTCCCCACACTGCACACAGTTTTTAAATCCGGTAGGCCGTGTATTTCTTAGGCTTATCGGACATCCCGCTTACTGTATAAACACTAAGAAATATCAAGAAAAAGAGAACTTAAGCCCAGTTTCCAACAGTTTAAACAGGTAGAAACCCCAAGAAGCGATTCAAGGCTACAATGGCCTGTTTCTGAACTGAAGAAAACCGTCACCTGAACAATAAAGAGAAAATCACTAAAAACCCAAAGATAACCAGCTTAAGTCCTGTTAAGACTTTTTTTAAAACTAAAAACAATAAAATAATAAGAGCCCAGTGTTTCCTTGACGGTTGCAAGGAACCTCAAACAGAAGTAAAACTGAACTAAAACTAGCACTAACTATATAACATTAAGTAAAGTCAGCAGAAATACAATAAATTAAAATGTTTATACTTAAATTTGGTGAATATAATGGTTTTTCTCAGTCACACTGAGGCGCAGTCTCCAAGGCATCGAATAAGGCAATCGCAGAATGAAATCTGAGCATTGTAGAACACAGCAGTTGGTAAGGGCAGCAGTTTGAATGGTGACACGAGTCAACAGATGTTCCATCATTTGCATAAGATCCATTCATCTTCACGGCAGTTTAATACAGGAGGCTGACTGCTAGAGTTAATCATATTGAAGAATTCCTGGGGTTAGAAGCACATTACAAGGATCTTGCCACCTCATTAAAAGTTTATTTTCTGTAGTAGCAGCAGGAAAATCCCAGCCTTTCCCTACAAAACAGGGTACTAAATGAGAAAAAGACCGAGGTAGAAAGGTCAATGGGGGATGCTGCAACAGAAGGTAAAGCCATCAAAAAATGGAAAGCAATGAGTACCAATGCCCGTAGTATGGGTAACAAGCTTCCTGAATTAGTGGCCTTGATGGAGGAGGAACATCTGATATCGTGGCAATCACAGAAACAAGGTACACATAAAACTATGACTGGGATGTAAACATACCAGGATACACTATCTACAGGAGGGACAGGGAGGGTAAAGAGGAGAGTAGCAGCTCTTTACATAAGGGAAGGAATAAAAGCAACAGAACAAAAGGGTAAACAGGGAGGAGAAGAAGCACTGTGGGTAAATTTGGAGACAGGCAATGACACCACAATCCGCACAGGGTTAGAGACAGACTTTCTCAGGGGAGGAAATGGACAAGGAAATGATAGAAAGTATACTTAGAATGGCAGAAAAGGAGATATTGCTGATGGGTGATCTGAATATGCAGATGTTAACTGGAGTGCAGTTGCAGCAGTCACATCAAGAGTGGGTTATTCTAGATGCCCTACACGGGCATGCCTTAGACAACTAGTACTGGAGCCCACTCAAGAGGGAGCAATCTTAGACCTGGTTCTCTCAAATGGAGATGGAAAGAGATCATGATGTAGAAGTGGGTAGCCATCTGGGAACTAGCGACCACTCCAACAGTATGGTTCACAACAACACAGCAATAGAGTCAAGCCATACAAAGGCAAAAGTACTGAACTTTAGGAGGGCTGACTTTGCTAAATGGGTGAGTGCCTAAGAATGCACTAGCAAATGGGCAGGAAGGAGTGGTGGAAGAACAATGGGGAATAATAAAACTGCCATCACAGAGGTAATGAGCCTTTGTGAAGCAAATAAACAAAACAAAACGATGTAAGAAACCACTATGGTTCTCAAAGGAAGTGGCAGGAAGGTTCAAGAGAAAAGAAAGCATTCAGGAAGTACAGGGAATCACAGAAGGAGCAGGACAGAGAACTGTATCAGCTAAAGCAAAAGGAGGCTGGAAGGCAGTCAGAACAGCAAAGGCCCAAACTGAGGAAAGATAGCCAACTCAGTTAAGAAGTGGATAAACCTTTTATAGGTACATCAGGGACCGAAGGAAGACCAAGGGAGGGATAGTGAGGCTTAATAAAGGGAGGGAGGGTGGGCAGAGGAGATTGTGAAAAGGCAGAGATACTAAACAAATATTTTGCTCAGTATTCACAAATGAAGAGGGGAGGTACCTAAAACAAACAGTAGAAACACTCTGGATACAGAAGTTGATACCAGCCCATTTACAGAAGAAAGGGTCTCTGAAAGAACTCTTAAAACTGAAGGTGGACAAAGCAATGGGGCCTGATGGGATTCATCCCAGAATTCTAAAAAGAATATGGTAGTACCAGTGACACCACTGACTACCCTTTTAACAAATCATGGGAAGATGGGGTGGTACCTGAGGACTGGAGGAGGGCAGATGCGATTCCCTCACAAAAGTGGGAGCAAGGCAGAAGCAGGAAACTACAGACCTGTTAGTTTAACCTCAGTGATAGGGAAAATGATGGAATCACTTCTGAAGGAAAGAACTGTCGAGTATCTAGAGGCCAGAGGGACACAGGACCCTAGGCAGCCTGGATTCACAGCGGGAAGGTCATGCCAGACGAATCTGATAAGATTTCTTTGACTGGGTGACCAAAGTAGTAGATCAGGGAAGGGCTGTGGACATGGTCTGCCTAGACTTTAGCAAGGCATTTGACACAGTCCCACACAAAAGATTAATATACAAGTTAGCCAGCCTGGGAGTGGGTCCCAAGATGACAGCCTGGGTAAAGAAATGACTGGAGAATAGGACACAGAGAGTAATAGTAAATGGAGTCCACTCAGAAGAAAGGAGGTTACTAGTGGGTACCGACAGTTCAGATTAGGACTAGTCCTCTCAATGTCTTTATGTTTACATTGCGTAGGGACTGAAGGAAAGTATGTCTCTTTGCAGATGACAAAGATCTGCAACAGAGTTGATGCACAGGGTGGGATGGAAAGGATGAGAAGGACTTGGCAAGGTTAGAGGAATGGTCAAATGTATAGAAGCTTAGATTCAATGCTAAGAAGTGCAAGGTAATGCACCTGGGAAACAAAAACCCAGGGGAAGAGTACACAATGGGGGGTGAGATACTAACAACAACAAAAATGGAAAGGGACCTGGGGTAGTCATATCAGATGACCTAAAGGTGGGCAAGCAATGTGAGAGGGCAGCAAGGAGGGCTGGGGGATACTGGGATGCATAGGGAGAGGCATTACCAGTAGAAAACAGGAAGTTATTATCCCTCTGTACAGACAGCTGGTGAGACCCCATCTGGAGTACTGTGTGCAGTTCTGGAGACCCAATCTCCAAAGAGACATAGACAGGATGGAAGCTGTCCAGAGGAGGGCATTAAAATGGTGCAGGGTCTGCACCGGAAGACATATGAAGAGAGACGAAGGAGCTTAATATGTATAGTCAGCGAGGAAAGGAGGAGAGGGGATATGATAGAAACGCTCAAGTACCTCAAGGAATCAACAAAGTCCAAGAGGGTAGCATCTTTCAAAAAAAAGGAGGTGCAAGAACAAGAGGGTACAACTTGAAGATGAAGGGGGGGCGGTTTGAGGTAATTTAAGGAAGTATTTTTTCACAGAGAGGGTTGTGGATGCATGGAACGGCCTTCCGGAGGAGGTTGTGGAGTCAAAATCAGTGGTGGAATTCAAGCATGCATGGGACAGTCATAAGGCCATTCTAGAGGGTGGGGGTAGGAAGAAGTAGGCTGCTGGTTAACTAGGATCTGCAGCTTGTCCAGTAGGTAGGGAAATAGGCAGACTGGGTGGGCCAAGCGGTCCTTATCTGCCGTCAAATTCTATGTTTCTATGTAGTGGATAACAGTAGCAAGAACTTTTCACCTGGCTCAAAACCTTTTTCTTTTACTCCATGGTCATAATACACTTTCTGCTGGTTTTGGGACTCTTCCTGATTACTACGGGCAATTTCAACATATTTTGCCAGCTTCTTTCTCAGGGCACACATACAAGATGTAATTGGTCGTTTCTGAGTGGGGTTATGTTTCTTTTATTACATCTAGTGGCCCTCTAGGTTGTCCACACGGCATTTCTTTTTTTATATCTTCTATTTTTCCACCGTCGCACAAGGAACTCTCTCAGGCATCCACCACTGCCCCTAGCTCTACCTCACTGCCTGAGACATCTCCACCTCCCGGCACCAGCCCAGCAATCCGCCCAGCTCTGAGCCCCCCCCCCCCGAGGTAGGGCCACCCTATCCACCCAGGGCACTCTATCTAGAATTAGGCATGCGGGACTGGGCTCGGCCCAGGACAGGAGGATGACCAGCAGTTGGAGTGTGGCTACGGGGGTGGTGGTGCCATTGCCAGTCCCCATGGGCAGGGATTTTCTGCATAGTGGTCTCCCCCTGGGGGTGCGGCATGCAAGGATGTCCGTGCACAGCTTTCCTGCTGACGTCTGCCACATTCCTCGCCCCTATGATCTGGCTGATGATCCTGCAGTATCCCCAATCTCCATCGGGGGTCATGAGGACACCAAGCAGCTCCAGAATTCCTCCCAATTAAAGGAGAGCAGTCCTCTGGATGCTCAATCCTCTCCCTCCGCCGCCAACCCCTGGCTCCCTGAGTCAGTCATTGAACCCAGGTAGCCGGCATGGCCCGAAGTGTGGCGTTCAGCACCTCAACCCTCAGTGCAACTGAGCCAGCCTCAGCATTTCAAATGGTGAAAAACCTGTTGATGCCTGTGGCACTTCTCTGTAAGCAAAAAGCAGATAAGGTAAGTCTTGGTCCCAGTCTTTCCCTTCCCCTTTTTACAAACCTTTTTTTTTTTTCATTCTTACTTTTTGATATTTTCTGTTTTTCTCCCCTTCACTTCTGGGGCCACGGTGTACACATGTATGTACGTGTGTGGAGGCGGATGCACACATCAGGATCTGGTGGCTCTTCCCCAGACTTGCATCGCTGCTCATACCGCCTGCGCTGCCCACCGGACCTCCACCCAGTGGGAGCGGCACTACAGCGGAGTGGGCATCAACCCCTTTGGAGGGGAGAGCCATGGCTCAATCCCGCTCCAACTCTCCCCCCCCCGCCAGTTCCCTGCCGACCCAAGCTCGCTCCTGAACCCGGATCGCCGGCATAGCGCGAGGTAAGATGCCAGCACCTCAACCCTCAGTGCCACCAGGCCAGCCTTTTACAAACCTTTTAACATGTGTTTTAGGATTTGAATAAAATGATCAACAAGACCACCCATCTGAAGGTGATAAGGGGAAGTTCTTATCAAAGTGATACCTAGTAGTCGGTACAGCTCCTTCTGTAATGCAGCACCAAAATTACTACCCTGTGCAGTAATAATCTCATTAAGTATGCCTACCCTGCTGAAAATGTTGGCAAGCTCTACCACTTTTTGGGCTGTGACAGTATGCATAGGAACTGCCTCTGGGTATCAAGTAGCATAGTCACATGCTACAAAAATGTGATTAACTCAGTAAATCCTGGAAAGTAATTTCCAATAATCATAGGTACAGATAACTTAGATACTTCCCTCACTTCCATATAATGTAACACCTCGTTAATATTCAGAGTCACTTGGGTGGTGGGATAGCATTGAGTATCCCCATGGATGCAGAGGACACCAGTACCTGGTCCTTTTGTACAGTGTTTCCCCAGCACGTCAACATGCACTAGGGTCTGTTTGCTTTCCGACTCATTAAGTCCCTTCACAATCTTGTCTTCCACCTTGACATCTGTTAAGCACTTGGCCCACTTTGCTAAGGACAAATTTGCTCCAGCGTCACTCTTCTTACAATGGCAGTTTCTTGCAATATGACCTGGCTAATTGCAGTTACAGCAAATACTCTTTGGGTACAGATTTGTTACCCCCACCAGAGTTCTTATCAAACTTGGAGTTTAATCGGGAAAAAGAAGGTCTTATCAGTGCTTGGCTGTTAACTCGCTGCTGTGGCGTCTGTCTGGCCATCTGGTAGTCTTCAGCCAAAGAAAGAGCCTTTTCTCCACTTTCTGGTCGATGTTCTTTTATTCAAAGCTGCACGTCTGTAGGCAGGATGTTGATGAACTGCTCCACTGAAAGTGTCTCAATGATCTGTGGGACTGTTTTGCCCTCTGGTTGAAGCCATTTAATGAGGAGTTTTCTGAGTCTGGTGAAGGCTTCTCGAGGACTGTCAACTGAATGGTACTTTACATACCGGAATCTTTGCCTGTAGGTCTCTCCTAAGATGTCACACCTTTTTAGGATTTCTCTTTTCACCAGGTCATAGTTTTCCAACTGTGCAGTATCCATATTGCTATACGCAAGTTAGGCTCTGTGGTAAGTTATGCCACTGCCTGTCAGATGCACAAATATAAGGTGCTATATTCTGTTATATTTTGTGTATGTCTACATGCCACAAGAATGCCAGTGTTAAGAAAACATCTCATAGGATAGTGACAGAGACTGGATTTCTTTTAAAATGACTGACCTTCCTCTCACCTGAGAGGAGCCAGCTTGCTTGCCAGGAAGCTGACAATTACTTGTTAAAGGCTTGGGGGTAGCTCATTAAAGGGTATTTCCCTGGATAACTAACTGAGGGAAACAGAGGTAAATAAAATGTTTAGGAGAATGCCCTTTTTCACCTCAAAGGCAGGATGCTTTGGTCCCAGGAAACTGTCATGGTATGTTGCCTTTGATGAGATGAAAGAAAAGGACAGAAATATCCATTCTGGCAGGCTACTGTGAATTCTCTTAAAGGTGTCATAATTGTCAGGGAAGTGTGACATCACAAGGTAGCCAGAAAACTCTGTTGCTGGAAAAGCGCAAGAGTGACATCTACTGGCCTAAAAGTTAGGATGGACTAAGGATTTTGACACTATATAAAGAGCGTGAAAACCAAAGTCTCTCATTTTGCTGAGCATCTTCAAGGGACACTCTTCTCTTGACACACAAGAAGCAAGACTGCTATCAAAGGAAACAAACTTTCATTTACTATTCCTGGACTTCAATCCACTACAAACATAATGTAGAATTTAGCTAACAGTTTTAAGGTGATTTTTTTTTTGTATGTACATGTCCACTTTATATTTGTGTTATTCTATGGCCAAACTGATCAAACCTTTTTGTTGTAATGAATGATATTTATTTAATTATTTAGTAAAGACATTTGTTTAAGAAACCTGCCGGAGCAAGATTTCTATATTGCGTGTGTTGGGATGTTTCAGTAATAATCTGTGACTAAACTGTTATTGCTAAGGGGTGCCATCATAAGCTACCAAATTGAACAAAGGGTCTGAAAAGGGAAAATCTGGATAAATATAGGGGGAATACCGACGTCTCAAGGAAGGGTCTGTTGGGATTTGAACCAGGTTATTGTACGCCTTGTGGGAGAAGGCAGAATCAGGGTTACAGTGCTACCCAGAAGAGGTTGTAATGCCTGGATCTTCCCCCTTTGTGTAACAACCAAGAAAGGTTCATATTTGGCTACAAGACTCAAGACTAGTATCGTACTCTGATCCAGAGTAAAGAGGGGACCCTGGATCTTTGTGGCAAGTGTTCAGTTGTGAACACACCAAGTACTATAGAAGGACACGAAGATGGTACCCCATTTCCCCCTTCCTTGTCTCGGATTGCACTTAGGGGTGGGCGCTGTGAACTTAGTGGACTTGACCCCAGGAGTGGGTTCGTGACAGGCTTCACCTGTCAGGTAGGGTACCAGTCTGATTACCCATTGCTGCTTTGGCCACTGGCAGGCTGTGGTGACCCTTTCAACATAGAAACATAGAATTTGATGGCAGATAAGGACCGCTTGGCCCACCTAGTCTGCCGATTTCCCTACCTAATGAATAAGCTGCAGATCCTAGTTAACCAACAGCCTACTCCCTCCTACCCCCCACTAGAATTGCCTTATGTCTGTCCCATGCATTCCTGAATTCCCCCACTGTTTATGACTCCACGACCTCCTCAGGAAGGCTGTTCCACGCATCTACAACACTCTCCATGAAGAAATACTTCCTCACATTACCTCTGAGCCATTCCCCCACTATCTTCAAATTGTGCCCCCTTGTTCTTGCACATCTCTTTTTCTGAAAGGTGCTACCCTCTTGGACTTTGTTGATTCCCTTTGAGGTACTTGAAAGTTTCTATCATGTTCCCACCTCTCCTTCCTTTCCTCAAGGCTATACATATTAAGCTCCTTTAGTCTTTCTTCATTTGTCTTCTAGTGCAGACCCTGCACCATTTTTGGTTGCCCTCCTCTGGACAGCCTCCACCCTGTCTATGTCTTTGCGGAGATGGGGTCTCCAGAACTGCACGCAGTACTCCTGATGTTGTCTCACCAACTGTCAGTACAGAAGGATAACAACTTCCTGTTTTGTACTGCTGATGCCTCTCCCTATGCATCCCAGTATCTCCCAGCCTTCCTTACTGTCTTCTCACATTGCTTGCCCACCTTTAGGTCATCTGATATAACTACCTCCAGGTCCCTTTCTATTTTTGGTGTTGTCAGTATCTCAACCCCATTGTGTACTCTTCCTGTGGGTTTTTGTTTCCCAGGTGCATTACTCTGCACTTCCTTGCATTGAATCTAAGCTGCCATACATCTGACCATTTCTCCAACCTTGCCAAGTTTCTTTTCATCCTTTCCACCCCACCTCGTGTATCAACCCTGTTGCAGATCTTTGTATCATCTGCAGAGACATATGTTTCCTTCCAGTCCCTCTGCCATGTCACTTATAAAGACATTAAAAAGGACCGGACTCGATACTGAATTCTGCGGTACCCCACTAGTAACCCCTTTTTCTTCACTGTTCACTCCATTTACTATTACCCTCTGTGTCCTGTTGTCCACCTAATGTTTTACCCAGGCTACCACCCTGGGACCCACTCCCAGGCTGGCTAATTTGTTTATTAATCTTTTGTGCAGGACTGTGTTAAATGCCTTGCTAAAGTCTAGGTAGGCCATGTCCACAGCCCCTCCCTGGTCTACTACTTTGGTCACCCAGTCAAAGAAATCTATTAGCTCTGTCTGACATGACCTGCCTGCTGTGAATCCCTGCTGCCTTGTGTCCTGTGCCCCACTAGCCTCTAGGTACTCAACAATTCTTTCCTTCAGAAGTGATTCCATCATTTTCCCTACCACTGAGGTCAAACTGACAGGTCTGTAGTTTCCTGCATCTGTCTTGCTTTCACTTCTGTGAAGGGGAATCACATCCACCCTCCTCCAGTCCTCAAGTACCACACCACCCTCCCATGATTTGTTAAAAAGGGTAGTCAGTGGTGTTACTAGTTCTCACCTTAGTTCTTTTAGAATTCTGGGGTGAATCCCATCGGGCCCCATTGCTTTCTCCACCTTCAGTTTTAGGAGTTCTTTCAGAACCCTTTCATCTGTGAAAGGACTGATATCAACCCCCCTATCCAGAGTGCTTCTATTGACTGGATTAGGTACCTCTTCCTTTGTGAATACTGAGCAGAAGTATTCGTTCAGTATCCCTGCTTTTTCACTTTCCATCTCTGCCCAACCACCTTCCTCTTTATTCAGATGCAGTATCCCTGCCTTAAGTCTTTCTTTGCTCCCTAATGTACCTATAAAAGTTTTTATCCCCCTTCTTAACTGAGTTGGCTATCTTTTCCTCGGTTTGGCCCTTTGCTATTATGCCTTCCCTGCTTCCTTCTGCTTTAACTGGTACAGTTCTCTGTCCTCCTCATTCTGTGTTTTCTTATACTTCTTGAATGCTGTCTTTTTCTCCCTAACCTTCCCTGCCACTTCTTTTGAGAACCATAGTGTTTTTTTCTTTCGTTTTGATTTGCTTCACACAAAGGCTTGTTGCCTCTGTGATGGCAGTTTTGATGTTTCCCCACTGTTGCTTCACACCATCTTCTTGCCTGTTTGCTAATGCTTTTCTGAGGCACTCTCCCATTTTGACAAAATCAGCCCTTCCTAAGTCCAGTACTTTCACTTTTGTATGGCTTGACTCTACAGCTAAGTTTATCATGAACCACACTGTTTGGTGGTCACTTGTTCCCAGATGGCTATCCACTTCTAGATCTGAGATCCTCTCTTCGTCCCCATTTGAGAGTACCAGGTCCAAGACTGCTCCCTCCAGAGTGGCTTCCAACACTAGCTGTCTGAGGCATGCCCCCTGTAGCGCATTGCGAATGGCCCTGCTCTTGGATGTGGCTGCAGCAAAGGTGTTCCAGTTAACATCTGGCATATTCAGGTCCCCCATCAGCAATATCTCCCCTTTCTCTGCATCCTAAGGATGCCTTCTATTTATTTATTTATTTTTCATACTATCTGTTTGCAAGGCATCCAGCCATCGCTGCTACTGTCGCTGCATCTCTTCTCTGCTTCTCGAGTTGCTGCATTTCTTCTTTTCTCTGTGCCACTAAACATCGAATCTCTTTCTCTCTGCTACATCTCCTCTCTTCTCTGTTTCTCCGTCTCTTTTTTTGTATAGCCCACCATTTGAAAAAGGCAGTCAGGTTTCAGGTTCTGTCACTGCCTGTACTTCTTTTTCCATAACTGGTGCTGGCTGTACAGTCTCAGCTTGGACGTCTGTCTCTGCTAGTTTGGCTGCCATTCTTCTGGTAATGACTCCTGGACTTACTGCTGCAAAATCCATACCTTTCTACTATGCTTCCCTGGTACCAGGTGTAGGATTCTATGCGATCATGGCGAATGTACATTGCCGAAAACAAAAACGACGGTGTACATTTGCAGTGAGAAAAAGAACTTAAGTGTTTCATGTGGGGGTTGCTCCACACACCCCCCTAACTAAAATAACTCTGGGGGGATGCATGTTGGGGAGGGGGCAGAACCAGAACGCAAGGAAAAAAAAAAGGCACAGAAAAGCACAAAACCATTGTGCTCACCCCCAGCCCCGAACCCTGCACCCTCCTCACCAGGGCCAGCCTCCCTAACCACCGTGCCACTAGGCTAGCTCAGCGGCTTCCCCTCTCGCCACCCCCAACATACCTCACGGATGCCTTCCGGTATCCTGTCACCGTCCTCTCGCCCTGCCCTTTCCTGTTGCTACCCTTGCAGGGTAGCCCACAACAGAAGCACCGAGATCGAAGTGCTCATGTTTTGAGTCATTCAGTCTCAGTCGCCTTTTTAACGGTATACCCCAGGTCTAGTGCCCACGCACAAAACTAATGGCTTAGAATATGCACAGCATAAATCCCACTTCTCATACCATCTGTTGTTGAGGCACAGGTCAGGAAGCATAGGAAAACCTGGAGCAGTTTTAAAATTCAAATGTAGCATTTTATTATAAATAACAGTAAATTAAAAAAAAATTAAAATTTTTCAGAACTGTTTACAATTGCAGTACAGAGAAAAAGCCCTTCTGAGGGTTTCTTTTCAATTCCAAATCTCAATCTGTCTGTCTCTCTCTCTCTAGCGAAAGCATTGCTGCTCTTTTTGTAAGTCTTTGCCTGGGAACTCGCTAAGTGACGTCCTGTTTCTCTCAAAATGTTCTTGTCCGTTTCCTTGCAGATGCACAAATAGAACAATGTCCCAAGCTGGCCTCAAACTGACAGCATTGCAAATGTTTGTGCTGCATGGCAAGTTTAACTTGTTGAGTTCCAAATAGCTTTTTACAATCATTTCAACAGTGTAACTATATACATTTCAAACCAAGGGATCCCAGTTTCACATCAAGATTCACCTATATTTTAGAACTGCAGATATGCAAGGAGGAAGAAAAGACAGAAACAGCAAGTGAAGGCAGAGAGATTACGAGGGACAGAGAATTACGAGACCATCAGAGTGATCAGTTCCTAGGTCTCACAAGAACATTTGGCTGCACAACCAGACAGTCAGACAGAAAAAAGAGAGGATAGAACAGGTCCATGTATTTAACTCTGCATGACAAATGGGACAGAGCCTTATTCAACCCTGTCACACCTCCCCGAATGGAATACTCAGAAAAATAAACTGGAAGGTGGATGGATTGATTTAAACACAGAAACATAGAACATAGAATTTGATGGCAGATAAGGACCGCTTGGCCCACCTAGTCTGCCCATTTTCCTACCTAGCAGATAAGCTGCAGATCCTAGTTAACCAACAGCTTACTTCCTCCTACCCCCCACTAGAACTGCCTTATGTCTGTCCCATGCATTCTTGAATTCCCCCACTGTTCTTGACTCCATGACCTCCTCAGAGAGGCTGTTCCATGCATCCACAACCCTCTCCGTGAAAAAGTACTTCCTCACATTACCCCTGAGCCGTCACCCTTCTATCTTCAAATTGTGCCCCCTTGTTCTTGCATATCTCTTTTTCTGAAAGATGCCACCCTCTTGGACTTTGTTGAGTCCTTGAGGTACTTGAAAGTTTCTATCATGTCCCCTCTCTCCCCTTTTTTCCCCAAGGTATACATATTAAACTCCTTCGCCTTTCTTCAGATGTCTTCTGGTGCAGACCCTGCACCATTTTGCTGCCCTCCTCTGGATAGCCTCTACTCTGTCTATGTCTTTGCGGAGATGGGGTCTCCAGAACTGCACACAGTACTCCAGATGGGGTCTCACCAACTGTCTGTACAGAGGGATAACAACTTCCTGTTTTCTACATTTGATGCCTCTTCCTATGCATCCCGATATCCCCCCAGCCTTCCTTACTGCCTTCTCATATTGCTTGCCCACCTTTAGGTCATCTGATATAATTACCCCCAGGTCCCTTTCCACTTTTACTGTTGTCAGTATCTCACCCCCCATTGTGTACTCTTCCTCTGGGCTTTTGTTTCCCCATGTGCATTACCTTGCACTTCTTTGCATTGAATCTGAGCTGCCATACATTTGACCATTCCTCCAATCTTGCCAAGTCCCTTCTCATCCTGTCACTCCATCTTATGTAAAGTAAATTAAAGTAAATTCAGACACCACCTTAGGTAAAATTTTAGGATTAGTATGCAAAGACACCCTGTGTTTGTGAAAAACCAAATAAGGCTCTTTACACATCAGAGCCTGACGCTCGTAAATCCTTCAAGCAGAAGTAATGCAACTAAAAAGGGCACTTTCCATGACAGAAAGCGCAGCTCGCGTCCCGTTTAAAGGAAGGTAAAGTGAGTTTCTCCAACATAAAATGAAGGTTCCATGGGGAGACTGAGTCCTGAATGGGAGGTTTCAGATGCAGAATGCCCTGCAGAAATGTGCAGGATACCTCAAGCTGAGCAACAGCCTTGCTCTCAATAGGTGCAGAGATGGCGGAAAGGTGCACCTTAAGTGATGAGTACCTCAGGCCTGAATCTGAAAGGGAAAGAAGGTACTCCAACACCTGAATACTGGGCAGGTGAATGGATCCAAATGGTGAGCAGCTGCCCAAATGGAAAAGTGCTTCCATGTCATAGCGCAACTGGCCCTGGTGGAGGGCTTGCTGGCTGCCACCAGGATGTCAGTGACCCTAGAGGAACCCCCAAAGCAGGAAACAACTAGGTCCGTAGGAGTCATGCATGTAGATGCATGGATTTAAGGTCCAGATGGACCAGACTGCCCTGGTCTTGGGACAGCAAGACTTTGCATAGAGGTAGAGGAACCAGAGGTTCCACAGCCAATTGTTGCAGCAGAGGAAACCAAATCTGACATGGCCAGAAGGGAGCTATGAAAATCATTTCTGCTCCTTCCAGCTGAAGCTTGAGCAGAACCCTCTGCAAGAGTGGGAAGGGAGGGAATGCATACAGAAACCTCCCCTTACAAGAGAGGGACAACACGTCTCGTCTGAAAACTCCAGGCCCAGGATCAAGCAAGCAAAAAAGTGGCAGTTTTATGTTGAGTGGGGACGCAAAGAGATCCAACTCTGGATGACCCCACCTGTCAAAGAAATATCTTCAACCACTGAAGTGAGAAGTTCCCACTTGTGAACCTGAGACCTGGAGGAGCTGAAACTGCATGCCAACATGTTTTGGATGCCTGGAATATGAACGGCTGAGAGCTCCAGATTGTGCTTGATGGCCCAATAACAAACTCTAATCACCTCCCGACACAAGGGGTAAGAGTGCTTGCTGATGTAGTAGACTCAACATGATTTTCTACTGAATGAGTAATGGTCCCAGGAGGAGATGGGACTGGAAGGCTGGCAGGGTATACTTAACAGTCTGTATCTCCAGGACACTGATATAAAGAGCTTGCTCTATGTCCGATCAGGTACCCTGAGTCTGATGGTCAGTCAAATGGGCACCCCATCTCATGCCGGAGGCATCTGTGGTCAGGATCTGCCAGGGGGTAGAGATCTGGAAAGGAACCCCCCAGAGCAGACTGGCTGAGTCCATCCACTAGGCCAGGACTTTCCCGACTGGGTCAGAGACCAGGACCAACTGGTCGAGGACGACCTTGCATTGATCCCACTGGACTCATAGGGTCCACTGTGATATTCACATATGCAGCCGGCCAAGGGCACCGTGGCAATTGATGCCACCATGTCACCCAGGAGGCACAGAAAGAATCTGGCAGGAACCTTGTGGAAACTAGATGGGCCTGCTCCATCAAACGGGCTGCCCTGTCCTCTGGCAGAAAGGCCTCGTCCTGGCGGGTGTCCAGGACTGCCCCTCTGTACTGGAGGCGCTGGCAAGGGGAGAGGCAGGACTTTGGGAGATTCACTGTGACTCCCCATCCCTTATGAGATGGGGAGTGCATTACAGGGTCTGAAGCAAGCGCTCTCTGGAAGGGGCTGCAAGCAGCCAGTCATCCAGATAGAGGAAGACATAAAATCCCTGTCTCCTCAATGCCGCTGCCAGTACAGCCAGGCATTTGGTAAATACCTGGGGGGCTGAGGAAAGATCAAAAGGAAGGGCCCTGAATTGGAAGTGGGTACCCTGAAACTGTAAGTGGAGGAAATGGTGGTGAGCTGGAAAATCCTGGATGTGCAAGTAAACATCCTGCATGTCCAGAGAGCACAGCCAGTCCCCTTGGTGCAACGGGGCAGCAATCCCTGTATGGTCACCATCTTTTTTTTTTGTCAACATAATTTTTACTGAGACAAAAGGAAGGTTACATCATCTTCCTTACCATCATATCAAATACAAGAAGTACATTTACATAGTACACAGCACATGCAGTAGTCAGGCATATATATAGTTCTTAATTCCATACAGCCACTTAAAATTCTATGCATCCTATATTGGAAACATATCTGCTTCAGCTGCCACCAGCAGTGGCCCCCAAAGCTGGTGGAACACCTCTATTTGACCCAAAGCGGCTAGCTGAGCCCTCTCTATTGACATACACTGCTTCAGATTGTTAGCCCACTGTTGTATACTGGGGGACTAGAAGCCAGCAATTTTGTGCAGTTGTCTTATGTGCATTCACCAGAGCCAATGACCACAAGGTTTCATGACTTAACTTGCCTGGGCATTCGAAGTCAGCTCCCAACATAAACTTAACAGGAGTGTTCGGAGGGGAAAGGTCCAACACCTTAATCATAATATTACGCACTCCTATCCAGAAAGGCATAATTTTAGTGCACAATAGGGCCACGCGCAAAAAATCTGCTTTGGCTGTCTGGCATTTGGGACACTCATCAGACCTGGAAGGATCTAATGAGTTAAGCTTCACTGGAGTGTAGCAGGCCTGATGAAGAAAGTAATACTGCACCTGCTGGAGCTTATTACTCCTTGAACAGGTTATCATACGTTTAGACACACGCCTCCAGAGTTGGTCACTTAGCGGGATGCGCAGATCAGCCTCCCATTTCCCAATAATTTTTTCTACAGTCTCCAGGTCACCGCCACTGATACAGCGGTAATAAGTGGCCACCGGACCAGCTCCCAGCTGTGGGAAGTACAATTCCTCCTCCAGAGGGGAAAGAGAGGCCCAACCAGCTCCTGAGCTCAGTTTCCAAAATGAGCCATAGTCGGAAGTAGATAAATAAATCCCCTCCCTGTATGTTCCAGTGGTCCCTCAGGTAGGAGAAGGGCACCATACTATTCCCCACATAAAGCGGATATACCCACCTTAACCCCCTAAGGGCCCAATCCCTCAGTCTATCGGACATTACCTCAGTAGAAGCTAGCCTCAGGCGAAGTGCCTTGGAAATGAGGGTAATTTTTGTAGAGGCACGTGCCCTATCAATCTGATGATGGGCACAAGCCTCAATCGTTGCTGAAGTGAATGGGTTGGAGTGTTCAAGTTGCACTCCGGACCACAACACCTCCGCCAATACTCTCCCTTGAGGTGTGTCTCTGTGCCCAGTCCCTCCAATTCTAACCAGCTATTATTCAGATCCTCCAAACCAACCGGCAGAGCAGCTATCTGCACCGCCTGATAATAGAGTTTAAAATTAGTCAGACCGAGCCCCCCCAAACGAGAGGGCAAGCACAGTATTGATCTCTTTACCCTGGATGCTTTACCCCACCAGAGGAACCTATGTATAACAGCATCTAGCTTCTGAAAATGGCATTTTGGGATCTGTATTGGGAGAGACTGGTATAAATATAACAACCTGGGTAGTACCATCATGGTAATCATACTTACTCTACCGATTAGAGAGAGTGGAAGTGCTGTCCACCTTTCACAGTCCAAAGTGAGTGTTTTCATAAATGGCCTATATATTAACCCATATAAGGCACAGGCTTTCCCAGATATGAGAATCCCTAGATACTTGAGGTTGGAAACAATCTGCAGGCCATTCAAATGTTGAAACAGGGTATGCCTATACATTCTGTCAGTAGGCTAGACCTCGCTCCTGGTCCAGTTAATTTTGCAGTCAGATATTGAGCCATAGATACATAGACAGTGTCGGCAGATAAGGGCCTATGGCCCACCCAGTCTGCCCATTTGAGCTTGTAAGTTCAGTTTGTTTTCCTAGAAGTCTGTTGCCCCTTGCCCCTGACCTCTAGAATTCCTTTATGTCTATCCCATGCATTCTTAAATCCCGTGATTGTTTCAGCCCCAACCACTTCCTCTGGCAGGGTGTTCCACTTGTCCACCACCCGTTCTGTGAAGAAATTCTTTCTCATGTTTCCTCTGAATCGTCCTCCCTCCAACTTCATCCCATGCCCTCTAGTCCTGGAACATCTTTTTCGTTTAAAAATAGTGTTTTCCTGCACCCTGTTCCTCCCTGTAAGATACTTGTATGTCTCTATCATATCCCCTCTCTCCCTCCTCTCCTCCAGGGAGTACATATTCAGTTCCTTCAACCTGTCTTCATAGGACTTGTGATGCAATCCATGCACCATCTTTGTTGCCCTCCTCTGAACCTTCTCTACCCTGTCTATGTCCTTACGTAGGTATGGTCTCCAGAACTGTACACTGTACTCCAGGTGAGGCCTCACTAGTGTCTTGTATAGCGAATTATGACCTCTCTTTTCCTGCTGGTGATGCCCCTGCCTATGCATCCCAGCATCCTATTTGCTTTACCTGCTGCCTTGTCACACTGTTTCTCACCTTGAGGTCATCAGAGATGACAACCCCAAGATCCCTTTCCTGCTTGGTGCATGCTATATCCTCACCCCAACTGATATATTGTGTCAGGGTTTTTGTGCCCCATATATGCATTATCTTGCACTTCTTTCCATTGAATTTCAACTGCCAAACCCCTGACCATTCTTCAAGTTTCTGCAGGTCCCTTCTCATTCTGTCTACACCCTCTGGTGTGTCTACTCTGTTACAGAGCTTTGTGTCATCAGCGAACAGTGAAATTCTGCCTTCTAGATCCTGCGCAATGTCACTGATGAAGATGTTGAATAGGACCAGTCCCAGCACTGATCCCTGTGGTACCCCACTGGTCACTCTTCCTTCTGTGGCATGACAGCCATTTACCACCACCCTCTGTATCCTGCCACCCAGCCAGTTACCTACCCACCACACTACTGTCCTGCCCACACCCATATTCCCCAGTTTGTGTAATAGTCTTCTATGTGGCACAGTGTCAAAGGCCTTGCTGAAGTCCAGATAGGCCATGTCCACTGCCCTCCCCTGATCCACCTCCCTAGTCACCCAGTCAAAATTTCAACGAGGTTGGTCTGACATGACCTCCCTGGTGAAACCATGCTGCCTTGGGTCCTGTAGTCCATTGAGAACCAGATGTTCCACCAATCTCTCCTTCAGTAGTGCTTCCATGATCTTCCCCACTACCAGGTGAGGCTGACTGGTCTGTAGTTCCCTGCTTCCTCTTTGTTCCCACTTTTGTATAAGGGACTACATCTGCTGTCCTCCAGTCTTTGGGTACCTCTCCTGTTTCCAGTGATCGGCTAAACAGGATAGCCAGAGGTTCAGCCACCACCTCTCTTAGTTCTTTAAGGACCCTGGGGTGCACCCGTCTGGCCCCATTGCTTTATCAACTCTTATTACTTCCAGTTCCTTCAGGACCCTTTCTCGTAAAGGGACTTGTGTCCATTTCTGCACCATTCTCACCCTTGTACTCCTTCAGACCCATTACCCTCCTCTTCCTCAGTAAAGACTGAGCAGAAATACCTGTTTAATATGTCAGCTTTACTGTTGTCATCCTCCATGGCTCCCATCCTCCCCTTCAGTCTCACTATCCCTCCCTTTGTCTTTCTTTTTTTCACTTATGTACCTGTAAAGGTTTTGTCCCCCACCCACTGATTTTGCAATGTGTTCTTCTGTCTGAGCTTTGGCTTCCCTTACTGACCCTCCTGCCTCCCTTGCTTCTCCTGGTACTTCTCCCTATCCCCTTCTGCCTGTGTCTTTTGTATTGCCTGAATGCAATTTTTGGCTTTCACTTTCTTTGATACCTCTTTGGAAAACCATAATGGTCTCTCTTCCTTTTCCTCTTGCTAACCTGCTTAATGCATAATTCTGTTGTTCTTGTAATCCCCATTTTAAATACTGCCTACTGTTCCTCAACCCCTGATTCCTGTCCCATTCCCCTTAATGCCTCTTTCAAGTATCTCCCCATTTTCCCAAAGTCTGCCCCTCTAAAATCCCCCATACTCTAATAGGGCCTGGTGTATCCCATGGAGGTCTTCATGGAGGGTCTGCATGTACAGAAGATCGTCAGCATACATGGTCAATTTATATTCAGTGTCTTTAAGCCTAAAGTCCCGAATCATCGGATCAGACCGAATGTACCCAGCCAAAGGTTCCAGAGACAATACATATAACAAAAGGTAAAGAGGGCACCCCGTCTGCTTCTCCTGCCCAGAAGAAAACTGGATGTCAAGTGTCCGTTCACCAGAACTTGGGCAACAGGGTCCTTATAAAGGGTCCTAATCCAAGACAAAGTATGGCCCAAACCCCAATTTAGCCAAAGTGGCAAATAAATACCCCCACTCCACTCGGTCAAAGGTCTTTTCTGCGTCCAAAGCCAGAATAGTCACCCCGTGTTTATGTTTAGTTTTCTCCCAATGGTGAGCAATGCTCAGTGTGTTTCTAACATTATACTTCCCATATCTACCCCTTACAAACCCAGTTTGGTCAGGGTGCACAATACCTGGTAATAAAGGATCCAACTTAGAGGCCAGAACCTTAGCCAAGCTTTTGTAATCAGCATTCAAGAGGGAAATAGGCCTGTAAGAGGAGCACCACTTGGGGTCTTTCACGGGTTTTGGGAGTACCGTAATGACTGCCGACTGAGTGGAGGGGGGCAACATCCCCAGCCAACATATCAGCCAATGGCTCCAAAAGTATATCCTGGCAACACTTATAAAAGTCTATAAGAAGACCGTCTGGCCCCGGAGCTTTGCCACCCTTGAGTTTCTTAACAGCGACCCTGATCTCCTCCTGTGAGATTGGGGACTCCAGTGATTCAGACAGGGGTTCCGAAATGGATCTCAGGGCAGCCCTGTCCAAAAATGCACCAATTTGCAACGGGGTTGGGGAGATCTCAGATGTGTATAACTTTGTAAAAATCCTGAAAAGCTTGAGTTACCTCCTGTGGGTTATCCACCAAGTCACCCGTTGAAGAATATATATGGGTCAACGCCCTCTCCCCCGCCTTTCTACGTAGCTGCCAGGAGACCAACTTCCCCGCTCAGTCCCCATCAAAATATTGACCAGCCCGGGATAGTAGCATTGCCCTCTCCAACCGGGCCCCTTAGGCCAAATTGTATTGCCATTTCAGCTTCTGCAAATGGTTGCAAAATGCTTGGTCAGGCTTTAGTCTGTGGGCTCGTTCCATCAGGTCTATCTGGGATCTCAGTTCTTCTACGGCCTTAGATCTAGTCCAGGCCTCATGCATTGCATAAGAGATAGTGTGACCTCTGATATAGGCCTTCAAGGCCTCTCATCTGGTTGAATTAGAAGTATCCCCTTTCCTGTTAAATGCGAGGAATTCGGCAATATGAGCCTTAATGTAAGCCTTATCCTTCAATAAAAGAGGATCTAGCCTCCAGGCTTTACTTCCATGGGGCAGACTCCCCAGCTTAAGAACCACGGAGGCCACTGCATGGTCCGAAATCAAAATTGGGGAATAGTCAGCCCCCACCAATTTATTTATTTATTTAGTTTTTGTTAACGGGTAGGTGCACTAGCCAAAAAATGACTATTTTCAGGCACGACCCAGGAGAGTACAACAAAAGGACAACAGTTGAACAACAGCAACATGGGTACAATAATACAAATAGAGGAACAGTACAGCAGTGCTACAAAAATACAATGGGTAGAAACAACAAAAAATAATGGCAAGCATTATACAGATAATGGCAGTAAGATATATAATAAGTGTAGAAACCATGGACCTGACCTGTGGAGTGAAAGGGTTAATAAGATAGTAAGGTTATATAGAGAGAAATGTGAGGAATGTTTGATGGTAACAGGTCAGTACTGGCCAACACCTTATCAATAAGGGCATATGACTTATGGGCATTAGAATAAAAGCTATGGTCTCTGCCAGATGGGAACAAGCGCCTCCAGGCATCAACCAGGCCAGCCTCTCTCATTAACACTGCCAACGCCTGAGCATTTTTTGTCAAAGACACAGGGGTGGTATTGGACCTGTCTAATACAGTATCCAACATGCAGTTGAAGTCGCCTCCCAAAATCCAAGAGCCCCGCCAGGTAACCAGATCTAAAGAGAGTCTCTGAAAGAATTCAGGGTCATCAATATTGGGGTCATAAATTGATCCCAAATTATAAGTACCAGCCCCCGGGAGCAAAACCCTAGTGAAGGCATATCTACCATGGGGGTCCAATTTAGTATCCAATATCTTAAAATTACAGCCTTTAGGTAGTGATATAGATGCACCTCAAGCCTTAGAGGAAAAATTAGCCAAGAGCCACAGCCCCCCCATAAAGGTCTCAGTTTTAGGCGCCTCCAGTCTGGACATATTCGTCTCCTGGAGTAACACAGCCTGCCACTTGGCTCGTCTGGTCTCTGCCATGACTCTTCTCCTCTTGGGGAGCGACTTCAGTCCATTAACATTCCAGGATGCAATAGAGATATGACTAGCCATAATCCCCTAGAAAACAACCATCATTAACCACCTCTTGCATAGGTAAAGCATAGTTATCATACAACTTCCCATGTCACAGTTTAGAATTAAATCCAACCAAACTTAATACTACCCAGCTGGGTAGTACCAAAGGGTCCCCAAAGGGCAGCCAACTAGTACAGCAATGATTGTCGACTGCTGATTCAAGTCCCCATCAGCGCCACACCCAGGTAACCCCCCCCCTCCCTTAAACAGCCCAAGAAAAAAAAACTGTTAACCCTCCCTCCAGTGGACACAAAAAGGCCCACCCTAATAACCCCTGCAAATAGTTGGCAAACATTAGTGTTAAATTTAGCCTGCCCTCCTTAAACAAAGCCTTAAACATATGGGCATCTGAAATTGTAAAAAGTTGCAAATAATAGAAAATAGTCACACGGAGGCATCGAGACATAATTTTATCATAAAGTAAACAGTAATAAAAGCCCCCTTGTTACAGTCCAAATGATGTAACTGTGTATAGTCCTCACAGGATAAGGTCCATGAGACAAAACATATATCCTCATGTAGGAGCAAAGTCTTATTTCAAAGCAAAATTCTTCTGCAATTTCAAAACAGCAAGCGATTTGTCCAGAGCATAACACATAAACTGAATCACGTCTGCAAAGCCCTAATTATCGCATCCAAATTAAAATATAACAATAGTACAAAATGAGAAAGACTTAACTGAAGTGAACAGGCGCAAAGCATAAAATGGCAGTCCCATCTCATTCTGGCTGCGTAGGTACTCAGACCCTAATGAATGATCAAAGAGTCGCACAGGCATAACAGAGATACAATTAAAAAATTAAGAGGGTCTGTGCGCCCAGCAAGACCATCAGACCTGCCATACATGTAGGAGAGGTCACTAGCCAATATACGGCCATAACCCCTCTCAGCTATCTTCCACCTCCTGCCTTTGTGGTGAGCAGCCACTTTCTCCATTTTTTGATATGGAATCAAGCCATTTCACCACCACCCTAGGGCATGAGAAGAATTGTGGTGCACCTCCCAGTCGATCAATTTTCAATTTCGCCAGATACGTGAGAGCAAACAACCAGCCCATCTTATAAAGACGACCCTTGATCTCACTGAATTTTTACCTTCTCATCTGCAGTTGCTTGCTAAAGTCTTGGCAGATATGGACTTTATGGTTGCCCAGCACAATCAGCCCCTTCATCCATGTAGCACAGATATTTTATTAAGCAATGCCTCGGATGGGAGTCCGAAAGCTTAAGGCCTACACAATGAGCTCTTTCCATTTCATAGTGCTGTTGTGTAGGAGGAAGCTCCAGGTGTTCGACCAGCCAGGCATGCAGCATCTTTTTGGGGTCATTCCCCTCCATCCCCTTGGGAAGACCAATAATCCTGAGAGTCGATCTATGGGACCGATTTTCTTGGTCCTCAATTCTATCGGTAAGTTCCTCCACCAACCTGCTGAGATTCTGTTTATCACCCATAGCTGCCGATAACGAATCCTTCAGGCTGCTGACCCAGGTTTCAAGTTCTTCCAGGTGGGTAGAGTGACTAGCTGAAGTCTCGGAGAGACCTGTTACCAGCGACTGCAAGTGTGAAATCTGGGAGGTAATATTGTCAAAACCAGCCTTCATGTAGTGCTGCATGAGTGCTAGGGTAGTAGGTACCGCTGCCAACAATCTTTTCAGATCTGACATTCCCTCCTGTGCCATTGCTAAATTTTGCAGGGTGACCTGGTTCTGTTAGGCCTCGGGGTTGTTGCTTGGAATGTTTCGACGTGCCAAATAAGAGCTTCGACTGCTTATTTTTGCTCCTGCTAGTCGCCACCAATCCCCCAATCAAATGCCACTGCAGACTAAATTCAAACAGAGACCGATACCACCAGATTAATAAAAAAAATGCTGAGTGCAGAACGGAGCTCGGCTAGGCTGCATCTGCCATGGTCAGCGTCAAGCCACGCCCCCCTTGAGGGTTACCATCTTGAAGTGTTTGTACTCTACATAGAGATTCAGGTTGCTTAAGTCTAGCATGGGCCACAGGTCCCTGGTCTTTTTGGTGATGAAGAAGAAGTAGGAAACAAATCCCCTTCCCCACTGAGCCTGCGAGAGGAGCTCTATGTATATTTTCTGCAGAAGCAACTGGATTTCCTCTGAAACCAGAGGCAGATGCACGGGGAGGGTAGGTAGAGTGGATGGGAGAGGTCTCGGGTGGCCACTCCACCATCTCCAGAGTGTGACCCTGAGCTATGAGCTGGAGCACCCAGTCATGTGTGGTCACTGCTCACCACCCTTCCAAGTGGAGAACCGACCCCCGACTACCTCCCCTGGATCTTCAGTTGGAGGGGTGGGGGTGGTGGTGGTGGTTAAGGAGTCAGGAGGTGGAGGTGGGAGCATGCAGGGGAGCTGCAGGACCCCAGGAGGATTGGGCAGCAGCAGCAGCCCTTGCGGGGCGTTGCAGGTCCTATGGCGTTACTGGCCCCTGGTAGTTTGGGCCTCAAGTCTGCTTGCATGAGGATGATGAAAGGGTTGGCACTGGTTCACTCTAAGCTGGGTACAGTAGAGTGAATGGACTGACCTGAGGGCTTTGCCAGACTCCTGTAAATTAGAGATGAGGTCCTGGACATCACTCCCAAAGAGAACCAAGCCCGAAGGGAGCATCTAGAATTCTGGCCTGAACGTCCAGGGCAAAAATAAAGATTATGTACCTATTGTAATTCCGGATCTTTCTGTGCATCTTCACCATTCATCACTGGTGGGTAGTGAGCCGGAGGATCAGGACTCTGCAGGAGTTTTATTTATTTATTTTTTTTGCAAGAGGAGGCGTTGACGTCGAGACGGTGCCGCTCTTGAAGCAAATGTAATACGTGGCACTCGTGGGTTGGACAGCAACCGTCGTTGACACCTCCTTAGCCCCAGTTCTGTACGCTGGCTCAAGACAGAGAATAAGGAGGGAGGGTGGGCAAGGGAGCCTGAGGGGCAGCCATTGGAAAGGATGTAAAACCAAAGGAGGAATATGCTGAAGAGAGTACAGGAAAGGAGGAAGCCTAAGGGATTGGGAGAGTAGGGCCCCAATCTCTGGACGAGTAGAAACGGGTGGAATAGGGAGGGATAGGAGGATAGAGGAAGGAGGAAGAGGAGACACCGCCCTGGATCGCTCTGGAGAAATTATGCCACAGGTCGAGCAGGCAGGCCAGAGGATGAAGGCAAGGCCTAAAGAGGATGGCACTTATTTAGGGATCAAAGGAAGGGCAAGGGCTAAGGACGGATCAGTGTCTCCTCCTCCACCTGCAAAGAAATAAGCAAGAATAACCAGCTTAAAAGGCTCTGGAGAACAACCCCTAGTAATTGGAACTTAGTTATTTTGATGGGGAAGGGGGGTACCTCCAGGGGAGGAACTGGAAGGGTAAATAAAAACAGGTTACTCACCTGTAACAGTGGTTCTAGGAGTGGTATATGTTGTTCATCCACACTGTCTGGCATTGTCCCTTTCCCCTTTAAATCTTGCCGGAAGTCTTCAAGATAGCTCCTCCCACCCACCCGGGTGGTAAATACCTCGGCTCTGCCCCATGACGCCAGATCTAGCCCGCTGGAAGCCAGGTTGTGCGCCTTAAGCCGGGGAGGTCGGGTGGGTGCGTGTGGATGAACAACATATACCACTCCTAGAACTACTGTTACAGGTGAGTAACCTGTTTTTCTAGGAGCATGGATATGTTGTTCATCCACACTGTCTGGCAGACTCTTAGCAGTTCTCTGGGAGGAGGGAGGCAAGGCGCACACCCCCTACTTAGGAAATAGAGATTGGAGAACAGAGGCCCCAAAACCAGCATCACGTTGTGACTCAAGGTCGATGTGGTAATGGGTAATAAAGGTGTTCGCTGACTTCCAGGTAGCAGCCCGACAGATTTCCTGGATAGGAATGTCCCTGGAAGCAGCCACCGAAGCAGCAGTATGGCAGGTAGAATGAGCTCTTAACCCCTTGGGAGGCTCCTTGCCCGCCAATTCATAACACAGATTTATGCATGATGTGATCCATCTCGCAATAGTCCGCTTGGCTGCAGGTCTGCTAGAAGCGGCTTCAGCATAGGTGACAAACAGCTGGCGAACCTCTCCCTGAATTTCCACCGTCCTCTCCTTATAGTAGGAGAGAGCATGCCTTCGGTCCAGAGTATGGAGCCTGTACTCGGCATCCGAGGTGTAGTTAGGGTAATATACCAGCAGAGTCAACACCTGGTTGAGGTGAAACTCTGACACCACCTCTGGAAGGAATTTCGGTTGGGGGCGCAGGACAACTCTATCCCTGTGAAAGACCAGATAAGGGGAGTCCACCGAAAGCGCCTGGAGCTCCCCTGTCCTTCTGGCTGACATGATAGCCACCAGGAAGGCAGTCTTCCACAAGTGTGAGACCTCATACTTGTGCATGGGTTCGAATGGCTTGCCCATGAGCTTTGCCAAAACCAGCAAGAGATCCCACGGAGGTTCATGCACTGGAGGGGATATGTGATCCAGGCCTTGGAAAAAGCACCCGATCACCGTCTCCTGTGCCAACGTCGGCTGACCGGCCCGCGCCCAGTAAGCAGAGATGGCTGCCAGATGCACCCTAAGGGTCGATGACTGAAGACTCCCTTTAGAGAGGGAACAAAGGTAGTCTAGAATGTTAGCCACAGAGCAGGATAAGGGGTCCAGGCTCTTTCCCTGACACGAAATGGAAAATCTTTTCCATTTGAAGACATAACATTTCCTGGTCGATTCTTTTTGAGATGCTTCCACCACGGTGTAGACATCCTCAGAAAGACCCAAAGCCTGGAACTCTAGCCGCTCAGGAACCAGGCTGTGAGGTACAGGGATTGAAGGTCCGAGTGGAAGACCTTCCCCTGGTTCAACGATATCAGGTCCGGGCGTGTACAAAGCCGCTCCGGGGCCCTGTGGCTGAGGAGATCTGGATACCAGAACTGGCGTGGCCAATCTGGGGCTACCAGGATCACCTTTGCCTTGTCCCTCCTCACCTTGAGTAACACCTTGTGGATCAAGGGAAATGGAGGGTAGGCGTAGAGGAGGCCTGGGGTCCACGGTCTCAAGAAGGCATCCCCCTGCAGCGAGCCCGGTTGAGGGGGCGGGTATGGTACAGCCTCAGCTTGGTGTTCTCCCTGGAGGCAAACAGGTCCACCAACGGTTTGCCCCAATGGGAGAACAGATCGTAAGCTACCTCTGGATGAAAAGACCACTCGTGGGATGTCTGGCCTATGCGGCTGAGAGCATCCGCCAGTTGTTTCGCGACTCCTGCCACATGGATGGCTAGGAGATCAGCCTCCAGCCGGCTGATGAAGGTCCAGATCCAGAGCGCCTCCCTGCACAGCAGACGGGAGTACGTGCCGCCCTGTTTGTTGAGGTAGTACATGGTCGTGGTATTGTCCGTCTGGACTTGAACCACTTGACCCTGGAGCTGAGGAGCGAAAGCTGACAGGGCCAGTCTGACTGCTCTGAGCTCCAACAGGTTGATGTGACATCGGGACTCCTCAGGGGTCGAGAACCCATGGGCTCTGTTGTCCCCCATGTGGGCTCCCCAGCCCATGAAAGAGGCATCGATAGTAAGGACGACCGTCGGCTCGGGGCGGACAAACGGGACTCCTTCCTGTAAATGACTCGGGACGGTCCACCATTGGAGGGCGTCCCACATCCTCTGGGTGACCGTCACCAGTTGGTCGAAGAAACCCTGACGCTGAGACCACTGGGCAGCCAGCTCCCACTGAGGGGGTGCATGTGCAGTCTGGCCCAGTGGACCACTGAGGTGCACGCCGACATGTAACCCAGGAGGCGCAGGAAGTCCCGGGCAGGGCGCAAGTGCCCAACCAGAAATGACTGGGCAAAGGAGGAAAGGACCTCCGCCCTGTCCACCAGGAGCCGAGCTCTGGCTTGACAAGAGTCGAGCTCTGCCCCAGTGAAGCCCATCACCTGAGAAGGCACAAGTTCTGACTTGGCCTCATTGATTAGAAGGCCCAGGTGGGAGCAGGTTCGGAGGGTCAAGTCCCTGGACCTCTCCACCTCCTGAAGGGAGGAACCCACCAAGAGCCAGTCGTCTAGATAGGGGTAAATGCGAACCCCTTGACACCGTAGATGGGCTGCCACCACTGCAATGCATTTGGTGAAGACCCTTGTGGCCGATGACAGTCCGAACGGCATGGCTCTGAACTCGTACAGGGTCCCTTCAACCCTGAAGTGGAGGAACTGCTGATGGGATGGACGGATTGGGATGTGGTAGAATGCGACCTGAAGATCCAGTGTACAGAACCACATGTTTCACTCCAGAGATGGTATGATCTGGTTCAGAGTTACCATCCGGAAGGTGCGAGACCTGAGATACCGATTCAGGTCGTGGAGATCTAGGATGGGGCGCCAACCCCCCGTCCGCTTGGGCACCAGGAAATACCTGGAGACGAAGCCTGGGTCTGAAGGAGGATCCAGCACTGGAGCAACCGCCTCCGTGAGGAGGAGCTGCGCGATGTCGTCCCGAAGGGCCAACTGAGTTCCAACTGAGATCCTTTCCTCCTGTGGGGCACGTGCTTGGTTGGGAGGGTACTGCTCAAACTCTAGGGGCAGATCCTGCCCGACCACTTCCAGAACCCACCTGTCTGAAGTGATACCGGACCAGGCAGAAAGGAAGTGGCGGAGCCGGCCCCCCCCACAGGAGGACCCAGAACTGGCGTGACGGGTGCGGGGAGGCCACCCCCGACCCGTCACTGTGCACGCTTGGAGGAAGAGGAGGAGACACCTGGACCAGCACCTCGGCCTCCTTTGCAGGGTTGTTGAGGACCTTGCTTGGGCCTAGGGTGCCAAGCTTCAGCCTGCTGCTGTTGCTGACCTCCCTGGAAGGAGGGCTGTCTGACCGCAGGGGAAGAATGCCGAAAGGACTTCTTGTGCTTCTGCTGGTTCTTGCCCGAAGAACCTTTAGAAGAGGTGGCATCTAAGGTGGCATTAGACTGCTCAATGCGCTGAAGGTGACCTGCTACTCCTGGACCGAAGAGGTCAGTGCCAAGGAAGGGCACGTCAGCAAACTTGTGCTGGGTATCCACCGGAAAGGAGGATAACCTCAGTCAAGCCCTGTGGCGAGAGGTGACTGTGGCAGCCAGTGAGCGGGCACAGGAATCACCAATGTCCAGAGCTGTCTGGACCTGCTGTTTAGCAACCGCCCGGCCCTGGTCCTGGACCTGCTTGACCGTGGTCTGCATGTCTGCTGGGAGATGAGGAAGAACTTCATCAAGCGACCCCAAAAGGGTGCGAGAGAAGTGTGCCATGATCACTGCTGAACTAGCCTGATGAAGGCCTAAGGATGATGCTGCGCAGACCTTCCGGGCCGAGTGGTCCATAGGTTTGGACTCCTTGTCCGGAGGGCAGTCAGTCAGTATCCATAGAGCTGCCCGTTCACCTAAACACTGAGGCAGTCACAAGGCTTTCTGCCGAGAGGTGCTCAGTGAAGCCCGCCAAGGACCCCATGGGCACTGTGTACTTGCGGGCCATGCGGGCAGAGGGAGCCGGGCAGGAGGCTGGACGCTGCCAAAGTTCCAGAGCCGGGACAACGATGGCTTTGGCCACTGGGAAGGCCGCCGATGGGGTATCCTTCCTCTTGAGAATATCCATGAGTGGATATTCTGCTTTCTTCTGAATAGGCTGCAAAGGCATGCCCGTGGACTCAGAAATGAGTCGAAGGATGCCCTGTAAGGAAGATGGCCCTTCTTCCATGCCTGACACCGACAGCGCATCATGAGAGTGAAGGCCAGTGGAATCCGAATCAGAGGAGTCCGGATACAAAGGCCTCCCACCTAAATCCCCCTCGATGAGCCTAGGGCGATCAGGAGTGACCGTAATGGACAGCCTGTGGGGCAAGCCCGAAGTCGGTCGGTCCTCCTTAGAGGGAACCCTTCCCTGAGGCTGTTTTGGTGGTGGTTCCACCAAAATTGGTGGGGAGCCTGTAACAGGCTGAGCCGAGATGCGCACCGGACCCACCAGAGGGAGGACCGGAGTCCTCAACACCGAGGGAGCCGCTGTCGGCCGAAGAGGCTGAGGCCAAGTAATGGCTGGTACTGCTGGGACAGCCGGCTTTTGACCTGTCAGAAGAAGTTGCTGCCACATAAGGTCCTCATAACGTCGACAAAGTTTCCGTCTAAGTCTCTCCTCATCTGAGGAGGATGAGAAATGGTGGCAGTGCCTCTTTCGGAAGTATTTGTGGCCCTTCCTCAGTCTTCCGACCTACGGGGTCCTACTCCTCGATCGAGACTGACGGTGTCAGTCAGGAGAAGCCGGGTTCAGTGAGAACCGGGGTTCCGGCTCTTGTCCCTCGATCGGGATGCCCGAAGGACAGGTCTCCTCGTCGGGGAAGGAGAGAATAGGCGTCCTCTCCAGAGTGTCGTCGACAGGCGTCGGTGACAACGGCTCAAATTGGGTCGAGAGAGATCTTGGTCGGTTCAGCCGTGTCCTCGGCTTCGGTGCCCTGGCCTAACGGAAGGTCCGAAAAGCCGGCAGCCGAGGAGGCGATCTCGACCGTGGTCGAGACCCCCTGCTCCTGAGAGACAGACCGCTCTCGGTCCCAGGAGCGTCTTCTTCGGGTAGAAGATGGTTTAGGATCCTTATCCTTCTTCTTGGATCAGGAGGAGTGCGAGCCCGAGGGCGCTTCACCCTTAGTAGGGAGAGACTGGCACAACTCCCGGAAGGATCCCGTGAAGGTGGAGCCCAAGTTGAGCGGCACGAAGAAGCTTCGGTTAGCCGAAGCTTGGGCAGCTTCTTCCTCGAAGGCCGCCATTTGCTCGAGTTGCTCGGCAGAGCCCGCAGCCGCGGAAACCGCCTATCTGACCTTCGATTTCACCAGTGGATTGCGAAGCTCCGGTCTCCCCAGCTTAAGGCGTGCCTTACGGTCCTCCAGAACGGAGGGATGGAAGGCCGAACAGATGGTGCACGCCGAGGTATCATACACGGTACTGAGGCAGTATACGCACGCGAGGTAGGGATTGGTGCGCAACATTTTTTGTCCACAAGGACACCGGCGAAACCTGGGGGACGACTTGTCCTCCATATCCGAAGCGTTCAGATCTGAATCGTACACTCTTACGAGATTTAAGCCGAGTAAGTGCGGTGAAAACCATCAATTTGACTCCAGGGCCTCTATTGCTGCAAGGTAGCACGAGGGAACCTGTATCTTCCAGCGGAAAGGAAGATCTGGCGTCTTGGGGCGGAGCCGAGGTATTTACCACCCAGGTGGGTGGGAGAAGCCAGCTTGAAGACTTCCGGCAAGATTTAAAGGGGAAAGAGACAATGCCAGACAGTGTGGATGAACAACATATCCACGCTCCTAGAACATACACTCCTGAAGCACAGTAAAAACCAAATACAAGGAGGCACAAGAGGTTGGAGGATAACTGAGGGAACCACCAGAGTCCCCTCCTGCCACCAGACTCCCTCAAGAAGTACAAGAGGGAACCAGAACAAACCCCAGTAGCTACTTGGGCTGAGAGGGGACTCTGGCAATTTCCAACAGCAGCAACTCTCCCTGTCTGCCCACCCAGAGGGAAAAAAAACCCGACCCCAAATTGAAGGGGGTAGGATGTGCTGGAAATTGACCAAGGTCCAAATGAAATACAAATGGGGAGGAGAATCGCCCAGAGACTGAGGCCTGAGAGGGGAAGGAGGGTGGGATTCAGTAATGAATGGTGAAGATACACAGAAACTACAGGAATTGCGGTAGGTACATAATTTTCATATCTTGTCTGTGTCAGTCTTCACCATTCATCACTGGTGGGTGATTACCAAACCCCTCAAAGGGGGCCCAGAACCTCCCTAAGGGACAGAAGTCCCTCAGCCTCCAGTGGGGAGACACCAGAGGAGGGAACCCTAGCAGGCCTAGGTAGGCCTGAGGTTGGTCTGGGTGAGGTGAGGTTCTCCTAGCAGGATAAGGAAGGTGCCTCTGAAGCTCGTCTCACCCTACGGGAAAACAGATGGGTTCCCCCAAAAGAGAGGGCAGTCACCTTACGCTGGACCAGGGTGACAACCGGGAGAGACGAAGCTACGTTGTCCACCTAATGCAGATCACTGTCCCCATCAACCTGGAAGCTACCTCACTGGCATCGTACAATGCCCTTGCTTGGTGTCTCACTAGCTCCAGGCCCCATGTGGAGAGGGTAATGGCCTGTCTGGTTGCCTCTGAATGAGGCAAAGATGCTAGGATTTGACCTAGCAGAGACCAAAAGTGCTTGCTGAAGGCAGCATGGTGGGCCTGATGAGAAGAGATACACAGAAGGAGGCATCTCGAGGAGAAAGCTCTCCTCCCCCAAAAACCTAACTCAACTGAGTCGGATTCTGGGGGTCAATCACGCTGTGGGCTCCTGTGCCCAGTGAGTGTGTTCGGAAGAGTCACACCCAACGAGGGGGTGAGGCAAAGCTCCTGGAGACCAAAGAGGGGCACAATACCTGAGGTGGAGGTCCCTCAGGGCTGGAGGTTGGTTTGAGGGACATCGCCAGGCCCGGTATGACAAATCCCAAAAGGGATTAGGCCAGGAAGGAACCATCAAGTTGGCTGCACCGAACTCGCCTAAGAAGGAGCGCACTGAACAGTCAGGATTGCGTTCACCAAGGGTGGAAAACTGGAGCTAGTCGAGCAGCCCTGATAGGAAGCACTGATAGCTGGAAAGATCAGCCACTGGGGATAGGTGGACAGAAGAGTTTTCTCCCTCAGAGGGAGCCAACGAGTCCGGAAAGCCAGATTTCCGGCTGCACAGGGGAGTGGCGTAATACCTCCTGGTCTATGGACTGATAACAGGCAGGGAACAGTTCAGCCGTGGACCTGAACTGTTCCTAGGTGAGGGGCCCTGCAGGACCAGAGTGACCTGGGAAAGGGGGTGGAGCTGGCAGAGGCAAAGGGACCAGGCACCTTCAAGGAGGGGCTCGACCTCTTCCAGGCTAGGGGACCTGCTAGGAGACCTCAAAGGAGGAGGAGGAGATCCAGTGGCTCTGGCAGACGAAGGCCGCTCAACCGAACTGGAGCGGCCAGAGCAGAGTCCAAAAGAAATTCCCCCACAAGGCGACTGGGGCCGCATGAACCCAGAAGGAAGGCCCCTAACCTCTGAAGATGAGGTGCCTCTCAAGGAGATCTCAGGGGAAAAAGCCGGATCAGCACTGCAACTTCTCCCTGAACTCCGATGGGTTCCCAGAAAAGGGCGCTGCCCTGACTCCAGCCCCCTCAACCCTTTGGATGGCAAGAGAGCTCGTTTCCTCGTAATCAGCCGAGGCAAATAACACCCCACAGCTGCCTTCTGAGACACAGCCGGAGGAGTAGTGCCCTCCCCTACCTGAGGTGCTCCAGCCAACCCAGAAGCAGGGTCAATAAGAACAGCCACCAGAAGGGGTATGCCTCCCAAGGTGACAGATGGATCACCAACTCCAGGCTGTTCTGAGGCACCACCCGGGGTACCAGAGGACTGGTCGGAGCCACCAATCCTGGAATCGGTAGAAGCCATCCGCTCTGAGGGAGAGGGCTGAACCGGAGCTGCTGTGCTGAAGGTAGTGGAATCGGTGGATTCCTGAGAATCCTGAAGCCAGTCTGGGTCAGCCTCAGAATCATCCTCCCTGGACTACTCCCCAATCCCTCTCAGCCGCGGTGCCACAAGAGACACCTCAAACTAGAATTGCGCTGCCCACGGCACCGCCCCCGTCCTTGGCACCACAAATGGTGCTGGAGTTAGAGGCTGGCCCCTGTGCCACTCGTGGCGCCACCCCAATCCCTGGCACCAGAATCAGGGATGGCACCAGTGGACGCCGCCAGCCCAGGCGCCTCAGACTGTGACGCCAGAGGAGGCGACTGCCTGAACGGTGCCTCCCGCCTGACCTCCAAGGGGGCCGGGCCTCCTGCACTATGGAAGGAGTTCCTGCCATGGCAAGGCTGGAACTGGTGGAAACCCCCTCCTCCGAGGGCTGTATAGACCTGGGATGGGACCCGGAGAAAGGGCCAAGAACCCTGCTCTTGGTGACCTGTGTACGCGCCAGTCCCCCGAAAGTCGGCGGCATACATCTAACCTTCAGCACGCACAACTCCAGAACATGGCGATCCATGGAGAAACAGGCGTCACATCTGTCCATATCACAGTTCGGTCCCAAGCAGGTAAGGCGGTGGTCATGCTAATCTGTGACAAAGTCGGACGCAGGGACACTGACACATCGGAGGCCGACCCGCCCTCGAAGATTTTTTCCTGACCCCTGAACCAGACATGACCGGACAGAAAAACAGGAACCAAAAACAGCACTTGGCATCGACGAGAAATAAATAGGAAAGATCTTACCAGCTGACACCAAGGACGGAGCAGCAGAAATAGGACTGTAGAAAACTAACCGACAGACTAGGCCACAGAAATAATGGTGTACCACGCGAGGTCGTGCTCACTTGACAGCGGGAGAAGCAGAACTGGGGCTGAGGAGGCATCAATAATGGTTACTGTCCAACCTGCGAGCACCACATATTACCTCGGCCTCCAGGGCAGCACTGTCTCGATGTCTACTCCTCCTCTTGCAAAAAAAAAAAAAAAGTTCCCGCGGGGCTCTAATCCTCCAGCTCACCACCCACCAGTGATGAATGGTGAAGACTGACACAGACAAGATCCAGAAACCCAAAGCTAGGAATGGCACCGAAGCCAAATGCCAGCCATAGCCCCTCACCCAGAGGGTCTATGGCATTGTAAGATGCCCAGAGCACATGGCTTCTCACATTTGAGCCCGACTTCATGAGTTGGGCAAGCTGAGTTTTAGTAGGATCCTCAGGCAGAGTCCCTGGCCTGGTCCCAGGTGGCATTTTAGTATTGTACCATATGAGTCAAGTAATTAATGGCCCAAGTTGCCAAAGCAAAGATCCGCTTGCCAATCTGGTCCAGCTGCTGAGATTCATGGTCTGGAGGAAGAGCACTAAGGTGCTTGGGCTTCTTAGAAGAGTTGTGGGCTGTGTTGATGACCACAGAATCGGCCTTGGGATGGCTCTCCAAAAAAGGTTTGCTCACTGGCGCATGTTGAAGCTGGTCTGTCTTTTTGACGAGGAGAGGGATAGTGAAGGGGTGAGCCCAAGCCGCCTTGGTGACATTCTCATATGACTCAATCAAGGGTGGCACCACTACTGGCAAGGCATCCTTCTGCCAAAGAAAAAGTGCCAGGCAGTGTCTCTCTGGATCTTGCTCCTCCGTCTCCCATCCCATAAATGACTGGATGTGTCACATCAAGTCCATGAAGGATGGATCATTAGGTGGGGACTTCAGTACCTCCTTGGGCATGTCCTTGCCAACCAAAGACTCACCTGGGGAAGAAGATCATCCTGATGATTCAGAATCAACCTCCGAGGACTTGCTATCTGGTACCGGTGACAGAGGCCGGCGCTCGTTTCACCCGACATGCAGATCCACATCAGGCCTGGTTCCAGAGGACCCTGACGTATGGGAGTCAGAAGGTCGAGCCCTGCCCGGGTCCCTGGGCTGTGGATCGGGGGGGAGGGGAGAAGCTGGAGGTGGCCCTTTAGGGGTGGGGACTACCTCTGCATGAATGCCCACCATGATGAGAAAAGGGCATTGTAATCCAGCTGTGGAGCAATACTGTACACTGGCAAGAAGGGCAACCCCAGGGCCGGTTATGGAACAATGGCTGCGGGGCCGGCGACAGGTAACCCTGCATAGGTGTAGGTGGCACCAGTAAATGATCCGGCGATGGCCCAGCCTGTGTCCATTATGGCGAAGGCTGAGGCAAAGGCGATGCTGGTGTTTGGCCCACTGGCTACGGCACCTGTAGTACTGGGGATGGGCTGGCAGGTGAAGGTCTGGAGCGCCCAGGTAAAGGGACCGCAAGTGCTAGGTCCACGGGAGAAGCTGGTGCTTGAGCAGAAAGGGATCCCCTGGGCAGCAGCAGAGGCAATGCTGGAGAGGAGCAAACTGTGTTGGGCTACAGCGGGTGCTGCCTAGCAGAACATGCGTTGGTCCCTGAGGTGGGAACCAATGAAGGCAGAGCTGGGGCCAGAAGGGCTATAGGCGCACAGTCGCCACCCGAGAGCCCAGAGTTGGCCGAGCCACCTGGCTGTGAACCCATAGAGGAAATGGGCCTGAGCTCAGGGGTTGTGGGGGGCAGGAGAGGACTTCCCCTGCCTCGAAGAGTCTCCATTTGCAATAGAGAGGAGGGCAGGTGGAGGAGCCATCGTAAGCCCAGAGGAGAAAATGGTTGGAGGCACCAACCCCCCTCGGGAAGAGAACGCCATCGCAGTAGAGGATTTAAAAGGTGCCTTCGACTGGGAAGCTGACCGGGCCCATTCTCAGTGTTTCTCCTGGTGTTTGTGCCTTACAGATTTCTACCTGTGTGAGGAGAGAGACCCGGAAGACTGTGCCGCCAAGGCCGAAGAGTTCCTGGCCTGCAGCATCTTTTCCATGGCAAACAGCTTCTGTTTTAGAAGATGGCTCTCCAGTGTTTTCAATTAACATCTTCAAGTGGCCTGGTTAAATTTCTGGCAATGCTGACAGGCTTCAGTGTCGTGGCTGGGGCCTAGGTAGATCCAGCACAAAGAGTGACCATCTTTTTCTGGAATCTGTTTGCCACAGGCACACTTTATGGAGCACTTGAAAGATGAGGCTCGTGTAGAAAACAAACTCGTCTGAAAAACACCAAAAAATCTGATGTTTAAACAGAAACAAGAGAAAATAAAAAAAGTGTGGTAAATATAGGAAATGACGGTCGACTGTAGCTGCGACATTCACTAGGTCCGATGTGCATGGGTCAATGAAGGAAAAATAACTGGTAGATGTGGGGGACCATCCTCCTATATAGCCTGTACTTATGTCAGATGACTGACATCTGCGGGGGGCAGTCCCTTGTGGTAGACTGCTAGCTAAAAGTTTTCTGTGTGGTCCTAGTGCCTGGTGGCATAGTCCTACCGGTGTGGTCTGCTGCAAGAACCTTCCTTGAAGTAAGGTTTACAGTTACAGGTGAGTAATCTAGTCTTCTAGGGGTGTGGATATGGTTCATTTATCCACAGTCTGGCAGACTCCTAGTAGTTCTCTGGGAGGAGGGGGCAAGATGTACACTTCTACTTGTCGAACAGTGACTGGAGAACTGAGGTCCCAAAACACACATTCCAGCGTGACTCAAGGTCAACGCAGTAGTGGGAAGTGAAGGTGTGTGCTGACTTCAAGGTAGCAGCCCTACAGACTTCTTGTATGGGGATATCCCTGGAAGCAGCCATCGAGGTAGTAGAATGTCTGGTGGAACGGGCCCTAATCCCTACAGGACTCTCCCCACCAGCCAACCTATAGCAGAGGTCGAGGCACGATGTGATCTGCCCTGCAATCATCTACTTTGCTGCTGGTCTGCCAGGTACAGCTTCAGTGTAGGTGACAAAACAGCTGGTGAGCCTGTCCCCAAATCCCAGCCATACATTCCACATAACAGGACACCATTCTCTGCAAGTCTAGGGTATGAAGCCAGCAGTCAGCCTCCGATGAGGGCTAGGTAATGTATACCTGTACGTTAATTACCTGGTTATGGTGAAACCCCAATACCACCTTCAGGAGGAACTTTGAGATGGGGAGAAGGATGACTTTGTCCCCGTGGAAGAGCAGGTAGGGAGACTCCACCAAGAGCTCTGCGAGTTCCCCAATCCTTCTGGCAGATGTGATGGCCACTAGGAAGGCCATCTTCCACGAAAGGTGTGATAGCTCACATCTGTGCATCAGCTCGAATGGATTACCCATAAAAACAGCCACAACCAACAGTGAGTCTCATGGTGGAGGTGGATCATGAACCAGTGTGGACAAGTGGTCAAGGCCCTTCAAAAAGTGCACAACCACCTTCTTCTGGGCCACCATTGGCATACTGGGCTGCACTGAGTAAGCAGAGATGGCTGCCAGGTGCACCTTAAGGGTCGTCATTTGCAATCCCAGCTGGGACAGGGACTAGAGGTAGTCCAGGATGCTAGCTACAGGGCAGGCAAGAGGATCAAGCTCCTTGCCCTGACACCAGATGGAAAATCTATTCCATTTCAGGGCATCGCACGGACGAGTGGATTCCTTCCTTGCATGCCTCCACAGCATCAAGGACATCCTCAGAGAGACACAAGGTCTGGAACTCTAGCTGCTTAGGAACCAGGCCATCAGGTGCACTGACTGAAGGTTCAGGTGGAGGATTGCCCCCCCACCCCTCCCAAATCTGGTCAGCAGGTCTGGGCAGAGGGGCAGTCACCAAGGAGACCATGCTGAAGCTAAGGAGATCTGGGTACCAGAATTGCCTTGGCCAGTCTGTAGCTATCAGATGATCTGCACCTTCTCTTTCCTGAACTTGACCAGTACTCTGTGGATTAATGGGACGGGAGGAAAGGCATACACGAGACCCATGGTTCGGGATGAGGAGACACAAAACAGCCTTAGTTTGGCATTCTTCCAGGAGGCAAAACAGTCCAACAGGGAGAACAGGAGGTTCACCACCTTCTGATTCAGAGACCACTCATGTGACATCTCTCCTACCTGGCTGAGAGTGTTTGCCAGCTGATTTTTCTCCCCAGCATGAATCGCCAGATTGGTGCCCCGGCTGTGCATGAGGGTCCAGATGTGGAGTTCCTCCCAACGAAAGGGAACAGAGTGCATGCCACCCTGTCTCCTCAGGTAAAACATGGTTTTGATATTGTCCATCTGGACTTGAATGACCTGGCCCCTGATCAGTGGAACAAATTCCGTCAGCGCCTATCACACTGCATGGAGCACCAGCAGGTTAATGTGGTGATGGGACTCCTTGGGGGACCAGAACCCATGGGCCATGTGACCTCCCTGATATGCTCCAGATGTTCCAGGACCAGCCCCCACTGGATGGCATCCTACATTGGCTGGGTCACTGTGACTGGGTGGTCAAAGTGACCTAGGTGCTGGGACCACTGACAGCCCAGCACCCACTGAAGGGCACGTTTGCCAGTGGGCCCAGCGGACTACACTGGTGCAGGATGCCATGCAGTCCAGCAGCCATAAGAAATCCAGGGCAGGATGCAAGAGCCCAACCAGAAACTATTGGGCAAAGGAGGTTAAGATCTGTTCTCAGTCTACTGAGAGGCAGGCCTTGGCCCGCAGAGAGTCAAGTTCTGCCCTGATGAAGCCCTGCAGCGCATGGAGACAGCCCCTGCCACTGCATGGGTGCAGGAGTCGCCCATGTCCAAGGCTGTCTGGAGCTGGTGTTTAGCCGGTGAACGTCCGTGATCTCTGATGACTTCCACCGCTACTTGCAGCTCTGAGTGGAGGAGGGGGAGGACAATGTTGAACATTCCCAGCATGGAATTCCCATAATTGCCCATCAGGATGGTAATGCTAGCCTGCGGGAGACCCAGGGTAGTCGCAGCGTACACCTTTTTAGCGGCACGGGACTCCTTGTCCAGGGGCTCGTCCACAATTTCCTGGTGTCCTGATTTACAGATCACCAAGTTCATAACCAGACCTTTGGTCAAAGGGTGGTCGGAGAACCCCGAAAGGGAGCCAGTAGAGACCACGTACTTACACAGAAACACAGAAGTTGTTGGCGGATAGGGACCATCTGGCCCACTTAGTCTGCCCTAAAAAACCTACCCATGCTGTCACCGGAGACTTGCAGACCATACAAGCCAAGGGTGCCATGCAGGATGCTACCAAAGCTCCACGGACGGTTGCCAGATGGCCTCAGCCACAGGGAAGGCAACCCACAGAGATTCGTCCTGGTCCAAAACGTCCTTAAGAGGGTACCTGGCCCTCTTCTGGACTCGTTCCAGTGGGACAGCCATGGACTCTGCAATCAGGTGGAGCAGTGCCCGGAAAAAGACCAACCCCTGGTTGGTGGAGGGCTCGTCGATGGCACCATGTTCAAAGAGTGCAGTCCTAGAGGAGGCCATGGACTCCTGATCTAAGTCATCTGATGACTCCTCAAAGACAGCCCTTAGCTGTATTGCTCCACAGACTTCCCAGGACTTGTCACCCAGGGTGATCCTCACTAACAAATGGCCTTGCAAGCCAGAAGCCAAACAGCCAGGCCTCTTTTATTGGATCACCGACTGGTGGCTGTCGGGGTGGCAGCTTTACTGTGATCGTCAGAGAAGCAGGTGTTGGAAGCACCCACCAAACTTGAGCCAGTGGGAGAACAACTGGCAGCTGCCAGGGGACTACAGGTCCTTGGGGTAACCCCCTACCCTGCCCCGCAATGGCCCACTGCTGCCAGAGAAACTCCTCATAAGACTGGCACATTTTTCGACTCTGCCTCTCCTCGCCCGAGGACAAGGAGCACCAACAGTGGCACCTCCTGGTCGAGAGAGATCGAGAGCGCAAACACCTCAACTGAGATCTCCACTGTCAACTAGGTAGCACCCATGTAGAGCGCTGATTATTGAGCGCTGCACTTTGGAATGACTCAATAATAGCGCTCTACAAGACAGCGAGAGGTGCAATACGTCGCTATATCCTGTATAGCGAGTATAGCAAGGAGCTGTACTCACTACTGCAGGATATAGCATCCTTTGTGGCAGATTCCTGCCGAGCTGCTTGCATAGCGTAGTGGTGTAAACCACCACTTGCGATGCAAGCAGACCCGGGTTCGGGTCTGGCTAGAGGCAGAACATTTTTTTTTTTGAAATCCAATAACGTGCCCCACGGTCCGCACCCCCCTTGGAGCTGGTTATTTAAGTTCGGGCGGTGCATATGTTAAGTATTGTAGCGACCGTCGGTACAATATCCATTGCCCTTCTGACCATGGGTTCAAGTGTGTCCGCTGTATGTGATAGGCAGTCTTTCAGACTCGCCTTTATCACACAGAACCATTCTACCCAGTTGACAGCGAGTAAGTGGAGTCTCCCTGGTGCAGGCCATAGATATTGTGTTGGTCCATGTTTAACAACACAGCCGTCGAAGACCAGACCTCGATTGTAGGCTTGTCCTGAACAGAACTGACTGGGAACACTGATCAAACTAGGAGGAGGTGACCTGTTCTTCCAGCGGAAAGAAAGATCTAATGTCACAGGGCAGAGTCAGGAGACACATCTGCCCAGGTGGTGGGAGAAGCTTAGCTTAAAGATGTCCGGCCAATCGTCACATTCCAGCGAAACTGCTAGAGTGTGAATAAGTGAACCACATCCATGGCCCCAGAAACACCTGTATTTTCTATAGATATTATACTTTATTGTATCATATATAATACATTATAAAACAGTGGTGGGAAATGGAGCATTCTGAGTGGCTGACAGCATTTTTGCAGGATTAGGTTAATGTGTTGGTTTGGCACTAGCATGAAGCCACTTCATGGGTTGGGTTAACTTCGTCAATCTAACCTTAGGGGCATAAGGCCCTCGCCACCCCCAAAGGTTAGCTTAACTGATGGTAACCCAACCCCTGACCATGCTTTAAAGGAGAGCTGCCTTGAACCTGCAAGCCTTTGTTTTCTACACAAGCTGTTTTTCAAATGCTGGCTCACATATTGTTATGGTCCCAACATTACTGACCTTTACAGAGCAACTATATACTTTGGCATGTACTTTGATAACTAAGATGTTTCAATATAATTTACTAAAGAATACATTTTTCATTTTCAATGTTCCCTTCCAAGATCTACAGCACATCTTGGTAATCTAAAAACTCTGTATAAAAACATTCGTCTCTCTACCCTGTTAACCTCACACTGCCTTTGTTTATGACATCATAGTGCTCACCATGACAACAGATTGTGATATCACAAACAGCAACCGTGTGGTTTGCAGGGAAGAGTCAGATACATTATAAAGACTCCAGGCCAGATATTCAGAGATTGCTGCAAGCGTAGCACAGCTATTTGTGCTCATCCAGCTCTGGCGAAATTTAGATGGATAGCATTTCCCAACGGAGCACTACTATCCAACTGTCAGTCCATGGCGCAGTGCTAAATGGATTTGCAGTGCCTACACAGACAAAGGCTGCATGTGGCCCACATGAGATAGCGTTGTCTGAAATGGGATAGCGCGAGGTCCCCTGTGGGCCATATTCAGCCCGAGCATGCAAATGAGCCCACTGGAAATGCAAGGCCCTAAGCGGCCATCAGTATGTCCATTATCAGTTCATCTGCATGGGGAGCAGCAGCCCCTTTGCACCTCTGTTCATGTTAAAAGCACTCCTTGGCAGTTCAGTGGTTCCCTGCACCCCCCCTCCCGATCGTCCAGCAGATATACATGCTACAAGTCCCTAGTGGTCCAATGGTTCCCCCGCTCACCTAATCATACATGCAGCCCCACCAGCCCACCCAATGAGCCCTGAACGCTGCCCCTCCGCCCGAGTGCCGGTCCCATGAAAGTGGTAGCAAGCATAACCCTCCTTTCCGTCCTCAGCCAGCCACAGTCTGACAGTCATGGAAGCGTGATCATACGATTGGCGCTCCATTACTATCAGATGGTGGCTGGCCAGAAACTTGACAGTCGCGAGGTGCAGGGAGAAGGGTCCTTGTCGGGTGGGTTGGTGGGGATGCATGTGTGCTGGGGGGCAGGACGCTGGATTTCCAGAGACTTGTAACATGTACCACTACTAGGTGATCAGGGAGGTGGGGGCTCAGGCTCAGTGCCCGGTTAAGAAGTAATTTTCAGTGGCAGTAAACAGCACCACTTGGGGAGCTGTTTACTGGTTCAAACCTTTGAATATGCTACTATGCCAGTATGCATGACGGTACACTCTCACTTGCATAGAGAGAGTGGTATTTTAGTGCCTTAGTGCTGCCAGGTTTGAGGGGTGCTCTGAGGGCCTCTGAATATGGCCCTGCCTGGACCACTAGTGCAAGCCCGGGTTAGTGCTGGCACCAACTCTTGAATAGCAGGGCATCTGTGAAAAAAGTACTGCATTATCTACAATATTTAGTAGACCAACAACAGGGAAAAGAAAAAAAAACAACTAGAAAACAAAGTTAAAACATATTCGGTGTAAATCTAGTGTTTTTATTCTTTCTTATAGTAGAGAGTTGCTCTTTAAGTTTATTCAGTAGGTGTTTCTGATGTGCACTCTGGAAGTCAGTACCATTTTTGAACTGTATGGTGCAATTTATACTCGGGATAAGAACTTGCACTGATCGTTGTCACAGTGCATAGCTATTGTACTACAGAACTCTGAGCTCTAAGTGGACATAACATCACACAGTTGTAGAATAGTACTTACCAGCAGTGTACGCATTAGAAGAATACACTGAGTTTACAAAAAGGCCACTAAAGTTAGAAGAGTAACAGAACAAGATCCCAATATATGAAAAACAGCATCTAGAGGAAAAAAGTTACTTACATGTTCAGTGCTTTTCTCCACAAATATTAAAAACTGATGAACTTGATAAGTTGAAGTTTCCCCACCTCATAGTCAAAGACCCTCCCTGTACTAAACATTTACATTTAGCCACAACTCCCCACCATCCCTATGCCCAAAAACAGTTTTTCTACTGTAAACAATAAGACAAGATGGGGTGTTGGTTGTACTGACACTACCGCACAACCAGGGGCATAGTAAGACAAAAGGCTGCAGGCTGAGTGTCTTCAGCCACTGGAAGTGCAGCTGTGGCAGCTCAGCCAACATCCCTGAGTGTCTTATTGCACTTATAAAATGGAGTTTGTGTTAAAAATGTGAGAACATTTTGAAAACCAAAAATTTTAATAAGTGTTTAAAAAATCTGTAGTTTTGTGTGAAACAGTACCTCTGTGGGTAAGCTGTCACAAGAGGGAGCCAGTCTGAATTGAACTGTGTGTCCTTTGTACGAACTGTCTTGAAGTCCCTCCCTTAGTTGTGTTCCACTTTTTTTTTTTAATTTAAATTAACAAAAAAAAAATGTTTTATTTTGTGGACTAAACTGAAAATAATTAGTTTTGGTTTTCATGTGGAGTGACCGAGTGGACCAGCAAGGTAGCAATGTGGACGAAAGTGAAATCGGGATTTGGGACTGCCACATCAAGGAGATGATATTTATAGTAACTGGGACTTTTTCATACCCATTGGTTGTGCTGTTTCAATCCAACGGGCACAAACAAGTTTCAGCCAATCAGGATGCAGGACTCTCAGTACTCATTCTATAAGCAGCAGTTAAGCCCCTACTCTTCAGCTGCCCTCAGCAGATTAATATTAGCTGAAGGATGGCATAGCTCTGTCTAACATGTTGCACTACTATGCACAGCCTAAGAGGAATCCCTGCAGAAGAGTGCTTGTTTGCAAAGTATATTAATCCCTGCTTATTAAGATGGGTGGACCTGATGAACCTAGAGTCCCTGACAACCTTAAAACAAAAAGACACATATGTAGCTGTCCTGCCTACCCACAACATGGTACTTGTTCAGCTGCACACAGACAGAAAGACACTTCATTTAAATGCCTTTCCAATGCTCAAGGCACTTTACAAACGATAACTTGAAATTGCATAAACACATTATTCACACAGTTCAACAATACCACATAAAAAACAAACAAAATAACATTACAAAATAGAAACACAGAGAGTACCAATTTAGAATACTCAGAGTAATCATAGCGGAGAGGCAGTTTGTAGGGAAAGCAGTCAGTGGGATCCGTCAAAGGATGCTAGGAGAGAAGAAATAGCCCCAGTTTGTTTTGTGCATCTCTCCAAACCATACACAAACTGAGCTCTGGAAAAGAGGGTCAGGAGTACAAGCATTGTACGGAGAGATGCAGAGAGACACAGAAAGGAAAAAATGAGATAGCTCAGTGTGTTAGAGCCATACTGCTCCCCTCTCCCCACACAGTTACTGCGGAGTTGCTGGAAAAGGACTGAGGAAGAGTGGATCAGCCACAGTGCCCTACTTTTAAAGTACTGACTGACCTAATGAATGAATGGAAGTGCTTCATATTTTTTGTTTTGTTTTGAGGATTGGCAAGTCTACCCACCAAAGCTTGTAATGTTTTAGTTTTCATTGTAAATGTATGTACAGGTTTCTCCATTGCTACCATCTACGAATCATTCGCTTAAACTGCAGCATCCTTTTGCCAAACCAGCAGACCTGAGATTTGAACTTGCAAGCCTCAATGAAGATTCTAGAACCAAGGTAAAGGGATAGCTCCTCTAGCGGAGCTAGTATGAGATCCCTAAATGGTACTTAACATGGTTGCTTATTCCACTCAAAATGTAAGTTCTATTACATCAACCTGCATCACAAATTGTACTAAATATTTCTAGTTAAATGCAGAAGTTTATCTTCATAAACATGTTACAGAATTTCATACAAGAAAAAAGGCAGTCCATTTAACTAATAGTCCTTACCTTCAAACCGCTCTGAAGGCACTGCATTATCCACGGTTGGCGGTACAGCACTGTGTTCCTTTTTAAACTTATCAAAGGCCTTTTTGTTAATGTCATCTTTTTGCTGAGGATCTTAACAAAAATGGAAAGCTTATGTTAATGAAACAATTGTTAAAAATGTAACAGTAATGAAGCAATTGTGTCTAGATGCATGTATTACATTACACAGCAGCTGTCTGGTTTCATATGAATTCATGTATTTTGCATTAATACCACAATGTGAACTGTTCTGTTAAGAACTGGACTTGCATTGTGTGCTGGCAACAGTCAAAAAGAACAGTTACGTAGTTACCACAGTGTTAGATCTTTGAGAGGATCGCCTCCATTGGGTCACATCTTTGGAAATACAGACGGCAGGCACTAGGACCACATGGAAACATTTGCTAGTCAGGGGCTGCCGACGATGACGTCCCACATCTGCATTTACATAAACGTGGACGGCCCCATCATTCCTGAGTTCCCCTCCAGAGGTTAGACTTGGAGGACCTCCAACTGTGGGGAACCAGGGGTTTATACCAACACCAGGCATATGAGAGGCATAAGACAGGATATATGATGCATGGCTTAGGCTGAGGCACAATATCTGATGTAACCCTCACTGAAGCAGAAGGTGGACGGAGGGACAGACAGCATGGCCTAACAGGAGATTGTCTCAAAGATCTATTGTTATGGTAAATACATAACTGCTCTATCTTCTTCGAATATAGCTCCTCCTGTAGGCCACACCTTTGGAATGATTCCCAAGCAGTCCCAAATAAAGCTGGGAGGAGGGTACAGTCGGATATATATTCATGACAGGAGACCTTGCAATACAGCAAGTCCAAATCTGGCACATCTCGCACCTTTTCCCAGGGCCCCCCCTCCTTTACTCGCGTACTCTGCTCCCATCTTGCACAGTATCACAGCTGATCTCAGACAAACCTGTGATTGTTGCACTTGCAGCTAATCCGAGTACCTCTGTCCCCATTATTGGTTACCCTATGCACGTCATACCTCACTCCCAGTGTACCCCATTATCCACGCATACCCTGTTCCCAACACTCCTAATTAACAATCTCATCTACCCGTCCCCCCCTTGCCAACACCCTCGTCCTTTCTACTCACCACCACTGTTAAATTCCCACCAATGCTCCATGGTACACCGGGAATATACTCTGTTCAGGTTGCCTCTCCTTTGTAAAGATATTGCGCCAAGGGCCCGAGACTCTGTTCCTATGTAGGTGCCTGGGTCACTGTTCTTTGTATATGAAGAAAGTAGTTACATAAGAACTTAACGTAACAGTAGATCTTCAAGACAGGCTCTTGCAGTAGGTATTCACCAGTAGGACTAAGCCATCAGGCATCAGGATCCCACGGAAAAATCTTCTAGCCAGCAATCTCTGGTGAGGACCGCCCTCACGTCAGCTGACCAACGTCAACTAGTGTCAGTATAAAGGGGCGGTCCCCACGCCCGCCTTCCAGTTCTCCCGCCAGAGGCCGAAAGGGCATGACAGGAGAAGAGGAAATGCCCCCTAGAAGGAAAAGAAAAACTCAGGGGGACGGAGGAAGGGAAAGCAATACCTACTGCAAGAGCCTCTCTCGAAGATCTACTGTTATGGTAAGTTCTTACGTAACTGTATTATCTTACTTCAAGAGGGCTCTTGCAGTAGGTATTCACCAGTAGGACCGAGTCCCAAGCAGTATGGAACAAGTCTGAAATTCGAGAGGAGGAGAAAATCATCTGCATATAAACAGAATGGCAGAAGAGGGACTCAAGAAAGGAGCCCCTGCAAGCCTGCCAAACCGAAACCCATCCTGCGGCGAGAGGCAACGTCCAAGCTGTAATGTTTCGTAAAGGTATGTACAGAAGATCAGGTGGTGGCTGCACAAATTTCTGCAGCTGACACATTCCTGAAACAAGCAGCGGAGGCAGCCACCCCTCTGGTGGAATGCCCTTTTACATGACCCAAAAGGGTTTTGTTGTACTTGTCACAACAGAAAGTAATGCAATTAGCTAACCACTTAGAGAGGCACTGCTTGGAAATAGCGGTGCCCTCCCTCTTGGGTACAAAGGAAACGAAAAGTTGGTCTGTTTTCCTGAGATCCTTTGTTCTGCTGGTACAGTATCTGAGATCCTATGAATGTCTAGAGTATGCAAAAGATGTTCTCCTTGGTTAGAGTGTGCTGGGAAAAAGACCGGGAGCTCAATGGACTGGCTCAGGGTGGCCTCAGACACCACTTTAGGAAGGAACTTTGGGTTAGTATGCATGGCCAGTCTGTCTCTGTGGAAAATCATATCAGGGATTTTGCATGAGTGCCTCGAGCTCGGAAATCCTTTGAGCAGAAGTGATGGCCATGAGAAAAAGCATCTTCCAGGAAAGGAAACGCAGATCAGCATTGGCTGCCGGCTCAAAGAAAAAATTACTCACCTTAGTAATTGCTTTTCTTCTCATGGAGTCTTGCTATATTAGGACTTATTGCAGTTAGCCACTGCACTTGAACTGCCCCGGAGAGGAAAGAGTTAACTCCAGAGAATCTGGAGTTCTAAAGCGCGAGGGCTCTATACCAAAGCTCTATCTGGGCAGTTTCAAATGAAACTGTCAGATCTTTACGAAGCTAACACTAAGCAACAAGTCTGTGTGGAAAGCTCTACACTAGCCAAATGGCTACCTACTAGTAGTAATAACAACAATATAAACAACAATAGGAACAATAACAATAATAAGAATGAATAATGGTATTATTAGTTTTCCCCCCTGACAAGCACTATTAGGACCCCACCTTCCCCCAAAGACTCAAGTCCAGGAAGGGGGCCAACAAATCACTCAACACAGAAAACCCTAGTTCCCTAACCCTAAATAAAAGAGGGTGAAGGGAAGAACTACAATGGCATGACACAGTGCTTGCACTAATTTGCCACCCCCACCCCAGTAGAAGTTCTGAGAGGGGCAGGTTGGGGGGGTGGTCCTAATATAGCAAGACTCCATGAGAAGAAAAGCAATTACTAAGGTGAGTAATTTTTCTTCAAACACCATGAAGTCTTGCTATATTATGACTTATTGCAGATTACACAGCAGTACCTCCATGGAGGAGGGTCAGAACCTACTTAGGAAATAGGCTCTGAAGCACAGCTGTGCCAAAACGAGCATCTCTCCTGGACAGAAATCCAGGAATAATACTTGGTAAAAGTGTGAACTGTCTTCCAAGTAACAGCTTGACAGATTTCCAGAATGGGAATATCTCTAGCAGCCACTAGATATGCAGCTGTACACCTGGTGGAGTGAGCCCTCAGTCCTGAGGGGGGCTCTCCTACCTAGTCTTTGATAACAAAAATGGATACAAGAGACAATCCACCTTGCAATTGTCCTCTTAGTGGCAGGTTCCCTTTGCCAACCTCGCCCTAGGTAAGGAAGAGTTGGAGGGATTCGAACCTGTGACCCTTGGTGCGTTACAAATAGTAGCATAAGGCTCTTTTGACGTCCAAGCTGTGCAGTCTCCTCTCACCTGAGGAAGAATGCTCAGTGAAAAATCCTGGGAGAGAGATGGGTTGGTTCAGGTGGAAACCTGAAACCACTTAGGGACAAACCCTGTGTTAGTCCTAGGGACTGTCTTATCCCTGTGGGGAGAGAAAAATCTTCTTCCACTGCCAGGGCCTGTAGTTCACTTTTGCGTCTGGCAGAAGTGAAACCACCAGAAAAAAACATTTTCCAAGTGAGAAGCTTGAGCTCTGCTGGGGACAGAGGTCCAAAGGGGTTTGCATTAACTGAGCAATGCAAACATTCAGGCTCCATGCAGGAGCTGGTTCCCGAAAAGGAGGGTTGGAGTGAAGCAACCCCTTAAAAACTTGGAAAACACAGGTTGAGAAGAAAAGGAAGCAGGCTTCCCTGCTTGCAGAAAAAACAGAGACAGCTGCCAGAGGAACCCTTAAGGCAGCTGGCCCAAGACCTAAGGAATTTAATATGGACCAAAAAGTCCAGAAAATGGGCAGATAAGCAGACTGTGGTATAATCTGCTTCTCAGCGCACCAGACTGAAAACCTGTTCCACTTAGAATTGTAAGTGGCCCCAGTGAAAAAGCTTCCTTGAAGCCTTTAAAATATCCATGACACCTTGAAAAGGTGTAAATCAGCAAATTCTAACTCCTCAAGAGCTGCCTTGAGAAGGAGGAATTTGAGGTTTGATACACACTCTCCCTTGTGCAAAGGCCAGTAAGTCGTGGACTCTGGGCAAGCTCAGGGTAGGGTGGACTGTCAAGGACAGAGACAATGGGTACCAGGGCTGTCTAGCCCAGTTTGGAACAATCAGAATCGCTTTGCAGGGCTGAGATCTGATTTTTACTAGTACCCTGAAAGAAGGGAAAAAGGAGGAAAGGTGTACAGAAACTTCCCTTTCCAATCCAAGTGAAAAGCGTCCAGGGGGGCTGATCCCAGCACTGGAGGCCTCAACAAAACAGAGAAAGTTAGTGGTTATCTGGGGCTGCGAAAAGATCTATCTGAAAATGAGCCCCATCTGGCAAGGACTGAACCCAGCACCTGAGGATTCAGAGCCCAATCGTGATGGCCCTGAGAATCCTGCTGAGGGCATTGTCCTTCCCTGGGAGGTGAACTGCTATCAGGGAGGTGTTCAGGGAGTAAGCCAGAGACCACCACTTCATTGCTTCGGTGCACAAGGCTGATGACCGAGTGCCCCCCTGCCTGTTGATGTACCACATTATTGTGGTGTTGTCTGTCCTGACTTGAACTACCTTGTTCTGGACAGAAGCTGAAAACTCCTAAGAGCTAGAAGACAGCTCTGAGTTCCAAAAATTGATGTGGAGCAGAGATTCCTAGGGAGACCACACTCCCCTCGTGGACAGGTCACCTAAGCGAGCTCCTCACCCTAACACAGGAGCATCCGTGGTGAGGGAATGAGGAGGACCCCTAGTTTTAGATTGCTTTGATCCTGCCACCAGTGTAAGGCCAGGATCAGGGATTGGGTCACTAGAACCAATTTGGAAAGGGAATCCCTCCTTTGGGACCAATAGGCCCTCAGATGGAACTAAATGTCCCTCATCTGGAATCTTGCTCCCTGCACTACAGCTGTGGAAGCAGCCATATGCCCTAGTAGTTATAGCAAATGCTATGCTGGTCAAGAGACTCTTGAGTAATGGAAGATGCCAGGGCAAAGAGACTGGCTACCCTTTCAGAGGAGAAATGCCCTGGCTAACTTTGTGTTCAACTCTGCCCTATGAAAGTTAGTACCTGAACTGGTTCGAGAACTGACTTTGGTAAATTCAGCAGGAATCCCAGAAAGGTGAGAAGCTGCTGGGTGACTTGCAAGTGGGATTTACTTGATCTGGAGACTGACCCACTAAGAGCCAGTCATCCAGGAAAGGAAACAAAGCAATCCCTTGCCTTCTTAAAGAGCCACTACCACAGCTAGAATTTCAATACCCTTGGCGCAGAGGTAAAGCCGAAGGGCATTGCCCTGAACTGGTAGTGGCCTGAGGGTAACCTGAGGTACTTTCGGTGAGAAGGCCTGATCAAAACATGAAAAATAGGCATCCTTGAGGTCCAGGAAAGCTAGCCAGTCCCTGGCCTCAGCCAGAGTTAACATTTTTAATCTGCTTTCAAAAGATGCTTGTTCAGGTACCTTAAATCTGAGATGGACCGCCAATCTCCTGCCTTCTATAGGGTAAGAAAGTATCATGAGTACAGCCCCTTGCCCCGTGGCAAGGAGGGACCCTTCTACTGCTTTGCAGTTCAGAGGAGAAGAAACCTCTGCTCCCAAAGCAAGGGATTCCGAAGGATTTGCAGGTGGACCTGTCTGGCTCTCATCTTTGGAAACTGTTTGAAGCTGAGAACCAGACCTATTACTTCCAGAACCCACTTGTCCGAGTTAGGGACACCCAATTCTGGCTGAAATAAAAAACCAACCTGCCCACTGGTATAGGAGAATCGGCCCTGGGCACCCCATCAGGGTGCCTGCTTGGCAATAGTCTTAGGCTAAGGGGAGGGGGACGGTTTACTTGTGCCCCGTCTATCTCTGCCTCTGAAGAGACCCCTCTGGCGAAAGCAGAGGAGGCCTGAGCCTCTACCTGGGCACTTTTGTAGGTAATCATCCCTGTTTTTCATATAGCTTTCTGTTTGTTCCTCAAACAGAGAATTACCCACAACAAGAAACAAATCCATAGACTTTGACAGAGTATCTTGGGACAGATTAGTGCATCTGAGCCATGCCAACCACTGAGCTACAGAAGTGGTCATGACCCTAGAGAAAACAAGATTAACACCAACAGCAGTATGAACTTGAACTTAGAGCTTCAGTGCCATTAGCAGCCACCTGTTCCAACCTGCTAGCCAGCTGGCCATGGGCCTGCTTGGCTTAACTGCAATCACTCGTCCCCACCTAGATTTCCAAATCTAGCCACATAAGCCATACAACTTGCCTGTCTGAGTCCCACAGAAGCTGCCATATACTGTTTTCTTGTCATGGCATCAATCCTCCTGGAATCCTATTCAGGAGGATGTGAGGCCAGGGGAACTAGCCTTGACACAGGCTGCAGCTTGTACCACACCTACATGACTACACTGCTCAGTGAGGAAGTCTGTAACAGAGCCTGACGAAATACACCTTCTGTCCATTTTTTATCTTACAGGAGGGACAGAAAGAGGAATCTTATAAAATCTTTGTTGTTTACTTCCTAAATGACTTATGCAAAGGAAAGACAACCTCCCAGCCCATCATTCCTACATAATCAGGCTCCCTTTACTCATCCATAGCCTCCTCTAAAGGAAGCTGGGGGGATTCTGCAAGCTTTTGTAAAACATAAACTGAGAAAAGGACTCAGACAGAAAAGGAGGAGATTCTAAAAGTCTGTCTGGAGAAAATGTCCGCTCAAGTGGGCACGTCCAGACCCTACCAGCCACACACATGTATTGATCAAATTTCTCCTCCCACTCCTGTGGTTCATAACAATTCCTCAACATCATAAACCTGAACCACTGGAACTGAACGAGCCACCTTTTACCAACTGTAGATGGATCGACAGGACCTAGAAACAGCGACTGGACAATCTGTATGGCTTAACTACTTCTGCAGCAGTTGGAGAGACAATCTTGGACTCCAAACCTACTGATTTCTCTGTCATATTAATTTTTTTTTTTTTTTTTTTTTTAAACTGGTTCCTCTGAACCATCCTTTTGCCCGAGGAAGTCTAGCCCTGGTCAGAGGGCACTCCCTCTGGTCCAGTGGGTACTGGACCGGGCTGGCCATCCGGGTCAGCGGACTTTTGGCCAATAGTTCCCTGAGCCGGCCCTATCTCTTTTCAGGGTGGCTGCAGAGAAATTTTAAACACCTGGCAGTCTGACAGGAGGTGGTCAGCCCCCAGACAATAAACACAAGTGGTGTGTGGGTCAGCCTTGGCAAAGCTTCTCACAGCATCACAGTGTTGAAACCCAGTGGCCCGGTTTTTCTTTTGGGTTTTGACATAATGCCAGCCTAACCAAAACTTGCTCCTTTTATAGCGTGCTAGGCAAGACACCCTTATCGGTTCCTAACCGTTTCACCGGTATTTGAAAAACCCTATTTAAAATCAAGGTTTTTAGAACCAATAAGAACCGGTATCACGACTCTAAAAGCCCAAAACTTTAAACGTTAAAATAAGCAAACTGATCGGTTCAAAACCGGCCCGATAACTAAATTTCCACACAGACTTTACATTTTGTACTTACGGTTTACCAGATAGAGCTTTAACGAAATCGGTAAAATAATTACTTTTGCGGTTCAAATGAACCGAAAATACCGCTTGAACAAGAAATGAACGAGCTGAAAGAGCTGATCTCCGAGGCGACTGTTCAGTGAAGCGGAGTAAAGAATCTGACAGTTTCATTTGAAACTGCCCAGATAGAGCTTTGGTATAGCGCCCTCGCGCTTTAGAACTCCAGATTCTCTGGAGTTAACTCTTTCCTCTCCGGGGCAGTTCAAGTGCAGTGGCTAACTGCAATAAGTCCTAATATAGCAAGACTTCATGGTGTTTGAAGGGGGGCAGCGTGAGCTTCTCCAGAATGAAGCTGAGGCCGCAGGGAGGGGGCAGGATTACGGATAGGGGGCTTCAAGTGAAGGATCCCTCTAAGGAACGTCTTGGAGATTTCCAACTAAGCTACTGACTTATCCCCCACTGGAGGATGGTAGGCTGAAATGGCCGCCAGATGCACTTTCAGCGAGGAGAAGCTGAGACCCAGGTTGTAGCGGTACCTCAGATAATCCAGGATCCTGGCTGCCGGGCAAGAAAAGAGTTCCAAATCCTTGGAACCTGCCCAGATGGAAAACCGCTTCCACTTCACAGCATAAGTAGACCTGGTGGAAGACTTTCGGGCCTCCACCAGGATATTGGCAACTTGAGAAGAAATGCCAAAGCAAGCAGCAGCTATGTCTGCAGGAGTCAGGCATGCAGATGGAGTTATTTAAGACTTGGATGGACCAGTGTCCCCTGATCCTGGGTCAGCAGGTCCTACGACAGCGGAAGAGAGATAGGAGGCTCTTCTGAGAGCTGTTGCAGTAGAGAGAACCAAACTTGCCTCGGCCAGAAGAGAGCGATGAGAATCATGCATGCCTGTTCCGCCCAGAGTTTGTTCAGAACTCTCGGAATCAAAGGTACTGGAGGGAAGGCATAAACTAACCTGTCCCTGCAACACAGAGACAGCGCGTCCTGCCAGAAAACACGTCGCCCTGGAGTGAGCAAGCAAAAAGTGGAAAGTTTGGCGTTGTCAGGGGAGGCAAACAGATCTTCCTGTAGCGTCTCCCACTGAGCGAAGACACGGTTTACCACATCCTGCTTGATTTCCCACTCGTGGGATCTGGCCGATGAGCGACAGAGCATCTGCCAGAGTGTTTTGTACACCTGTCACGTGGACCACTGTTAGATGTAGGTTGTGCTGTGATGCCCAATACTACACCCACATCGCCTCCCGGCACAGGGGATAGGAACGAGTTCCCCCTTGTTTGCTGAGGTACCAGACAACGCACATGTTGTCTGACTGTACCAGAAGTTGGCTGGGAAGGATGAAGGGATGGAGAGCCTGAAGAGCATACAGGACCACCCTCAGTTCGAGAATGTTGATGTGTAACCGATTCTTGATGTTGGACCAGTTCCCCTGTGTCTTGTGCTACCTGAGGTGGGCTCCCCAACCGGCCCCTGAGGCATCCGCTGTTAGAGTCTGGGTAGAATGAGCGGAGCGGAATGGAACCCTTAAGCTGAGGTTCTCCTGAACCAACCACCATTGAAGGTCCCTGATCACTGGGTCTGAAATGAGGACCTCATGATCCAGGTCATCCTGGGTCTGATCCCATTAGTTTCTGAGAGGCCATTATTAGATCCGCATGTGGAGCCGTGCCGGAGGGACAGTCGGAATGGTTGCTGCCATAAGGCCTAGAAGGCAAAAGCTCTTCCGAGCCAAGACCCATTTTAGAGAGGTCAGGAAATAAGCATGAAGCTGCAGAGTCTTGATCATGTCCAGAGGGAGGAAAGCCCAGCCCAGGGTCGTGTCCAACACTGCCCCAATGAACTGCAGCCGTTGGCAAGGAACCAAATGAGACTTGGCATGATTGATGGTAATGCCAAGATTGGAAAAGATCTCCAGGGTGAGGAAGAGGGAATGCTGAAGGTCCTCCCTGGAAGGGGCTGCTATAAGCCAATCGTGCAGGTAGGGAAATACCTGGATCTCCTTGGTACGCAGAAAAGCTGTCACTACCACCAGACAGTTGGTAAATACTTGGTGAGCCGAGGATAGGTCAAAGGGAAGGGCCCTGCATTGGTAGTGTTCCCCTGGAAACAAAAACAGAGAAACCTGCAGTGGGAGGGGCGTATAGGGATATGCAGGTAGGCATCCTGCATATCCAGGACGCATAGCCAAAGCCCTGACCTGAGCAGGGGGAGAAGGGTCTGCAGAGAGAGCATTCTGAACCTCTTGTACTCCATATATGGATTGAGGGTGCTGAGATCCAGAATGGGCCTCAGATCACCCATCTTCTATGGTGTCAGGAAGAAATGGGAATAGTAACCCATCCCCTGGTACAGCGGGAGGATGGGTTCTATTGCCGCCTTCTGCACAAGGGAACTTATTTCCTCCTGCACTAGAGGAATGTAGCGTGGGGAATAAGATAATGGTGGAGGAGGTCTTTGGTGGGGAGGGGGGGGGGATTCTGAGTGAACTCTATTGAGTGTCCCTCTGACACCAGTTGGAGCACCCAAGAGTCGGAGGTTATCTCTCCCATTCCAGTAGGTGGAAAGAAAATCTTCCCCCTACCAGCTCCTCTGGATTGGCCAAAGGAAGAGGGAGAGGCAAGGAGTCAAAAGGCCGAGTGCAGAGTAGCGGCCGCAGCTCTGGGGGCCTTGCAGGACTTGTTTGGAGGGGCTTTGGCTGCCGACACAGCTCTACAGCTCTACATTTGTTTGGGCATTGAGCCTGAGTCTGCTTCTGCTGTCAATGGTTTTGACATTGAAAGGTACATTTCTGTCCTTGAGGAGGTTGGTACATGACCTGGACCGACTTTAAGGTTTGCCCTTTTTCTTGTAGGTCAGCCGATTATGTCTTTGACATCACCACTGAATAGTACCGACCCCCGGAAGGGGGCGTCCTGGATGGCAGTCTGTATCTCAAGTGCCAGGCCGGAAATGCGAAGCCAGGCATGGCGCCGTTACCCAACGGCGAATGCTGAACTTCTGCCAGCCGTGTCCACTGCATCAGAGGTGGCATGGAGCATATGCCTACAGACAGACCTAGCTGAGTGGACAAGGTCTCCCAGTTCTTGTTTGATCTCAGAATCTGGAAAAGAAACTTAGACTCCACCTGACTAAGGATGGACTTCTGGTAATCCCCCATGTGGGCCATGTAATTAAGGGCCCTAATGCCCAGAATAGAGGAGGCAAAGACCTTCTTCCCATACTGGTCCAGAAGTTTTGATTCCCTGTCGGGGGGAGAACAGCTCAGGTGTTTAGGATTAGCGGTTCTGTCGTGGGCGGCACTAATAATGACTTAATCCGCCTTAGGGTGAAGGCTAAGAAAATCTTTGCCTTCCAGGGATTGGTAGAGCCTATCTGCCTTGCAAGGAAGAGGCACTAAGGAGGAAGGCTGTTTCCAAATAGCTGAGACAAGAGCCTCGTGAGGTTCGATCCAGGGTGGAATCACAGTGGGTGAGGATTTAGCCAGATCTAAGTGTATGGCTAACCTCTGCTGTTGGGGATCTTGCTCCACTGACTTCCAATCATAAGATGCCTGGATTTTCTTTAATAACTCCAGGAAAGAAGGATCTTCCGGAAGGGATTTAGGAGAATCCTTCCGTTTGGGAGTCTCTGGAGTGTGAGGCTCGTCTCCTGGGTCCGAGGGTTCAAATTCACTGTTGGGTTCAGAGGACTCTGGAGAGCTTGAAGTAAATACCGGAGGAAGGGGGAGTTCGACCAGTCTGGAAACATCCAGGGGCAGGAGAATTCCCTAGAGCGAGAGCCAGTTGAAGGTGCTGGTCTGGTGACCGGTAAAGGTGGAGAGGTCTCCTCCAGTCGACATGCAGGGCCCAGTGTTGGGTCCAGCGTCAGCCGACACTTACCCAGTTCCGAGGTGAGCTGGGATTTGGCTTGAGCCCACTAAGAAGACAAGACTGCCTTCAAGTCCACCTGCGGCTGTGGAGGAGGAGGAGGACTTGGTTGGGGACCCACAGTATTGGTACCCGAAGCCCGACGGCGGGAAGCTTGGACCAGGGAATCCTGACGTTGGGTACTGTGGCATCGGATATTGTGGCGTCGGGTACTGTGGTGTAGGATATCCCAGCGCTGGAAGGTCGGAAGGAGCCAACGGTCCTGACGGATGCCTAACTGGAGGGCCTGACTGATCTGGCGTCGGCCCGGTGGGTAGTGGGGGCGGGAACAAAGGCCCCATAGGAGGGTCAGGAAAAATGGGCCCTGCCAGCCCAGACGGCGGAGCTGAAGGTCGGTCGTCAGTCAGTAAGCTGGGCGACGGTGGAGGGTCCGTCATGTCGGATCCAGTGTCAGAGGCTCTGGCACTGGGGGGGCAGGGGTACCCCCGACGGCAGAAATGTCCCTTGGTACTCATCCCCAGCCCCAGCTGGAGAAGTAGGGGCTGACTCCAAAGGAGGAGGCGGTGGAGCCTCCGGCGGCAGTTTGTTAGGCTTCAGCTGCGGCAACCCCCGAACATCAGGTGTAACATTAGGACCGGACGGGGGATCACAGGTTGGGCGTTCATCGCATGGGACAACCGTCGACGTAACAGCATTATCGACTTATTAGACCCACTCGCACCGCTAGGCTGTGTGGAAGAAGCGGCCGTAGCAGGAGTGGGCCTCCCTTGCCCGGGCGCCCGTCAAGCCAGGCCTTGAGCCCGATATGGGGCACTTGGACACCACCAAAATGGCCGTCAAAGAACCGGTCCCCCGGAAAGGAAGCTATCTATTAGGCCGCGACTCCAGCCGAAGTCGATGGGGCTGTGGATGAAGGGTCCCTGCCCTATGCTTCTCCTTGTCCCATTTTTTTTTCTTAGGGTGGCCTTCGGGAGAGGTTGATGTCTGCCTAAGTTTTTTCAATTCTTTTTCCATGGAGGCCATCTTTTTCTTTAGAATATGGGCTTCCAGGGACTGCTGCCGCCTCTTCCGGGTGACCTAACTGAACTTCTGGTAGTGGACGCACTCCTCCATGTGGTGGTCTGGGTCTAGACAGAAGAGGCACAGGGAATGGCCATCCTTATGTGGAAGTTGGGATCTGCACAAATCGCACTTATTTTTATGAGAGTCAGATGGCGTCAGGGACGACATACACAGCCGATAATACTAGAAAAATAAAGCGATGAAAACTTCGGAGTAGGAAAAGAGGAGTAAATACTCATCCAAAATGGCGATGCTATTAGCGCTGTTCTTCCGCGAGGTATGTTTGCAAGCCGATGGTGAGAAAGAATTGGAAGGCGGGCGTGGAGACCGCCCCTTTATACTGATGTGTGCTGATGTTGGTCAGCTGACGTGGGGGCGGTCCCCGCCAGAGACTGCTGACTAGAAGATTTTTCCGTGGAGTCCTGATACCTGACGGCTTAGTCCTACTGGTGAATACCTACTGCAAGAGCCCTCTCGAAGCAAGATCTAAACTTACAGGTGCTTAGGTGTTTTTTTATATGCGATAGTATACCTGTAAATGTGTATACAGGGGTGTGTACAGGGGGTACATGACAATTCGCTCCCGTCAATACGCTCCCTACATAATCGCTCCAGACAACTCGCTCCCTTTGTAACTCGCTCCCACTCCCGCTGTGCAAATCCTCTGACCTTGCCTTGCAGACCAAAGTAGAGATCGTTTAACTGCTGCAGAATTTGTTCACTGCCACTACTGTATTAAACTAGAAATTCAGAAATCGTTTAACTGCTGCAGAATTTGTTCACTGCCATTGCTGGCAGATAATTTCGTATGCTGCTTTCGTTAACTGCTGCTATTTATTCAGTTTCAAGAAATGCTGAAATTAATTTTGTTTAAACCAAGTTGTGCTGCAGAATTTGTTCAATTTAACACACTGCTGTGAAAATCCTCTGACCTTGCCTTGCAGACCAAAGCACTATAATTGATTAACAGAGTAAACTACAGTGCAATCAATTAACTAATCACTGTATAAGCTGTACTCGTTTATTTAATTAGTATTGAATTAATGTAACCCTGCAAACAACCGCCTGCTGGTTTCTTCGTGTGTCCTGACAGTATGGCTTGCCATTTTCTAACGTCCGAACGACAGAAGAAGAAGCTTGTAGATGAGTGTAATTGTATTTACGTTTAATTTAGTTTAATGCTGCATAATTATTAATAATAAGGCTGTTTAATTTCATTTAATTGGATCACTGCTGAAATGCTACTGATTTGCAGAGTCGTTTAATTTCATTTAAAGCTGCATAATTATTAATACTAATGCTGTTTAATTTCATTTAATTTCTTCACTGCTGAAATGCTACCGATTTCGTTTGTGCTGCAGAATTTAACACAGGGAGCGTATTGTCATGAGCAGGTAATTAAAGGAGCGAAATGACTCGGGGATGTATTGTCGGGAGCGAGATATCAGGGAGTGTATTGTCGGGAGCGTGTTGTCATGCTCCCGTGTACAGGTACATGTATTTACTGACACATTAATCCTGTAGACAGTACTGTATATATACCTGTGTAAATATTCTGCACATAATTATACTGTATCTACCCTTGTCCTTATTGTACTATCCCTGTTGCTTTGTATTCAAATTGCTATAAGTATATGTTGTCCCCACCGGGAGCTCCTTGTAAATGAGCCTGCTCAATGGAGTTTTTCCTGTCAATAAACTTGAACATCTGTGAGAGACTGTCCAGACTGTAATGTTTAGTAAACGTGTGGAGAGTGCTCCATGAGGCTGTAGCACAAATATCAGAAGCAGAAACATTTCTGAAATGAGCAACACAAGTGGTCATTCCCCTAGTGAAGTGACCACCATCTGCATCAGGGAGCTCCCTACTGTACTTTCTATAGCAGAACGTAATACCATGTGTCAGCCATTTGGACAGGCACTGTTTAGACACAGGGGTGCCCTATTTCCACAGGGGCGAACAAAAAAAAAAAACAACAGAGGACTGCCTGAAAACTCTGGTGACAGTAATATAGTATCCGAGTAGTCTATGTACATCTGAAGTATGGCGCAGTGCCTCACCCTGATTGGCATGCTCAGGGCAATAAACAGGAAGGCGTATCATTTGATTCAGTGTAAATTCAGATATCGCCTTCAGTAGAAATTTAGGATTTGTACACAAAGAGACTCTGTGGAAAATCAAATAAGGAGGTTCACACATTACAGCCTGAAGCCCTGAAATCCTCTGAGCAGAAATGACTACAACTAAAAATATTTTCCGTGACAGGAAATGTAGGCCACAACTCACAGCTGTCTCAAAAGGAGCCAATGTCAGTTTCTCAAGCACAAAATTCAAGTCCCAAGACAGGACTGGATTGCAGATAGGAGGTTTCATATGAAGAATACCTCTCAGAAAAGTACAGCACACCTCTACCTGGGCAACCGTACGACCATCAATAGGGAAATGGAAGGCTGATATAGCAGACAAATGCTCTTAAGTGAGGAATACTGTAAACAGAGTTTAACAGTGACAATATGTATTCCAGCAAAGCATTTACGGGACATGCAAATGTGTCTAGATTCCTCGAAGTAGTCCACAAAGTGAACCCCTTCCATTTTAAGGAATAGGTATGTCTGGCAGAAGGCTTTCTAGCCCCAATCAGAACATTGACAACTTTACGGGATAAAAACGTGCAAAGGCTACGTCTTCAAGAGCCATGCATTCAGATGTAGAGACTTCAGGTCTGGATGGACCAGGGATCCTCTGTCCTGTGACGACAGGCCCGGACACACTGGTAGGGTGACAGGAGGCTCCACTGCCACCTGTTGCAGAAGTGGAAACCATATCTGGTGAGGTTATAATGAAGTAATCAGTATGATAGTCGCTCTCTCCATCTGCAGCTTGAGCAGCACCCTCTGTATTATAGGGGGAAATGTGTACAGGAATTTCACTTTCCAAGAGAGGGAAAACTCCATGCCCTGGAATGAGCAAGCAGAAACACAGCAATTTTATGTTGTGTGGCGGTGCTAAAAGGTCCAAAGCTGGATGACCCCATCTTGAGAAGAGATCGTCTACCATGGAGGTCAGCAATTCCCAAATCTTGGACCACGACCTGCTTAGCCTGTCTGCCAAGACATTTTGGATACCTGGGAGATACATGAGTGACAGTTATAGGTCATGGCAAAGAGCCCAGTACCATACTCTCATTGCTTCCTAGCCTAGGGGATAGGAATGAGTGCCTCCTTGTTTGTTGATGAAATGCATCACACTGGTACTGTCCATCTGTATTAACAGAGGAGCTAGGCACAAATGCTCCTGAAATGCCTAGAGGCGGTACAGGACAGCTTTCATCTCCAGGACATTTATGTGCAACATGGCCTCCACCTTGGTCCATGACCCCTGCTTCTGGTAATGGCCAAGATAAGAACTCCAGCCAGAGCCTGAGGCATACGTGGTGAGGATTTGTACGGGAACTTGTAGAAGAAATGGAATGCCTTTTAATAGGGTTTCGTGATCCATCTACCATAGCAGTGATCTGTGAAGCAGGGATGTGATGAGAACCATTTGGTCCAGCTTGTCCATCATCTGATCCCCATGGACCCAGCGTGTCCACTGAGGAATTCTCATATGTATGCGAGCCGGTGGCACAGACAAAAATGGCTGCAGCCATGAGACCCAGGAGATGCAACATTGTTCTCACAAAGACATAGTGACTCCTGTATACCAAATGAGCTTGGGCAATCAAGTTTTCTATTCTGTCCTGTGGCAGAACAGCACATCCCTTCTCTGTGTCCAAGACTACTCCTTTGTACTGCAGTCTCTGGTAGTGAGTTAGCACAGTTTCTGGCACATTTACTCTGAGTCTCAAGTCCTCAAACAATTGCCTTGTCCAAGACAAGGTACTTAGAAGAGCTTCCCTGGAGCTGGCCTTCAGCAGCCAATCATCCAGGTAGGGGAAGATATATAGGCCTTCCATGCAAAGGGCTGCTACCACTGCTGCCAAGCACTTGGTCAAGACTCGTGGGTAGAAGACAAGCAAAAAGGCAATACTTTGAACTGGTAGTGTTCTCCCTCCAGCATAAAGCTGCTGCGATATTGTTTGAGAGATTTCCTTATCTTGACATGAAGGTATGCATCCTTCATGTTCACAGAACAAAGCCAGTCCCCTGTTTGCTGAAAGGTAATCAGAGCTTGCAGGGATATAATCTGAAACTTCTTGTATTCCATGTAGAAGTTGAGATCCCAGAGTTCAGAGGATGTACGTCTGTCTATACTGGGACCAGGAAGTATCTGGAATAGAAACCTTTGTTTCTCTATGCAATGAAGAACTGGTTCTGTAGCACATTTTTTGAGTAATAACTGCACTTCTTCATTCAGAAGGGACAGATGGCCTGAAGGATAACAGGAAGGAGGTGGAAGATAACCTGGAGGGGTTTCTATAAGTTCCAGAGAATGCCCCCTTGCAATTATCTCCAGGACCCACTCACCTGTTGTAATCTCCTGCCACTGTTTCAGGTGCAGGGAAAGTCTGCCCCCCCCCCCCCCAAAACCACCCCAGGAAGTAACAGAGGATGTGGGGTTGTATCCGGAAGAGAGTCATGCAGAAACAGTGGGGGGGAGTGCCTCCGATACAGATTGCTTCTGGTGATTCTGTATGGGCACCTGGGGGGAGGGGGCCCGGCAAGGGGCCACTTCAAGTTCAAGTTTTTTGCAGGAAAACTCCATTGAGCAAGCTCATTCACAAGGAGGTCCTAAATCATGTACACAGTCAGGAGACTTAGCAGAAAAGAGGCAACATATAAACAGCAAAGAGAAAACAATATACACATAAGATTAAAATGCATCAATTCCTGTAAGTAATTATACCAGAAAGAGGTATAGTAAGGTTCATATATTACCAGGTGCTCAGTTACGACAGTGCAGGGTAGGAATTATTAGCATAAGATAGAGGTAGGTAGAAAATGTGGAGACTGAACAGACACAGGAGTGAGTGGTTAAATAAGAGAAGTTAAATAGAAAATGTGGGGACTGTACCGAGACAGGAGAGAGCAGTTAGGTAAGAGGGAGGGGTTAAAAATAACAGGAGAACGTAGCAGAATAAGATGGAAGAGTAGCTAATGAGTGGTAAGAGGGGGGCAAGGGCTAATGAGAGTAGTTGGAAAAGGATATAAATACAGAAGGTAAGGACAGGAGTAAGTTTTGAGAATAACTGAATGGTTTCATATTCTGTCGACACTTCACTTATCTCGGCCTTGCTGACGGTCGGCATGGCTGCCTCAGGCAGAAGATTGACAAAATGACCCACTCCCATGAGTCATGACCCTTGGCAGGAGTGGGATAAAGGGACTTGAGAGACCTTAGAATCATATTTGAGGTCTAAAGGCCTCTTAGGGCCTCTTCAACATCATGACCAACAGTTCTGTCCCTCTGAAAGGGGCATTCACAACTGCTTGCTGTACATCATTGGCAAAGCCAGCAACTCTTAAGTCAAAAATATATTCTCATACAAATGCCAGAAGCAGCAGCTCAGGCAGAAGTATCAGGCACATCATAGGCTGAGCACAGCAAACGTTTGCAAACCTCAGCACCAGAAGTTAAGGTTTTTAGTAACTCTTGGCAGAACCATCAGGCAAAGCCCAAGTTTCAGTTTTTGCAGCTTTCCACAGGTTGTTCTGGCATGTTATCGTATGGGCCTAGTAGTTTACAATCCTTAAAGAGCTGCTGATGGAATTCTAATGCTTCAGGGAGGCAACTCATACTCCAGTTGCCTGCCCCAGGAGCTTTTTCCGTGCAGTGGTTTTAAAAATATTTTACTCATAAAACCTGGCTCACAACTTCCGTGTACGAGATGGATGATTGCAGAGTGCTGCAGTCCAGCCCTTAAAAATCAGCAGTGTGTTATGAAGTAAGGCAGGGAACAGGGCTGCAGGCGCCTATGGACAATGTAATGATATGTCGGGAGGTGGATGCTAAATGTACCTAAGCTAATCTTTACTGGCATGTATACCTTGCATGGGGCTAATACAATGTATTAGCCCCATACAGGTATACATGCCAGTAAAGATAAGCTAGGTACATTTAGAGCTCCCTCCCGACTACATTACACTATCCATAGAGTGCCTGCAGCCCGCTTCAACCTTTCATCTTAAAACTGCTGATTTCAGGGTGTGGCTGCAGCACTCCATGATTGCCCAGCTCGCATACAGAAGTTACAAGATGGCTTTTTATGAGTAAAATATTTTAAACTACTGCATAGAAAAATATTTAATTGTGACTAAAAAAACTCCGGGGCTGCATGAGCTAGCAGCCGACCTGATCGGATGCACGCAATTGGAGCTCATACACGTGCTAGCCTACTGTATAAATGACAAAAAGAACAGGTTACTCACCTGTAACAGTAGTTCTAGGAGTGGTATATGTTGTTCGTCCATACTTCTTGGCATGTCCCTTTCCCCCTTTAAATCTTGCCCGAAGTCTTCAAGTTGGCTCCTCCCACCCACCCGGGTGATATATACCTCGGCACCGCCCCATGACACCACATCTTAGCCCACTGGAAGCAAGGTTATGCACCGAAGCTGGGGTGGTCAGGTGTGTGTGTGGATGAACAACATATACCACTCTTAGAACTACTGTTACAGGTGAGTAACCTGTTCTTCTAGGAGCGTGGATATGTTGTTCATCCACACTTCTTGGCAGAGTCCAAGCAGTTCTCCGGGAAGAGGGAGGCAAAGCACACACCCCCTACTTAGGAAAGAGAGATTGGAGAACCGAGGCCCCAAAACCAGCATCCCGGCATGACTCAAGGTCGATGTGGGTAGTGGGTAATGAAGGTGTTTGCTGACTTCCAGGTAGCAGCCCGACAGATTTTCTGGATAGGGATGTCCCTGGAAACAGCCACCGATGCAGCAGTATGGCGGGTAGAATGAGCTCTTATCCCTCTGGGAGGCTCCTTGCCCGCCAACTCATAGCACAGACCTATACATGATGTAATCCACCTTGCAATGGTCCGTTTGGCTGCAGGTCTGCCAGAAGTGGCTTCAGCGCAGGTGACAGACAGCTGGCGAACCTCTCCCCGAATTTCCGCCGTTCTCTCCTTATAATAGGAGACAGCACACCTCAGGTCCAAAGTATGGAGCCTGTACTCGGCATCCGAGGTGAAGTTAGGGTAGTATACCGGCAGAGTCAACACCTGGTTACGGTGGAACTCTGACACCACCTTCGGAAAGAATTTCAGGTGGGGGCGCAAGACAACTTTGTCCCTGTGAAAGACCAGATAAGGGGAGTCCATCAAAAGCGCCTGGAGCTCTCCCCTGTCCTTCCGGCTGACGTGATAGCCACCAGGAAGGCCGTCTTCAACAAGTGTGAAAGCTCACACTTGTACATGGGTTTGAATGGCTTGCCCATGAGTTTTGCCAAAACCAGCAGTAGATCCCACAGAGGTGGAGGTTCACGCACTGGAGGGGATATGTGATCCAGGCCTTTGAAGAAGTGCCTGACCACTATTTCCTGGGCCAATGTCGGCTGACCAGCCCGTGCCCGGTAAGCAGAAATGGCTGCCAGGTGCACCCTAAGGGTCGATGACCGCAGACCCCCTTTAGAAAGAGACCAAAGGTAGCCGAAAATGTCAGCCACAGAGCAGGATAAGGGTCCAGACTCTTACCCTGACACCAAAGGGAAAATCTCTTCCATTTGAAGGCATAACATTTCCTGGTCGATTCCTTTCGAGAGGCCTCCACCATGGTGTAGACATCCTCAGAAAGACCCAGAGCCTGGAACTCTAGCCGCTCAGGTACCAGGCTGTGAGGTGCAGGGATTGAAGGTCCAGATGAAATACCTTCCCTGGTTCAGTGATATCAGGTCCGGGCGTGTGCAAATCCGCTCTGGGGGACTGCAGCTGAGGCTGAGGAGATCTGGATACCAGAACTGGCGCAGCCAATCTGGGGCTACCAGGATCATCTTCGTCTTGTCCCTCCTCACCTTGAGTAACGCCTTGTTGATCAAGGGAAATGGAGGGACAGCGTAGAGGAGGCCTGGGGTCTATGGCCTCAAGAAGGCATCCCACTGCAGCGAACCCTGCTGAGGGGGGGCGGGCATGGAACAGCCTCAGCTTGGTGTTTTCCTTGGAGGCAAACAGGTCCACCAACGGTCTGCCCCAACAGGAGAACAGACTGTAAGCTACCTCTGGATGGAGAGACCACACGTGGGATGTCTGGCCTATGCGGCTGAGAGCATTGGCCAGCTGGTTCGAGACTCCTGCCACATGAATGGCTAGGAGATCTGCCTCCAACCGGGTTACGAGTGTCCAGATGCAGAGTGCCTTCTTGCACAGCAGACGGGAGTGCATGCCGCCCCGTTTGTTGAGATAGTACATGGTCGAGGTATTATCCATCTGGACTTGAACCACTTGACCCTGGAGCAGAAGAGCGAAAGCCAACAATGCCAGTCTGACTGCTCTGAGCTCCAACAGGTTGATGTGGCATCGGGATTCCTCAGGGATCCAGAACCCGTGGGCCCTGCTGTCCCCCATGTGGGCTCCCCAGTCCATGGGGGAGGCATTGGTCATGAGAACGACCGTCGGCTAGGGGCAGACAAACGGGATCCCTTCCTGCAACTGGTCAAGGGTGGTCCACCATTGAAGAGCGTCCCACATCTTCTTGGTTACAGTGATCAGCTAGTCGAAATGACCGTGGCGCTAAGTCCACTGGGCGGCCTGCTCCCATTGGAGGAGGCGCATGTGCCATCTGGCCCAACAGACCACCAAAGTGCATGCCGCCATGTAACCCAGAAGGCGCAGAAAGTCCCAGGCAGGGCGCAAGTACCCAACCAGAAATGATCGGGCAAAGGAGGAGAGAACCTCTGCCCTGTCTGCCGGGAGCCGAGCTCTGGCTTGACAACAGTCAAGCTCTGCCCCGATGAAGTCCATCACCTGAGAGGGCATGAGTTCCGACCTGGCCTCGTTGATCAGGAGGCCGAGTTGGGAGCAGGTTCGGAGAGCCAGATCCCTGGACCTCTCCACCTCCTGAAGGGAGGAAACTGCCAAGAGCCAGTCATCGAGGTAAGGGTAAAGTCGCACTCCTCGATGCCGAAGGTGGGCTGCCACCACTACAAAGCACATGGTGAAGACCCGTGGGGACGATGACAGGCCGAATGGCATGGCTCGGAACTCATACAGGGTCCCTTCGACCCTGAAGTGGAGGAACTGCTGATGGGATAGACTGATTGGGACATGAAAGAACACGTCCTGTAGATCCAATTATCAGGACCACATGTTTCGCTCCAGGGATGGTATGATCTGGTTCAGAGTTACCATCCGAAAGGTGCAGGACCTGAGATATTGATTCAGGTCATGGAGATCTAGGATGGGGCACCAGCCCCCTGTCTGCTTGGGCACCAGGAAGCACCTGGACATGAAGCCTGGGTCTGTAGGAGGATCCGGCACTGGAGCTACTGCCTCCTTGCGGAGGAGCTGAGCTACGTTGTCTCAAAGAGCTGACTGAGTGCAAGCTGAGATCCTTTCCTTCCGAGGGGTGCGGGCTCAGCTGGGAGGGTATTGCTCGAAATCTAAGGGCAGTCCCTGACCGACCACTTCGAGAACCCACCTGTCCGAGGCGATATCGGACCAGGCGGAAAGAAAGTGGTGGAGCCGTCCCCCCATGGAAGGACCCAGAACTGGCGTGATGGGTGTAGGGATGGCAACCCTCAATCTGTCACTGAGCAGACTTAGAGGAGGAGGAGGCTCCTGGACTTGCGCCTCAGCCTCCTTTATGGGACTGTTGAGGACCCTGCTTGGGCCGTCTGGCCAAGCTTGGGCCTACTGCTGTTGCTGCTGACCTCCTTGATAGGAGGGCTGTCTGGCCACAGGGGAAGAGTGCTAAAATGGCTTCTTCTTTCTTTTCTGCTGGTTCTTGCCCGAAGAACCTTTTACAGAAGTGGCATCCAAGGTGGCATTGGACTGCTCTATGCTCTGAAGGTGACCGGCTACTCCTGGACCAAACAAGTCGGTGCCTAGGAAGGGCACGTCAGCTAACTTATGCTGAGTATTTGCCGGAAAGAAGAAAAACCTCAACCAATCCCTGCGGCGAGTGGCCACTGCGGCTACTAAAGAGCGGGCACAGGAATCACCTATGTTCAGGGCCGTCTGGAGCTGCTGTTTTGCAACAGCACGGCCCTGATCACGGACCTGTGTGACCATGGTATGCATGTCCGTGGGAAGGTGAGGGAGGACCTCATCTAATGACCCCAGGAGGGTATGGGAGAAGTGTGCCATGATAACAGCTGAGCTGGCCTGATGAAGACCTAAGGAAGAGGCTGCATAGACCTTACAGGCAGAGTGGTCCATATTCTTGGACTCCTTTTCCGGGGGTCGGTCAGTGTTGGCCAAGCTTCCAGTATGCCTGAACACAGAAGTGGTCACCAGGCTCTCGGCTGAAGGATGTTCTGTGAACCCTGCCAGGGACCCCACTCCAGGGGCATTCTGGTGGATTCAGAGATCAGGCGGAGGATGCCCTGAAAGGAGGAAGGGCCTTCCTCCAATCCTGCCACGGATGACTCATCATCCCCAGGATGGAAGTGTAATCCGGTGACATCCGAGTCCGAAGAATCGGGATATAATGGCCTCCCGCCTATGTCTCCCTTGATACGCCGGGGGTGACCATGATAGACAGACATCGAGGGAAGCCGGTGTCTGTTTAGGTCATTTCGAGGGGAGCCCTCCCGAGGCTGCTTAGGCGGTGGTTCCATCAGAATTGGTGGAGAGCCAAGGCAGGTTGAACCGGGAAACGGGCTGGCCCCACGGGCAGGGGAACCGAAGGCTTTGGTTCTGGAGGGGTAGGCGTCGGCCTAGGAGGCGGGAGCCAAGTGATGGCTGGGGTAGATGGCGGAGCCAGCTTCTGCCTGGACAAAACCAGCTGTTGCCACATGAGGTCTTCATATCATCGACGGAGTTTCCGTCGAAGCCTCTCCTCATCCGAGGAGGATGAAGACCTGTGGCGCCTCTGTTTAGAATGTTTGTGGTTCCTCGGCCGATGGGTCGAGGGAGTTCTAGACCTCGACCGAGATCAAGCAGGCCGAGCCGGTCGATTGGGAGACACTGAGGTCGGTGAAAACCGAGGGTCCAGAACTGGATCCTGAATGGGGACGCCAGCAGGCTGGGTCTCCTCATCAGGATAGACAAGGACAGGAGTCCTTTCCAAAGAGTCGTCGACCGGGGTCGGTGACAGAGGGTCGATTGGGTCAAGAATAATCTCAGCCTCATCGGCCACGTCCTCGGTCCCCTGGCCAGACAGAAGATCCGTAAAGCCAGCGGCTGAGAAAGCAATCTCGACCGAAGTCGAGACCGTGTGTTCCTGGGACTCGGACCTTTCTCGGTCCCAAGAACATCTTCGTTTGGTCGAAGACCCAGTGTCCTTATCCCTCTTCTGAGGGCGGGAAGAGTGCGAGCCAGAGGGCGCCTCACCCCTGGTGAGGAGAGACAAGTACAACTCCATGAAGGAGCCCGAAAAGCTGGAACCAGGGTTAAGTGGAACAAAAAAGCTTCAATTGGCTGAAGCTTGAGACGCTTCCTCCTCAAATGCCTTTATTTGTTCCAACTGCTCAGCGGATCCCACGGCCACGGAAACCCCCCACCTCTCCTCCTTCGCTTTCATCGGCGGGTTCCTGTTCTCCGGTCTCCCCAGCTTAAGGCACGCCAAGCGGTCATCCAGGATGTTGGGGTGGAAGGCCAGGCAAAAAGTGCATGATGAGGTGTCATGTCCGACATCTAGGCAATAAACGCACGTTAGGTGGGGATCGGTGCGCGATATCTTTTGGCCACAGGGGCACCAGCGAAATCCGGGGAAAGATTTTTCCTCCATGTCCAATGCGGTAAAATCGGAATCACTAACTCAAACGAGTTTTAAAGTAAGTTTCAGCAAAAACCAACGCTTTGAATCCATGGCCTATGAATTGCTGCAAGAGCACGAGGGAACCTGTATCTTCCAGCGGAAAGGAAGGTCTGGCATCATGGGGCGGAGCCGAGGTATATACCACCTGGGTGGGTGGGAGGAGCCAGCTTGAAGACTTCCGGCAAGATTTAAAGGGGAAAGGGACATGCCAAGAAGTGTGGATGAACACCATATCCATGCTCCTAGAACTATATATGTTACCTTAAAAGGAGCAGTGTGTCCAACAAATTTGGACTCTACAGAAATTCCGGAACAGAACAGTACCTTTTGGTCCAGGATGGGTCACACTACATGCGTCGAGGAGTCTGGATAAGGCGCCCACCCAAAGATAACTCCAGAAGTGGGGAACAGTGAACAGCAGACTCCGCCATGCACCAGTGACCCGGACCAGCCATTGAATGCTACCTTACTAAGAGCCATCCAGGCAATGGATGCCAAACTGGAATCCTTGGTTGGGAAAGTGACAGTTCTGGATGCCAAAGTGTCGGGTGTTCAAGAAGAAGCCAAAACAGCCACTGACACAGCTACAAAAGCTCTCATCGTGGGTGCGGGAGTAGTTAAACAGAACACAGTGCTTCAGATGCGACTTGAACATTTAGAAAACCAAGCACGGTCCTCAAACATCAGACTGACTGGCTTGCCGGAGGGCGCAGAGGAGGGAGATAGTACAGTTACGTAAGAACTTACCGTAACAGTAGATCTTCGAGAGAGGCTCCTGCAGTAGGTAATTACATATAGGACTGACGCCGGCCGGCAGCAGGACCCCACAGAAAAATTTCTAGCTAGCAGTCCCTGGCGAGGGACCGCCACCATGTCAGGTGACCGGCATCATGCAACGTCGGTCTAAAGGGGCGGTCCCGGACGCCCGGCTTCCAGATCTTTCCCGCCACAGGCCCGGAAGGCCCGGACGAGAGAGAAGCAGATGTTTCCTTCAATGGAAGGAGCTGAAAAACCCTAGGGGGATGGAGGCGGAAAGGTGTACCTACTGCAAGAGCCTCTCGAAGATCTACTGTTACAGTAAGTTCTTTGTAACTGTACTTATCTACTGAGAGGGCTCTTGCAGGTAATTACATAGAACAGAATCCCAAGCAGTCTGGAACAAATGAAAGGCACCGGGAGGAGGAACTACTCCAAGCAGCAACAAAAAATCTTGCAACCTCAAGACAGGAGGCCTTGCAAGACCGCTAACCCGAAGTCTGCTCTATGGCGAGAGGCAATGTCCAAACTGTAGTGTTTAGTAAAGGTATGGACGGAAGTCCAAGTGTCGGCAGCACAGATGTCTGCCGCAGACACATTCTTGAAACAAGCCACAGAGGCTGCTACTCCACGATAGAGTGACCTCTGACTTGACCTGGAAGGGTCTTGTTGTACTTGTCATAACAGAAAGTGATGCAATGAGCCAACCACTTTGATAGGCATTGCTTGGAAACAGCACTGCCTTCCCTTTTGTGAGCAAAAGAGACGAACAACTGATCAGTCTTTCTGAGATCCTTCGTCCTATCGGTGTATTATCTCAGGAATATGTGAACATCCATGGTATGGAGATACAGGTTACTCACCTGTAACAGGAGTTCTAGGAATGGTATATGTTGTTCATCCACACTTATTGGCAGGTTCCTTACCGCTTTAAATCTTGCCGGAAGGTCTTCAAGCTGGCTCCTCCCACCCACCCGGGTGGTAAAACTCTCGGCTCCGCCCCATGACGCCAGATCTGGCCCGCTGGAAGCTCAGGTTGTCGCGTCGAGCCGGGGAGAGTCGGGTGGAGTCGTGTGGATGAACAACATATACCATTCCTAGAACTCCTGTTACAGGTGAGTAACCTGTATTTCTAGGGACATGGATATGTTGTTCATCCACACTCATTGGCAGACTCCTAGCAGTTCTCCGGGAGGAGGGAGGCAAGACGACACCCCAATACTTACTTGGGAAAGAGACTGGAAGACGAGGGCCCCAAACCAGCATCCCGGCGTGACTCAAGGTCGATGTGGTAATGGGTAATAAAGGTGTGTGCTGACTTCCAGGTAGCAGCCCTGCAGATTTCCTGGATAGGGACGCCCCTGAAGCAGCCACCGATGCAGCAGTATGGCGGGTAGAATGAGCTCTTATCCTCTGGGAGGCTCCATGCCCGCCAACTTATAGCAGAGACTATGCAGAGGTGACCCACCTGCTTATCGTCTGCTTGGCTGCAGGTCTGCCAGGTGCGGCTTCAGCGTGAGGTGACAAACAGCTGGCGAACCTCTCCCAATTTCAGCCGTGCACTCCTTATAATAGGCGCCCTTCTAGGGTCCAAGTATGGAGCCTGTATTGACCTCCGAGGTGTGATTGGGGTAGAACACCGGCAGAGTCAACACCTGGTTAAGGTTAAACTCAGACACCACCTTGGAAGGAATTTCGTGGGGGAGGCGCAGGGCAACTTCTGTCCCTGTGGAAGACCAGGTAGGGAGACTCAATGAAGCGCCTGGAGTTCTCCCATCCTTCTGGCTGGCGTGGTAGCCACCAAGAAGGCGGTCTTCCACGACAGGTGAGAGAGTTCACACCTGTGCATTGGTTTGAATGGCTTGCCCATGAGCTTTGCCAGTACCAGCAGTAAATCCCGGAGGTGGAGGTTCTCGCACTGGAGGAAATGTGATCAAGGCCTTTGAAAAGCGCCAGACCACCTTCTCCTGCGCCACCGACTGCTCCCAGCCCGCGCCAGTAAGCAGAGATGGCTGCCAGGTGCACCTTAGGGTCGCCGACCCAAGCCCTTGACTAGAAAGGGACCATAAATAGTCCAAAATGCTTGCCAAGGAACAGGAGGAAGGGTCAAGTCCTTACCCTGACACCAAATGGAAAACCTCTTCCATTTGAAGGCATAGCATTTCCTGGTCGACTCCTTACGGGACGCCTCAACAACATTGAGGACCTCGTCGGAAAGACCCAAGGCCTGGAACTCTAGCCGCTCAGGAACCAGGCCGTCAGGTGCAGGGATTGAAGGTCCGGATGGAACACCTTTCCCTGATTGACTGAGAGCAGGTCGAGGAGCTGGAAGCTGCCGGAAGCCTGTAGCTGAGGTTGAGGAGATCTGGGTACCAGAACTGGCGGGCCAGTCTGGGGCTATCAGAATCACCTGCGCCTTGTCCCTCCTTGTCTTGAGAAGCACCTTGTGAATCAAGGGAAATGGGGGAAAGGTGTAAAAGAGGCCCGGGGTCCACAGCCTCGAGAAGGCATCCCCCTGCAGCGAGCCCTGCTGAGGGGGCGGCATGGAACAGCCTCAGCTTCGCGTTCTCCCTGGAGGCAAACAGGTCCACCTGAGGTGTGCCCCAGTGGGAGAACAGATCTTGTACACCTCCGGCAGGAGAGACCACTCATGAGATGCAGCCCTATCGGCTCAGGGCATCGGACAGGGTGTTGGAGGCTCCTACCACATGAATGGCTGGGAGACCCGCCTCCAGGCTTCTTGCAGTGACCAAATGCGGAGGCTTCCTTGCATAGAAGCATGGAGCGGCCCCGCCCTGGCGGTTCTGATAGTACATGGTGTGGTATTGTCCGTCTGGACTCGGACCACTTGACCCCGGAGGAACGGAGCAAAGGCGGTGAGAGCTAGGCGGACCGCTCGGAGCTCCAGCAGGTTGATGTGGCATCGACTCCAGCGGGGACCAGAGGCCGTGCACTCGTGTTCCCCAGATGGGCACCCCAACCCATCAGAGGCATTGGTCGATAGAGAGACCGTGGCTCGGGCGGACAAGCGGATGCCCTCCTGCAGATGGGATGGAGCAGGTCCACCACTGGAGAGCGTTCCCACATCTCCTGGGTCACTATCACTAGCTGGTCCAATGGATCGCAGCGTTGTGACCACCGGCTGGCCAGTCCCCACTGAAGGGGGCGCATGTGCCAGCGTGCCCAACGGACCACGCTGGTACAGGCCGCCATGAGACTCAGGAGGCGCAGGAAGTCCCGGGCAGGTCGCGATTGCCCAACCAGAAATGATTGGGCAAAGGAAGTAAGAACCTTGGCCCTGTCCGCCGGAAGCCGTGCTCTGGCTCGAAGAGAGTTGAGCTCTGCCCCGATGAACAGGATCACCTGCTTCGGCTCGAGTTCCGACTTGCCTCGTTGATGAGAAGGCCGACTTGAGAGCAAACCTGGAGGGCCAGATCTCTGGACCGCTCCACCTCCGTCCTGGAGGGGGCTGCTATCAGCCAATCGTCCAGGTAAGGTACACGGACCCCCGCCCACGAATGCTGTCACCACTGCCATGCATTTGGTGAAGACCCTGGGAGCTGGAGATAAGCTGAAGGAGCATGGCTTGGAACTGAAGAGGATCCTTCCTTTCGGCGAAGGAATCTCGATGTGACAGACGGATAGGGACGTGAAAAACGCGTCCTGTGAGGTCCAGAGAGCAGAACCACACGCCATGTTCCAGAGATGGTATTATCTGCAGAGTGACCATTCTGAAGGTCCGAGACCTTAGGAACTTGTTCAGGTCGTGTAGGTCGAGAATGGGCGCCAGCCCCATCCGTTCGGAACCAGGAAATACCTGGACACGAACCCGGGTCTAAAGGGGGTCCTCCACCTCCGTGATCACCTCCTTTTGGAGGAGGAGGCGATGTCGGCTCGACAAGCCGCCAGTGAGGCTACGGACCCGAGGCCCCAGGCAGCGACGGCTCTAAGGGCAGGGCCTGCTCAATTCTAGAGGTAGGCCTTTTCCACCACCTCAGTACCCACCTGTCCGTGGTAACAGCGGACCAGGCGGAAAGGAAGTGTCTGAGCCGTCCCCCATGGGAGAACAGGAAGGGTGACAGGGATGGGGCGACACCCCTCAGCCGTCACTGGGCAGGCTTGGAGGAGGACCGGCCGAGGGACCTCCTGGGCCTTTACCTCCCTGCTTCCTGTTGGAGGAAGCCGACTGCTTGGGTTTGGGATACCAAGCTCGAGCCTGCTGGCCCTGACGTTGCTGGGCCGGGCGCGCGGCGGGCGCAGAAGGACGAAAGGGCTTAGGCTGTGGCTTGCGGCCTTTGTCCTTCTGAGCAGAAGAGACCGAGTCCAAGGTAGCATTGGACTTCTCGATCCTCTGCAGGTGACCTTCCACCCCAGGGCCGAAGAGGTCAGTCCCCAAAAAGGCAACATCCACCAACTTGTGCTGGGTATCCGAGGTAAAGGTGGATATCCTCAGCCAAGCCCGACGGCGCATGGCCACTGCGGCCGCCACGGACCTGGCACATGAGTCCCCGATGTCTAACGCAGTCTGGAGCTGCTGTTTGGCCACTGCCCTGCCCTGGTCCCGCACCTGCCTGACCGTAGTCTGCAGATCTGCAGGAACATGAGGGACAACCTCATCCAGGGAGCCCAACAGGGCGTGAGAAAAATGTGCCATGAGGACAGCTGAACTGGCCTGACGAAGGCCGAGAGAGGACGCAGCATAGACTTTTCGCCGGCATAATTCACTTTCTTGGATTCCTTGTCGGAGGTTTGTCCACATCCTAGCGTTCGGCTGCCCGGGAAAGCTTGTCGGTAACCAACCCCTCGGCCGAGGGGTGTTCCGAAAAACCGGACAGGGAACCGGTAGGGACCGCATACTTCCTGGCCAACCTGGCCGAAGGTGCAGGGCAGGAAGCAGGACGCTGCCAAAGTTCCAAGGCCGGACCCACTATGGCTTCGGCCACCGGAAAGGTCTCCGTAGGAGAATCCCCTCGGTCCAGAATCTCCGTGAGGGGATACCTGGCCTGTTTAGAAACGGGTTCGAGCTTCATCCCGGTGGACTCCGAGATGAGTCGAAGCAACCCTAAGAAGGACGAAGGGCTATCGTCCACTGACTGCCCTCCCGAGGACTCCAAGTCCATGCGCTTGGAGAAGAGGAGGAACCATCATCGGACTCAGAAGAGTCCTCAAAGAGCTGCCTCGGGCCTGAGCCACCTCCACCTGCCGAGGTTTATCGGAGTGAGGGTGACAGACAGCCTATGGGGCAAACCCAAGGCCGACCGAGAATTTTGGCCGGAGCCCCAACTAATGGCTGTGAGGCGGAGGTTCCACCAGAATCAGTGGGGCAGCTGAATGGCGAACAACCGGCCTGAGAACGGAAGCTCCTCAACTACAGCGAGGGGTTATTTTGGCTCTCGGTGACAGCCACTTTATAGCTAGGGAAAGGCGACTGGTCGGCTTATTCCCAGTCAAAGGAGCTGTTGCCACATGAGTTCCTCGTACTTCGGCGCAACTGGTGCGAAAGCCTCCTAAGTCCGAGGAAGAGGAAGAGCGGCGACGAGACCGCCTATGGCAGTGGGATCGGTTGGACATGAGATGTCGAACCGAGTCTCGACTAGGCCGAGGAAGCGAGAAGTGTCGAACGCACCGGCTCAGACAATCCCACCGAAGGCTCCAGAACCGGAGGCACAGGCGGCCGACGGGATCCTCAACTCCCAGCGGGAACGGGGAGAGGGATTCTCAGCTTCTCCAGCCGACAACCCGTCTAGACGGGTCGAGAAAATCTCGACGCGCGTCGTGGGAGTCTCGGTCAACTGGCCTGTGAGGGGACACCGTGAAGCCAGTGGCGGAAGCTGGCGAGGTCGACCGAAGTGGAAACTGTCGACAAGGGAGGATCTTTCCCGCTCCCAGAGCGTCAACGGAAGACTTACTTTTTCTCTTTTGGACCTGGAAAAGGTCCGAAGAAGTTGGACCCTCACCTTTGGTCGAGAGGGTCAGACAAAGCTCTTAAAGAAGCCGAGTACGAGGCACCGAGAGAGGCGGGACAAATGCACTTAGCCGAGGTAGAGCGGCCCGTGCGCCTCCTCTTGAGCGATCATCTGCTTGAAGCTGATCACCCGAGCCATGGCCGGACACGCCAATCGGGCCTCTTTAGATTTCACGGTGAATTCATTTCGGGGCGCCCCAGTTGTAATCAGACATACGGTCTTCAAGGACGTAGGCCGAAAGGAAGAGCACAAGTCGCAGGCCTGCGGGTCGTGCTCAAGGCCCAGAGCAGTAGCGCACATGGGTCGCGGATCCGTCCTAGACATCTTCTCGCGCGCAAGGGCACCTCCAAAACCGAGTCGATTTGTCCATCAGCCATGAGGACAAGAAGACCAAGTCTTTAGCAAAAACTTTTGATTTGAACTTTGAAGAATTAGGAACCAGTCTTAACGCAGTAGCGTTAAGGAGGGAACCTGAGCCCAAGCGGTAAGGAAGATCTGGCGTCATGGGCGGAGCGAGTAGTTACCACCCAGGTGGGTGGGAGGAGCCAGCTTGAAGATCTTCCGGCAAGATTTAAAGCGGCAAGGAACCTGCCAATAAGTGTGGATGAACAACATATCCATGTCCCTAGAACAAATATTCTCCCTGGTTGGAGTACTGAGTGAAAAAGGCAGGTAACTCTATAGACTGATTTAAGGTAGACTCCGCTACCACTTTCGGTAGAAACTTAGGGTTCGTGCGAAGAGCTACTCATTCCTTGTGAAAAATCAGATAGGGGATTTTACACCTAAGGGCCTGAAGCTCGGAAATTCTTCGAGCAGAGGTAATGGCCACTAAGAAGAGCGTCTTCCACGACAGAAACTTCAAGTCTCGGAGGCACTTGAGCTCGGAAGGGAGGAAGGTAAGTTTCTGAGAACAAAGTTCAGATCCCAAGGGGAGCAGGAGTCCGGACAGGGGCCTAAGATGAAGGACCCCTCTGAGAAAAGTCTTGGATACCTCTAATTGGGCAAAGGCTTTATCAGTGAAAGGACATAGTAGGCTGAAATGGCAGCCATGTGAACTTTAAAGAGGAATGACTAAGACCCAGGTCGAAGAGGTGATGTAAATATTAGGAGCAGAGACCACAGGACAGGAGAAAGGCTCTATCTTCCTGGAGACAGCCCAAACAGAAAATCTCTTCCATTTCATGGCGTAAGTAGACCTAGTGGAGGGTTTTCTAGCCTCCACCAGAATCTCGGCCACTTTTGGAGAAATGCCAAAGCGAGATTGTGCTAGGTCTGCAGGAGCCATACGTAATTACATAGATACACAGACAGTGTTGGCAGATAAGGGCCTATGGCCCACCCAGTCTGCCCATTTAAGTTTGTAAGTTCAGTTTATGTTTTCCAGGAAGTCTGTTGCCCCTTACCCCTGACCTCCAGAATTCCTTTATGTCTATCCCATGCATTCTTAAATCCTGTGATTGTTTCAGCCCCCACCACTTCCTCTGGCAGGGTGTTCCACTTGTCCACCACCGTTCTGTGAAGAAATTCTTCCTCACGTTTCCTCTGAATCGGCCTCCCTCCAACTTCATCCCATGCCCTCTAGTCCTGGAACATCTTTTTCGCTTAAAAATAGTGCATTCCTGCACCCTGTTCCTCCTGTAAGATACTTGTATGTCTCTATCATATCCCTCTCTCCTCCTCTCCTCCAGGAGTACAAGTTGTAGGGACTTGAGTCCCAGATGGACCAGGGTCCTCTGATCCTGGAGTCAGCAATCCTCGAGATAAAGGAAGAGGAAGAGGAAGAACCTCTGAGTATTGTTGTAGAGAGAACCAGATTTGCCTGGGCCAGAAAGGGCGATCAGAATCATTCTTGCTCCTTCCATTGTAAGTTTCTGCAGAACACGAGGGACCAGAGGAATTGGGGAAAAGCATGAGCAATCTGCCCTTCCAGTTTAGAGACAGGCGTTGCTCCAGAGCGCCTCGCTCTGGGCGGCCGAGCAAAAGGTGGGAAGTTTTGCATTTTGGGAAGAGGCGAACAGGTCACCTGTGGAGTCCCTAAAGCTGGAAGATGTCCTCTAGAACTTTTGGTCCAGTTCCACTCGTGTGGCAGAGTGGGAGGCGACTTAACTTGTCTGCCAGAGTATGTCGACTCCTGGAACATGGATCGCCGTGAGGTGAAGGTTGTGAAGCACTGCCCAGTCCCAAACCCATCGCTTCCCTGCACAGTGGGTAGGATAGAGTCCCTCCTGCTTGTTGATGTACCACACGCACATCTTGTCCGTTTGGACAGCTAGGTGACGGAAGGATGCATGGGTGAAGGGCTTGGGGAGCATAAAGTACCGCTCGTAGTTCGAGCACACTGATGTGGAGAGCTAGCTCCAATCTGGACCATAAACCCTGGGTTGGTGAGGACCCAGATGAGCTCCCAACCTTCGCCTGATCGTCTGTGGTCAGAGTCCAGGAGGGGAGGATGACAGAAGGGCCCCGAAACAGGTTCTCTCGAGCCATCCACCATTGCAAGTCTCTTGTCATTAGCGAGAGATCAGCACCAGATGATCTAGGTCGTCTACTAGTTGATCCCACTGAGGCGGAGAGTCCACTGAGAAATCCTCGCGGGAACCATCGGGATGGCGGCCGCATAAGCCCAAAAGGCGGAGAACTGACCTCGCTGGAACCTTCCTGCATTCTGATAGCAGGAAATCTGTGACTGGAGGAGGCCACCCTGTCGGAGGAAGGAAGACCTTGCTCACTGTCATATCGAGGATCGCCCCGATGAACTGAAGTCTCTGGGAGGGGTCCAGATGAGACTTGGAATGGTTGATGGTGATACCCAGGCAAGTGAAAACCTGCTGTGTGAGGGAGAGAAAATGCAGGAGCTCCTCCCTGGACGAGGCCGCCAGGAGCCAGTCGTCCAGGTAGGGAAACACCTGAACTCCCAAAGTACACTGGTGGGCCACCACTACCGCCAGGCATTTGGTAAAAACTCGGGGAGCTGAGGAAAGACCAAAAGGAAGTGCCCGGAATTGGTAATGGTCCCCCTGGAAAGCAAACCGGAGGTACTTGCGATGCGAGGGACGAATGGGATGTGCAGATCGCATCCTGCATATCCAGAGCACAAAGCCATTGACCCAGCTGAAGAAGGGCAGAAGGGTTTGAAGGAAAGCATCCTGAACTTTTTGTATTCCATGTAGAAGTTCAGGGAGCTGAGATCGAGAATGGGTCTGAGATCTCCCGTCTTCTTTGGTACCAGGAAGAAATGGGAATAGTAACCCGTCCCTTGAAGATGAGGAGGAACGGGTTCTATGGTCTGCTTCGCAAGAAAGGCAGATATTTCTGTCTTGACCAAAGGAAGATGGTCCCTTGCATACGAGGACTTCAGAGGGGGGTGGAGAGGAGGTTTCTGTAGAAACTCTATGGAGTGCCCCTCTGTGATAATCTGAAGCACCCATGAATCCAATGTTATCCTCTCCCAACCCGGAAGGTGGAGGGAGAATCTCCCTCCTGCTGGTTCCTCTGGGGAGTCCAGAGGCAGTGGGAGAGGGGAGGAGTCAGGTGGTGTGGGGCAGCGCCGCAGCTGGGGCACTCGCTGCTTTTTTGGGCAGTGGGGGCCTAGCAGCTGTGGGGGCATGGCATTTGGTGGCCCGCCTTCCTTGGGGTTTCTCTTGAGGCCGGATGCGTCTGCGAAAAGGACGGCGCTGCGGGAGATGGGGATGGTACATGGAATCCACAGATGTCAGAGCCGTCCCCTTCTCCTGCAAATCAGTGATGATGTCCTTGACATCACCGCCGAAAAGCACTGAACCCCTGAAAGGTGCTTCTTGGATTGCGGACTGCACCTCCGGGACTAAACCTGACACGCGGAGCCAGGCGTGACGCCGAAGACTTACGGCGGACGCGGAGCTCCTCCCTGCAGTGTCCACTGCATCGTAGGTCGTCCTCAGGATGTGACGACTGGCCGAACGAGCAGAACGGACTAGGTCAGCTAGCTCCTGCTTGACTTGGGAGTCAGGTAAAGAGTCGATCTTAGATTCCGCCTGGGTAAGGACAGCCTTCTGGTAGTCCCCCATATGTGCTACATAATTCAGGGCCCTGATCCCCAGTGTGGAAGAAACGTATATTTTTCTTCCATACTGATCCAGAAGGTGAATTCCTTATCCAGGGAGACAAGCTTAAATGTTTAGGGTGTGCTGACCACCCGTGGGCGGCGCTAATCACGACCAAGTCTGCACGGGGGTGAGAATCCAAAAAATCTACACTCTCCGGAGCCTGGTATAGCCTGTTGGACTTTTGAAGAAGCGGGGCTAAAGCCGACGGTTGTTTCCAAATAGTGGAAACAAGGTGGGCATGAGGCTCGATCCAGGGTGGCACTAGAGTAGGGGCTGTAAGGGGCAGGTCCAGATGTTCGATGAGTTTAACTTGCTGAGGATCTGGTTCCAACGAACACCACTGATGGACTTCCTGGATCTTCCTGAGCAACTCCGTGAAGGAAGGATCCTCCGGCCGGGGCGTGGACGGAGAGCGAGGCTCGTCGTCTTTCTCGCAGCAACCATCAGAGGAATCCGAGTAAGACTCCCTGACCCGTCTAGGGGAGGAACGGGTTCCTTAGGGGGGATCCCTAGACGTGTGTCCTGCCCCTCTCTGGATCCAGAGGGAAGAGCTCGGGAATCCGGAGGCGGAGAGGGAGTGTGCCGTCTCGACACGGGGCCGAAGGTAGCACCGTCGCCGTTGAAGGCTCTCGACTTCCTGGTGAGCTGCCTTGGCCTCAGCCCACCAGGAAGCCAGAGTCTCCTGAAGATCCACCGGCGGCCTGGGGGGCGGTGGAGGAGGAGGAGGGGAGGGGAAAATTATACAGACTATATCCATAAGGCGAGTATCCATAACCCGGCTGTGGGAACACCGGTGCCGGGTATTGCGGACCCGGGTAAGCCGGCGTCGGATATGACGGTGGATACCCAGGTACCGGAGGAGCTGCCGGAGCAGATGGCCCAGTAGGGAGCCCCACAGGCGGATCAACAGTGATAGGCCCGTGGGGTCGGGGCCGACTAGGAGGATATCCCCCGCCGGCGTCGGTGGGACCGGCGTTGGTGGGGCCGGTGTCTGAGCCGGCGTCGGCAGGACCAGCGTCGGGGCCGACGTCAGATCCGGTTCTGTAGGAGGAGGGTCTGACGGCAGAAAAGCATTCCGTGCATCGCCCGGGGACGGAGGAGAAAAGTCCCCGGGGTCAGGCAGGGGCGACTCGGGCTCCCCGGATGGCAGCGAAGGCTGCGGGGAACCTGGGATGACAGACAGTTCGTTGGAGGGTCTGTCGTAGGCTCCAATGCCCAGCACACGTCGGAGGAGCCGGCGTGCGACTTAAGGTCTGAATCGGCAGGCGCCAGAGGAGCGGCATCCGGCAAGGGGTCCCTCGTCGGGAGGTGGGCCAGGGTGGAAGCGGCCCAGTCCGGGGGCGGACCGTGCGCCGCCCCGAAGGGTCGGGCGTCTTATCGGTCTTCTTCCGGCGGGTGTCGGAGGCTTATGGGAGGTGCCCGCACCAGTAGGCCGCAAGCCTGCGGCAGTACTGGGGGCAGAGGCCTCCTTTAGCCCAGAGGTGCCCGCAGGACCTGAGCGTGAGCCCGACGGGCGGGCGGATGCCTCCTCCAAAACCATGGAGGCTGCCGTCGGGCGTTCCCCCAGAGGGGACGTTACTTGAACCGCGACTTCGGCCAGAGTCGCGGATGAGAAACCTTCTCCTGTGCCTTTCTTTGTCCCGCTTCTTGTGGTGTCCTTCTGGAGAGGTCGACACCTGCCTAAGCTTCTTCAACTCCTTCTCCATTGAAGACATCATCTTTTTGAGCAGATGGGCTTCCAAAGTCTGCTGGCGTCGTCTGCGGGTAGCCGCGTTGAAATGCAGGCACTTGTGGGCCGGCGTGGTGGGGACCTAGGCAAAAAAGGCAGAGAGAGTGACCGTCCTTGTGAGGCAGTTGGGCGCCGCACAATTCGCACTTATTTTTGGAAGGGGACAACATAAACTGACGTTCACCTGACAAAACAGTAATAAAATACTAATAATTTTCGGTAAAAACCGACGAAAGAACAGGGCTGAGCACGAACTTTACGTGAGGCACTGCACGAGCTGACAGTGAGAAGAACTGGAAGGTGGGCGTTCGGGACCGCCCCTTTATACCGCGTCGCATGATGCGGTCACCTGATGTGGGGGTGGTCCCTCGCCAGGGACTGCTAGCTAGAAATTTTTCCATGGGATCCTGCCGCCAGCCGACGTCAGTCCTATATGTAATTACCTACTGCAAGAGCCCTCTCGAAGTAAGATCTTAAAACGTGGGTACAGAGGTGGCTTCACGAACAACTGCAGCTCGCAGGAGCTCAAGTTAAAAATGTTTATAGAGTCACATCCTGTAGCACTGGGTATTTTCTCCCTGGCCCGTACAGTAATGACAGTCCTGGCTGATTCATCAGAACGGGATGAAGCTCTTCAAGCTGCAAGTCTAGTTTGGCACGGGGCACAGCTAAGACTATTTCCTGACCTCAGCTGTGCCACTCGCAGTAAAAGAAAGGCCTTTGATGGGGTGCGTGGTAGGCTCTGAGAACTGGGCAAACAACATGTGTTATTGACCAGCCCACCTTAAAATCATCTACAGAGGCAAAATCTACGACCGCAATGATCCTGCTAAGGCAGGGAAACTGGCAGCAAAGATTGCTACCGAATTTGCCTCCCGAATGGAAGTGACTGATTCAGATGAAGACTAAAGGTGCTGATCTGACAGTGGACTCTTCTATGGGGATACAAGAATGGTTGAGCTGGTGGAGAATTGTCTCAATAAAGAGTATGTCCAGACTGTTTATCTCTTGAGGCGGTTTGCTGTTAATGTTATTTACCCTGACTATGTATTGACACTATTCAGAAGTACCCGTTTGAGGTTAAAATGGCGACCGCCGCGGCCTGTTTCCCCATAACCTCTCGACTGAGAGGACTCGATAGACTGTATCTTTTGTCAATGTTTTTCAGTGGCGTTAGCAACTAGAGTTCTAAATTTTTCTAGAAACCTGCTTTAGGTTCCACTAGCATACTATAACTATTCGATGTTGAGATGGCTAGTCTGTTTAAGCTTACGCTTCATATATTATAACTGCTTCTCAAATGGTTGATGTGGTACTGCGGATGGAGGGTCAGCTCATCTGCAGTGTGGTCCTTTCTTTCTACTATATTCTGTAATTGACACCTTGAATCCCCCAAGTAGGGAAGATATTCATACCCTATAATGTTTTACTGGTTGGGAAAGGTTCCCATTCTTGGCAAGCATTTGCTCTTGTTTCTCCTAACCAATATATACTTGAGGGTATTCCCCTATTATACTAACATACTAATTGCCAGAAGATTGGAGCCTTCACGGTCTACTCGAGTCTGCATGAACCTCAGATCCCTAGTTGGGTGCCGAGGCCCTCCCTCCCCCTTGGTGTTCCAGAAACACCTATCATCCATCCCACCCTTGGGCCAGCTATCATCTGATACATCTGTTTTCTTGTGTCTGTCCCACCTCTCTTCAATCAATCAATCAATCAAATCTTTATTTATTCAGGCGATCATCATTGAGCAAGGCTCATTTACAAGATGGACCTGATAAGGTCAAGTGTCGAGTTGGTGCACAGCAATTACATCACATACTTATGAGACAGTTATACATACAGAAACAAGAAAATGTTATTTATAACACAATAATATACAGAAGAATTCACATGTTAAAGCTTGGCAAGAGAAAGTTAAACTAACATCTACAATATGTACAATACATATATATCTAGCGAGGGCCATGACAGTCACTCACATAATGAGTACAAGGATGGTGAAGGGAATATTGGGTGCCATATACTGGCGGTGTCTGGCTGGAAGGAATATGCCATATGGGATTGGAATAAGGTCTTGTGGGATGACTATTCTATCTCTTAGGGTAGCAGCTGCATTTCTCTGTGAAGAAGGCTGTACAGTGCTGCTTGAAGGATGTAAATGGAATGATAATGGACAGTTTTAGGGATTTTGTAGGGTGTTCCATACTATGGCTAGAGAGTAGCTGATTGCTGCCCTCCCTATTTTGGTGTTGACTTTGGGCAATTTGAACAGGATGATATTGTTGCTTCTTAGGGGCATAGGAGCTGGGAGTGGTCAGGTTGAAGCAGTCCAGGATATAGCTTGGGAGTTTTTGATAAAGCTCTGTAGATCCATAGAGCTGCATTTCTGCTCCTCCTGACATGAAGGAAACCCATCCAACTGAATCATAGAGAGACAATGGTGAGTATTATATGGCAGGTCTGTAATGAACCTTATTGCTCTATGGTACAAGGTATCCAACTTTTTGAAGGTAGGGAGTAGAGCAGTGACTATAGAGGAAGTCTCGTAGTCAATGACTGATAGAAAGATGGCCTGGACTAATCTCATCTTTGAATCTCTACTAAGGAAGGGTTTTAATCTGTAGGGAGGCCAAGCCTTAGGCAAAGCTTTTTCAGCAGTTGTTCTAGATGCTGAGTAAAGTCAAGTCTGTTGTCAATCCACACACCTAGGTATTTGAAATTTTCAACATACTCCAGATTTTCTCCAAGTATAGTGCATATCTGGGGGAGACTGATTGAAGAGGATGTATTGGTGGAGTTTTGGGTTGTGAACATCATTGCTTTGGTTTTCTTTGCATTTAGCAGAAGCTTTTTCTCGAAGCTGATGTAACAGGGAGAATTCTGCTTGTAGGATTTCATGAGCAACTTTAGGTGAAGGGTTGCTGACATACAGTACAGTGTCATCAGCAAAGAGATGTACTGAGGACTTGGTAAGGGTTGAATCAATTTTATTTATATAAATGGCAAAAAGGATAGGACCCAGAATAGAGCCTTGGGGACTCCTCTTGACAGTGGTCTTAATGGGGAGAGGTCACCTTCAGCTTTTACCTGCTGCTTGATCTACGGGAGGTAGCATCTGAACCACTTAAGGAGGATGGATCTAGGCCAATGGAGTGTAGGGATGAGAGGTAGCAGTTCATGGTCTACAGTGTCGAATGCTTTGCTCACGTCCAGGAATACTGCACAGACATTGTTCTTTTATCAGTTGGTTTGCCAATCATTGGTGACCTTGGCTAATGCAGTGATAGTGCTATGTTTGGCCCTGAATCCAGATTGAGCTGGATTTAATAGATTAACATTGTCCAGATATTCCCTTAACTGAATACTCACTAATTTCTCCAGCATCTTGGATAACACAGGTAGGATGGAAATGGGCCTGTAGTTATTAAGATCCATACAGGTCCCCTGATTTTAGAAGGGGACCACTTGGGCTGTCTTCCACAATGTGGGAATAGAGCCAGAGTTTAGGAAGGTTAAAGAGGTGCGTTAGGGGACTGCAAGCACATGACATGCAATCTTTAGAAAGAATGGGTCCAGAAGATCTGCTCCTGCACTTTTTTGGTATCTAGATGCCATAATAGATCCTCAACTTGTTTCAACAGTATAGGTTTGAAGCTAAAGAAGGAGTCAACTCTTTGTTCACCAGTATAGTGGGAGCTTAATAGGTTAGCTGGGGAGGTCAAAGGCAAGGCCAGCTGTTGTGAAGTGGTTGAATGCATCCAGGATTTCCAATGTGCCAGTAATGGGGCCATAGTTACTGTGTAAATGGGTTGGAAGGGGTTGTTAACATCCTGGCCCATCATACCCTTGATGGTGCCCCAAAATCTAGCAGTATTATGGTAGGAGGAGTCGAGCTGGGCCAGGTAGCCCTCCACTGTGGATCTCTGAACCAGCTGCCAGGGTCCACCACCCTCTCAGTGAAACCTCCTCCTCTCCCCCACCCTTCCACCTTCAAACCATGCCCTCTGGTAATACCTCCTAGCTTTAGTCTAAAGAGCCCTCCATGTTTACTCCTATTTATTCCTTGAGGTACTTGAAGACCTCAATCATGTCCCCCGTCTCTCCTCCAATGAAAACAGGCAGAGCTCCTCAATTCTGTCCTCATCGCCAAATCCCTAGTCCTCATATCATCTTAGTTGCCCTCCTCTGTACCCTCTCCAGGAGCTGTATGTCCCTCTTCAAGTGTGGTTTCCAGTACTGTACACAGTACTCAAGGTGTGGTCTAACCAGTACATTTGTAGTTATGTAGTGCCTTAAATCTGTGCTGTATCAAATCCCATCATTACATGTTGTACCAATTCACTGTACTTTATGGTACTTGTACTGCTTGTATTTTAAAATCAATAAAATATAAGTTCAAAGAAAAGCTCTAAGATAGGCAACTACAGAGTCTGAGTTGCCTGTCCCAATCATGTCAGCAGCTCATTAATGCAGTGAGGCAGGGTGTCACGATACACTTGCCCATCACATCCATCCTCCTAGATTCTTTACCAGGAGGCAAAGTACTCATGTGTTTAGGTGCTCTAGACCGATCAGGAACAACCATGGTGACTAGAGTCAGTTTCTGTCTGGTTAGCAAAACAAGGCTTAGCAGATGGGGCAGGATACTGCTTATCAGCCTTTCTGAGAACTGCAGGCAATGAGTTTGGTCTGTACCGTGCAGTAAAGGTAGCATTCTCTAGGCACAACTCCTAGACTTGCAAGCCCAAGCCTCCTGGCAAAAAGTACAGTTACGTAAGAACTTACCGTAACAGTAGATCTTCAAGAGGAGCTCTTGCAGTAGGCCATAACCATTAGGACCAACACCGCAGGGATTAGGACCCACCGGAAAACTTCTCAGCCAGCAGCACTTGGCAGGACACTGCTGACGTCGGCCACAGTATAAAGGGGCCGGACCCAGCTCCACACCAGTTCCCCGTCCGAGACCTGCAGACAGGCCCTGATGAGAGAAGAGGAAGCCTGAAGATGATGCTCTGTACACCTCATTTGGGGGATGGAAGGCGGGAAAACAGCGCCTGTTGCAAGAGCTCCTCTTGAAGATCTGCTGTTACTATAAGTTCTTACGTAACTGTACTATCTTACTTCAAATGGGAACTCTTGCAGAAGGCTATAACGATTAGGACAGAATCCCAAGCAGTCCCGCACTAAGGAGGTGCCTAAGCCTGGGAGGTGGAAGATGGTAAAAAAGCTGGAAACAGCAAGTCAAGACAGAAGTCCCTGAAAACTGCCAGGCCAAAGCCATCACGGCATCTGGACGCAATGTCCAAGCTATAGTGCTTCAAGAAGGTGTGCACAGAGTTCCAGGTAGCAGCCACACATATGTATCTAATGGAGACATTCCACAGAGTGGCAAAGGAAGCAGAGACTCCTCTGGTGGAATGACCCCTAACCGGTCCAGGAAGGGGTTTATTGTGCTTCTTATACCAAAATACAATACAGTGGACAAGCCACCTGGAGATGGTCTGCTTGGACACCGGTTTACCCAAGTGCTGTGTCACGAAGGCCACAAACAGTTGCTCCAATTTACGGTGTGCAGCTGTGCACTTAAGGTAGTATCTCAGCGCTCTGTGAACGTCCAGAGTGTGAAGGACGGCTTCTCCTCTATTCGAGGGAGAAGAAAAATAAACTGGAAGGTCAACCAACTGGTTGAGGGTCAACTCCAAGACCACTTTAGGAAGGAACTTAGGATTCGTTCTGAGGGAAACCCTTTCTCTATGGAACACTAAATATGGCTCTTTACACATTAGAGCCTGGAGCTCGGAAACTCTTCGAGCTGAAGTAGCAGCAACTAAAAAACAAACCTTCCAGGAAAGGTAACGTAGCTCACAGTCGGCTGTGGGTTCAAAGGGGGGAGAGTAAGCTTCTGCAACACAAACAGGAGGTCTCAGGGTGGGATAGGATCCCTAATGGGAGGTCTCATGTGTAAAATCCCCCGTAAAAGAGTGTGGGCCACATCCAGTTGGGCTAAGGTTTTGTCCCCCAAAAAGGTGTGATAAGCAGAAATGGCCCACATGTGCACCTTTATGGAGGAGTAGCTCAAGCCTTGTTGATACAAGGAGAGGAGAGGAGATACTGCAATGCTGAGTTCACTGGACAGGTAAGGGGGTCCAGATGGTGAGAGGAGAAACGCTTCCACTTCATAGCATAAGTGGATTGAGTAGAGGGCTTCCTCCACCTCTTGGGAGACTCAGTACCTGGACTTTTCTACGTCCGAAGGAGCCAAGCGTGAAGGTGCAAAGACCTGAGATCGGGATGGATCAGTGAGCCCTGATCCTGGGACAGTAACTGCGAGCATATTGGCAGTGGGAATGGAGGTTCCATGGACAACTGCTGAAGTAGTGGGAACCAAATCTGCTGAGGCCACAGAGGGGCAATTTGAATCATCTGAGCCCTTTGGCTTGTAACTTCAAGAGAACTCCCTAGACGAGAGGAAAGGGAGGGAAGGTGTAAAGAAACCTCCTGCCCAACAAGGGACAACGGTCTGGCCAGGAAACACCAGACGCAGGATTCCACGAGCAGATATTTGGCAGTTTGGTGTTGCATGGTGATGCAAAGAGGTCCAGCTCTGGACGAGCCCATGTGTCGAAGAGCTGATCCGCTAATGATTGCAGTAGCTCCCACTCATGCGCCGTGGACTGAGACCTGCTTAGGCTGTTGGCCGAATCATTTAGGATGCCTGGAACGTGCACGAAGGACAAAGAGATGTATCACTCTAGTGCCCAGTACCAGACTCTCATCGCCTTCCTGCACGGGGGTAAGAGTGAGCGCCCCCTTGCTTGTTGATGTAGAAGACGACCGTCATGTTGTCCGTCTAAACAAGAAGAGAGCCTGGGATGAGGTCCTCTTGAAAGGCATGTAGCGCATAGAGGACTACTTGCATTTCCAAAACATTGATGTGGAGTTCGCGCTCCATGAGGGTCCAGGTACCCTGCGTCTTGTGGGCCCCAGGTGCGCCCCCCCCCAACTCAAATGCGAGGCATCCATTGTTAGAGTCTGATTTGGGGGCTCCGGACGGAAAGGGACCCCTTTTTCTAAATTTAGAGGGTCCAACCACCAAAGAAGTGTCCTCTTTACTGGCTCTGTGATCCTGACCATGTGGTCTAGATCACCTGAGCACTGATCCACTGCACCCTGAGCATCCATTGTGGGATTCTCATGTGGGAGGTGGGCCAGAGGAGTGACAGGAATGACACCGCCATGTGCCCCAGAAGTCTGAGGAAGGTCCTGGCCTGGACCTGAGGGGTTACAAGGACCGATTCTGCAATCTCCCACAAGCGAACGCCCCTCTCTGGGGGTAGAAAAGCCATGCCCTGGACCAAATCCAAGACTGCCTCAATGAAGACAATTCTTGGGCTGGGCTCTGGGAAAGATTTCGGAAAGGTTCAGGGTGATCCCCAGCTCTCGGAAGAGAATAGAGGTGTCTCCGAGAGCCTGAAGAAGGCGTGCCTTTGACAGGGCCGCAAGCAGCCAATCGTCGAGGTAAGGAAGACATAATGTCCCTAGAGCCGCAGCTACTACTGCCAAGCATTTTGTGAAGACTCGAGGAGCGGAGGAGAGGCCGAACGGGAGAACCCAAAAACTGATAATGTGCCCCCTGGAAGTGGAACCTCAGGTGCTTCCTGTGGGGGGAGGACCCCTATGTGCATGTACGCACCTTGCACGTCTAGGGAGCAGAGCCAGTTTCCTTGATGCAGCAGAGGAAGTAACCCTGGAAGAGTCACCATCCGACCTTCTGTATTCTATATAAAAATTTAAAGAACTGAGGTCCAGAATGGGACGAGGGTCTTGGGTTTCTCTGTAACAAGGAAGAAATGGGAGTAATACCACTTTCTCCGCTGCTGCAGAGGACTGGCTCTATCGCCTTTTCTGCAAGAGGGTCTGAATCTCTCCTTCTATGAGAGAAACATGAGAAGGAGGATATCTTGAGCACCTTGGTGGGGTATCTGGGGTGACCTCGGTGCACTCCAGCATATCCCCTCCTTATCATATCGAGGACCCACTGGTTCGCAGTTATAGAGCCCCAGCCCTTCAGATGAAGGAGAAGTGACCCCTATTGCCTCCTTGGAACCTCCTCCTCGGAGGCGGTGTTAGAAAGGAGTCATTGGGCAGAGCCGGGAGTGGGCAGAGAGGCTTGGGAGGACTTGGGGCCATGAAAAGGAGCTCCTCCAGGCTGCTGGTTGCCGGCTCTCCTTTTAAAGCCACCTCTATGGCCCTGTTGGTTGCCATGGGCTTAGGCACCCGAGGGCTTCCCAAATGGCCGCTTCTTCGCTTTCCTCTGGTCTCCTCTGTACATCTGACGGGCAGACCAGATGGATTACCCGACTCCCGGAGCGAGATGAGTGACTGTCTCCTGCCCAAACAAGAGCGGAACCCTTTAACAGGAGGTCCCAGATTCCGGACTGCAGATCTTGGTGAAAGCCAGAGACTCTCAACCAAGCTGGCACCAGAGACAGACCCTGATGCCGACGCTCTGGCCGCCGTGTCTGCAGTGTCGATGAGGCACAAAGAACATGCATGCCTACGTCCGAGCCTGAATTAAAGGACATCCAGAATCTCAGTCTTTTGTGCAGAGTCTGGCAAGGCATTAACAAGCTCCTGTCCCTTTCCCAGGTGCATTCCAGTACTGAACCATATGCATCAGGAAACTAAGGTACCTAATGGAGCAGGTGGAGGCAGAATAGATCTTCTTGTCCACCTGGTCCAAACAGTGAGACTCTGAGTCAGAAGGCTGTGAGTTAAGATGTTTCAGCTGCCTGGACTTATCATGAGCAGCTGTAATCACAGAAGAGTCCACCTGAGGGTGCTCTGCCAGGAAAGACTCATCCCTTGGGGCTCTGTACAGCCTATCTGACTTTTGGAACTGCTAGGACCAAGCTGAACACTTCCAGGTAATTCTGGTAAGGTCCTGGAAGGTGTCCATTACAGGAGGCACCATGGAGAGTTTGGGCTCCTTTTGCCTCAGGTACTTGGCTAGTTGATGACATTCCAGATCCAGGTCCTCAGTATCCCATTCATTGAGGCCTGGATGTGCCTCATGACATCCATAAAGGCTGGATTATCAGAAGGCAAGCGGGTTGGTCCTTTTCTCCTGGGAATCCCGAGAGGAAGAGGAAAAGGATGACCCGGCTACTGGGTGAAGGTCCAGACCTGCCCTAGGACTGGCCCTTTCGAACCCTGGTGGCTCTCAGACTGATGTCAGTCGAGACGACATGAGCATGACAGACGTCGGTCAGGGACGGCGTCAGGAGCGAGCCCACCCATCAGAATAGGAACGGCTCCTAGAGTGAGACCTGAACTGGCATCAGGCTACCTGACCTCGGTGGCGCGCGTCGGTCTATGGACTGAGACTGGGAACGGACCCTGGAGGATGAGCGAGGCAGCGGCCTCTCGGGGGTCTTCTTGGTGAAGGCGAGGTACACCCTCTGATTGTGGTTTGCCAGATGGGTCCGGAACAGCAGATGGGGCGGTTGGGGGCTCTGTTTCTGGACTTGACTCCACCAAAAGAGAAAAGTTCCTGAGCTCCTCCTTCAAAAACACTGAGGCCGCCGTCCCCGGAAATGGGACTATGGGATCTGAAGTGTCCGGCAGCCCTGAGGGGGAGTCTCCTGGAGAGCCCCGTGGGGAGGAGGACTTGGGAGATGCAAACGCTGCCCTTTCTTTGGTAGCGTCAGTTTCCTTTGCCCCTTCTACTGGCATCGGTACCAGGACAGACGGTGGTTTCTCACGGGGGGCGCTGGAGTGTCCTCTGCCTCCAGAGGCTTACCCTTATCAGGCGAAGCCGGGACCTTGGCGGGCAGGGCTGAAGCTTGTGCCCCTGAGGTCTTAGGGGAGACCCTGAGCGGTGTCACCTAAGGTCTAGCAGGTTTCTTCCCTGACGTACCTGCTTTAGCTTGGCTCTTTTTGGCAGGAGCGGATTTTTTGGAATGATGCTCTCTGAAGCCCGAGGAAGAGCGGGACTTCTTGGGGGCAGGACAGAGAATGAGACCGGGACCTAGACAGATGTCGGGACCGACTACGGTCCTTGTCCTGGGAGTGCTTGGACTTGTCCTTGTGCTTGACCTTCTCCCTGGAGGTGTGCAGGTCCATCTTCTGATCAAAAGGAACCCCTCTACAGCCTTCAAGCGGCAGATCCTAGTCCTGCCTTGAAGCCCTGACAGGTCGAACAGGCACAATGTAAGTGGTTAGGCCCCAGGCACAAGACACACTTGTGTGGCCGTCTTTCGATGATATATAGCGGCTGCAACTGCACTTGTTCTTATGAGGCCCAGAGGATGAGACAGATGATGGGAGCGACATCGTCGGATGAAAAACTGTTGAACTAGAACAGAAAACAAGTGAAAAATCAAAAGAGTTTTTGCTGGCAACTGGCAGCTAAGATCTTCCCCAAGCGTGAGCGGGTAGCGGCGGAAAAGAACTGGGGTAGAGCTGGGCCTGTCCCCTTTTATACCATGGCTGACGTCGAGGTGGAGCCGACGCTGGGGAGCCCTCCTGGGTACTGCTGGCTGAGAAATTTTTCGGAGGGTCCTAATGCCTGCGGCATTAGTCCTAATGGTTATAGCCTGCTGCAACAGCTCCCACTCGAAGTAAGATTGTTAGTTCTATATACATCGGCCTAACAAGCCATGAACCTGTTCTGAGAGCCTGATATCAGAGGAATTATTTTAGGATTATTTTTTGGGGCCAGCCTGGTGGTGCTGGATGCCACAAATTGTACCACACCGGCGACCTGGGTTCAGGGGAACGAGATCGGGCCACTGGGGGTTGGCAGGGACAAAAAAGGATCAAGCGTCTGGAGGACTGCTCTCCTGTCTCGGGGAGGAAGGGATTGTCATCCTGCCTGCTGATCGCCCTCTGGTGGGGCGATACAGAATGGGAGGCACATAGCCAGTGGGTGTGGTGTGCAGGTGCCCCCACATGTGTGCGCTCATGCCAGAGAGGGACAAGAAAAAGAGGAAAAATGTCAGTAGGGGCTCCATGATGCCCCGACCCTGTGTCTCGCCAGTCCTCTGCCACTGCCTGCCCCAGATTTGGATTTGTGCTCCAGGAAGGGGGCAATCCGTGGGGGGTCTCGGGTGGAGGCTGGGCTCACAGGCCAGTGGTATGGGGTTGAGATACTGCCCCGGCTGCCCAAGGAGGATTAAATACATACAGAACTGCAACAGACTACAGGATGAACTCAGATTTCACTAACCAGCGGACATTAGTTCACCACCAACTGCCAATAACTTATAATCTACCACAATTTCATGTGACAAAGCCAATAACGGCAGCCAGGAGGCTGCAAGCTAACCACTAGTTACCAACCTTCCGGACATCTGTTCTGATGTCCTCATTTCATGTTGCAAAGCACCCAAGACTGCCCATAAGGACATAGCTTTGCTAGCTGCTGTCATGCGATCAGGACCAAAATAAGGAACCCGAGAGATGATCCAATTGGACAATGACATTTGCCTTGATACTGAGTTGGGCCAATGAGAACGTGACAAACACCATTGCTGGACCAATGGAAGATGCTATGTTGTGCTCTATGTGACTTTGGTCCATAAGAACTCAGAGGCAACCCCAGCAAATCGTATACCACCCATTGCTCTTTGCTATGCTAACTCACCTCTACTCCACAGAGGCACCAGCTATAATTTACTTTTGATTCCAAAACTGTTACTTGCAAAACTCTGCAAAAGACTTTATTCTAGGGGACACTTCTCTAATCTTTGCAAAGAAACAGAAGCCACCCTAAAAGCTCTGACATTTTACTGTTTGTCTAACTTTGTACAAAGACCAGACTAGAAAGAAGAGAGACGACCATGAGCTCCAAGGTACCAGAGAAGAAGGCACTGCACGTCTGGAACCCCCAAGGACCTTCCAATCTCAGAAGGAGAGAGAGTGGACAGAGACTTGGCAGACTTTGTTTCCGGTCAAACAGATGCTTGGCCGAGTATACTTACAGAGACTCTCATACTACTAATGTATGCTTTATGAGAATCAGTGTTCCACATTAGTGCATATAGTTACTGCAGTGTAAGCCGGCCCGCTGGTGCTGAGGGTTGAGGCGCTGGACGCCACACTTCGCGCCACACCGGCGATCCGGGTTTGGGAATGAGCCCAGGTCGTCGGGGGTCAGGAAAGGACTGAGAGTCCCAAAGACAGCTCTCCTTTCCCGGGAGGGGTACACGCCGGTGCCTGATTGGCCTCTGATAGAAGCCGGAGGCATATGCTGTGTGATGGGCGTGAAGAGAGGTTGGGAGGATAATGTCGATGGAGACACCTTTGACATTAGGGCACGCGCCACTCCCTATAGAAAATGCGAAAACACCCCTGCAGTGCTCCCAGTAGACGGAGCACCAGGCCCCAATCCCCAGTGCCCCTGCCTGACCCGGTACCAGCATCCCGACGAGAACAAGAAGGACTTTGGGTGTGCCCCTACCCTGTGCTCACCTGGGGAATACAGCCATAGCTACATGGGGGATGGACTGCACCGGGTTCCAAGTAAGAGGGCGGGGACTAGAAGGCTATAGGTTTCTCCTGAAGAGTGGGAGCGCTGCGGGCAGGGGTAGTATAAAAAAAAATAAAAAAATAGTTACTGCAGTGTAATATTGTATAAGCTAGTCACAGATATATAAGAAAAAAATTTGCATAGGTGTTACAATTGTTTCCTAAGGGAAACTGCTTATTTCCAAGAAGGAAAAGCCTAAGGCTAACCAAAAGATAAGAGTTCATGTGTGTGTGTTATGGTAAGCACAAAGAAAGCCTGTGTCTAGCTCAGAAAGATCCTACGATTATCAGAACTGTTATATGTGTGTAATGTTTGTTTATGATACCAGGAATAAGGCTTCTAATGTGATTTGTACCTCGGAAGGTGACCCGTCTCAGTCTGTTCCACCCAAAACTCTAACGAGTTTAAGTGTAATTATCTATAATACATGTAGTCCATGCTAATATCTTTCTGAATATCCTACTGATAAGAGCCACAGAGATTCACATTAAGAGATGCTGTATCTGTATCTACACAGAGACCAAAACTTATCAAGTTACTTACTAGCCTTTGAGACTACAATCCTCTAATGCAGGATCTACAGATGTTATTATAATGAAGGGTGTGCAAGGCACCTCCAAAAATTCCATTAGATTTCTTTTTTCGGCATCTTCCACTTCCACAGAAAAGCCCACATCAGTTTGCATTTGCTGCTTCATGCCTTGAAAAGTAGGATCCCCTCAGGAGGAGACCTCGGGGTGCAGACCACATAGCTCTCACGGCAGGATGGAAGGGTATAACTACAGCGAGGTGCAACACGTTCTCCCTCATATTCCTCCTCTAAAACCATGAGGTCAGGATAATATTCTGCTTTGTTGTCAAAGTCTCCATCGACAAAGAGTCCCAGAATGCACCGGTGATGAATGAGAAGGAGGACTCTGCAGCATGCTGGTGGAAGGCACTGACAGGGGGCTGGGTGCCCAGAGGCTTCACTGACAGGTAACTGCCTGCATAGGTAAACCAGACATCGTATAATTCCTGAAAACAGTGCCAGCACAGCCAGAGAGTCGACAACGCTATGGACAGGGGCCTGGACTTCTTGGGTCAACAATGGGCCATAGCTTGACGGTGATGGCATCCTACCATCCACAGTAGATATGGCAGTGCCTAAGCCAAGTCCCGACCCTGGAGTTTCATCGACGATTGTGGGGTTGGGGGGCTGCAGTCAATAGCACTGGAATGGGCAACGACGCAGTAGATTTACCTTGCCTCAATGGTGACCGGGACCTCACCAGTGAAGCAAATCTTTCTTTTTCTCTCTGTTTATGCTTGTGGCCAGAGGGTGACCAATTGTTGTCCTAGTCCTTTGATTTAGGTGGCCGTTTCTTGGCCGATGGTGAGGGAGATACATATATTGGGCCCTGGTTCTTCTCTGTGGCTTTTAAAGTTTTAAGGAGAAGGACATTTTCTAGAGCTTTCTTGCGGTGTCGCCTTGTAGCCTGGTTATAGCTCTGGCAAATCTCACCATTCCTCACGTTGTGAGACAGGCCCAAACAGGACACACAGACTGAGTGTGTGTCTTCTTTGTAAATTTTATCTCTGCCCTTACAGTACCCAAATAAAGGCACTGTCGACTTGACAGCATGTAGAAACGAAATAAACAAATAAAGTAAAGAATAACAGCAATGGCTAGTTGATGACATTTCCCTCAGCAGGTCTAACAAGGATGACTGAGGGTGGGAAAGAACTGAGAAGTGATGGGGCCTTACGTTTCTGTAGATACAGATGTGGGATGTCATCAAAGCAGACCCTCAGCTAGCAAATTTTCCATGTGGTCCTAGTGCCTGGCTACAGTTCCAAGGTGTGGCCTAATGGATGAGATATCCTCGAAGGCGACTGACATTTACAAGTTAAATATTACTGAGCTACAAGTAGCTGCCATTTTAAAAATGGCCCCCAGGACCACAGTACTGTAATGGGACTGTGTGAGATGCTGACACCAGAGCATAGTCATCAGTTCCACTTTAAAATCAACACCATGCACAGTTGCATTATATCAGCATTAACAGGGATGCCATATTAGTAAGAGCCGTAAGTGTAAGGTTAGGCCCTGTACACACTGTCCACCAATTACCAGACAGTGCTTAACCACAGTTGTCGGGGCATCCAGACTGCGTGCTAGCCTGAGCTAGTTCTCAGGCATCGTTGCGGCACTAGCAAAAAGCACTGTGGGTACTGCAATGCATGCTGGCATACTCATGGTCAGCTGCAGAGGCGAATTTGCAATAAAAGGTTGGAATTTGCATAAGTAGCTCACTGTTAGCTCAATAATATATGCAGCATTTTTTTTGGAGGTCAGGAGCAGCCATAAAACAAATTTCTGGTCATGTGTGTTGCCTTAACCCTTGTTAGAGCATGGATCTAATCCACACTGCTAACACGGGTTACGGAACCATGTTGCTCAAGATTTTAGAACATGGATTGTAGCACAGTTTTCCCATGCTACAAATCTGACGCAAACATTTTAAACAGTTTTAACAGAGTTTAAGCTGTTTAAAGGGACACTATCAACCATTTTCTGCATCATAGTATTTCTAGCAGAAAACCCACATTTATGACTGCTTACCTTCTCTAAAATTAACCGATGCTGCTGGTTGTTTTATCTGCTTTTCTTAGTAGTAGTTAAATACATGGTAGTGGTTTAATTATACCTGACATTGCTTTGCTTCAAATCCTTGATCAACTCCCACTGCATACTTCCTGAACATTATGAACACCCCCAAACAGTGCAGCCACTCATGATGCAATAGACTCCTTTCCTCCCATTGCATCATGAGTGGCTAGACTGTGTTGGGGTGTTCACAAGTCCAGAAAAGATGCACTGGGAGTTGATCAAGGAATGTAAACAAAAGCGTTTTTGTGTGGTTAACACTAGTATGGTTGGCAGTTTGTTTTCCACTTTTAAAAAGGGAAAAAAAAAGGAATCAGAAAACAACCTGCTACATCCTTAGTCTCTAAAGAATGTAAGCAATCATAAGATGTGTTTTTTAAACTAGGAACAGTCTGAGGCCAAAGTCAGTGTCCCTTTAAAAGTCCTAGGAGAAATACAGCAAAAGCAGCAAGTTCACAGGGGGAGAGATGACTGCAAACTGTATGACAGTGCTAGTAAACTCTCATTGCTATACAGACCAGAAGAAATACAACACAAGCAAAAAGTGCACAAGAAGCCTGCTCCAGCCTGGGACTGGGTCAGTTTGGCCACAAAGTGGAGGTGGACCAAAGATTCCTCTTCTACTGCTGTTTTGAGCCCCTGGGGTCCCTCTGGGCAGATGTCATGGAGTAAAAGGTGGCGCTGGACTTCTCAATACAGGTGAGGTAGCCCTCGACTCCAAATAAGTCGGTGGCAAGAAAGGGACATCAGCCAATTTGAGCAGACTGTCCACCATAAAAGTCCAGATCCTCAGTCAAGCCCTGTGGCGCATGGACATGGAGGCTGCCATGGAGCGGGCACAGGGGTCCCCAATGTCCATGGCTGTCTGGAGCTCTTCTTTGGCTACAGCCCGACCCATGTCCAGGACCTGTTTGACCATGGTCTGGAGGTCTGCAGGTAGATGAAGAAGGACCTTATCCAAAGTGCCCAGCAGGGCATGGGAAAAGCGGGCCATAATGAGAGTTGAACTCGCCTGGCAGAGGCCAAGCAGGAGGCAGCTAGACTTTCTTAGCCGCATGGTCCAGCTTCTTGGGACTCCTAGTTGGGTGGCTTCTCAACATGCCCAGTGTTGCTGGAGCGCCCAAACACAAGTCAACCACCAAGCCCTCAGCCGAGTGCTCTGTGAATTCTGAAGGGAGCGGTGGGCACGTGAATCTACGGGGCCATCCAGGCAGAAGGTGCAGGGCAGGAAGTAGGGCACTGCCAAAAGCTCCAGGGCAGGACCAAGGATGGCTTCTGCCACTGAAAGCCTCTGTCAGATTCTCCCGGTGAAGGATCTCAGTCTGCTTCTGGAGAGCCCCATTTGCATACCCATCGACTTGGAGATCAAGCAGAGGCCCCATGAAAGAAGATGGGCCTTCCATCGAAGGTCCCCACAGACTCAACATGAAGCGACCCGGATGCAGGGAGGACCCGCCGGACTCTGAGGGTTGTTAAACAGTAGTCAACTGACCAAGTCCCACCTGACCCTCCTGGATCCGGTCGGGTGGCGGTGACCGACAGCTGATGGAGAAGCCCCTTGGTCAGTCGAGATTCCTTAGTTGGAGGGCTGGCCGCTTGGCAGCAGTTCCACAATGATCGGTGGAGATGCCAGTGTCGACCAAGCTGGTACCATTTTGGTCGAGCAGTCGGGGAGACAGTGTCGACCTTTGGGCGACAACCAGAGTAACAGCAGATGGAAACGGGGTCAGCTGAGTGCTGATAAGCACCAACTGTTGCCGCATCAAGTCCTCGTAGTGTCGACGCAATTTGCGTCGAAGCCTCTCCTCACCCGAGGATGACAAGAACGAAGAGTAGCAGTGGTGCCACTTCCCTGTGGTGCCGAGAGCGGAAGCGCCGATGCCAGCTGGACCGCCTCGACCAGTGGGAGGAAGACTGAGACCTTGACCACCAGGGGAACCGGAAGCAGGGCTTGGAGGGAGTCACCAATTGCCAAGGCTCCTCCTGGTCTGGTTCAGCGACCAGGGTGTGACAACAGATGATCCGTCCATCCAATGGTCTGAGTCAGGACCAGAGTCCTAGACAAGGAAGTGTCAGCCTCTTCGGTCGATAACTGGTCAGACAGCTCAAGAAAAATCTTGGCTGGGACTTCAACCAGCATCTCGGATGACAGGCCCAATGGGGTCACCGTGGAGCCTATGGCCAAGGCTGAGGATTCGACCAAAGTCAAATCCAGAGAAGCGCAGGAATCTGAGGCCCTTGAACGAGAGCGCTCCTGATCCCACGATCAACAAATCCTTTCTTTTTCCTTTTTGGACTCTTTCTTAGACTTGGGTTTGCCAGAGGGTCCATGACTGAGGGTCGGCAGAGACTGGCACAATTCCTTGAAGGAACCCGTGAAGGATGAGCCCAGCTGAAGCTGCATGAAGGCAAATGCCAAGGAGAAATTGGACCACGGTCTGGGCTGCCTCCTCTTTGAAGGCGCAAGCTGCTTGGTAGACCTTGCAGCAGCGAAGACCATTGAACGGGCTTCCTTGGATTTGACCGGTGGGTTCCGTTGCGCCAGGTGGCCCAACTTTAGGTGAGTCAGATGGTCCTTCAGAACAGTGGGGTGAAATGAGTGGCAAAAGGCGCAGGCCTGGGGAACATTGTCATGCCTCAGGCATTAAATGCACGTGGTATGTGGGCCGGTCCAGGACATCTTCTGCCCAAAAGGGCACCTGTGGAACCCGGGAAAGTACAGTTATGTAAGAACTTACCATAACAGTAGATCTTCAAGAACAGCTCTGCAGCAGGTTACACCATTAGGACTGAAGTCCCAGGCACCAGGACCCACGGAAAAATTCTAGCTAGCATATCCAGCGGGGACCGCCCGATTTTGGCCCTCCCGACGCCTGGCATTACATAAAAGGAGGCGGTCTCCCAGCATCCTCAGTTCCTCCCGCAGGAGACTCCCCGCCCAAGATTAACATCCCAAGAGGAGACTGAGGATCCGCCTCAAAGGAAGGTTTGCAGAGGGCATCGAAAGATGCTGTAGCCTAGAAACTAGGTCAGAAGACTCAACCTCCAAAGGGGAAGGTGGGAGGGAAACTACCTGCTGCAAGAAATGTTCTCGAAGATCTACTGTTACAGTAAGTTCTTACGTAACTGTACTATCTTACTTTGTGAAACAGTTCTTGAAGCAGGTTACACCATTAGGACCGATTCCCAAGCAGTAAAGGACCAAGCTGTCATCGGGAGGAGGATAGAAGGAAAACTCCAGGCTTCAGGACAAAAGTCCCTGAAGGACCGCCAAGCTGAAACCAGCTCTGCTTCTAGAGGCAATATCCAAACTGTAGTGCCTGATGAATGTGTGTACAGTGCTCCAGGTCGCTGCTGCACAGATGGCTGAAGTGGAAACATTTGTAAGCGCCGCGAAGGAGGTAGTCACCCCCTAGTGGAGTGACCCTTCACCAGTCCCGGTAAGGATTTATTGTGCTTCTGATAAAACATAATGCACTTTACCAGCCATCTCGAAAGTGACTGTTTGGAAGCAGGAGCACCGATCATCCTCTGTGTGTAGGAAACAAAGAGCTTGTCCAAGTACGATGGGCTTGGTTCTGGTCAGATAATATCTAAGGCACCTATGCACATCCAAAGTGTGCAACAGGGCTTCCCCCCGTTACCGTGATTCGGGTAATACACTGGTAGGTCTATATCCTGGTTGAGTGTGACAGCTGAGACCACCTTGGGAAGGAACTTAGGATTTGTTCTTAAGGACACCCTGTCCTTGTGGAAAAACAAATAAGGATCCTTGCACATGAGTGCATGAAGCTCAGAAACTCTTCTGGGAGAAGTAACAGCAAATAAAAGGAGTGTCTTCCAAGCGAGAAGACACAGCTCGCAATCCGTGGCTGGTTCAAAAGGAGGCAGCGTAAGCTGCTCTGGAACAAAAAGAAGATTCCAAGGTGGAACCGGGTCTTTGATGGGAGGTCTCAAGTGCAGGATGCCGTGCAAAAAGGCGCGAGAAGCCTCTAGTTGAGCTAGAGACCTGTGACCTATTGGAGAATGGTATGCTGAAATAGAGCATAGATGGACCCTGATGGAGGAATAGGCAAGTCCTGCCTCATAGGGGGACAGGAGGTAGTCTAAAATAGACCATATGGAACACTCCAGTGGGGTCAATGCTCGAGCCTGAGCCCAAATACAAAATCTACACCACTTCATGGCGTAAGTAGTGTGAGTAGAGGGTTTTCTGGCTGCTGCCAGAACGTCCACAACTTCCCGAGAGACCCCGTATCTCAGGACTGCTATGTCCTTAGAAGCCAGGCATGCAGGTTCAGAGACCGAAGATCCGGATGGACTAAGGAGCCTGTCTCCTGGGAAAGAAGGTGAGAGCAAAACTGCAGAGGCACCGGAGGTTCCTGGGCCAGCTGATGTAAAGAGACCAAATCTGCCTGGGCCAAAAGGGTGCAACTACATATAGGCACGCTTGCTCTTGACGGAGCTTCACTAGAACCCTATGGATCAAAGGAAAGGGCGGGAAAGCGTAGAGGAACCTGCCCATCCAACAGAGGGACAACGCGTCTCGCCAGAAATCACCAGGCCCTGGATCTAGCGAGCAGAAATTGGGCAGTTTTGCGTTGAATGGGGATGCGAAGAGGTTTAATTCTGGTGTCCCCAATCTATGGAACAGGTCCTCTGCGACTTCCTGAAGCAGTTCTCATTCGTGTACCCTGGCCTGTGATCAGCTTAGGCTGCCTGCGATAGTGTTGTCTACACCGGGAACATGTACTGCAATGATGTGTGCACTGTGTTGCAATACCCAGTTCCAAACCCTCTGAGCCTCCCTGCAAAGGGGGTAGGAATGAGTACCTCCTTGTTTGTTGAGATAGTACATTACTGCGGTATTGTCTATTTCAACCAGAAGAATGCCCAGTGGAATCTCTGTCTGTAATGCCTGTAGGGCGTATAGAACGGCTCTAATCTCCAGAATATTTATGTGAAGATGGGACTCTAGAGACATCCAGGAGCCTTGAGTCCTTACCCCGTTGAAGTAAGCTCCCCATCTGGACCCCGAAGCGTCCGTGGAGAGAGTCGCTGAAGGAGGTGGCACGGTGAAGGGGACTCCAGTCGAGAGGTGGTCTGGGACAGGCCACCAATGCCAGTCTCGGATAACTGCGTTAGTGATCCGGACTGGATGCTGCAGATGATCCTGCTTTTGGTCCCACTGCGTTCTCAACATCCACTGGGTAATCTGCATAGGGAGTCGAGCTAGGGGAACCATCACAATGGCAGCCGCCATGTGTCCGAGCAGGTAAAGGACGGTGAGAGCTGGTACCGCTGCCTTTTCCTTTATGTCCCTTATGAGGGATCTGATGCATTCCGTCCTGTCCTGGGGAAGGAATGCCCTTCCCTGAATTGTGTCCAGAACCGCACCAATAAAGTACAATGTCTGAGACAGAACAAGGCACGACTTCTCCTGATTGATGGTGATGCCCAATGTTAGGAAGAGGGAACACGTATCCTGTATTGCGGACATCAGGGCCTCCCATGAGGAGCCAGTCATCTAGGTACGGGAACACGTAGTGGCCTCTTCTCCTGAGAGCTGCTGCCACGACTGCCATGCACTTCGTGAACACCCGAGGTGCTGAAGACAGTCCAAAGGGGAAGGCTCGAAACTGGTAGTGGCGTCCCAGAAACTCTAAGCGCAGAAATCTGCGGTATGCTCGATCGATCGGGAGATGTAGATAAGCGTCCTGCATGTCCAGCGAAGCCAGTCATGCGCCCTCTTTGAGCATGGGAATGAGACCCAGCAGGGTCACCATGCGGAAATGCTTGTACAGCACAAAACTGTTGAAATCGCTGAGTTCCAAAACAGGGCACAAGTCTCCTGATTTCTTTGGAACCAGGAAGAAGTGTGAATAGTAACCGTTTCCTCTCTGGTTCAGTGGTACATGTTCTATGGCCTCCTTGTGTAGGAGGGCCAAGATCTCTTGCTGAATAAGCAGAGTATGCTGACCCGAGTAACGGGAGAGCAGGGGAAGTCTGGACTGTGAGTGATTGAGGAACTCTATAGAGTGGCCTCATTTGACCAACTACAACTCCCACTGGTCGGAGGTGATCCTCTGCCATCCTGAAAGATGAGAGATCCGACCCCTGACCTTCTCGACCCTTTGATCCAGAGGAGGGGCGAGGGCCGGAGTCATGCTGTGGTGGTGTTGGCCCCCGCGGGCTGGGCTGCTTTTGAGTGCTTCGGGCCCTGGCCAGAGGGGAACCTGGCTTGATTCTTATGGCCGAAGTTGCCCCTGGGTTGCTGGCCCAAACGTGGCTGTTACCTTTGTTGGCGACTGCAAAAGTGATTCTGGTTCCTATGAAAGGAATCAGATTTTGGTCTATACATAGCTTGTACAGTCCTGACTGCCTTCCCAGCGTCCTGCAATTTGGTGATGACCTTCTCAGACTCTTCACCAAGGAGGACCGCTCCATTATAAGGGACGTCCAGGAGATTCTTCTGGACATCTGGGGTAAATCCGGAGACCCTCAGCCATAGCGTCTCCGGACTACTTGCTCTGTAGCTGCTTCCTGACTGCCGAGTCCGGCTGAGTTATGGCGGCTGGAAACCTGGGTCCACCGTCAGACCCAGTTTGGAGGAGGTTTAGCAGCTCCTCCTTCTTTTCGCCATCCAATAGATCTTTAAGTAGGTCTTGGCCCTGATCGCAGAGGGCGTTCTGAAATTGCACCATGTGCGTCAGATAGTTCAAAGACCTAATACAGCATGTTGCAGCCGCATACACACGTCTTCCCATGGAATCTAACTGCTTAGATTCCTGGTCCAGAGGCTGGGTACTCAAATGTCGAGGCCACTGGGACCTGTCATGAGATGCAGTAATGACCAGAGAGTCAGTCAGGGGTTTTTGCGCCAAATACTGGTCCTCCATAGAAGCCCTGTAAAGGCTGTCAGCCTTCTTTGGAACAGCCGGTGTGAAATGCGGACACTTCCAAGCTGCCTTGGTGATGTCCGTAAAGGTGTCCACCAAAGGTATTGTCCTGGATGTGCCTCATGATTTCCGAGAAGGAGGGATCATCTGGGGGCGACCTTGGGAGGTCCAGTTGGTCTGGTGATGGGGGACTGAAAGGAGATGGAGACCTGGAGATGTCAGACGTATCCGGCCTGGAGTCATCTCCCAATGATCGACGTCCACCCCTGGGTCGCTTCGGGCTCGGGAACCCTGAGGGAGAATGTAAAGGGTGTTTCCTATCTCTCAATCGGCCCTGAGGAGGCAGAGTAGGCTGTTTGGGGGTCGGGGGGTCTGTCACCTGCAGCACCCCTAGGAGGAGGAGGTGGTGGAGGAGGCTGAGGCTTAGAGGGAACCATGTCCTTTTTGATGGTTTCCCACCAGCAGGTGAACAAATCCTTCACCTCCTGGATGTTCATGCCAGACTGACGGACCCGCCGATGTGCGCTCTGTCGCCGGATCGCAAGGTGAGGGTCCCGGGAAGCACTGGATCCAGCTCCCGGGCAAGCCGGCATCCTCTGTGTCGCCCATCTGGTGGCATGGTAGCCTCTTTGCCTGAGGACCCCTGACGTCCGGTGTCCACCGGCGTCAGTGTAGTGGATGGTTGTCTTTTGGGTGCCGAGTCGGACGCCTTCTTGGACTATGTCGTCCGCTTACGGGACGTCAGCTCGGAGGTCTTCTTTGGAGGTTGGGAGATGGACCTGAAGTTGGTGTCCTGGAATCGGTCAGATGCACCTCTTGATTTGGAGGGAGACTTTTTATGCCTGTCCGAAGGAGCAGACTTAGAGGCAACCGTTGCCCGAGAGGTCTTGAGTGGGTGCAGGGAGGCAGAGAAGCCCCTGAAGACCTTACTTTTACTGGGAGGCTGGGAGCGAGCCCAGGAAGGAGATCTGTCAGACTGGGAAGAGCTGGAGCTGGTCCTGGACTCTGAGGCCCTGCTTGGAGATTTTGCTCTGTCCGAATCCCGATGCTTGTCCCTGTGCTTCTCAGACTTATGAGAAGATTCCCCTCTGGAGGAAGGTCTTTTCTCCATCTTTTTTAGTTTCTCCTCGAGGAGGAATCCCTGAAGGGCCTTTTGGCGGGCGGATCCGGGTCCTGCTATTGAACTGCTGGCAAACACAGCAGGCCTGGGTCAGCCGTGCTCTGGGCCCAGGCACAGACACAGGCAGAATGATGGTTTGCAAGGGATGCTTGCTGCAGGCGCACTTAGAGGGCGTCCGTCGGGAGAAGGAGTAGAAGAGATCAGACATGGGTAAAGTTTTTAAATGAAGATTGAAGACTTCACGCATTAAGTAGAGTAGGCAGGTCTGTGAGGCGAGCTGGCTGAGCTGGACGGCGGAAAGGAACTGGGATGCTGGGGACCGCCCCTTTATGTGATGACTGACGTCAGGGAGGGGCCGACGTTGGGGGCGGTCCCCAGCTGGATATTGCTAGCTAGAATTTTTCTGTGGGGTCCTGGTGCCTGCTGGCTTCAGTCCTAATGGTGTAACCTGCTGCAAGAGCCATTTCTCGAAGTAAGGTGGAACTTATCATCTAGTGTGGTCGTGATCAAAGAGCAAGCTGAAGACTCAACTCAAAGAGTTGAAGTTTTGGAAGTAAATCCAAAGACCTGAAGCGCTAGGGCCTACTCAACATGGGAGCAGGAAGGAGGAACCTGCTTCATCCAGCAGAAATGAAGATCTGACATTATGGCGGAGCGGTACAGTAGTTACTACCCGAGTGGGTGGGAGGAGCCAGCTTGAAGACTTTCCGCCCATCTTAAAGGAAAGGACACTGTCTACTAGTGTGGATAGAACATCATATCCACGTCCCTAGAACTGGGCAGTTTTGCGTTGGATGGGGACGCAAAGAGGTCCAATTTGGGATGGCCCCACCTGTCGAAGAGATCTTCGACCATGGACAGAAGAAGTTCCCCCTCATGTGCCTTGGACCCATAACAGCTTAGGCTGTCAGCCAAGGTGTCCTGGATGCCTGAAACATGCACAGCTGTCAGTTCCAGGTGGTGTTCTATGGCCCAATACCAAACTCTCATGGACTTCCTGCAGAGGGGGTAAATAATGGGTACCCCCCCTTTATGTAAGAAAAAAACACTGACATGTTGTCCGTCTGGATCAAAAGAGGGCCTGGGAGAAGGTTCATTCAAAAGGCCTGTAGGGCATACAGGATTGCCTGCATCTCCAAAATGCTGATGTTGAGATGCTGCTCCAGAGGGGAACAGGAACCCTGAGTCTGGTGGTCGACTAGGTGGGCACCCCAGCCCTGACCTGATGCATCCATGGTCAGAATCTGTCGAGGTGACTCTGACCTGAAGTGGACTCCCTTTGGAGAGACTGGCAGGGTCCAACTACCATGTCAAGGTCTGCCACACAGAGGTGGATACTGACACTAGTTGGTCCAAATTGTCTGTGTGTTGATCTCACTGGACCACCCTCATGTGCAGGCGAGCCAGGGGCACTGTTGCAGTGGCTGCTGCCATATGTCCCAAAAGCTGTAGAAATGCTCTGGTTGGGACCTGGTGAGACGACAAAATCAGTGGAGCCTGAGCTTGAAGTCATTCTGCCCTGCCTGGGGGAAGAAAAGCTTTGCCTTGGGTGGTGTCCAAGATTGCCCCTATGTACTAGAGTCTTTAGCTTGGCCAAGGGGAGGATTTGGGGAGGCTGAGAGATATACCCAGATCCCGGAACAGAGAGAAAGTGGCCTCCATGGTTCTGAGCAACTGCTCCTTGGTTGGAGCTGTCAGAAGCTAGTCATCTAGGTAAGCGAAGACATGATGGCCTTACCTCCTTAAGGCTGCTGCCACCACTGCAAGAAATTTTGTAAAGACTCATGTGGCCGACAACAGGCTGAATGGCAGGGCCCAAAACTGGTAGCGGTTTCCTAGGAAGTGGAAGCGAAGGAACCTTCTGTGGAGTGGGAACACCAAGATGTGAAGATAAGTGTCCTGCATGTCCAGAGAACAGAGCCAATCCCCCTAATGAAGTAAGAGGAGAAGGCCGGGAAGAGTGGTCATCCAGAACAGATTGTACTCTATGAAGAGTAGCTTCTTCTTCTTGTTTTTACATGGTTTCTTATGGATTTTACTTGGTAGAAGGTCATTTCTTTTCTTTCTTACTTACTGCATCTAAGGGGCTAGCAGGGTATTATTTTTGGTGCTGTTGGAAGTTTGAAAACTGTTTTTGGTGGCTATAAGTGGGCACATTTGTTTGATGTTTCACTGTGTAGCAGGCCGTGTTTGTGGAGGCCTATTTCTTCTGATTTAAAAGCTATTTGGTGGGATTTATTGGGGCAGTTTCTTTGGTTGCAGTGCTTGCAGGGGCAGACACATGGCTAATACACTTTGAGAGAGTGTGTAGGCCTAATCCCTCCTCCTTCACCCCTCCCTCCCCAGAGCTCGGCTCATTTATAGGGGAACACCTGCCCTGCAACTGGAAGAAAAGGCTTCAGGTGCAACTCATGTAGTTCTAGCCACTGGGGGCTGGGTTTAAAGGCTGGGAGAGAGGAGCTTAGGGAGTTGTTCACTTCCCTTATACGTTTACTGTGTTGTACTGCACCTAGTAACAGGGGTAGCTGTTTACTGTGAGACTGTATCTAGGATTAGTGGGTGACCTGATTAGTGGGTAGGGGTGTATCTTGGACTAGTGGGGAACCTGGTGGCTCACCCAAGGAAACCTACTTGGAGGGGGATGGGACCACATGTCATTAGGGCTGGCATCTTTGGGAGGATGGTGGGGTGCACAGGGTGTGGGACAGACATGATACTGGACTGAGCTTGGAGTTCGGTGGTTGCCCAGTGTGCTACCAGCTGGCACACCTTAGGGAGGAGGTTGAGGATTAGGGAGACAGCTGGGGGAACTGGGGGGTATGGTTGGGGGAATAGGGCAGGGCTCTGCCAGGGTTGCACCAAGCACTGGGGAGGGTCATAGAGAAAGGAGTGCAGGACAGTACTCTGGGGTCACATAGGGACCCTGGCAGATGGGGCCCAAAAGGAGGATACTACCAAGGAAGCAGGCAGGTAACTGGGGACCCTCATAGATGGGGGCCAAAGGGAGGACATTCTCAGGGAAGTAGGCAGATGGCTGGGGCTGGACAGAAGGAAGCAATGGGGGGAGGTGGATTGGACCTTAAGCTCAGTAACTGCCTCAATTCTCTTCTTCTGCTTGAGGATAAGGGGGGTGATGTAGCCATGACAGGGGCAGTTAGAGATGTAAAGGGAGTAGGGGAAGAAAGGCAGATAGCAGGAGGAAAGGGGGGAACTTGGAATGCGGTAAAATGGGGGGAGCAAGGGATCAAAGCAGGAGGAGGAGGGGACAGAGGGAGGAAAGCGCAAGGAGAAGGACCAGTTGGGAGGAAAGGGCAAGGAGAAGGATCAGAAGAACAAGGAGGATACAGTAAAGAGAGCTGAGGGTTTATTCCAGGGGAGCACGACAAGCAAGGAGGGGCTGAACAGAGACGGGAAGGAAGGGAGGATGAGCCAGGCTAGTTTAGCAGATGGGGGAGGACCAGTTGTGAGCAGTAACAGTGGGGTAGCGAGGTACAGAAGGATACTCAGGAGGACAAGAGGCATAGGATCGGAGGGAGGGTTGCCAGGGTAAATAAAAACATAGAAACATAGATTTTGACGCAGATAGGACGCTTGGCCCACCAGTCTGCTCATTTCCTACCTAATGGATAAGCTGCAGATCCTAGTTAACCAGCAGCCTACTTCTTCCTACCCCACCCCAGAATTGCCTTATGACTGTTCCATGCATGCTTGAATTCCACCACTGTTTTTGACTCCACAACCTCCTCCGGAAGGCTGTTCCATGCATCCACAACCCTCTCTGTGAAAAATACTTCTTAAATTACTCTGAGTCAGCCTCTTCTATCTTCAAATTGTGCCCCTTGTTCTTGCACACTTTCTTTTGAAAGATGCTACCCTCTTGGACTTTGTTGATTCCCTTGAGGTACTTGAAAGTTTCTATCATGTCCCCCCTCTCCCTCCTTTCCTCGAGGTTATACATATTTAGCTCCTTAAGTCTCTCTTCATATGTCTTCCGGTGCAGACCCTGCACCATTTTAGTTGCCCTCCTCTGGACAGCTTCCATCCTGTCTATGTCTTTGCAGAGACTGGGTCTCCAGAACTGCACGCAGTACTCCAGATGGGGTCTCACCAACTGTCTGTACAGAGGGATAGAGGGAGGAAAGCACAAGGAGTAGGACCAGTTGGGAGGAAAGGGCAAGGAGAAGGACCAGAAGTACAAGGAGGATAGAATAAGGAGGGGATGGCAGGTGGCACTCAGATAGGGGGAAAAGCAAGGAGCCGGCTGGGGGAGGGCCAGTAGAAAGGATGAGGGACATGGAAGGGGGAAATGGAGGAAAAGGGGCGGCCAGAGTGCTCCTGTTGGGTGATTCCATGATCAGGGGGATCAAATGGGATAGGGAGGGAGAAGCCTGCCTGGTTAGAACAAAATGCTTCCCTTGACTAATGGTTTACAGGGCCAAGCATGAGGTATATCAGCTGGCAAAGGATTGTGGAGGTTCCCCAGATATACTGGTCCACCTGGGTACCAATGACATTGAGGGAAATAGTGAGCTAGAGATACAGGCAAGGTTCAGGGAACTTGCCAGGGTCTGTCATGATATAGGATGTACGATTTCTTTCTCGGAAATCCTGCCGGTGCCAAGGGCTAGCGGAGAACACAAGAGGAAGATTAGGGTGATAAACCAGTGGTTCAGAGAGTGGTGTGGGGCCAGAGGGTATGGATTGATGGGGGATTGGGGGGAGACCTGGGAGGATAAGGGGCTGTATGCTAGAGATAGGCTCCATCTCAATTCGGAGGGGAAGGAAATCCTTAAGTTGAAAATAGAGGGGTTCATTGGTGAAAGGTGGGGCTTAAACTTGTGAAGGGGGAGGGATGAGAGAAAGGCTGTCGGGAGGCGATGGGGCGGCCTCGTCTCCACCCTGGGGAGCTGGAGGAATGCAGGAAAAGGTCGACTGGTAAGGTGCGGACCAGGGAAGGCAGAATCTCACGAGAACATGAGCAGGAAATGGAAGTATAGGAAAGGGTGGAAGGTAGTCCTGCTAAATGCCAGGAGCTTGGGCAATAAATGCCTGAGCTCCAGGCGATGCTCCTGAGGGAGAGGTGGATGTGGCAGCGGTCACTGAGACCTGGGCCACCGCAGGATACGACTGGATCCTGAACCTGCAGGATTACATCATGTTCAGGAAGGACAGGGGGGAGGGAAGGGGAGAAGGGGTAGCAATAATAGTCAAAAACTGCATTGCCATAGAAGGAGTGGAGGAGGTAGAGGGAACTGTGGAGACGATTTGGGTCACCTTGATAACAAGGGTGGGCAAGAGAGTAAAAATAGGAGTGGTGTATAGACCCCCTGCACTGGTGGAGGAGCCGGAGGAGAGTCTGGTGGCAGATGATGGGAGACACTGCAGATTGGGAAGGGGGGGTGTTGGGGGACTTAAACATGCCAGCAACAGACTGGCAGACTATGACATCCTCAGTGGCCAGGTAACAGAGGTTGTTGGATGTCTTTCAGGACACGTTCCTAACTCAGCAGGTGGGGAACCGACCAGGGAGAAGTGAATATTGGATGTGGTCCTGGCAGACAGTGACCAGATGGGGGCCTGGAGGTAAGGGACCCCCTGGCGGCGAGCGACCATGACATGGTCTGGTTCTGTCTGAACCTAGGAGTGGTAGAAGGCTGCACAAAGACGGAGGTAACTGACTTCAGGGGGGTGGATTTCAAGGAAATGGGAAGGTTCCTTAAGGAGCACTTGGATGGGATTGGGCCAGACATGGACGCTGACAGTAGGTGGGAAATCAGGATGCTACCAGCACCTGTGTAAGAGTAAGATGAAAATGCGGTAGGGCCCGAAAACCCTGCTGGTGGACCAGGGAGGTTCAGGAGGTGGTGAGGGGAAAGAAGGTGGCCTATAGGCAATTCAAGTGCTCAAGGAGTAAAAGGGACCAAGGGGAGTACGAGTTGATGGCCAGAAGGGCCACTAGGATGGTGAGGGTGGCTAAGGCAAGGAAGGAGCAGAACCTGGCCAGGGAAATTAGGAGAGGAACAAGGGTTCTTTAGATACACTGGGGAAAACGAAGGGTGAAGGGAAAATTAGCAGGATTAAAACAGGGGAGGGATGGGCACAAGATCGGGGACCAGACTGAGGTACCTAAATGAGTACTTTGCCTCAGTATTCACCAAGGAAAATGGGGGCTGCATCATACATGGGAGGAGAGCGGTGAAACTAGGAGGGAACCCTTACCAGTCGGGCGGGTCTGGGGAGGGGCATCACTGGCAGGAGGGAGGCAAAGCAGAGGCGGACGAGGTAGCGGAGGTGGAAATCACGGCAGAGAGAGTGAGGAAGCCCTCAGGTCCCTTAAGCGGAGAAAGCACCAGGGCCAGATAAATTACATCCCAGGTGCTGAAGGAACTGGCGGATGTCCTGGCAAAACCCCTGGTGGAGCTCTTCATCATCTCTCTGAGGACAGGGTGGGTGCCCCAGGACTGGAAGGTGGCGCATATAGTGCCTATCCACAAGGGGAGGATCAAGGCAGGTGGCAGGGAACTACAGGCCTGTCTGCCTTACATTGGTGGTGGGCAAGGTGATGGAGGGCATTGTCAAGGAGAGACTAGGGGGGACCTGGAAAAGTTGGAGTGCCTGGACGATAGACAGCATGGGTTCGTCCCAGGAGATGTCAGCAGACAAACCTTGTGGAGTTCTATGACTGGGTGACGAGTGCCTTGGACCTGGGTAGACCAGTGGACGTCCTCTTTCTTGACTTCAGCAAGGCGTTTGACTCTGTTCCTCATGGGGGCCTGCTGGATAAGCTGGGAGAAATGGGGGTTGGGAACCAGATGATCAGATGGACAGGCAACTGGCTCCAGGACCAGACCCAGAGGGTCGTGGTTGGCAGGATAGTCTCATACCCAAGGAGGGTCATTAGCGGAGTCCCTCAGGAATCAGTTCTTGGGCCCCTCCTGTTCAACGCTTACATCTCTGACATAAGAAAGGGTATCAGGAGTGAGATGAGACTCTTTACGGATGACTCAAAACTGGGGGTGATGGTAGATGGGGAGCAGGGGAGGGTGGCCCTACAGGGGGACCTGGAGGCTCTGGAAAGGTGGTCTAGAAAGTGGAAGCTGAGGTTCAAAGCAGGGAAATACAAGGTACTGCATCTGGGAGCCAGAAACCCGGGCCAAGTGTACACCCTGGGGGTGGGGGGATGCTACAAGTCTCGATGGCTGAGAGGGACCTGGGAGTGGTGGTGGATGTCAAGATGTACAACTCGGAGACTTGTAGAAGGGCAGCGGCAAAGGCCAACAGGATGCTTGGATTCATCGCTAGGGGGATCACCTCCAGAAGGAGGGAAGTGATACTACCACTGTATAACTGCTTGGTGAGGCTGCACCTCGAGTACTGCATGCAGTTTTGGAGGCCACATTTAAAGAGGGACATTGAACTCTTGGAGAGGGTTCAGAGGAGGGCAACCAAATGATTGAGAGCTTCGGGGATAGGACCCATGGGGAGAGGCTCGAACAGCTAAATATGTACACACTGGAAGACAGAAGGGACCGGGGGGACATGATAGGAGTCTTCAGGTACATGAAGGGGTAAATAGGGGAGGAGCAGTCAGGGTGCTCCAGAAGGAAGGGGGGCAACTAGAGAGCATGGGTGGAAGCTGGGGGGGATTCAGGGAGAAAGGAGGTGGTGCTACTTCACTGAGAGGCGGGAGCCATGGAATGTGCTGCCCAGGGGCTGGTGGAGGAATTCAAGAGAGGGTGGTGCAGGTATAGGGGAAGGGTTCTGAAAGCAAAAACCAGTGCAGCGAGAATATCTGGGACTGGGTAGGGAGTAGTCACAGAGGGAAAGGGGGGCAGCAAGGTCAGCTTCCAGGGTGGGGGCTGACCAAAAGAGCAGACACGAAAGACCATTATGCCTATTCTGCTGGCAATTTAGTTTATCAGTAACTGATTCAGGTGGCTGATGTCCAGGATGGGACGCAGATCTCCTGTTTTCTTTGGAACCAGGAAAAATGTGAGTAGAATCCCATCCCTCGCTGCACTGCTGGGACGGGTTCTATGGCCTGTTTTCACAGAAGCGCTTGGATCTCGTCTTGAATAAGGGAGATATGGACCTGAGGGTAATGGGAGGGGGCTGGAAGATTGTCCGGAGGAATCTCCAAAAATTCTAGGGTGAGGCCGTTTCACTAACTGCAGAACCCACTAATCCAGGGTTCTTCTGTGCCAACCCTCTCCCCAGAGAGAGGGAAATAACCCCCCACTGCCTCTCCCATGAATTCAGCTAGGGAAGGGGGGTCGGGTAAACAGTCAGGCTGAGGATCCAGGGACAGGCAATGTGGCCTGGGAGGCTCTGGGAGCTGAACTCCTGTGGTTTGGGAAGGAGCCTTCTCTAAAGGCACTTCTGGTTTGTTGACCCTAGGCTGCTGCTTCAAGGTGCAATGAAAGGACTGCTGCTGGGACAACTTAGTTGAGACTGGTGCAGTGTATGAACCCGAAGGTATAGCCTTTTCGGCTCTTGGAGGTGAGTGATGATATTTGAGAATCTCACCAAACAAAATGGAGCCCTCTGAAGGGTCATCTAGAATCTTAGTCTAGATGTCCGGAGCAAAACCGAGACCCTTAGCCAGGAGAGTGTCAAGGCAAATCCCCAAGATGCAGCCCTACCTGTGGAGTTCACAGAGTCGCATTTAGACTCAGAGAATGCGATTCCCCACAATCGAGCCAGACTTTACAAGATGCAACAGTTCAGTCTTTCTGGGAAGGTCAGGCTGAGCCTGTGCCACCATAAAAGCCTTCTCCACAGGGCATTCTGACATTGAACCATGTGGGAGAGAAGTTTAAAGAACACATAGCACAGGTGACTGAGGAATAGACCTTTTGCCGAAAAGAGTCTATCTGCCTAGAGTCTTTATCAGGAGGCTGAGTGCTAAGGTGCCGGAGTCGATTAGAACGGTCATGGGCCGCATTAATAATGACAGAATCAGCCTCTGGGTGTTTCCCATAAAAGAGTTTGTCCCTTGTGGCATTGTACAGGTGATCTGCCTTCTTAGATATCGCCGGTGTAGTGGAAGGGTGCTTCCAAGCAGCCCTACTGACATCCTTGAAGGAGTCAATCGGGGAGGAATGACCAAACAGAATGACTCCTTACGGAGCAAAATGGCTAACCAAAATCGCTTGAGATCCAGTTCCTCAGTATCCTGCCCCATAAGGGCCTGGATGTGCCTCATCACATCCAGGAAAGTTGGGTCATTCTGAGGAGACCGCTGGGTGCCCTTGGCCTCCTCTGGTTCTGATGGTAAGTCTGAGTCTCCAGAATCACTGTAAGAGGAAGAGGATTATCTCCCTGACTCACCAGATTCTGGAGAGGGAAAGGGTGCGCAACAATGCCTACATCGGTGAGTCCTCAGATGACCGGTGCCAGCTCCACCTGGTCGAGGAGTAGGCTCCTTAGGAGGTGGCATCGGGGCCTTCCTAGGGGGAACCTGCTCCTCAGTTGGACTGGGGGGGGTCCCTCAGAGTTAAGAGCTCCTTCAGGGCCTCCTTAGCCTTGAAGAATGTCCATCAAGCCGCAAAAAGGGCGTTAAGGTCTGTGGGCGGGTTCAGTGGCATGGCTGGGGGGACCGGCATCTGTGGGGTAGGCTGGGAGGGCCCCAGCATTGGTTTGTTAGGTTGCGATAACCCTGGCGTCAGATCCACCGGAGTCTGGTTAACCGGCATTGGTTCCTGGGGTAAGGAACCATCTGGCATCTGTCTGACTGGAGTTGAGCGATCAGGCATCGGCTGTGTGGCAACAGTGCCAGCCGGTGACTGTGGAGGATTAGGCGATGACAGCTGAGGCATCGTCTGGGTCAGCATTGGGGATGGCGTCGACAGGACAGGAGCAGGCTGACACCCGTCTGGTGAAGCAGCCAGCTTCGGCCTAGGAGGAGAAGCCTACCCTGGGAACTGACTCCTGAGTGCAGCAGAGGCATCACTCTCACGGGGGAGGTGATCGCATGCCCCTGGCATCGCTTGTTGGCATCGGCCCCTGACATCGAAACCGACTTAGCAGAAGCCTTAACCGGGAAGGTGACGGGCAAAAGACCCGCTGCCCAAGTAGGACACCCGGTTGAGTCACCTGGCTGAGAACCCGCCTGCTGAATGGGCCTGAGCTTCAGGGGCTGAGAGGCTGGAGAAAGTCCTGAGCCCCAAGGAACCACCGCCCGAGATAGTTAAGAGAGCGGGTGGTTTGACCACTGGTAGCCCTGAGGGGAGAGGGCTGCCGGAGTGGAAGGGGCTGATCTCCCATGGGTGGAAGACCCATGTTCGGTGCCTGACTTGCGCGGGGAACCTGGAGTGGGAAGCAGACTGGGGTTTATCCCTGTGCTTCTCCCAGTGTGTGTCTTTTCCCGAAGACTTCTTGTACTAGGCCAATGAAAAACAGGATGCCCTACAGGCGGGCGACGAGCAGGAGGTACTTTTGTGAAGCTCATTCTCCATTGCTGTGAGTTTTTGCTGCAGCAGGAAGGCTTCCAGGGACTTCTGGCGATGAAGCTAGGTACGCTGGTTACAGTCCTGGCAGTGCTGGCAGGCCTCAGTGTCGCGATCTGGGCCTAGGCAAAGCAAACAAGACAAATGTCCGTCCTTGTGGGGAAGTTGCTCTCCACAAGCACACTTCATTTGCCACCGCTCTACTGAAGAGGAAGAAGGAGGAGGAGAAGAAGACATACACAGATTGCTGAAAAAAGGAAAAATTTGAAAATAAGAAGGCATGGGTAACACGAATAAAATGGCGGTCGACTAATGCAGAAGCTGTCTGTGAAAGTCCGACTTGCACGGGTCGATGGTGGGACCACACCTTTTATACCACAGATGGACGTGCGTGGGGGCGAGCCGGCGTCAGAGGACCGTGCCCTGCTATATACTGCTAGCTAGAAGTTTTCCTGTGGGGTCCTGGCACCTGCCAGTTTAGTCCTAACGTGTAACCTGCTGCAAGAGCATCCTCAAAGTAAGACCTCAAATACTTTCTGTGAAGTTTGCTAAATTTTTTATATGAAGGAAGGCATCCTTCATGGCGAGGGAACAGATTCAATCCGTTTGCAGCAGTGGGAGCAGGCCTTGCAGCGTGACAATTCTGAACTTTTGTACTGTATGAAAAGATCAGGTCACTGAGATCCAGAATAGGCTGCAGGTCTCCTGTCCATTTTGGGACAACTAGAAAACAGGTTACTCACTTGTAACAGTAGTTCTAGCAATGGTATATGTTGTTCATCCACACTCTTTGGCATACAGTATCCCTTCCACTTTAAATCTTTCTGGAAGTCTTCAAGCTGGCTCCTCCACCCCAGGTGGTATAACCTGGGCTCCCCCATATAGCCAGATCTTAGCCGCTGGAAGCCAGGTGTTGTGCATCTGCAACCAGGGAAGTGGGGTGGTCCGTCTGAATGAACAACATATACCACTCTTAGAACTACTGTTAAAGGTGAGTAACTGTTTTTTCTAGGATCGTGGATATGTTGTTAACCCACACTCTTTAGCAGACTCCTAGCAGTTCTCTGGGAGGAGGGAGGCAAGGCGCACACCCCCTACTTAGGGAACAGAGATTGGAGAACCGAGGCCCCAAAACCAGCATCCCAGTGTGACTCAAGGTCGATGTGGTAGTGGGTGATGAAGGTGTTTGCCAATATCGAGGTAGCAGCCCAACAGATTTCCTGGATAGGAATATCCCTGGAAGCAGCCACCAATGCAGCAGTATGACAGGTAGAATGAGCTCTTATCCCTCTGGGAGGCTCTTTGCCCACCAACTCACAACACAGACCTATGCATGATGTAATCCATCTTGCAATAGTCCACTTCGCTGCAGGTCTGCCAGAAGCGGCTTCAGCGTAGATGACAAATGGCTGGCGAACCTCACCCCAAATTTCGCCATCCTCTCCTCATAATAGGAGAGAGCATGTCTCAGGTCCAAAGTATGGAGCCTGTACCGCCTCCGAGGCGTAGTTAGGGTAATATACTGGCAGAGTTAACACCTGGTTAAGGTGAAACTCTGACATACCTTCGAAGGAATTTCAGGTGGGGGCGCAGGACAACCTTGTCCCTGTGGAAGACTGGGTAAGGGGAGTCCACCGAAAGTGCCTGGAGCTCCCCTGTCCTTCTGGCAGACATGATAGCCACCAAGAAGGCCATCTTCCATGACAAGTGTGACAACTCACACTTGTGCATAGGTTCGAATGGCTTGCCCATGAGCTTTGCCAGTACCTGCAGTAGATCCCACGGAGGTGGAGGTTCACGCACCGGAGGGATGTGATCCACGCCTTTGAAAAGTGCCTGACCACTGTCTCCTGCACCACTGGCGGCTGACCGCCCGCACTCAGTAAACAGAGATGGATGCCAGGTGCACTTAATGGTCGATGACCGGAGACCCTTTGGAGAAAGACCAAGGTAGTCAGAGAATGTTGGCCACTGAACAGGATGAAGGGTCCAGGCCCTTACCCTGACACCAAATGAAAAGCCTCTTCCATTTGAAGGCATAACATTTCCTGGTCAATTCCTTTCTAGATGCCTCCATCACTGTGTAGACATCTTGGAAAGACCCAGAGCCTGGAACTCTAGCCGCTCAGGTACCAGGCTGTGAGGTGCAGGGACTGAAGGTCTGGATGCAATACTTTCCCCTGATTGAGTGATATCCAGTCCGGGCGTGTGCAAAGCCGCTCCAGGTGCCTGCAGCTGAGGCTGAGGAGATCTGGATACCAGAACTGGCGCAGCCAGTCTGGGGCTACTAGTATCACCTTTGCCTTGTCCCTCCTCACCTTGAGAAGCACCTTGTGGATCAAGGGAAATGCAGGGAAGGTAAAGAGGAGGCCTGGGGTCCATGGCCTCGAGAAGGCATCCCCCTGCAGTAAGCCCTGCTGAGGGGGACAAGCATGAAACAGCCTCAGCTTGGTGATTTCCCTTGAGGCAAATAGGTCCACCATCGGTTTTCCCCAACGGGAGAACAGGCTGTAAGCTACCTCTGGATGGAGAGACCACTTGTGGGATGTCTGGCCTAGGTGGCTGAGAGCATCCGCCAGATGGTTCGAGGCTCCTGCCACATAGATGACTAGGAGATCCACCTCCAACCGGCTTACAATGTGGAGCGCCTCCTTGCACAGCAAACGGGAATACATGCTGCCCTGTTTGTTGAGGCAGTACATGGTCGTGGTACTGTCCATCTGGACTTGAACCACTTGACCCCGGAGCTGAGGAGCGAAAGCTGACAGTGCCAGTCTGACTGCTCTGAGCTCCATCAGGTTGATATGGCATCAGGATTCCTCAGGGGTCCAGAGCCCATGGGCCCTTTCATCTCCCATGTGGGCTTCCCAGCCCATGAGAGAGGCATCGGTCGTGAGGACAACCGTCGGCTAGGGGCGGACAAGTGGGATCCCTTCCTGCAACCAGTCTGGGGCAGTCCACCATTGGAGAGCATCCCACATCTTCTGGGTTACGATGACCAGCTGGTTGAAATGATCATGTAGCTGCGTCCACTGGGTGGCCAGCTCCCATTGGAGGGGCGATGCAACCGGGCCCAACAGACCACTGAGGTGCACGCGCTATGTAAGCCAGAAGGTGCAGAAAGTCCCAGGCAGGGCGCAAGTGCCCAACCAGAAATGATTGGGCAAAGGAGGAAAGAACATCTACCCTTTCCACCGGGAGCCGAGCTCTGGCTTGACAAGAGTCAAGCTCTGCCCCAATGAAGCCCATCACCTGAGAAGGCACGAGTTCCGACTTGGCCTTGTTGATCAGGAGGCCGAGTTGAGAGCAGGTCTGGAGGGCCATGTCCCGGGACCTCTCCACCTCCTGTTGGGTGGAACCTGCAAGGAGCCAATCGTCGAGGTAGGGGTAAATTCTGCCCCAACCCCCCGATGCTGGAGATGGGCCGCCACCACTGGAATGCATTTGGTAAAAACACGTGGGCCCGATGACAGGCCGAATGGCATGGCTCAGAACTCATACAGGGTCCCTTCGGAGGAACTGCTGATGGGACGGACGGATTGGGATGTGAAAGAACGCATCCTGCAGATCCAGTGAACAGAACCATGTTTCGCTCCAAGGATGGTATGATCAGGGACAGAGTGACTATCCGAAGGTGCATGATCTGAGATAATGATTCAGGTCGCCAGGTCTAGAATGGGAAGCCAGCCCTCCGTCTGCTTGGGCACCAAGAAGTACCTGGAGACAAAGCCTGGGTCTGCTGGAAGATCCGCCACTGGAGCTACTACCTCCTTGAGGAGGAGCTGAGCGATGTCGTCTCTGAGAGCCGACTGGGTCTGAGCGGATACTCGTTCTTCCCGAGGGACGCAGGCTCGGCTTGGAGGGTACTGCTCGAACTCCAGAGGCAGTCCCTGACTGACCACTTCCAGAACCCACCTGTCCGTGGTGACAGCGACCAGGTGGAAAGAATGTGACGGAGCCGACCCCCAGGGAGGACCCAGAGCTGGTGTGTCGGGAGCAGGGATGGCAGCCCCCCCGTCAGTGAACAAGCTTGGAGCAGGAGGATCCAGGATCTGAACCTCAGCCTCCTTTACGGGCCTGTTGGGACCCTGCTTGGGCAGAGGGCACAAAGCTTGAGCCTTTGCTGTTGTTGTTGCTGCTGTCCGCTCTTGAAAGGAGGACTGCTGAGTCACAGGGGCAGAATGCTGAAAAAGCTTTTTCTTTTTCCTCTGCTGGTTCTTGGCAGAGGTAGCGTCCAAGGTGGCATTGGACTGCTCGATGCGCTGAAGGTGACTGGCCACTCCCGGGCTAAACACGTCGGTACCAAAGAAGGGCGCATCAGCTAATTTATGCAGGGTATCCTCCAGGAAGGAGGAAAGCCTTAGCCAAGCCCAGCGATGAGAAGCAACTGCGGCAGCCATTGAATGGGCACAAAAATCCCCAAGGTCTAGGGCCGTCTGGAGCTGCTGTTTGAGCAACAGCTCGGCCCTGATCCCAGACCTGCTTGACCATGGTCTGCATGTCCATGGAGATGTGGGAGGGCCTCGCTCTAATGACCCCAGAAGGGTGTGAGAGAAGTGTGCCATGATGACAGCTGAACTTGCCTGATGAAGGCCCAAGGAGGAAGCTGCAGACCTTCCTGGCTGAATGATCCAAGAGCTCGGACTCTTTATCAGGAGGTCGGTCAGTGTCAGCAGAACTGCCAGTGCGCCTGAACACAGAGGCGGTCACCAGGCTCTCTGCCAAAGGGTGCTCTGCAAACCCGTGAAGGGACCCCATGGGCACAGCGTGCTTGTGGGCCATGCAGGCAGATGGAGCTGGACAAGAGGCAGGATGCTGCCAAAGTTGTAAGGCTGGTCCAACAATGCCCTCAGCCACAGGAAAGGCCTCCATCGGGGTATCCCCTCTCTTGAGGATGCCGGTGAGAGGGTACTCCGTCTTTTTTCTGGATAGGCTTCAGGGGCATCCCTGTAGACTCAGAGATGAGGTGGAGGATCCCTTGAAAGGTCGAGGGACCTTCCTCTGTTTCTAGACCAGCAGCCCAATCATCATCTCCTGGATGTGAATGGAGACCGGTGATGTCCGATTCCAAAGAATCCAGATAGAAGAGCTGATCGCCCATGTCACCTTCTACTCGCTGGGGTAGGTCTGGGGTGACAGTGATCGACAATCGCTGGGGAAGCCTGGTGTCCAGTCTGTCTTCCTTGGAAGAAGCCCCTCCCACAGGCTACTTAATAGGCGGAGAGACCATTATGGGCTGAACAGGTGGTTTTGCTGGCTCCGCGGGCTGGGGAACAGATTTAAACAGCTCCAAGGGAGTTGGCTTCAGCCTGGGAGGCGAAAGCTAAGTAATGGCCGGGGAGGAGCCGTGGTAGGCTTAAGCTTGGACAAAATCAGATGCTGCCACATGAGGTCCTCATAGTGCCGATGGAGTTTCCGCTGGAGCCTCGATGGCATCGCCTCTTCTTAGAGTGCTTGTGACTCTTCCTTGGCCTGTCGGACGAGGTAGGACCCCCAGGTAGGCCGACTCAGTCGGTTGGGAGACACCGGCGGGCCGGTGACTTCCCGGAGTCAGGACCAGATCCTCGATGGGGACTTAGGCAGGCTGGGTCTCCTCAATGGGGAAGACAAGGACTGGAGTCCTTTCTTAAGAGTCATCGACCGGAGTCAGCACGGATCAATAACTATTTCGATCTCATCAACCACATCCTCGGTCAGCTGGCCTGATGGGAGGTTCAGAGCCAGCAGCCGAAGAAGCAATCTCGACCGAGGTTGAGACAGCATGCTCCTAGGACTGAGACCTCTCTCGGTCCCATGAGCGCCTTCGTCGAGATGAAGACTTGCTCGGATCCTTCTCCCAAATATAGGATCGAGAAGAGTGCAGGCCTGCAGGCGCCTCCCCTTGGTGGGGAGAGACTGGCACAATTCCCTGAAGGAACCCAAGAAGGTGGAACCCAGGTTGAGCGGAATGAAGAAGCTCTGGGAAGAGCGAGCCGCTTCTTCCTCGAACGCTTGCATGTGTTCCAATTGCTCGTCGGAGCCCGCGGAAACCGCCCACCTAGCCTCTTTTGATTTCACTGGAGAATTCCTCTTCTCCGGTCTCCCTAGTTGTAAGTGTGCAAGACGGTCGTCCAGGATTTTGGGATGGAAGACCAAGCAGAAACTGCAGGATGAGGTGTCATGGCAGACACCAAGGCAGTAGATGCACATGAAGTGGGGATCGGTACGCGACATCTTTTGGCCGCAGGAGCACCAGAGAAATCCAGGGGAAGATTTTTCTTCCATAATCGAGGATGCAAAAAGGAGATGCTAACTTGAAAGATACGAAGTTTTGGAAAAACCGAAGGTTTGAAAGCCAGGGCCTATGAAATGCGCGAGCACAAGGGAGGCAACCTGAATCTTCCAGCGGAAAGGAAGATCTGGTGTCATGGGGCGAAGCCGAGGTATTTACCACCCGGGTGGGTGGGAGGAGCCAGCTTGAAGACTTCAGGTGATCCTTAAAGGGGAAGGAACATGCCAAAGAGTAAGGATGAACAACATATCCACACTATTAGAAAAAAAGGTTTCCTTGAAGAGCCAAGTACATTTTGTCTGCCTTTTGTTGGTATGGCTGGGATGGCATTCGGCCTATATCAGGCAGCAAAAGTGTCATCCTCTGAAGCAGGGAGGAGAGGCTGTACTACACTTGGGGGAGCATTAAGCACTCCAAGAAATCTATTAAATTTTTCTTGGTGGTATACTGTCCTCTAAATCAAAATCCATGATGGCCTGTAACTACTGCAGCATGGTAGGGAAAGTTGGGTCCTCGAGGGTGGGGGCACCTTGGAGTGTGGACCACCAAGTCCTCACTGCAGGTGGAGACAACAGAACTAGTGCCCTTCTAACTGGAACTTGCAGCGTAGCCCTCAGTGTCCTCCTTTTCATCCTGCATTATTAAATCAGGATTGTATTCGAAATCGTTGTTGGCTTGGTTGACAGGTAGCAGGGAATGCGCTGGCAAGGTCAGCAACGCTCTATGAAACGGCCGAGGCATGGCCCTAGTGTGTGTTGTTGTGGGGGTTAGCAGAAAGCCCCGTCAGAGACCTCCTGGAATGGGAGGAGGAGGAGGCAGCAGGTGTCTAAGCATGTCTGTAAAGAGCGACAGAACTGTCTGGATGTCAGTCCCTTGGGGTCAACAGGTGTGCCAGTAGAAGTCAATGGAGGAGGCAGAGCCCTCGATGTCGATGGTGATGTACCAGCCGTACTATGCCAGGTAAGCGCCACACCATGCCTCGACCTGGGAGTTATGTTGAGGGGCAGGTGGCGTCACACCTGCTATGTGAAGAGGCGATCTGGAATGCACTGAGGAGATTTTCTCCTTCTCTCAGTGCTTGTGCTTATGGCTCCAGGATGTTTTCCAAGATTTCAAGGACCTGGACCTGGAAGGTGGGGTGGCGGTGCTCTTCTGCTGGAGCTCCTCCTCCATGCGGGCTGTTGTTTTAATAGGTGCTTCTTTAGGGCCCCTTTTCCGAGTGTCGCCAGGTGGCAGTGTTGAAACCCCTGTAGATCAGGCAGGCTTGCATGTTGTGGTCTGGGCCAAGGCAGCAGGCTGAGATATCATGAGAACTGCCGTGTCAATCTTCTCACCGCATTCACAATACGGAATAATGATGGTTTCTTTGATGACATACAGGTGATCGAAAATCAGTTGTTAAAGTGACTGCTTTATTACATTAGAAAAAAATAAAACAAAGTAACAGCAATAGCAGTGGTGTTTCCGTCACCAGTCTGACAAGTATGGTTGACACGGGAAAAAGAGAAGGGAAGGGAAATTGTTTAACCGGGAAAGGCACACTAAGCTGGAGCTTGTTTCAGGTGTGACCTGGGAGCACAAGGAAGTTAAGTGACTTGTGCAGGGTCACACAGCATGCAAGTAGGGGCTGATAGAATTCAAACACAGGTCTCCAGGTTTGCAGCTCAGTGCCCTTAACCACTGCACTATACTGCCTCCAAAGAACTGAGGAGGGAAGGGGCCACCCATGTTTATGTAGCAGTTGACGTTTGACGTTGTCATGGACGGCCCCTGGTGGACCTGCTTGCAAAAGTTTCTGTGTAGTTCTAGTGCCTGGTGGCTTATAGTTCCTTAGGTGTGGCCTGATGAAAGAGATATCCTTGAAGAAGATGCAGTGTTTCCTGGTGGTGACAGGGGTGAAGTGAAACCCAGTGAAGGATGGGGAGGGAGCAGGAGAAGAGCCAGGTGGGGGAGAAGAAGGAGGCGGAGGTTCTGATGAACTGCGTTGAAGTAAGTAGTAACAAAACTACTGTCAGACACAGGTGAACCATTTACCATGAGGACTGGGGAGCAGACTGGGCAGAGGGGTAAAACAAAACAGGTTACTCACTTGTAGCAGTAGTTCTAGGAGATGGTATATGTTGTTCGTCCACGCAATCTGGCAGTGTCCTTTCCCTTTAAGATGTGTCAGAAAGTCTTTAAGTTGGCTCCTCCCACCCATCCAGATGGTAACTCCCTCGGTTCCACCCATGACACCAGATCTTGCCCACTGGAAGCAGTATTGTGCGCCAAAGCCAGGAGACGGCGAGTGGGTCCATGTGGATGAACAACATATACCACTCCTAGAAGTACTGTTACAGGTGAGTAACCTGTTTTTCTAGGGAAGTGGATAGGTTGTTCTATCCACACTATCTGGCAGACTCCTAGCAGTTCTCTGGAAGGAGGGAGGCAAGGCACACACAGTTACTTAGGGAACAGAGATTAGAGAACTGAGGCCCTAAAACCAGCATCCGGGAGTGACTCGAGGTCAGTGTGGTAATGGGAAATAAAGGTGTGCTGACCTCCAGGTACCAACCCTGCAGATTTCCTGGATAGGGATGTCCCTGGAAGCAGCCACTGAGGCAGCAGTATGATAGGTGGAATGAGCCCATAGCCCTCTAGGAGGCTCCATACCCGCCAACCTATAGCAGAGGTCGAAGCAGGCAGGATACAATCCATCTGCCAATTGTCCGCTTAGCTGCCGGTCTGCCAGGTACGGCTTCAGCGTAGGTGAGAAATAGCTGGTGAGCCTCTCCTTGTACTCAAGCCGTGTGCTCCTTGTAGTAGGCAAGCGCTCACTGCAGGTCCAAAGTATGGAGCCTGTCCTTGACCTCCGAGGTGCAAGTGGTGAAATACACCAGGAGATTAATTATCTGATTATGGGTAAACTCTGACAACCTTAGGGAAGAACTTCGGGTTGGGGCGCAGGACAACCTTGTCCCTGTGGAAGACCAGGTAAGGAGACTCCACCGAAAGCACCTGGAGCTCACTGATCCTTCTGGCTGACATGATAGCCACCAGGAAGGTGGTCTTCTACAACACGTGTGACATCTCACACCTGTGCATCGGTTCGAATGGCTTACCTATGAGCTTTGCCAAAACCAGCAACAAGTCCCATGGTGGTAGTGGTGGTTCACACACAGGAGGCCCTTGAAAAAGTGCCAGACCACCTTCTCCTGTGCCACCAACTGCTGACCAGCCCACGCCTGGTAAACAGAGATGGCTGCCAGGTGCACCTTAAGGGTCGTCGACCGAAGGCCCGACTGAGAGAGGGACCAGAGTGAGTCAAGGATGCTAGCCACTGGACAGGACAAAGGGTCCAGTCCCTTGCTCTGACACAAAATGGAAAATCTCTTCCATTTGAAGGCATAGCACTTCCTGGTCGACTCCTTCCAAAAGCCTCAACTATGTTGAGGACATTTTGAGAGGACCCAAAGCCTAGAACTCTAGCCGCTCAGGTCGGATGGAATACCTTCCCTGATTAATGGAAAGCAGGTCTGGGCGTGAGAGATGCCTCAGGAGCCTGCTGAAACTGATGAAATCAGGGTACCAGAACTGGCGTGACCAGTCCGGACCCACCAGGCTCACCAGTGCCTTGTGCCTCCTGGCCTTGAGCAGCACCTTGTGGATTAAGGTAAACAGAGGGAATGCATAGAAGAGGCCTGGGGTCCAGGGCCTTGAGAAGGCATTTCCTGCTGAGGGGTGGGCACAAAACAGCCTCAGCTTTATGTTCTCCCTGGAGGCAATAGGTCTCTCTGAGGGTGCCCACTGGGAAAACAAGCTAACTACCTCTGGGTGGAGGGACCACTCATGAGGGCCACCTACCTGGCTGAGGGCACTTCCGCCAGCTGACTGAGGCTCCTGCCAAATGGATGGCTAGGAGATCCACCTCCAGGCTGTGCACAAGGGTCCGGACACAAGAAAGCTTCCTTGCACAAAGGCAGGGAGTGCGTCCCGCCCCGTTTGTTGAGGTAGTACATGGTCGCGGTGTTGTCCGTCTGGACTTGAATCACTTGACCCGGAATGTACGGAGCGAATATAGTCAGCACTAGTCGGAACTGCCCAGAGCTCCAGCAGATTGATGTGGCATCGAGACTCCTCGGGGGATCACAGCCCATTGACTCTGTGTTCCCCCAGGAGGGCACCACAGCACATGAGAGAGGCATCAGTCGTCAGGATGACTGTCAGCTCTGGGAGGACAAATGGATCCTTTCCTGCAGATGTGCTTGGACTAACCACCACTGGATGGCGTCCCACAGTAACCAGCTGGTCGAACTGACCCTTGTGTTGACACCATTGACTGGTCAGCTCCCATTGCAGGGAGCGCATTCTCCAGTGGGCCCACTGGGGTACACTGGTGCAGGCCGCCATGTAGCCCAGCAAGTGCAGGAAGTCCCAGGCAGGGCGCAACTGCCCAATCTGAAATGATCGGGCACAGGAAGAGACAGAATCTGCTCTGTCTGCTGGAAGCGGGCTCTGGCTCGGAGAAGGAGTGAACTCTGCCCTGATGAAGCTGGGTCCACCTGGGTAAAGTTCTGACTTGGCCTCTTGACCAAGCAGCCAAGTTTGACGTGGTCTGGAGGGCCAGGTCCTTGGACCGCTCCACCTTCTGCCTGGAGGGACCTGCTATCAGCCAGTCGTCCAGGTGGGGATAAACCGGACCCCTCGGCACCTCAAATAAGCTGTCACCACTGCAATGCACTTAGTGAAGACCCTGAGGGCCAAGGAGAGGCCAAAGGGCATGGCCTGGAACTCAGAGGGTTCCCTCGGCTCGAAAGCGAAGGAAACTTCAGTGAGACGGATGGATCAGGATGTGAAAGAATACGTCCTGAAGATCCAGGGAGCAAAACCACATGTTTTACTCTAGAGATGGTATGATCTGAGACAGAGTTACCATCCTGAAGGTGTGCGACCTGAGGAACTTGTTCAGGTCATGCAGATCTAGAATGGGGCGCCAGCCGCTTTCACACCAGAAATTACCTGAAGACAAACCCTTGGTGTTTTGGAGGATCCATGACAGGAACCACAACCTCCTTGTGGAGGAGCTGGGCTATGTCGTTCTGAGAGCTGACAGCATGTCTGGGGATACCAAATCCTCTTGTGGGGCAGGCTCGACAAGGAGGATACTGCTCAAACTCTAGAAGCAGACCCTGGCCCACCACTTCTAGAACCCACGTGTCTGTGGTGACAGTGGACCAAGTAGAAAGGAAGTGGCATCGAGATTATGAGTGGGAGGAAGCAGAGGGCAACGTGAGGGCCCTATGGGTCACCTTGTGAACCCCACGGAGGGAAGATCAAGTTGGGGTATAGGCCCCCAGGAGAAGGTGGATCTGGAGCACTGCCTGTTAGCTAACATTAGTGGGCAGTGTGGACTATAAGGGAAGGAGTGGTGTTGACGGGGACCTTAATATGCTAGCTACTGACTTGGGTACTATGATGTCCACTGTAACCAGGGAGCAGAAGCTGCTGGATGACTTCCTGGATGCATTCCTCGATCAGCAGGTGATGGACCAACTAGGAGGTCATATCCTGGATGTGGTTTTAGCGGATGGGGATCTTATGCGAGATCTGGTTGTAGAAGAAACCTAGCTGGGAGGCGACCACAACACAGTCCGGTTCGGCAAACTGAGGGTGGGATCATTCAAGAATAATGATAGCTGATTTTTGGGGTGGACTTTCAAAACATGGGGAAAATTCTCAAGGGGCATTTACGGAGATAAAACCAGGTTTAGACATGGAAGGTAGGTGGGAGATCATAAGTGGGGGTTACAGGAGGCCACCAGGACCTGTGCAAGAGTGAAGGCAAGGGCGTTAGTGGTCTTGTAAACCATGCTGGTGGGACCAAGGAGGTCCAGAAGGCGTAAGGGAGAAGAAGGCTGCCTACAGTAGGTACAAAAATAATGAGAGGAGAGAGGATAAAGAGAACTATCGCCTTGCAACCGGGAAAGTCACCAGAGTGGTGAGGGGGGAAAAGGTCTGGAAAGAGCAGAGACTGGCGCAGGGGATACGGGTGGGGAAAAGGGGTTCTTTAGGTATATTGGTGAACAGAGGAAGGTCAAGGGCCAGCTTAGTAGGTTGAGGACAGCTGGGGGGGGGAGATAAAAGGGTCTGGAGAGCAGGCGGAGGTACTGAATGAGTACTTTGCCTCAGTGTTCACTAGGGAAGAGGCTGGGGAACTTCAAAAAAAGGGGTCGAAGGACACAGAAGGTGCAGCAGACTTAACTATTGGGGTACCTGCTGAAGAACAAGCCGCTGGGGAGGTAGGCCAGGGTGAGATATCAGGCTGATTCTGCTAAATGGGGACAGATCCTGATATTCCCTATCGGTCGGTGTGGAAGCACTCCAGTCCCTAAAAAGGATAAATCTCCGGGGCCTGATGCTATTCATCCCAGAGTACTGAGGGAGTTATCGGATGTTTTGGCGGCGCCACTGGGGGATCTCTTTTACTTGTCGCTCCAGACATGGAGGGTGCCAAGGGATTGGAAGCAGGCGCATGTTGTGCCCATTCATAAATGGGGATCCAGAGCCAGGAAAATATAGACTCATCAGTTTGATGTCGGTGGTGGGGAAGGTAATGGACAGCATACTTAAGGAAAGACTGGGAGGTTTCTTGGAGGAGATGGGTTACCTGGATGACTGGCAGCATGGGTTAGTGCCAGGTAGATCATGTCAAACAAACCTTGTAGAGTTCTATGAGTGGGTTGACATCAGCACTCGACAGGGGGAGACCAGCGATGTACTGTTCTTGGACTTCAGCAAGGCATTTGATTCGGTCCCTTACATTGGCCTAAGAGAGAAGCTGGGCGGGGATGGGGGTAGGCCCACTGACGGTTAGGTGGAATGGAAACTGGCTCTCAGGACACACTCAGCGGGTAGTGGTCGGGTGGTCCTGCTCTCTAGGGAGGTCATAAGTGGGGTCCCACAGGGATCAGTCCTGGGACCACTCCTGTTTAACGCCTACATCTCCTATATTAGGGAAGGTATCTGGTGTGAAATGAGTCTCTTTTCGGACGACTTTAAGCTGGGGGCAGTGGTGGAGGGGGAGAAGGGGAGACTGGCCCTGCAAGAGGACCTGGATACTCTGGATAGGTGGTCCTGCACCTGGAAATTGAAATTTAACTCCTCCAAGTACAAGGTGCTACACCTAGGGTGAGAAAACTCCAACTATGTGTACACCCTCCCGGGGGGTGGGTGAGGTGCAGGCCACAGCAGGGGAAAGAGACCTAGGAATCTTGGTGGATGTTAGCGTGAATAATTCAGAGCAGTGCAGGAGGGCTGCGGTCAGGGCAAATAGTATGCTGGGATGCATCACTAGTGGGGATTACCTCAAGGAACAGGGAGGTGATTTTGCCACTGTGCAACAGCCTGGTTAGACCACATCTTGAGTACTATGTGCAGTTCTGGACGCTGCACCTAAGGAGGGAAATCCAACTCCTGGTGAGGGTCCAGAGTAGAGCAACCAGAATGATCTGGGGCCTGGGGGATAGGACATATGAGAAAAGACTGAGGAGCTCAACCTGTTCTCACTGGAGGAAAGGAGGGACAGGGGGGGACATGATTGAGGTCTTCAAGCACCTCAGGAGGAAATAAGGTAAGTTAGATAGGATCTTTCGACTGAAGGAGGTGGAATCACCAGAGGACACAGTTGGAAGATTGAGGGTGGTAGGATTAGGGTGGAAAGGAGGAGGAGGTACTCACCGAGGAGATAGAGTGGTGGAACCATGGAATGCGCTGCCGGGAGCTGGTACAGGCAGCTACGGTGGAGGGATTCAAGAGGAGGTGGGACGGTAAAGGCAAGGGTGAGGCGGAGGCTGGTTTGTCCCGGGGTAGGCCTGAGGGATGGAGTAACAGTGGAAGGAGACAGATGGAGGTTATGGTATCAATCAGTGTGCTGGAAGCAGAGCATACTTGATAGACCAAAGGCCTACTCTGCTGGCATCTACTGTGTTAGTATGTTAGCTGCCCCAGAGGATCCAAGGAGGCGTGATGGGCATGAGGAGGCACCCTCATCCTGTCACTGGGCAGGCTTGGAGGGAGAGTCTGGCTGAGGGGCCACCGGCTGCCTCTCCTGGCTTATGGACAACCAAGGCCAGTGACTAGGGCCGAGGTTGCTAAGCTTGAGCCTGCTGGCCAACCAGTTGCTGGGCTGGCTTGGCTGCAGGAGTGGAGGTGGACTGAAAGGGCTTCCGTTTCTGATACTACTTGGAGCCCTTCTGGGCAGATGTCATGGAGTCCAAGGTGGCAATGGAATTCTCGATGAGCGCGAGGTGATCTCAACCCGGGCCCCAACAGGTTGGTGCCCAGGAATGAGACATCTGCCAGATTGTGATGAGTGTCCACTGTGAAGGTCGAGATCTCAGCCAAGCCCTGCGTGCATGGCCTCTGAGGCTGCCACGGAGTGGGCACAGGAGTCCCTCAATGTCCATGGCAGTCTGAAGCTGTTGCTTCAGCCACAGCCTGGCTCCTGGTCTCGACCTGTTTGACCATGGTCTGAAGGTCCACAGGCAGATGAGGAAGCACCCATCTAAGGTGCCCAGCAGGGCATGGGAGAAGTGGGCCATGAGGAGGGCTGAGCTTGCCTGGCAGAGGCCAAGCGAGGAGGCAGCATAGACCTTCTTAGCTGCATGATCCAACTTCTTGGACTCCTTATCAGGCGGCTTGTTGACATCCCTGGTGTTGCCAGAGCAGCGGAACACAGAGTCGGCCACCAACCCCTTGGCTGAGGAGTGCTATGTGAAACCTGAAAGAAATCTCGTGGGCACTGCATACTTGTGGGCCATCTGGGCAGAAGGCGAGGGCAGGAAGTGGGAGCTGCCAGGCTCCTGGGCAGGAGCAAGAATGGCTTTGCCACCGAGAAAGCCTCCATCTGAGAGTCTCCCCGTTGAGGATCTCAGTCAATGGGCACCAGCCCTTTCTGGACAGGCTTCATTTTCATACACCACAACTCAGAGATCAAACGGAGGAGGCCCATGAAAGAGCATGGACCTTCACCTGTCAAGAGATTGCCCATGGACTCCATGTCGACTGGATGGGAGTGCAGAGGAATCCTTGGACTCCAAGAGTTGTCAAAGAGCAGTCGACTGCTGGAGTCCTCTGACTGCCAACGGAGAAGCCCCTTGGCCGGCCGAGACTCTTAGTCAGAGCACCAACCATCGCTGTTAAGGAGGCAGTTCCACCATGATCAGCAGAGAAGCCGGAGCCGTTGAGTCAGTACTGCCTTAATCAGTTCTGTCAGAGTCAGCCTTTCAGGTGACAGCCAGGTGATGGCCAGCGTAGAAAACAGGGTCAGTTTGGCGCGGTAAGCACCAACTATTGCCACATCAAGTCCTCTAAGTGACAACGCAATCCTTGTTAAAGCCTCTCATCCGAGGAAGGACAAGGATGAAGAATAGTGGCGGTGCCGCTTCCTGTGGTAAGAGCGAAGCACCGGCGGCAGCGAACCAGTGGTTGACGGAAGAAGACCTAGACCTGGCTGCCGGGTGGGAGGACTGACAGCTGGGCTCAAAGGAGTCGGCGATTGCCAAGGCTCCTCCTGCTCAGAGACCAGAGGTGGCTGGTCAGTGGACTGATCCATCCTCCAACGGTCTGCGTCAAGACCGGGTTTGAGACAAGGATGTATCTGCCTCTTTGGTCGACAACTGGTCAGTCGGCTCAAGAAAAATCTCGGCTGGGACTTCAACCAGCGTCTTGGCAGCAGGCTGATGGGGTTACTGTGGGAGCCAGCAGCCAAGGCCGAGATTCGATCAAAGTCAAATCTGGAGAAGCGCGGGGAATTGGAGGACCTCGACTGAGAGTGCTCCCGATGCCACAATCAGTGAAGAGTCCTTTCTTTTTTTAGACTCTTTTTTAGATTTAGATTTGCCAGTGGGTCCTTGACCGAAGGTTGGCAGAGACTGGCACAATTCCTTGAAGAAGCCCGTAAAGGTTGAGCCCAGCTGAAGCAGCACAGAAGCAGAAGCCAAGGAGGAATGGGTCGCAGCCTGGGCTATCTCCTCTCCAAAGGCCACAAGCTGCCTGACGAACGCCACAGCGACCATCCAACGGGCATCCTTGGATTTGACTGGCGGGTTCCATTGTGCTGGGTAGCCAGTTTTAGGTGGGCGAAATGATCCTCCAGAATGGTCGGGTGAATCAGGTCGGCAAAACTGCAGGCCTGGGATCATGGTCAGGCCCCAGGCAGTAGAGGTCCGTGTTTATGTGGTCGGTCCTGGACAACTTCTGCCAGCAAGGACACCTGTGGAACCCAGGAGCGCCTTATTGTCCATCATGGTCACGATCAAGATCGAAAGAAGACAAAACTCCTAAGAGTTGGTTTGGAAGTAATTCTGAAGAATTTAAGTGCTAGGGCCTACTCAACGTGGGAGGGTAAGGATGGAACCGGTTTCTTCCAGTGGAAATGTGTGGCATCATGGGGCGGAGCCTAGGAGTTACCACCAAGTGGGTGGAAGGAGCTAGCTAGAAGACTTTCCGCACATCTTAAAGGCAAAGGACACAGCCAGACAGTGTGGACAGAACATCATATCCATGTCCTTAAAGGATGTGGATAACCTTCCAGAATCTAGCTTGAGTGGTAAGATTTTTCTGGAGGTTGGCCTTGAAAGTGTGACTTTACATCGGACAACCTTTGTAAAGTTGTTCATCAGAGCCCTGTAGAGATGAGGAGAGGAGCTGGATGATTGGCAGCAGGCCCAAGCAAGCTCTCAGGATTTGCACAGATTAAGGATTTTGGTGGCAATCCAGGGGTAGTGGTTAAATTAGTACTCTGGATTTCCTGAGGGGGGCATGCTTGTCCCAAACAGAGGAGAATCTGGAGTGGAACAGTGCAAAGGCCATGTCAATATCCAAGGCAGAGAGAATGGCTGACCAGTCAGCTGTAGCGAGGTTGCTCAGTAGAGCATTGATGTTTAATGACTGGAGAGACCTTGACCAGATGTATTTTGGCGAGGAGGGACACAGGATTTTTCTGACACAGAATGTCATGCAGTAGTCATTAAATGAGTCTGGCAACATACCTGTTGCAATAATGCAGGGGAAGTGGGAGGTTAGAACCCAGTTCAAAAGGGTATGATTGGCAGAGTGGGGACTGAGCCATGTGGGTTCCAAATAACCTGGGACAAATTAAGAGACTCAGTCCTGTGAATGGTAGATTCAGAGGACGGAAAGCCAATTTACACTGAAATTCCTGAGGTGGATGAGTTCACCTGTGGAGGAATGAGAGGTGATATAGGAAAGAGAGCCCACAAGAGATGAATGTGAGATCTTGGGAGAGGCATAGGCACTCCCAATGAATAAAGGTACAGAGGAGAGGAATGATAGCCTGAGTAGGAGAAATTTGAGAGGGGAGGAGGAGATAACTTCACTGATGCTCACAGTATGAGAGGCGCTCTGGCAGACGTAGATGGCAACTCCTCCTCCACATTTCCCCTGTCCTACCTGAAAAGATTTGCAATCAGAAAGGAACAGGCTGGAATCAGAAGTCCTGGAGGAGAGCCAGGACTCAGAGATACAGAACACATTAGGCAAGTGTAACTGAAGCCAGATGGAGAGGAGGTTGAGTTCAGGAAGAAGGCTCCAGACGTTCAGATGGAAGACACTAAGACCATTGGCAGTAATGGAGGGAGGAGGGTTGGGCTCCATGTTGCCAGACAGGAGAATGAGTAACATGATAAGAGTGGGGCTTCCTACCCTAGGAGCGGGTTGGAGAGCAGAGAGGAGGGGCCGCTGGGAGGACAGGAGGGCATGGTGGAGAAACTTCAGGCTGCAGGAAGGGGATGGTAGAGACCAGGGTGGATAAGAAGGGGAAATGGGTGATGGGTGGAGGGGTGGGGAGGAGGTAGGGTAGGAGAGGTGGGGGAGGTTGAAGGGGTAGATGGAGGGGGAATGGAGCAGGCAGAGGAATGCAAAGCACACTGCGGCTCAGAGACAGGAGGACAAAGGCAAAATGGCAATCAGTAGTCACAGTAATTAAACAGTGCACAAGTAACAACTGAGCATATTAGAAAATGAGATGTGCTTGACAAGTGGTTAGTCGTAATTACTAACACCTTATTAACAGACCTAGGCTGTAACTACAAAACAAGAAAGCGACAAGAAGGTGAGGGCTCTGCAACGTAGCTGTACTCCACAGATTACTGAATAGCTAAAAATGTGAAACGGTTGGGAGACTAGTAAAAGAGAAGCTCAGTACAAGTTATATTACAGTGTATTAGCTTTAACTTGATAATTAATAAGGTATGAAATATGAAATGTGGACACACCAATATAGGATACTTCTGAGTCTGCAAAACAGTGGCTAAGTGGACTAGAGGCAGCAAACTAAATGAATAGGATAGGATGGAGCAGCATCTAGCAGTGAGCAAAATACTGACACCAAGGCTGCAGTGCAGAAATTAAACAACTAAATAGACTATCGTAATGCAAGCAATAAGCAAACTGATACAATAAGCAGACACAATATGGCTAGCACAGAACCTGTGTCTAGAATATACCGATATATATACCCACATGTGAGTATACCAACATATACCCACATGTGGGACACTACCAAACCAGCTTTGTTAGATATCCTTTGCAGAAGTTTTCAAAAGAGCTCTGAAGACTCATCTCCTCTTCCGGCTTTTGAGGATTTATTTTAATGTAGTGTATTCTGGTTTATAGCAGAGGGATTACTGTGAATCAATGATTTGTGTGTTTTGTTATGGTTTTAAATGTTCTACAGGAACATGAACATGATGTGTGATACAATGCTCCCGAGCCTTTGGGAGAAGGCACTACATTAAATAAACTCTGCTTTGTTTTGCCATTCTGAATTTTTCTTTTTCAGGTGCCTGTTCAGGAAACTCAGGTCCAGAAAGGGTTGCTATTCTCCTCTTTTCCTGAGGGTGAGAAAGTATGTGAAAGGAGCCCTCCTAGCTGGGAGACAGGACCTTTCCACTGCTTTAAGTTGCAGTGGTTTGACACCTTCAGTTCCACTAGGATTTTAGTTCTGGGATGTGAGAGGAAAGACTTGTTTTGCTTGACTTTGACAATTTTACAAACTGAAGAGCTATGCCCTGACCTACTAACACCAGGAACCACTTGTCTGTGGTACTTTTTCACATCCCTGGAGATAATGGGACAGGCACGTTCCAACTGGCAATGAGTCTATGGCGATATGGGTTAAACTGTCAAGGGCTGGGCTTAGCCTGTGCTGAAGGAGCTGAGGAAGCTTCTGTCTTGCCCCTTCTTCTGACTCTTCCAGTGGCTCTCTGAACTGGATATTCATAGTTCACACAAGGTCTGCTGTGTAATCCTACCCATACCGCCCTTCTATATGTCCTATGACGGAGGAGGCTTTCTCTTTCTGTTCATTCACTTTTTCATGAAGACCTCTGCTGTCTTATTCCTCAATATTTTTAGCTGAATACTATATTTTGGGTTAGTTCCTACTCTCTGACCCTTCTGCTGCAACTATGGGTCCAAAAAAGTCTGATAAATTGGGTGCCTCCTCGTTGAAATCTGTGGAAGATTTTCTTTTTTCAAAATCGGGGGCAGTATCAATGGCGCCGACAATTCCTCCCAAGGACCTGATGATTGACAGAATATTCGAGATCCTACAGAAAATTGAAGCTAAAGTCAACCAAACGAATACATCATTGGCGACTATGGATCAGTGGGTACTGAACTTAGTTGCAAGGGAAGGAGAAGGAGAGCCCCCAAGACTTTAGAAGAGCTCTCGGCTCGGCAGGAGTGTTTTGCCGTGTCGCAGGTCCGGGATTCAAAATTCCTAACAAATAAACTTGAGACATGAGAAAACCAAATCTGGGGCTGCTAACATTTGTGTTGTGGGCTTTCCTACATCCGTCAATCCTAAAGACCTAAGGGGAGTGTTTGGGTCCATAATGTTGACTCTTTGGGACTGCCTGAGGATGTGGTCACTATCGTCCAGATCTTTCATCTCCCTTTACGTATGAGATCAGTGGAGAGTTCGGAGTGACAGGCTACTGTCTTGGTGACTTTAGGTTCTCCTGATCAGCAGCTGAAGGTACTGGCTGCTGCCCGGGACAAACGGGACATTTTCTACCGGGACCATGAACTGTCCTTTTTCCTGACGTTGCATCCTGAACACAGTCACGGAGAACAAAGCTCCTGAAGTACTGCCAGCCAACGATTACGGCATCTCATCTAATTTGTTTTTCCTCGCAAGGCTACAGCTCACTTTCAAAGGTAAAGTATTTATTTTACTGGTGTCAAGAGGTGGAAAGGTTCATGGAAGGTATGCCTCCTCAAGCAGATAAAGAGGTGGAGGACCTGGATGATCAGATTGGAGCTACTTGAATAGACTTTGCTGATAACTATCTGGCCTGCACAGCACAGTAGTTTCTGCAGAACTATTTTACATAGTTCTTCGAAATTCCAAACTGGCTGCTTAATTTTAGGCATGCCTCAACTTAGTGGGAGGTCAGAGACATTTGAATCTCCTTTGTTTGAGCTGGACTACTACCCTTTGAATATATCTTCCCCGCTTGTGGTCATGTAGATCTTCCTGGACATAAGTCTCCACCACTCATTCACACTACTGGGATCTGGCTGAGGCACCAGGACCATCGAGAGCAAACTTTTGCTGGAGGGTCAGCGCCAGAGATGGCGCCCTGAGAACGGCACCGCGAGCCCTAACTCACGCGGTATCGACTATCTCAGCCGACCTCCAACCGTCTTTCAGTTCTTTTTTCCGCCGCCGAGTGCACTTCAGTGACGACGTCACTCGCTTGATGGAGTCAAACTTCAAACTAGCAGCATAGTTTTCAGTTTTATTATTTTGTAGTATTATCTCGATACAGTATCACTTAAATTTATTCTTATTTTTAAAATAAATACAATAAAGAAGTCTCAGCCTACTTTGACGGAGTCGAACATGAGCAGGTCAGGTGACGGTAGGGAGACTTCATATGAAAGCTGTTCAGTCAGTCGGGCTGGGTCCGGTCCGCCGCCTTCTCCGAAGGGGGGGGTCTGACAACAGTCAGTCCAATGCCCAGGGGGATGGGCGGTCCCCCTGGAAGCATAAAAATAAACGGTCGCATTCTCTGCACCGTTCGGCCTCGAGCTCTTCTTTGGCCCACAGGTCTAAAAAGAGAAGGCATCATTCGAGGTCGCCCTCAGATGTCTGCGCGTAGACGCTCAGTTATCGGGGCTAGTTGCCGGTCTCCTCCTTCGGAGTCGACAACCTCTGCTTCTGGTAGCCGACGGCTTCGACATCGGAGCCCTACCCCGCCCGCAGGTAGGTCTTCAGATGAGCAGTTTCATCAGTGGGCCGCTCTTATGGAGCAATGGGCTCGGAGGTTGGTTCGGCTACCTGGCTCGGTCGCCGTGGGCCTTGCGGCTCTTTGGCGACTAGGTAGGGGCTGCTGGACCTTCCTGGTCAGCTGGCACCTTCTTCTCGTGCCGCCGACTCCGCGCTATGTTTCTCCCCCTCACATGGCTACGGCGAGGGGGCCACACCGATGCCCTTATCTCCTGCTCTTCTTCCTTCAAACCTGTTTTTCGGAGTCTGGGAGTGTTTTCGCCTCGGCATTGTGTGGCTTGCCTGCCCCTCGGCACTGCGTGGCTTCGCGGGCGCCATCCTCGGCGCTGCATGGTCTCGCGTGGCTTCGTGCCATGCGCCCCTCGCGAGGGGCTCTCGGGACCTCTCTTTTCACTCGTTCTCTTCCTCCTCCTCTTCTGATTTTCATTCCTTTCCTGTCCATACAGTCCTCCTGGACTGTCAGAAGATGACATTGAGCTAGACCTAGACCGTTGGGATGAAGTGGACGTAAGCAGGATCTATTACTGCTACAGAGCCTGTGGTCGAGGACCCGTCCTTGAAGTCTCTGTTGAAAATCTGAGTTCCACACTTTCTCTCCAGACTACAGACATTGATCCTGGGAAATTGTTAAGATTCCAATATCTTCATGCCTCGAGATCCTTGTGGATTTGACTCCTCCGTTCAGTTTTCCTTCTAGACGCTGTCTCAAATGGTATGGAATAATCCTGCTCACCCTTCGGGGGCTAAGTCCATTGATAGGAAATATGCAGCCCTCAAGGATCGGCCCCATTTTGGCATCTCAAGCCTTTATGGATCCTATTGTAGTCCTGGTAGAGAATGATAAGGTCATTCTTCCTCAAACTACTACAGCTCGACTTATTAACAAAGAATCTTGTAAGGTAGACACCTTAGGTAAGAGAGTCTTCGCTTCTACTCTAAGTACACGACACAGTTACTGCTAATTTTCCCAGCATGAGTATATCCTTGGCATTCTATTAAGCAAATGGTTGCAGCTCTACCGGAGTCGGATTCAAAGCCAGAGCTTCTTCAAACCATTACCAGAGGTATTGAATCTAACAACCAGCAGGTTAAGCAGCTGATGGATGCTTTTGACACTGCTTCCTGCTTCAGCGGCTGCTGGTATTTGCACCTTGCTGTCATCTTGGCTTAGCACTGCGGTTCACGAATGACGCAGCAGTGCAGCAGGTGATGGCATTGCCCTCTGACGTGCATATCTTTTGGTCCTCAGGTACAGCAAGCTCTAGAAGCTACAGAAAAGATTAGGTCAGCCATTGTTGGCTCTGCCCCTCCTGCCCCTCTCGAGGCATACCAGTAAACGCCAGTTTCATAATCGCAGTCCTTTGAGGCAGAGGCAGAGAAAGTTTCCATAAGAACCAACCTGCCCAACCTCAAGAAGGCACAGAAAGCGCAAGGGGCCCAAAGTGCCCAGCGCACCTTATGAATTGCTGGCCCATGTTCCATCTCAGCTGCCCGAGGTGACTTTTCTCTCTGGTGGGAGGTCGTCTGATGCACTTCTACAGCCAGTGGAAGTCCATAACCTCAGACAAATGGGTCCTTCGGATAATTTGCGAGGGGTGCTCACTCAATCTTGTGGAGACCCCTCCGGATCGTCCCCCCAAACGGCAGCCCAGGCTGTCAACCCTTCAGTCAGACCATCTCGCCGCCGAGATTCAGGGCCTTCTGAACAACAGGGCAGTAGAAGTGGTGCCACCGTATCAATCTAAACACGGGTTCTACTCCCACTACTTTCTGGTTCCAAAGAAGTCCGGGAATGCGCCCATTCTAGATCTCAGAAAGCTAAACAAATTTCTCCCCAAGGAGAAATTCAAAATGATTTCTCTGGGAACCCTGTTACCTCTGCTTCATCAACACGACTGGCTAGCCTCCCTAGATATGCAGGATGCTTACCAGCACATTCCTATTCACCCGAGGCATCACAAATTCCTGAGGTTTGTGGCTCTGGGGCAACATTATCAGTTCAGAGTCCTGCCCTTTGGGCTATCCTCGGCGCCGCAAGTTTTTACAAAATGTTGTGCAGTTCTCGCAGCGTACCTCAGAAAGGTCGGAATACAGGTGTTCCCTTATCTGGACGATTGGCTTCTAGCAAGCCCTTCCAGAAAAGGGACTCTGGACGCCGTAGAGATGACCTCTCATCTCCTTACGTCCATGGGAGTTCTGCTGAACCTCAAGAAATCGCAACTGCAGCCCTCCCAGAGACTCCTTTATAGGGACTCTTCTGGACACCTCCTGTGCGAAGGCTTTTCTTCCAGAAGACAGACGGAACGATATCCTTCAGATGGCCCGTCTCATCGGAGAAAGCAAATCAGTTACAGCCTCTCGATGCAACGGACGCTAGGTCTCATGGCATCTCAGTGTTCACTGTACACCTAGCACGACTGCACATGAGGACACCCAGTGGATGCTCAGTACTCAGTGGTCCCCAACCACCACCCGCAGTCCTATCCCATCAAGGTGACAGAAACTTTAAAGAGGTCACCACCTGGTGGTCTCAAGAGCAATCTCCTGGAAGGATATCCTTGTGCTCCTGACCATCAAATCTCCATTACCATGGACGATCCCTGATGGGGTGGGAGCTCACAGTCAGGCTCCACACTCAAGGTGTGTGGACTCAAATTGAGTCTCAGCTTCACATAAATGTCCTGGAAATGAGAGCCGTCTGCTATATGGTCCGAGCTTTGAAGGACATCCTCTGTCATAAGAACATTCTCCTTCAAATGGACAACAAAGTAGCAATGTATTACATCAACAAGCAGGCGGGTGCTCATTCTTACCCCTTATGCAGGGAAGCAATGAGGGTATGGGAATGGTGTTTGGAGCACAACGCTCTAATTCAAGCAGTCTACCTGCCAGGTGTACAGAACGACTTGGCAGACCGTCTCAGTAGAACAGAGACAGATCCTCACGAGTGGTCTCTCGACTCAACCATAGTTCAGTCTCTATTCGAAGAGTGGGGAACTCCAGATCTGGACCTTTTTGCATCCCCACTCAATGCAAAACTGCCTTTCTTCTGCTCCAGAAGTCCAGGGTCTGGCATTTTCTGTCAGGATGCGTCAGGCTGCGGTGGACAAAACGCTTTTTCTTCCGCCTCTTCCTCTAATTCAGAGAGTACCCTCAAGTTCGAATCCCAGGGGACAAGATGATTCTCATTGCTCCCTTTTGGCCTCGGCAGCTGTGGTTTCCAACTCAACAATATGTTGGCAGTTCCTCCAGATCACTTCCCTGCAGATGAATCTTTGACCCAGGGACCAGTGGTCTCATCCCAACCTGAGATCACTTCACCTTCACGCTATTCCTGAAGAGGTCGAAGTAAACCGTTCAATGTCTCTCAAGAGTTTCAGATATTCTTCTGCTGCACGGAAGCCAGCCACCGAAAACTTACATACAGCCAAGTGAAAGATTTTTCGCCTTGGTGTGCAGAGTCCTCTTTAACCTTTCCTGTCCACCAGATAAGGTTTGGAGTACCTTTTGGACCTCTCAAATTCAGGTCTGCAGTACTCTACAGTTAAAGTTCACCTTAGTGCCATTTCAGTGCATCATGAGCCCATTTTTCCTTAACACTGGCTCAGTTACCTATGGTTAAGAGATTTCTTATGATTCTGCATACCAGACCTCCACAAGACGCCTAGTTGCAGCCTGGGACATTACTCAGGCTAGACATGCTCACTCGAAACCTTTCAACCTCTGGCTACCTGTGAGCTAAAAATTTCACCTGGAAGACTGCCTCCTAGTGGCTATTACCTCAGCCCGCAGGGTCTCTGAGATGCATGCCCTGGTCACAGACCCTCCGATACTGTGTTCCATAAGGACAAAGTAGTTCTTTGTACTCATCCTAAATTCTCCCTAAGGTTGTGTCAGAATTTCATCTAAACCAACCTTTGGTCCTTCCTCTTATTTTACTGGACTTCAAAATGAAGGGGAACGTTCTCTTCATTCTTTGGATGTTAAGAGGGCCTTGCGTTTCTATTTAGATAGAACCAAGGATTTTCGCAAAGCTCAGCAACTATTTATTTCCTTCAGTGAGACCCGGCTGGGTCAACCTGTCGCTATCAGATGTATCTCACCATGGCTAGTGGCGCGCCTTCGCCACTGCTATTCCATGGCGCAGGTTAAGTTGGAGGGTAGGGTTTACTCTCACTCTACTAGAGCGGTCGCGGCATCCCTAGCGGAAATCATAGCGTCCCATTGCAGACATCTGCAATGCGTGCCACCTGGAGCTTAGTGCATACTTTCGTTAAACATTATGCACTAGATGTCCATGCCAGACGATTCTTCCTTTGGCAGAGCCATCCTCAATGGACTTCTGTCCTAGAAACTGAGCTCTTGGTCTCTCTGCCGCCTCTGGGGATTATTAGCTCGGTACTCTCAATAGTGTGAATGAGTGGTGAGACTTATGTCCAGGAGATATGAAAATTACATACCCACTGTAATTCTTGATCTTCGGACAAGTCTCCACCACTCATTCACACGCCCACCCTCCGCCCCCAAGCTCACCTTCTGTTGTTGGTCTTCACCTCAAATCTTCAGACCGTGAAGACTTCTTTGTGGACCCTTCTTACACAGGTCGCCCGGACTATGTTATGTCTGGTCTTTAGGTTAGGCTACCTTCTAGGTTAGTTACACTGCACCTCCTTGGTAAAAAGGTACTGAGGCGGTTGGAGGGTCGGCCTTGAGATAATTGATACCGCGCGAGCTAGGGCTGTGGCGCCATCTCTGACCCCGACCCTCCAGCAAAAAGTTTGCTCCCGATGGGTCCTGGTGCTCCGGCACAGATCCCAATAGTGTGAATGAGTGGTGGAGACTCATCCAAGAAGATCAAGAATTACGGTAGGTACGTAATTTTCATTTTCTGCTGGTAATGGCAGTGTAGACCATGATGTTTAGTAAAGTGTAACACTGCATATTTGAAGGGCTGTTTAGTTGACTGTCATTAATCTATGCTACATCTACCCCATAGATTGAAGTTTCAGAGGGCATAGGTTTAATTTATGGGTAAGCAGGATGCAATGTATACATGGATACTATATATTATGTTTATTGCTATTAGGTGATGCTCCCAATGGCTTCCCCAACTCCTGCAAGGGAGCTGATCCCACGTAAAGTACAATTACGTAAGAACTTACCGTAACAGTAGATCTTCGCGAAAGGCTCTTGCAGTGGGTACTACAGGCAGGACTAAGCCGGGCAGGTGTCAGGAACCCCACAGAAAATCTTTCTTGCCAGCAGTTCCTGGAGGACTGCCCCCAGACGCAGGTGACACGCCAGCTCGCCAGATAAAATGGGCAGTCCCATGCCCACCCTACAGTAATTTCCTGCCAGAAACAGCATGTGGCAGGAAACTGAAAAAGTTCTCTAGGAGAAAAAGGAAAAAAGAGACAGGGGGACGGAGGGAGGGAATGCAGTACCTACTGCAAGAGCCTCTATTGAAGAGCTACTGTTATGGTAAGTTCTTACGTAACTGTACTATCTTACTTCGAGAAGGCTCTTGCAGTAGGTACTAACAAATAGGACCGAGTCCCAAGCAGTATCTAGAGGAAAGCCAGGGAGGAGGACCCGAGATAAACTGTCCACAAAGGTTTGGCAGAGAAACTAGGACAGAATGTCCTGCAAGACCAGCAAGGCCTAAAACCCGCTTCTATGTCGGGAGGCCACCCAAGCTGTAATGTTTGGTAAAAGGCATGGACAGAGGTCCAAGTGGCAGCAGCACAGATGTCTGCCGCAGAAACACCTCTGAAGCATGCGGCAGAAGCCGCCATGCCTCTGGTGGAGTGCCCTTTCACCTGGCCTGGAAGGGACTTGCCATATTTGTGGTAACAAAAGGTAATGCAGTTAACCAACCATTTGGAGATGCACTGTTTGGAAACAGGGCAACCTACCCTCTTAGGAGCGAAGGAAATGAACAATCGGTCCGTTTGCCTGAAATCCTTAGTTCGATTAGTATAACACCTTAGGATGCAATGCACGTCCAAGGTATGAAGATGTTCTCCAGGGTTCGAATAACCTGGGAAAAAGGCAGGGAGTTCAACCGACTGGTTGAGGGTGGATTCAGCCGCAACTTTCGGGAGAAATTTGGGATTAGTCCTCAAGGCCACTCTATCCCTATGGAAAATGAGGTAAGGAATACGACACATCAAGGCCTGGAGCTCAGATATCCTCTGAGTGGAAGCGGTAGCCACAAGGAACAAGGTTTTTCAAGAAAGAAAGCACAGTTCCACCTCCACTGCAGGGTCAAAGGGTGGCAGTGTGAGCTTATCTAGGATAAAATTCAGATCCCAGGGAGGAGCTGAATTATGTATGGGAGGTCTAAGATGAACTCCTTTCAGGAAGGTCTTGGAAATTTGTAACTGGGCTAGCGACTTATCTCCCAGTGGGAGGTAGTGAAGCCAAGATGGCCGAAAGGTGAACTCTGAGGGAGGAACAGCTGAGGCCTAAATCAAAAAGGTGTTTGAGACAGTCCAGAATCTTAACCACAGGGCAAGAAAAGGGCTCCAGAGAGCAAGCGTCTGCCCAGATGGAGAAATGCCTCCACTTCATGGCGTACGGTGTCCGTAGATCGAGTGGAAGGCTTCCTGGTTCCCACTAGAATATTGACCACCTCAGGGGAAATGCTGAAAAGGGAGGCAGCTAAGTCTGTAGGAGCCAGGCATGCAGATGGAGGGACTTGAGATCTGGAAGAACCAGAGTCCCGTGGTTCTGGGTCAGCAAGTCCTGTAAGAGGGGGAGAAGTAAAGGCGGAAGGTTCACTAGCTGGTGCAAGATGCTGAACCAAGCTTTGAGCGGTCAAAGGGGAGCAATGAGGATCATCCTCGTGCCCTTACCCCTCAGCTTGCACAGAACTCTGGCTATCAAAGGAATCGAAGGAAAGGCATAGATGAATCTGCCTTTCCAGGATAGAGACAGCACATCCAGACAGAAAATGTCTGGCCCGGGAATGAGCACGCAAAAGACAGGAAGCTTGGCATGGATGGGGAGGCGAACAGATAGATCTGGGGTACTCCCCACCGGGAGAAAACAGAGTATGACGTCTTGCTTTAGCTCCCACCCGTGTGCCCTCACCGGAGACCGACTGAGGGCATCCGCCAGACAATTCTGGCGGCCCAGCACATGGAGCGCTGTTAATTTTAGGCCCAGGAGAACCATTCAAACCCAAACCCTCATGGCTTCCCTGCAAAGATGACAGGATCGAGTTCCCCCTTGTTTGTTTAGGTACCAGACAACAGACATGCTGTCTGAGTGTACCAGGAGAGGACCCGGAGGAGGAAGAAGGGGTTGGAAGGACTGAAGGGCGTAAAGGACCACCCTCATCTCAAGCACGTTGATGTGAAGATGAGTCTCTCCAGGGACCAAGAGCCCTGGGTACAGTGGGACCCCGGTGCCCCCCATCCCGTCCCCGACGCGTCGGTAGTCAGAGATCGAGAGGGAAGCTCCAGGCAAAAGGGCATTCCCTTGGAGAGGTTCTCCAGGGACGTCCACCAAAAGGAGGCTCGTGACCATGAGAGACGTGATCAGGACCTCCTGGTCCAGGTCATCCACCGCTTGGTCCCACTGGACTCTGAGGGACCACTGACCAGGGGAACCATGGGGATGGCTTGCCGCCATAAACCCAAGCATCCGGTGATGCGATGGGTGGGGATGCAACTCTGGGCCGCCAAGGATCGGGCAGAAGAGCAGTGTCTCTCCGCCGCTTCTGGGGAAGGAAGGCTCGCCCAGAGAGGTGCCCAGCACTGCCCCAATAAATGTTAAGCCGAGTGGGGAGCAAACAGGATTTGCTACATTGATCGTTATGCCTAGCTTGAGAAACCTCCAAAGTTAGGGATAACGAGAGGCTCAGGTCCTCCTGAGAGGGAACTGCGATCAGCCAGTCGTCTAGGCATGGAAACACTTGGACACCAAGGGTACGCAGATGGGCTGCCATCACTGCGAGACATTTGGTAAACACCTGGGGAGCCAAGGTCAGTCCAAAGGGCAAGGCCCTGAACTGAAAGTGCTCCCCCTGGAAGCAGAACCGGAGGAACCTGCGGTGGGCAGGATGGACGAGGATGTGGAGGTATGAGTCTTGCATTTCCAGGGCGCAGAGCCACAAACCCTCCTTGAGGAGAGGTAGCAGACTCTGAAGGGAGAGCATCCTGAACCTCTTGTAGGCCACAGACAGATGGAGGTAGCTGAGGTCTAGAATGGGTCTCAGATCCCCCGTCTTCTTGGGGACCAAGAAGAAGTGGGAATAGTAACCGGCCCCTTGAAACTGGAGGGAACAGGTTCCAAAGCTTCCTTCTGCAGAAGGGAAATGATCTCCTCCCGGACCAGCGGAAGATGGGCCAGGGGGTAGGAAGAGCTGGAAGGGGGTCTGCGAGGAGGAGGATAGAGGAACTCTATTGAGTGCCCCTGAGCGATCAGCTGGAGCACCCAAGAGTCGGACGTTAACCTCTCCCAGTCCGAGGTCTGGCAGGAGAACCGCCCACCCACCGGCTACTCCGGGGGACGGAGGGGGAGAGGCAAGGAGTCAGGAGGTGGCGGGCTGGGAAGCCATGCAGCTCCCTGCTGTTTTTGGGACTTTGCAGGAGGAGCCCTGAGGTGCCGTGGTGGCCCTCTTGCGAAACTTAGGGCCCAGATTTGCGCTGGGTCCTGGCTTGGTGATGAAAGGGCCACTTCTGCGACTTTGGCTTGCAGTACATGCCCCTCACTGACCTCAGAGCTTGGCCCTTATCCTGAAGCTCAGTGAGTATGTCCTTAGTGTCACCCACGAATAAGACAGAACCTCTGAAGGGGGTGTCCACGATCACTGTCTGGACCTCTTGCGCCAGACCAGAGATTCTGAGTCAGGATTGCCTGCGCAGGCCAACAGCAAAGGCAGAAGCGGCCAGTCGAGTCCACTGCGTTATACGTGGCCCTGAACATGTGCTGACAGGCAGAACGGGCTGTTCTAACCAGTTCCCCTAACTCCTGTTTCAAAGGAGATTCCGGAAGGGAGTCCAATTTGGAGGCCAACTGGGTGAGAACAGACTTCTGAAAGTCCCCCATGTGTCCTACATAGTTGAGGGCACGTAATGCCAGAGTAGAGGAAGAGAAAACCTTCCTACCAAACTGGTCCATGACTTTGGAGTCTTTATCGGGGGGAACCGAACTAAAGTGTTTTGGGTTAGCCGTCCTGTCGAAGGCTGCACTGATAACGACAGAGTCGGCCTTGGGTTGGGAATTCAGAAACTCCCTACCTCTGGGGCTGATAAAGTCTGTCTGCCTTACAGGGCCACCATGGCCAAGGACGTGGGCTGCTTCCAAATGGTAGTGACCAAGTCCTCGTGGGGCTCCAACCAAGGCAGTAAAAGCATGGGAGGAGCCTCCTCGAGGTCCAGATGTTCAGCCAGGCGCTGGCGTTGAACATCCTGATCCACCGACTTCCAGTTTTGGGCAGCCTGGATCTTCTGCAGAAGATCTTGACATGAAAGGTGCTCAGGAGGTGATTTCGGGGAACCCTTTGGCTTAACAGCCTCCGATGTGTGTGGATCCTCATCGAACCCAGAGGGATAGCCTTCCTCAGAGTCTGAAGACGACAAACTGGAAGAATCCCCACTAGGCAGGGGGGGGTATCTATCTGCCTGGAGGACTCAATAGGCCGGACATACTCCCTGAAACCCCTTGCAGTTAAATCCCCCGGGACAGGAATGGGCGCCGAGGTGGGGGACCCTGATCAGAGTCCGACGTTGGGGCTGGCATCTGTCTAGCTCCAACGTCAGCTGGGACCTGGCTTCAGCCCATCAGGAGACCAAGACTTGCTTCAGATCCACCTGAGGAGGTGGCGGGGCTGGAGGGGGGTAACCCGGATATGCACAAAACGGGTACCCAAAGCCCAACGGAGGGGTAACCCGGCGTCAGAGGCGCCGACGGCCCCGCAGGAGGCCCTGACAGGGGAGCGGATGGACCAGGCATCGGCTCCCTGGGCGGAGGGGCGGGATGCGTCGGTCCTGGGGGAGGGACCGTGTCCTCAGCCCCCGACGGTCCAAACAGAGGACCCAAAGGCCGGTCACCGGGCGTCAGAATGTCAGACGGAGGCACCCCAGGAACAGGCGTCCGCTCCAACGTCAGAGGCTCTTGCAATGGAGGATGAAACTCCACCGAAGGCTTCCGATCGACGCTTCCTCCGCGGGGAGGAGGCGGATGAGCCTCGATGGCAGGGTCTCAGTAGGGCCCTGTGGTGAACTCCTGGACGCTGGTGGGCGGTTTAGGGACCTGACGGGGAACGCCGCCGGTGCACAACGGCTCCAATGTGTGACTTAACAGTCTTGTCCGGTGGAGCCAGCAGAGCTGGAACTCCGACTTAACTGACGGCAAACGCCGCCAGGCTGAGATCTGACAGGAGCGCTAGCCTCCCTTTGCCCCAGAGGCTCCTGTCGGACCCACTCGTGAGTCCGACAGGGGGGCAGATGCACACCCGGACACCACCAAGGCGGCCATCAGAGACAGATCCCCAGAAGGGGAGGCAACAGTTAAGGCCGCAACCCCAGCCGCTGACGGAGTTGTGGACGCTAGGTCCCTATCCCTATGCTTCTCCTTGTCGCGTTTCTTGTGATGGTGCCTTTCAGGAGAGTCGGACGTCTGCCAGAGCTTTTTTATCTCTTTCTCCATGGAGGCCATCTTCAGCTTAAGCATATGGGCTTCCAGGGTCTGCTGCCTTCTTTTCCTGGTGGCAGAGTTAAACTTCTGGCAGAATTTGCACTCCTCAATGCAGTGGTATGGGCCTAAGCAGAAGAGGCACCGGGAGTGCCCTTCCTTGTGCAGGAGTTGGGGACCCTTGCAATCGCACTTATTCTTATGCAACTTTCGGATGGGGTAGGGGCGACAAGCAAAAATGTAAAATTCAAAGAAACTACTGAAACAAAGAAAAAGAGCTTAGCTGAACCACTAAAGTGAAGAACTTCCATGAGGCGCATCAACAGGAGCCAACGGCGGAAAGAACTGAAGGGTAGTATGGGACCGCTTCTTTTTAGCTGACGCTGTCACCTGACGTCTGGGGGCGGTCCCGCCAGGAACTGCTAGCAAGAAGATTTTCCATGGGGTCCTGATGCCTGCTAGTTTAGTCCTACTTGTTAGTACCTACTGCAAGAGCCCTCTTGAAGTAAGCTTTATTGTTTTTGGCTATCTAAGTGAGAGCTGTATCTCTGAGTGGGTGTTGCTCATGTTGCAATTCTCATTATACTGTTAAAGAATATCTATGACATTCTGTATTTGAGGATGTATTTTTCTCATTCTGTAATGTATGAAAATTTTAATAAAAACAAAATAAAAAAGAGGTTACCCTGAGCCATGCAAGCTTCCTTAATTATTTAAAATCCTTTTACACGGACTTTTAATGAGACTTGTAGCTGTTGCTACTAACAATCTCTACTATTGCTCTTGATGTCCTCTTGATCCTGTTTTTCTTTTTTCCTACTTATTATTATTCATTCAGTTGTATGAAATATATAGTGTAGAAGAAATATAATCCGGTCTTAGACTTCCCTGTACAAATTCTGATTTTCTTTTTTTTTTTTCTTGTTTTCCTTTATATTGTGCTGTAATTGCCTTGAATGTGACCCCAGGTCCACCTTGTAAATGAGTTGTCTCAATGGTGTTTTGCCTGGATAAATAAAGATTGATTGATTAATGCCACTGAACGTGCCAGGACCCCAGACATACTATTATTTACATGTATGACCATTTTAAACTGGTATTCTGCTTCTTCCAATCCGGTCTTCACTGTACGGGTCTGAATGGAAGCGCTCTTCAGGAGGAAAGTTATCACACAAAGGTAGAGCTGTTCCACAGAGCCTGCTGCTAGCATGCCGTGTAACGAATGTAGGCCACTTGTACCAACAGTAAGCTTGAGGCAGTGTATGCCTTCCTTGCCATATGATTACGTTTTCTCATCCTTTCTGGAGGAACCAATGTCAGGGGCACCTTAGCCTTCTCACAGACAGACAGTACCACACCTTTGTGGTCAGGATGGGCATATACCAACTCAAACCCAGTCCTGTTCAGCTGGTACCTTTTCTACCTTGAGCCAATGAGCAATGCAGTTGTTTTTCATGAATTTATATATGGATCTGACTTTCTTTGATGAAGCGTCTCAACATGTGCATGAACTCCACTTAATCAATATCCACCTGTGCTTTAGTGGTTTACATGCTTAGTGTAGTTGTCATCTGGCCCACAAAAGCAGAGTAACAGGAGAAATCCTAGTTCACTCTAGGAGCGGAACCAAAGTCCTATTCAGGGCACACCTCAGGCTCTACTGATGCGTCCTACTCTTCCTCCTCCAGAAGGTCCTGTTTGGTGTTCATGACCAGGAAGGGGCAGCAGGAGTTCACATAGCCTGCATGGCTTGGAAAAACTGCTACATTCGTTTTATGTCCTCCAGGAATGGCATAGCTTTCTCTGGCACAGGTTGCTCTTACTCTGCTTCTGGAAGTGGAACAGTGGTGTGTTTTTATTCTTTCTTCCCAGACGTTGTGGGTAATGACTTGTCAGAAGCTGTTTTGTGTTTCTAGCCATTACAGGCATCAAGGCTCCCCCTACCAGATGCCCTGTACTCTTAACTGTGCTCCAATAAAGGCCTGGCAGTCTTATGGGTGTCCTTTGCTAGAGACAACTGCTTGAGTCTTTTTTCAGTCCACTTTGAAGTCAGAGACCACTGCACGCTTTCCACTACTAGGGGTAACCCCTCCATTATGCGCTTTATGGTTTTGACAAAAAGAACACTAAAGTGAAAAATAAGGTTGATACGGGAACCAACAGCAACTCCCTTTTGGCTGCCATTTTTGTTTTAGGACAGAGCATCTGCAGAGGTCACAATTTTCAAAATCATGGTCAAGGTTAAATAGTCAAATCAAAGTTTGTGGCGATCTGCGTTTGTCAGGAGCTTTATGCAGGATTTACATGTTCACCATCCTGTTGGGCCTGTCCTTTTTTAGGCCCCCAAGTCATGCCAATTAGGTAGAAAGACGCACCAAAAACATTTAGTGTTTTTGTACTTAAGGTACAACTGTTTTTAAAAGAAGCCAATTAAGATTAAAATAAAAATAGTTTTATATTTTAAAATGCTAACTGGGAATGGCTTTGAACAGTGGTTTTCAGGAACTAAGAAAAAAATGCATGAAAAAGGAACAGCAAAAATGTGTGAACACTAATCTAAACTAATGCACAGTATGTAATAAACTAAATTAACTTTTAAAATAAAAATTTTATTGATTCACTTAGCCTCTTAGGACTGGAACAGGACTCTGGGGCGTCTGAACTATTCAGTGGAGAAATAGATCTGTCATCAGAACACTAGGGGCAGCATGATCACAAAGATTTTAAATTCTATTTCTAGGGCAACAACTCAAGGTGGAGATAACTGCAGTCTTAAATGCCATCACTAGTAAACTCTCATTAGCTGAGCTGTTCTGTAGCACACAACATGGTTACACAAAAGACAGATCCTGCCAAACCAACCCGATTTCTTTCTTCAGGGTGGTAACTAGAGAAGTAGATGGGGTCACGTGGTGGATGTACTCTATCTGGACTTCTGAAAGACCTCTGGCACTGTGCTGCACTGAAACCCCATGGAGAAAGTAGAGCAATATGGAGTCTACAAAGTGTAATGTGAGACAGACAGAAAACTGGTTGACAAATAGGAAGCAGAGAGTGGTGGTGGATGGTCACCATTCAGAGTGGAAGGATGTATTGAGTTTGCTGCTCTTCAACATTGTTATTAATGGCCTAGAGGGGAGTCTGTAGATGAGACTAAAGCATTACTTCACACAGAGGGTAACACGTGGAACTGCCTACCCGCTGATGCTGTAGCACTGTTCAGGCTTTCAAAGCAGGACTAGACAGATTCCTGAGGGAGAATGGCATTTAGGGGTTAGACAGCATGAGAATAAGTAACACTCTGGCCTAAGCTTGTGTGTTCACACTCAAACTGGCTACAGTTAAAGTTGTGCAGCAGAAAGGGCAGACAAGATGGACCCCCAAGTCCTAGATGTCATAACACCTCTATGCAACTATGTTAGCACAGACAAGATAAAGTTAAAGGGCCCAGTGTATGGAGAAAACTGAAAGATAAAGGAACTGTCACAGAGACAAGAAGAGACCAGCCTGAAATGGAGGTGAGACAAAAGGAAAAAAATTAAAAAAAATTCAGGGGAATGAACAAAAGGTGCACGTCAGACAGAAAGTAAAATAGTCACCTCTAAATATTTCAGAAATAGAGAGTGGCAGTTCAGTTGGGCTCTGCTCAGTCACCGGACAGCTTCAAGCTTGGCTCCTCCCACCGCCTGTGGTAACATCCACTGGCTCTGCCCCTTGCAACATCAGATCTTTGCACACTAGAAGTAGGGATCCGTGCACTACTTGCCAAGGGAAGTTGGGTGCATCGTGTGGATGTGAAATGAATGCCAGTAGTAGAAATGGAAACTACGTACTCACTGTAATTGCTGAGCTTCCAGAATATCTTCACCATTAATTCACACTCATGAATCTAAGCTGGAGGCACCAGAGCCAAGCAATAGCAAACTCTTTTGCAGCCTAGGACGGGACCAACGTCAGCACCAGCACCGCCCACAAGGCAGACGTAGCAAAGTTATGCTCATGGGTTGGCCAGTAACTGATGCCAGTCCCCTCCCTCTCCCTTCCTCAGTTCTGTCTGTCAGAAGAGAAAATAAGTGGGAGAGGGAAAAAAAAGAGAGGGGGGGCTACAGACTCCTAGCCTGAATGGATAGGAAAATAGGATATGAAATCATAAAAATAATAAAACCCGATTACCAATTTAGAGAACTAAGGGATGAGCCCAAGTGGTACCGGGGTAGAGGATGTAACAGCCATGCCTACTAGCTACCTGGAAAGGAAAGTAGAGGAAGGCAGCAGTCCTGGCATACGGCTCTGGCTAGCCCAAGAGAGAACCAGCGGGAAGCTCCATAAAGTAAGGATGGCAGAAGCCAATTTAGGAGGATCTTGTGCTCAAAGAGGCAAAGAATCAAGGAATAAAGCAAAAAAAAAAAACAGAAAGTAGAAGAGACTCGACAAGTTCAAGAGCACAGCTACTATCCTCTTGCCACTCCAAGAGAGTGAAGAAGGAAAGAAAGGAGAGGAAGAGACCCAGCACCAAAGTGTGGGGCACCATATAGCCTGACATGCTGAGCATACAAAGTAATAATCCTCCCTAGCATCCTGCTCTCCTTGGAGGCGAAGGCTGCACCTTGAAGCGAGGCTACACTGCCAGCTGGCAGAGGCTAGAGACATTTTCAAGGTGGAAACCGAGGTTGCAGCAGCTCTAGGGGTTATCACCAGATACCTCCTAGGAAAGGAAGGAGTGTAGGAAGTGAAAAAAATAGCAAAAAAAAAAAAACACACTTTTATGTTCTTTGTAAGACAGTAGAGACCCTCATTCCAGTTTTTTTTTTTTTTTGTAAACACAGGAGAGTGGAATGTTGTAAGAGTGCCCAATTCCAACCAGGAAAAACAGGGCTGTCCCTCCAAGGGAGGAAAAGAACCCTGAAGGAGTGGCAAGAAGATGCCAAGTACTCATCATAACAGGGTGAGCTGTCCAGAGACCCGTACTCTTACCTGAGCAGGGGATGGTGGGCAGGCATGTGAATGAATGAAGATATTCTGGAAGATCAACAGTTACGGTGCATACTTTAATTTTCATACCTTCCAATTATCAATTTTCACCATTCATTCCCACTTATGGGTCAGAGTACCAAGCTTGGCTCACCCCAAGTAAAAAAAATTATCCCTTAGCCCTTCGTGGGGGAGGAGCAGGGGTAACCACTGGAGGACAAGGACTTCTCACAGGTCTGGCAGGACCTGAGACTTCTCAGGAGCAGGCAGAGGCTCCCATGGCCTGGGAGTAGGAGAGCTCCCCAACAGCTCACACCTGACCCTGCGGGAGAAAAAGTGAGTCCCTTGGAAATGAGGGTTGAGCACCCTATGCCAGGTCATGGGTTCCAACTGGGAGAGGCGAAGCTATGCCACCTGCCAAATGCAGACTGCTGTTCACAACAGCCTGGAAGCTATCCAATAAACAGCAATAAAAACCAGCACTTACCTCCAGTCTATGAGGACTTCTTGGCAATTCATGGATATACAGAGAGCCATACATTAACTGGATCCATATTCCGGAGTAATCACTACTTCTTTATTAAATCCAAAAATGCTTTGAAAATATTCACAGTAAAACAAAAACAAAAAGGCTGTAAAACAGTGCTAAAGTCTGTCCAGTCAGTGTTTGCAACAAATGCCGCCCGCGTATTTAGGTTAACTAACGTTTACATTTTGTGCATCCTCAGAGCCTGGAAGCTACCTCGATGTGATAAGATGCCCTCGCTTGGTGCCTTGCCAGCTCCAGGCCCTGGGCGGAAAGGAGAATGGTCTGTCTGGCTGCCTCGCAGTCCGGAATGGACACTAACAGCTAACTCAGAGTTGCCCACAGGTGCTTGCTATAAGCTGCCTGATGTCCAGAAACACACACTGTGGTGTATGCAGCCACAAAAACTCTCCTAACCCAAAGATCGATCTCCACTGAGTAGGGTGTCGGGGAGGTAGTCATGCACTGGGCGCCTAGGCCCAGAAGGGGTCTGCAGCAGAAGAATGGCTGAGGTGGGATGAGAGATGGCACTTGGAAGATTCCAGGAAGCGCAATATCTGCGCTGGATGTCCCTACAGGCTGGAGAAGGGTCAAAGAGATGGACCCAGACATGCCTTGAAGCCTCTGAGAAAGTCCGGGATCACAAAGAGATGACAGAAAAGTCATCACTGTATTCCCCAAAGAAAGAAAGAAAACACCAGGACAGCAGTATTGCAACCTGAAAAATTATGTAAACTCAGCTCCTGCATCATCTCTGAAAGGAATCGATGGTTCCGAGAATACTCAGCATCAGAGTAGAGATGGAAAGAAAAATCCTCTTCCTCAGAGGAGGAGGAGCTGGATTCAGGTAGCAAAGGTGCAGGGCCTCAGGCCTAAAAACAGCCTGCTCTGCTCTGAGGTGGTCCTAATGGAACACACCAGTCGCTGACCTGAACTGCTCCCTATGTCATGGGGCTCCAGGGGACCCAACTATCTGGTGGTGGTGGTGGGGGGGTCATAGATGACCAGGACAAGTTTTCACCAGGGCTGAGAGAGTGCTCAGGGACCTCACCCAGGGGAAAGGCATGGCAACTAGACCATCTGAGAATACCAACATCAATGAACTGGTCCAGATGCTGCCCTTTGGAGAAACCCCAGGTGAGGAAAGCAGAGTTGTATACATCTACTGGGTGGCCTACGTTTCCCACCAGCAGTAGGGCTACATGCTTCAGGAGAAAGTTGTCCCAGGCTAAATGCGGACTCCTGCCAAAGTTACCAACATCTCTTGGACAAGGGGTGAGCTGCAGGCCCAGTGCACCCCTCAACACCTCACCAGGGCAGACACTGCCCCAGGTCAAGCTCAGACTTCAGGCAAGAGCTTCCACTACAGTCAGACCCAGACCCAGCACCAGATCGGGCACCAGGAATGGCACCGTGAACAGCACCACAATAGGTCCTGTCACTGTCCTTGATGCCAGCCTGAGGAGTAACCCCAAAAGTGACTCCTGGCCCCAATTAAGGCTTGGACCTAGGCCCCAGATAGCCTCCATCCTCATCGGTCCTGTCTGTGGGCCCAAGGTTGGTACCATCATCCTCCCCAGGGACATCTTTTTTTTTTTTTAGTTAGTCCTTTTTTTACCTGAGGCTCCCGATCTGCCTTGTGTGTCCCAGCATCCTACTCATCCGGCCACCAGCCAGTCTGCTCTCAGCCCCCAAGTGGAACCCCTGCTGCCAGCTACCCCTGTGGCTTACCCCCGCAGTGGGGTGGTGGAGAGCCCCTTACTCTCCAACCGGAACCAGGATCCAATATCCGCAGCAGTGCCCCCGGAGGCCGGGCGTCCTGTAGACAGCCATCAAGGCACTGCGATCAGTCGCCATTTTCCCCTTTTCTTTCGGGGTGTGCAAGGACACCAAGGGAGGGGAACATGCACACGTCTGCAGGCGCTCCCTCCTGGCGCCATGTCCCAATTCACTCCCCCTAAGGACAGTGCATGTGCCACCCCCCAGCCTCCACTAGGGGTCACCAGCTTGCCGGCCACTGAAACCCCCATCCCCGGAGAGGGAGGGCAGTCCCTTGGAAGCTCAACATCTCTTCACCCCTGCCAACCCCCGGTGACCTGAATCTGTTCCCGAACCCGGGTCACAGGTGTGGAGTGAGGTGTGGCATCCAGCGCCTCAACCCTCAGCGCCACTGGACTGGCCCCTCCCCAGGGACATCTGACTGCTCAGCAGAAGAGAGATCAATAACCTCCATGTCCACTACAAGGCCGGCTTCAGAACCCTGAATGGCAGATAGACTGAAGGGGGGTCAGCCAACCCCCCTTCCCGAGGAAGCTGACTGTCCGCTTGACCTCACTCCCAGGGCTTGTGATGTCTCAGTGGGGCGAGCAGGGGGAGTGCCCTAGTTTTCCTCAGTATGTATAGTACTGGAAAGGGGCTCATAGGAAGAGCCCAGGGATCTTACCATGGCACCCCTGGTGTGATGCCTGCCACCAAAAGTGGGTGGATCGTGGCCTCACCTCCACATTAGCTCCTCTAAAGTGCAGTAGTCCACGGACAAGCAGACATCACACTTGTCCATGTCACGGTCAGTGCCAAGGCAGGCCCAGCTGTCATCATGTCAATCCTGGACAGCAATATGACCCCCACAGGAGCACAGACGCATGGGGCACCGCTCTTGTAGTTCTTCCTTTTGGCCTTCCTATGCTCCTCAGGACCCGACATGATGAGTCAGCAAAAATAACGCAAAACTAGTAGGAAAGAGTTCAGCACTAATCTCAAGCATTAAAAGAACATTAAAATAAAAACACCACAGAAAAACATGGAACTGAAGAAAAAACAGCACTGAACTAAAGTGGTGACAAATTGAGGAAGAAATGATGCAGTTTTGGTGACAGAAGCTCCCACGGTGTACACTTGACAGCAGAAAAAAACAGAACTGAGGAAGGGAGGGGGCCAGCATCGGTTATTGGCCAACTCACGAGTGTGACATCACTACTTCTCCCTTGTGGGCGGCACCAGCACTGACGCAGATCCACTCCTAGGCTGCAACAGACTTTACTACCACTAGGTCCTGGTGCCTCCGGCTTACACCCAAAAGTGGGAATGAATGGTAAGGACTGATTCTTCGAAGATCTATAGTTACAAGTTAAGTAAACTATTTCTACCAACCTGGATTCAGTTCACCATCCACACTATGGCAGACCCCTAGCAGTCCTTCACAAGCCATGCACCCCAACTATTTGACAAGGACTGACGACTGAGCATGTCAATGCTGTACTGGGAAATTAAATGTATGCGCACTGGACCAGGCATCCACCCCACGGATCTCTTCAATTGGGACGAACTTGGCAGCAGTAACAGATGCACCAATATAGGCCTTTAACCCCCTTGGGTGGCTCCCTAACAACCCACCTGTATCACGGGTCAATATAGGAGGTTATACATTGGCCAATATTTGTTTGGCTGCTGATCTGCCAGCAGCGTTTAGCACAGGTAACAAGAAGCTGGTGAACCTCACTGCAAACCTCTGCCATGGGTTCCCTGCAACACCAGCACTGGCAATGTTCCAAGTATGGAGAACAGACTCAGCATTCAAAGCTGGCTTCAGAAAGTAGACAGAGAGATACAACACCTGATTAAAGTGAAACTCCAAGACTATCTTAGGCAGGACCTTTGTGTGGTGGCAACTAACGACCTTGTCTTTGGTGTAAATCTGACATCTAGACTCAACAGAGAGCTCCTGCAGCTCACTCACATCCGGCCACAGTGAGAGAGACCAAAAAAGAACCATTACATTATAACTTATTGTAATAGTAGATCTTTGAGAGAATCTCTCATCAGGCCACACCTTTGGAACTATAGCTACCAGGCACTAGGACCACATGCGAACTTCTGCAAGCAGCCAGAGAGGGGCCGCCTACGATGTCAAAGCATACAAAAACGTGGGTGGCCCCTCCTCTTCTTAATTTCCCATTGCAGATCATGCTCAGAGAACCTCCCTGTAGGAAAGCAGGAGAGACCCCAGCACTCCACCTACCAGGCAAGACACAGTGCTTGAAAAGGTAGGAGATGAGTGGGATACATGGCCTGATGAAAGAGATTCATTGGAAGATCTACTGTTACTTTAAGTATGTAACTGTTCCATCTTCTTCAAGGATATCCTTTTCATCAACGCCACACCTTTGGAATGAGTCCCAGTCAGTACCAAAAGCTAACAGTCTGGGTGACTGGAGCCTATAGGCTTGTGATAGTAGGTCTTGTAGCACAGCCAGGACAAACCAGCTCATCTACAAGAGACAATGTCCAGACTGTAGAGTTTAGTGAATGTGTGGATAGTACTCCAGGTAGCAGCTGCACATATCTCTGCAGCAGAAACATTCAGAAAACAAGTTATAGAAGTGGCTATGCTTCTTGTGGAATGACCACGAACCACACCAGGAAGTTCCTTACTGTACTTCCTGTAACAGAACGTAATACAATGTGCTACCCATTTGGACAAGCACGGTTTAGAAACTGGGGTGCCCTCTTTCCCAGGGGTGAACAAAAATGGAAATTACGTACCTACCGTAATTCTTGATCTTCTTGGACGGAGTCTCCATCACTCATTCACACTGATGGGATCTACGCCGGAGGTGCTAGGACCCAGCGGGAACAAACTTTTTGCAGGAGGGCCAGCGCCAGAGATGGAGCCACAAGGAGTGGCGCCGCAAGCCTCGGCTTGTGCAGCAATAACTATCTTGGCGTCGACCCTCCAACCGCCTCAGTACTTTTTCTCTGAGGAGGTGCAGCGTAACTAACCTAGAAGCATAGCGTATCAAAAAACGGACATAAGATTGTCCGAACAACCCGTATAACAAGGGTCCACAAAGAAGTCTTCACAGCCTAAAGACTGAGGGAGTGAAGACCTACAACAGAGGTGAGCTCGGGGGATGGTGGGTGGGCGTGTGAATGAGTGATAGAGACTCTGCCCAAGAAGATCAAGAATTACGGTAGGTATGTAATTTCCATATCTTCTAGGACATGAAGTCTCTACTACTCATTCACACTGATGGGAGAGTACTGAGCTAATAATCCCTCGAGAGGGCAGCAGAAGAGACCAAGAGCTCACAATTTTAGAACAGCAGTTCATTAAGGATGGTTCTGTGAAATTAAAGATGTTGCCTGGCATGGACATCAAGGGCATAGTGCTCGACGAAAGTATGCACTGAGCTCCAGGTAGCCGCATTGCAAGTATCTACAATGGACACGTTGTAGATTTCTGCTAGGGATGCCGCCACTGCTCTAGTAGACTGAGCGTATACTCTGCCCTCCAGCTTAACTTGTGCCATGGAGTAACAGTGGTGAAGGCATGCCACCAGCCATGCTGAAATACATCTGATAGCAACAGGTTGACCCAGCTGGGTCTCACTGAAGGAAACAAACAGTTGTTCAGCTTTGCAAATTTGTTTTGTTCCATCTAAATAGAAACGCAGAACTCTTTTGATATCCAAAGAATGAAGGGTACATTCTCCTTCATTTTGGAAGTTCGCAAAGTAAGTACAGTGCCTTCAGAAAGTATTCACCCCCTTGGATTATGTCACATTTTGTGATGTTGCAAACTCAAATTAAAATACATTTATATTGGATTTTTTTTTGTCACATATCTACACAAATTACTCTATAATTTCAAAGTGGAATGAAACTTCTGGAATTTTTTGTACATGTAATTTAAAATAAAAACCTGAAATGTCTTGATTTGATAAGTATTCACCCCCTTTGCTATAACACTCCAAATTTAGCTCAGGTGCATCCAATTTCCTTGTGAGATCACTCTAAAACATGAATGGAGTCCACCTGTGGTCAGTGCAAATGGTTGACATGATTTCAGAGGACATACACCTGTCTATATAAGGTCCCACTGTTGACAGTGCATGTCAGAGCAGAAACTCTACCATGAAGACCAAGGAGCTGTCCGTGAGAACTCCGTGGAAAGAATTGTGAGGAGGCATAGAGCTGAGGAGGGTATAAAACATTTCTTGGGTGTTGAAAGTTCCCAGGATCACAGTCAAATCCATCATTAGGAAATGGAAAGATTACGGAACCACCCAGACACTTCCTAGAGCAGGCCAGCCTCCCAAACTGAGCAACCGGGCAGGAAGGACCTTGGTCAGGAAAGTGACCAAGAACCCAATGACCACCCTGACAGAACTACAGAGTTCCATGGCTGAGATGGGAGAACCTGTCCAGAGGACAACAATCTCTGCAGCACTTCACAGATGTAGTTCTATGGGAGAGTGGACAGACGGAAGCCACCCTGAGAAAAGGCCACATAATAGCATGCCTGAGTTTGCAAGAAGGCACGGCAGACTCTGAGACCATGTGGCAAAAGATTCTCTGGTCTGATGAAGCAAAATGTAACTCTTTGGCCTGAATGCAAAGCACTATGCCTGGCGCAAACCGAACACAGCTCACCACCCCTGTAACACCATCCTTACCATGAAGCATGGTGGTGGCAGCGTCATGTTATGGGGATGCTTTTCAGTAGCAGGGACTGGAGCACTTGTCAGGATAGAGGGAATAATGAATGGAGCCAAATACAGGCACATCCTTGAGAACCCGCACCAGTCTGCAACAGACCTTGGACTGGGGCGAAGATTTACGTTCCAACAGGACAACGACACCAAGCATACAGCCAAAGCAACACTGGAGTGGCTTCAGAACAAGAAGGTGAATGTCCTTGAGTGGTCCAGCCAAAGCCCAGACGTGAATCACATTGAGAATCTGTGGAAAGACTCAAAGACTGCAGTTCACCGACGCTCCCCATCCAGCTTGACAGAGCTTGAGCAAATCTGCAAGGAAGAATGGGCAAAAATCCCCAAATCCAGATGTGCAAAGCTGATACAGACACCCAAGAAGACTCAAAGCTGTAACTGCTGCCAAAGGTGCTTCTACAAAGTATTGACTCAGGGGGGTGAATACTTAAGTAAACAAGATATTTCAGTTTTTAATGTTTCATAAATTTTTGTTACACAATACAACTATTTTTGCCCGTTTAAATTGTTGAGTATGCTGTGTGAATCAAGGGGGAAAAATGATTTCAATGCATTCAAAATTCTGGTAGTAACACAACAAAATGTGACAAAATCCAAGGGAGGTGAATACTTTCTGAAGACACTGTAGGTGGGACAAAAGCTTGGTTTAGATGGAATTCTGAAACAACCTTAGGGAGAAACGAAGGATGGGTCCTAAGAACTACTTTGTCCTTATGAAACACAGTATACAGAGGGTCTGTTACCAAGGCATGTATTTCAGAGACCCTGTAGGCCGAGGTAATGGCCACCAGGAAGGCTGTTTTCCAAGTGAGAAATTTCAGCTCACAGATAGCTAGAGACTCAAAAGGCTTTAGAGTGAGCATGTCTAGCACAAGATTAATGTCCCAGGCTGCGACTGGACGTCTGATAGGAGGTCTGGTATGCAGAACACCCTTAAGAAACCTCTTAACTACTGATAACCGAGCCAGTGACAAGAAAAGTACTGGCTCATGATAAGCTGAAATTGCAAAAGGTGAACTTTGACTGTAGAGTATTGTAGACCTGAATTTGAGAGGTCTAAAAGGTACTCTAGAACTTTATTTGGTGGGCAGGAAAAAGGATTCAAAGAGGATCTTGCACACCAGAGAGAAAAAAGCTTCCATTTGGCTGTGTAAGTTTTTCTAGTGCCTGGTTTACGTGCAGCCAAAAGAATATCTCAGACTTTGCAAGAGACATTGAACCTGTTAACTTCTATCTCTTCAGGAGCCAAGCATGAAGGTGAAGCAACCTCAGATTGGGATGGACCACAGGCCCCTGAGTCAGAAGGTTCGTCTGAAAGGGAAGTGCTTTCAGAGGGGTTTCTGACATACTGTCGAGTAACGGAAACCATATCTGTTGAGGCCAGAAGGGAGCAATGAGGATCATTTTGTCCCCCTGGGACTCGAACTTGAGAAGTACCCTCTGAATTAGAGGAAGAGGAGGAAAGGTGTATAGAAAGCATTTTGTCCACTGCAGCCTGAACGCTTCCTGACAGAAAATGCCAGGCCCTGGATTTCTGGAGCAGAAGAGAGGCAGTTTTGTGCTGAGTGGGGATGCAAAAAGATCCAGGTCTGGAGTTCCCCACTCAAGAATAGTGCACTGAACTACAGCTGAGTATGGAGACCATTCTTGAGGATCTGCCTCTGTTCTTCTGAGACGGTCTGCCAGTTCGTTCTGCACTCCCAGCAGGTAGACCACCTGAATTAGAGCCTTGTGCTCTAGACACCATTCCTACACTCTCATTGCTTCCCTGCATAAAGGGTAAGAGTGTGCACTGCCCTGCTTGTTGATGTAATACATCACTGCTTTGTTGACTGTTTGAAGGAGAATGTTCTTGTGACAGAGAATGTCCTTCAAAGCCCAGACTGCATAAAGGACGGCTCTCATTTCTAAGACATTTATGTGAAGCTGGGACTCGTCTTGAGTCCAAGTACCCTGGGTGTGGAGATTCTGACAGTGATCTCCCCACCCCATCAGGGATGCACCTGTGGTAATGGAAATCTGATGATCCAGGAGAACAAAGGGATACCCTTCCAGAAGATTGTCCTCTTACGACCACCAGGTGAGTGACCTCTTCGGAGGTTCTGTCACCTTGATGAGAAAGGACTTAGGGTGAGTGGTTGGGGACCACTGAGTTCTTAGCATCCACTGGGAGGTTCTCATGTGGAGGTGTGCTAGGGGTACAGTGAACACCAAGGATGCCATGAGACCCAGCATCCGTTGCATCGAGATAGCTCGAACCGAGCTGTTCTCTCTGATGTATTGGGCCATCTGTAGGATATCGCTCCTTCTGTCCTCTGGTAAAAAGGCTTGCGCACAGGAGGTGTCCAGAAGAGTTCCTATGAAAAGGAGCTTCTGGATGGGCTGCAACTGCGATTTCTTAAGATTTAGCAGGACTCCCATGGACATGAGAAAGTCTGAGGCCATGGCTACAGCGTTGAGAGTTCCTTGCCTGGAAGGGCTTCCCAGAAGCGAGTTGTCCAGATATGAGAACCCTTCTATTCTGATCTTTCTGAGGTGCTCTACGAGAATTGTAAAAACTTGCAGCGCCAAGGATAGCCTAAAGGGCAGGACTCTGAACTGATAATGCTGGCCCAAAGCCACAAACCATAGGTATTTGTGATGCTTTGGGTGAATGGGAATATGCTGGTAAGCATCCTGCATGTCCAGGGAGGCTAGCCAGTCGTGTTGATGAAGCAAAGGTAGCAGGGTTCCTAGCGAAATCATTTTGAAATTTTCCTTAGGGAGAAATTTGTTCAATTTTCTGAGGTCCAAATAGGGCGCATGCCCCCCGGTTTTCTTTGGAAACCAGAAAATAATGAGAGTAGAACCTTGTGTTCTGTTGATCCAGCAGAACTATTTCTACTGCCCTGTTGTTCAGAAGGCCTTGTATCTCAGAAGCGAGAAGCTCTGACTGAAAAACTGACAGCCTGGGCTGTCGTTTGGGGGGACGATCCGGAGGGGTCTCTGTAAGATTGAGGGAATACCCCTCACAAATTATCTGGAGGACCCATTTGTCTGATGTTATAGACTCCCACCGGTTGTAGAACTGAGTCAGACGACCTCCCACCGCTGAGACAGAGTCCCCTCAGGCAGCCGAGGTGGGACTTGGACCGGAAACTCAGAAGGTGGCACTGGGCACTTTGGGCCCTTGTGTTTTCTGTTGCATTTTCTTTTGAGGCCAGGGGGCTTGGTTTTTATTAAAACCTCTGCTGCCCTTGCCTCGAAAGGACTGACAGTTGTGAAACTGATGCTTATTAACACCCCGAGAAAGGGCGGGAGCAGGTCGAGCCAATTCAATGGCAGACATAGTCTTTTGTGTGGCCTCCAGAGCTTGCTCTACTTGAGGACCAGAGAGATACATACCGTCAAAGGGTAATGCCACGACCTGTTGCTGGGCATCATTCGTGAGGCCTGAAGTCCGCAGCCAGGAGTGACAGCGGGTACAAATGCCTGCTGCCGCCGCTTGGAAGGCAGTATCGAAAGCGCCCATAGCTGCTTTAACCTGCTAGTTGTTGGACTCGATACCCCTGGTTATGGTTTGAAGAAGCTCTGAATTAGTGTCCAACTCCGGTAGAGCTTCTACCATTTGCTTGAGTGAATGCCAAAGAACATACTCATATTGAGAGAAATAACCCTGGTAACTGGCAATATGCATACCCAGGGTGGATGCAGCAAAGTCTCTCTCGTCTAAAGTATCTATCTTCTGAGATTCTTTGTTTATAGGTCGGGCTGTAGTAGCCTGAGGGAGGATGACCTTATCATTCTCTGCCAAGACCACAATAGGGTCTGCAAAGGCTTGGGAGGCCAAAACTGGTCGATCCTTGGGAGCAGCATACTTTCTATCAATGGACTTAGCCACAAAAGGAATGAGAGTGGGATTATTCCATACCATTTGAGAAAGCGTCTCAAAAGAAGGCTGTACCAGGGGAGTAAAATCCATAGGGATCTCTGGGACATGAAGGTATTGGAGCCTTAAAAGCTTCCCAGGATCTGTAGTCTGGAGAGAAAGAATGGAATTCAAATTTTTCAACAGAAATTTAAATGACAGGTCCTCGACCACAGGCTCTGCAACAGGATTAGATCCTGTTCCTTCCACGTCATCACCCAGCCTACGGTCTGGGTCAGGCTCGATACCATCTCTGGACAGCCCAGGAGGGACTGTATGGACAGGAAAGGAGTGAAAATCAGAAGGAAAAAGGTTTGGAATCGAGAAGCCCTCAAGACTAGAAGACGTCATACCAAGACTCAGCACCAAAAAAGAGCATGGCGCCACCTGACCCAGCACCGACAAGCCACATAGCGCCGAGGATGGCGCTGACAAGCTGCATGGCGCTGAGGACAGTGCCGACAAGCCCAATGGCACCGAGGACGGCGCCGAGCGATCCATCAATGCCGAAGGTGCCAAGACCAACACAGGGCTCCGAAAACTAGGATTTGAGGAGAAAGAAGGAAAAATATCAGGAGATAGAGGCATCGGTGTGGCCCCCTGTGCCACAGCCATGTGGGGAAGGGGCACCTGAGCATGGAGTCGACGGCACCGAAGAAGGCACTGCATGACTAGGGGGACCCAACCGCCCTACCCGATCCCCCGAGGGCCCCGGAGTGACTGGGCCAGACAACTGGACCAACCTCCAAGTTCACTGCTCCATAAGAACGGCCCACTGATTAAACTGCTCATCTGAAGCCCTACCAGAAGGCAAGGAAGGGCTCCGATGTCAAAGAGGTCGGTCACCAGAAACAGAAACCGGCGACTCTGGAGAAAGAGACTGGCAACTGACCCTAATGACCGACCATCGACACGCAGACATACCAGAGGGCGACCTCAAATGATGCCTCCTCTTTTTTGACCTGTGGGCCAAAGAAGAGCTCGAGGCCGAATGGTGCCGAGAATGTGACCATTTTCTTTTATGCTTCCGGGAGGACCGTCCCTCCCCTCGGGCACTGGACTGTCTGTTGTCAGACCCCCCAGAGAGGGCGGTGGACCGGACTCAGCCTGGCTGACTGAACAACTTTCATATGAAGTCTCCCTACCGTCATACTACAAAATAAGAAACTAAAAACTATGCTGCTAGTTTGAAGTTTGACTCCCGGTGGGCTAGCGACGTTGTCAATGAAACGCACTTGGCGGGGAAAAAAGGAACTGAGGCGGTTGGAGGGTCAATGCCGAGACAGTCATTGCTGCACGAGCTGAGGCTCGCAGTGCCACTCCTCGCAGCTCCATCTCTGGCAAAGCCCTCCTGCAAAAAGTTTGCTCCCGCTGGGTCTTAGCACCTCCGGCGTAATTCCCATCAGTGTGAATGAGTGGTGGGGACTTTATGTCCAGGAAGATCAAAAAGCTGTGAGGACTTTCTGCAGTTCTTTGTATGGTGTGTATAGTACCCAAGTATTCTATGTACATCTAAGGTATGGAGCAATGCTTCTCCTGGATTGGCATGTTCTAGATAATACACTAACAGGTGGATAGCTTGATTTAAAGTAAACTCAGACACCACCTTTGGTAAAAACTTAGGATTAGTACTCAAAGACACCTTATCTTTGAGGAAAACACTAGAGCCTGTAGCTCTGCAATCCTTTGAGAGGAAGTGACTGCAACTAAAAATAATGCCTTCTAAGAGAAAAAGCATAAGCCACAAGTCATGGCTGGCTCAAAATGAGTCAAAGTCACCTTTTCCAAAACAAAATTAATGTCCCAAGCCGGGGCTGGATTTCAGAAAGGAAGCTTTATGTGCAACATGCCTCTCAAGAACATATGGACTGCCTCCAGCTGAGCAACTGTATGGCCAACTGCAGGCACATGTAAAGCTGATATTGCAACCAAGTGCACTTTGAAGAACACTGCAGGCCTGAATCCTGTAAGGATAGCAAGTACTCCAGAACCTGACTGACTGAACAGGTAAGGGAAAGGGGGAATCTTTTAAACAAGAAAGGCACAGTAAGCTGAAGTTGGTTTCCTGTTGGGACCTGGGAGCAACAAGGGAGTCAAGTGACTTGCTCAGGGTCACACAGTATGCAAGTGGGGGCTATGAGATTCAAACCCAGGTCTCCAGGTTTGCAGCTCAGTGCTCTAACCTACAGCGCTATAGTGATATACTATTGTAATGGATCCAGGTTATGGGAAGCGGCCCATAAGGCAAACTGCTTCCATTTCATGTAATAACTATGCCTGATGGATGGTTTTATAGCAGCCACCAGAACATCTACCACTTTCTATGATACCCCAAAGCGAGCTACAGCTATGCCTTCAGGAGCCATGCGTGAAGATATTGGGACCTCAAGTCCAGGCGGACTAGGGTTCGCTGTTCCTGTAACAGCAGACCCTTGCACAGTGGCCGAGGTACAGAGGTTCCACTGCCAGCTGCTACAGCAGGGGATACCATATCTGCTAAGGTCATAAGGGAACAGTGAGCATCAGAGTTGCCCACTCCATCTTCAGCTCAAGTAGTACTCTCTGAATTAGCAGGAAGGCATTCAGAAACCTCCTTTTTTTTTTTTTTTTTTTTACTACTTAGATTTTATTGTTTTACTTGAAGAAACAATATCATAAAGGCATCTCATGTAAGAAATCACAGTTTTTTACCACAATACATCCAATGTATACAGGAAGGTTAATATATACATTCTAATTTTCGGATGTGGGGGTATAGCTTTTAAAATTAAATGTCCAAAAAGGTATAATTGTCTGAGATAAGCTGCACCCACAGGACTTTGGGTGACCTCTCTATGAATTATGAGACTCCGAACAACTTAAACACAGCAACTTGTTCTGATGAGTTCCCCAATCCAAACATATGTCCCTACATATGTATTAAGCACAACATAAATGACTTCCACATTTAAAGATACAACATTCTGATTTAAAAAGGAACTGATGAACAAACTGCATCATTATGAAGACTTACTCAGATTCCCCTTGTGGCATTAGGCCCAATGTCTCAATACACTCCAAAGTAGCTTCCCTTTTAAAATGGTCTGCATCCCAAAACTGACAGTTTTAAAATGCATACTGATAAACAGAGTAATCGGCATTTCTATTCAAAAAAAAAACTGACATTAATGCTCTGGAATCTATGGAAAAATGTCCTTAATTATAACATTTCAAGTCTCTTCCTCTTGGGATTCAGATATTTCTGGAGCTGCTGCTCAATCGAATTCCGTCACTATGGCCTCCGTCTTTTTCCCTGCTTCGATCGGATCTGCGTACTGGTACGTCTTTCCCCCACAGAACACCCGGAGACGAGCTGGCATAAGTAGAGAGTGGGCCACTCCCAAACTTCTGAGTCTGGCCCATACTCCATCAAATTTCTTATGCCGGATCCTTGTGGCATATCAAAGATCGGGGAACATATGGATTGTAGCCCACTGAAAGTTAAGTCTTTTGGACTCTCTGGCAGCTTGTAGAATTTTATCTTGGACCCTTGAACCAGCAGTGTTCACTACAGCCATTCTGGGCATGTTATCCCAGGCTGCAGCAGATCATGGAGAGATCCAGTATGCGTGAAGTAGATGTTTCTCTCTGAGCTCCGGACTAAGCTTTAATGTTTTCGGCAGCCAGCCTTGGATGAAGAATAAGACACTATCCCCCCTCACAGTTTACAGGTAAGTCCATGATCCTCACATTAGAGGCCCTCTGGGAAATCTCGAGGGCTTCCAGCCTATATTGCAACTGTGCATTTTCCTGGACCAGCTTAGTTGATGTGTTCAGCGCTTTTATTGCGGTGGTTTGTGCTGAAGAGGACGTTTTCGTAGCCTCCAGAATCTTGCCATTTTGTTCTTCAAAATGGGTCAGGATTGATTCAACCTTGCTATCTATAGCTTGCATAGAGCGTTGGAGCACCATCTACAGAGGGTCGGTCTCCGTCGCAGGTTTATTAGTTGCCTTGTGCTGTTCCGATTCAGCAGGCCTTACTTTTGTAGCTCCTGCAGGGCCCTTATTTGTTTGTCCCACTGTTGCACAAAATAGATCGGAAGATTCAGCACAACTTGTAGATTCTAATATAGTCAATAGTTAAGCAAATTTCCCATGAGAAAAAACAGGTTACTCACCTATAACAGTAGTTCTAGGAGTGGTATATTTTGTTCATCCACACTTATTGACATGTCACTTTCCCCTTTAAATCTTGCCCGAAGTCTTCAAGCTGGCTGCTCCCACCCACCCGGGTAGTATATACCTCAGCTCCACCCCATGACACCAGATCTTAGCCTGCTGGAAGCCAGGTTGTGTGCATCCGCAGCCAGGGAGGTGGGGTAGATCCATGTGGATGAACAACATATACCACTCCTAGAACTACTGTTACAGGTGAGTAACCGTTTTTCTAGGATCATGGATATGTTGTTCATCCACACTTATTGGCAGACTCCTAGCAGTTCTCCAGGAGTAGGAAGCCAAGGCACACACACACTACTTAGGGAACAGAGATTGGAGAACCAAGGCCCCAAAACCAGCATCCCGGTATGTCTCAAGGTCGATGTGGTAGTGGGTGATGAAGGTGTTTGCTGACTTCCAGGTAGCAGCCCAACAGATTTCCTGGATAGGGATGTCTCTGGAAGCAACCACCGATGCAGCAGTATGGTGGGTAGAATGAGCTCTTATCCCTCTGGGATGCTCCTTGCCTACCAACTGGTAGCACAAACCTATGCATGATGTGATCCATATTGCAATAGTCCATTTGGCTGCAGGTCTGCCAGAAGCGACTTCAGCATAGGTGACAAACAGCTGGCGAACCTCTTCATGAATTTCTGCTATCCTCTCCTTATAACAGGAGAGAGCACGTCTCAGGTCCAAAGTATGAAGCCTATACTCTGCCTCCGAGGTGTAATTAGGGTAGTACACCGGAAGAGTCAACACCTGGTTAAGGTGAAACTCTGACACCACCTTCGGAAGGAATTTCCGGTGGGGGCGCAAGACAACTTTGTCTGTAAGGGGACTCCACTGAAAGCATCTGGAGCTCCCCAGTCCTTCTGGCAGATGTGACTGCCACCAGGAAGGCCATCTTCCACAAGTGTGACAGCTCAGACTTGTGCATTGGTTCGAATGGCTTGCCCATGAGCTTTGCCAGTACCAGCAATAGATCCCACGGAGGTGGAGGTTCACGCACTGGAGGTGATATGTGATCCAGGCCTTTGAAAAAGCACCTGATCACCATCTCCTGCGCCAATGTCGGCTGACCGACCCGCGCTCGGTAGGCAAAAATGGCTGCCAGGTGCACCCTAAGGGTCGATGACCATAGACCCCCTTTGGAAAGAGACCAAAGGTAGTTGAGAATCGTAGCCGCAGAACAGAATAAGGGGTCCAGACCCTTACCCTGACACCAAATGGAAAACCTTTTCGATTTGAAGGCATAATATTTCCTTGTCGATTTCTTTCTAGATGCCTCCACCACGGTGTAGACATCTTCGGAAAGACCCAAAGCCTGGAACTCTAGCCGCTCAGGTACCAGGCTGTGAGGTGCAGGGATTGAAGGTCCGGATGGAAGACCTTCCCTGATTCAGAGATATCAGGTCCGGGCGTGTACAAAGCCGCTCCGGGGGCTTGCAGCTGAGGCTGAGGAGATCTGGATACCAGAACTGGCGCAGCTAGTCTAGAGCTACCAGAATCACCTTCACCTTGTCCCTCCTCACTTTGAGTAACACCTTGTGGATCAAGGAAAATGGAGGGAAGGCATAGAGGAGGCCTGGGGTCCACAGCCTCAAGAAGGCATCCCCCTGCAGTAAGCCCTGCTGAGGGGGGCAGGCACGGAACAGCCTCAGCTTGGTGTTTTCCCTGGAGGCAAAAAGGTCCACCATTGGTTTGCCCCAATGGGAGAACAGGCCGTGAGTTACCTCTGGATGGAGACAACTCATGGGATGTCTGGCCTAAACTGCTGAGAGCATCTGCCAGCTGGTTCAAGACTCCTGCCACATGGATGGCTAGGAGATCCGCCTCCAACTGGCATACGAAGGTCGAGATGCAGAGTATCTCCTTGCATAGCAGATGGGAGTGCGTGCCACCCTGTTTGTTGAGGTAGTACATGGTCGTGGTATTGTCCGTCTGAACTTGAACCACTTGAACCCAGAGCTGAGGAGCGAACACTGACAGTGCCAGTCTGACTGTTCTGAGCTTCAACAGGTTGATGTGGCATCAGGACTCCTTGGGGAGGCGTCCAGAGCCCATGGGCCCTGTTGTCCCCCATGTGGGCTCCCCAGCCCATGAGACAGGCATCAGTCATAAGAAAGACTGTCAGTTCAGGGTGGACAAACAGGATCCCTTCCTGCAACCAGTTTGGGGCGGTCCACCATTGGAGTGCATCTCACATCTTCTGGGTTACAGTGATCAGCTGGACGAAACGACTGTGGCGCCGAGTCCACTGGGCAGCCAGCTCCCATTGGAGGGGTCCCGTGTGCAATCAGGCTCAACGGACCACTGAGGTGCACGCCGCTATGTAACCCAGAAGGTGCAGAAAGTCCCGGGCAGAGGGCAAGTGCCCAACCAGAAATGATTGGGCAAAGGAGGAGAGAACCTCTGCCCTGTCCGCCAGGAGCCAAGCTCTGGCTTGACAAGAGTCGAGCTCTGCCCCAATGAAGCCCATCACCTAAGAAGACATGAGTTCTGACTTGGCCTTGTCGATCAGGAGGCCAAGCTGGACGCAGGTTTGGAGGGCCAGATCCCTGGACCTCTCCACCTCCTGATGGGTGGAACCTGCCAGGAGCCAATCGTCGAGGTAGGGGTAAATTCTGACCCCCGACGCTGGAGATGGGCTGCCACCACTGCAGTGCATTTGGTGAAGACCTGAGGGGCCGATAGGCATGGCTCGGAATTCATTCAGGGTCCCTTCGACCCTAAAGTGGAGGAACCGCTGATGGAACAGACGGATTGGGAAGTGACAGAACGCATCTTGTGGATCCAGTGAACAGAACCACGTTTCGCTCTAAGGATGGTATGATCTGGGACAGAGTGCCCATCCGAAAGGTGCATGACCTGAGATACTGATTCAGGTCGTGCAGATCTAGAATGGGGCGCCTGCCCCCGTCCGCTTGAGCACCATGAAGTACCTGGAGACAAAGCCTGGGTCTGCTGGAGTATCCGCCACTGGAGCTACTGCCTCCTTGAAGAGGAGCTGAGCAATGTCGTCTTGAAGAGCTGACTGGGTCTGAGTGGATACTCTTTCCTCCCGAGGGGCTTGGCTTGGAGGGTACTGCTCGAATTCCAGAGGCAGTCCCTGACTGCCCACTTTGAGAACCAACCTGTCTGAAGTGACAATGGACCAGGTGGAAAGGGAGTGGCAGAGCCAGCCCCACGGAGGACCCAGAGCTGGCATGACGGGAGCAGGATTGGCAGCCCTCGCCCAATCACGACCAGGCTTGGAGGAGGAGGCTCCAGGACCTGAGCCTCGCCTCCTTATGGGACTGTTGGGGTCCAGGCTTGGGCCGAGGGCACCAAGCTTCAGCCTGCTGCTGATGCTGGTACTGCTGTCCACCTTGAAAGAAGGACCGCCATGCCATAGGGGAAGAGTACCAAAAAGGCTTCTTCTTTTTTTTGTGCTGGTTCTTTCCTGAGGAACCCTTGGCAGAAGTAGTGTCCAAGGTGGCACTGGACTGCTCAATGTGCTAAAGGTGACCGGCCACTCCTGGGCCAAACAAGTCAGTACCGAGGAAGGGCACGTCAGCTAGTTTATGCTGGGTATCTGCTGGAAAGGAGGAGAGCCTCAGCCAAGCCTCGCAACAAGAGGCAACTGTGGCAGCCATCAAGTGGGCACAAGAATCCCCAATGTCCAGGGCCATCTGATGTTGCTGTTGGGTGACAGCTCAGCCCTGATCCCGGACTTGCTTGACCATAGTTTGCATGTCCATGGGGAAGATGTGGGAGGACTTTGTCTAGCGACCCCAGAAGAGCATGAGAGAAGTGTGCCATGATGACGGCCGAACTTGCCTGACGAAGGCCAAGGAGGAAGCCGATAGACCCTCCTGGCTGAATGGTCCAAAAGCTTGGACTCTTTATCAGGAGGTTGGTCAGTGTCTGCAGAACTGCCAGTACGCCTGAACACAGAGGCAATCACCAGGCTCTTGGCAGAAGAGTGCTCTGTGAACACCGCTAGGGACCCCATGGGCACCATGTACTTACGGGCCATATGGGCAGACAGTGCTGGGCAAGAGGCAGGACGCTGCCAAAGTTCTAGGGCTGGGTCAACAATGGCCTCAGCCACAGGAAAGGCCTCCGTTGAGGTATCCCCTCTCTTAATGATGTCCGTAAGAGGGTACTCTGCCTTTTTCTGGATTGGCTCCAGGGTCATCCCTGTAGATTCAGAGATGAGGTGAAGGATCTCCTGAAAAGATGAGGGACCTTCCTCTATCTCTAAGCCAATGGTAGATTCTTCATTCCCTGGATGTGAATGTAAGCCGGTGACATCGGAATCAGAGGAATCTGGGTATAAGGGCCTACCGCCCAGGTCATTTTCGACCTGCCGAGGGTGGTCCAGAGTGACCGTGACCGACAATCACTGGGGAAGCCCGGTGTCTGGTCTGTCTCCCTTGGAAAGAGCCCCTCCCACAGGCTGTCTGGCTGGTGGTTCCACCACAGTCGGTAGAGAAACCATCCTGGGCCGAACAGGTAGTTTCACTGGCTCCGCGGGCTAAGGAACCAATCTAATTGGCTCTGAAGGAGTCGGCTTTGGCCTAGGAGGCGAAAGCCAAGTAATGGCCAGTGTAGAAGCCGGAGTGGGCTTGTGCCTGGTCAAGATCAGCTGCTACCACATGAGGTCCTCATAGCGCCGGAGTTTCCACCGAAGCCTCTCCTCATCAGAGGACGACGAATATGACCGATGGCATCGCCTCTTTTTAGAGCGCTTATGGCTCTTCCTCGGCCTATCAGACGAGTGAGTCTAAGACCTCGATCAAGATTGAGCGGGCCGACTCGGTCACTCAGGAGACACCAGCAGAACCGGTGATTTCCAGGGATCAGGGACTACATCTTCAATTGGAGTCCCGGCTGGCTGGGTCTTCTCATCTGGAATTACCAGATTAGGTGTTCGATCGAGGGAATCATCGACCAGAGTAGGCAGTACCCGATCGATGGGATCGATCACGATCTTAACCTCGTTGACAGACAATTTGGTCGACTGGCCAGACGGCAAAACCGAAAAGCCAGCGGCTGAAGAAGCGATCTCGACCGTAGTTGAGACCATGTGCTCTCGGGACTGAGATCTCTCCCACTCCCAAGAATGTCTCCGTCGAAACGAAGATGATTCCAGGTCCTTCTCCTGCTTGCAGGATCAAGAGGAGTGTGAGCCCATGGGCGCCTCTCCCTTGGTTGGGAGAGACTGGCACAACTCCCGGAAGGAACCCGAGAAGGAGGAGCCCACGCTGAGTGGAACGCAGAAGCTCTGAGAGGAATCCACAGCACGAACCACTTCCTCCTCAAACGCCTACATGCGTTCCAACTGCTCAGCAGAACCACAGCCGCGGGAACCGCCCACCGAGCCTCCTTGGATTTCACTGGAGAGTTCCTCTTTTCTGGCCTCCCCAGCTTCAGGCATGTGAGATGGTCGTCGAGGATGTTGTGATGAAAAGCCAAACACATATTGCATGAAAAGGTATCATGGTCGACACTGAGGCAATAGACGCACATGGTGTGGGGATCGGTGTGCTACATCTTCTGTCTGCAAGGGCACCAGTAAAATCCAGGGAAAGACATGTCTTACATTATCGAAGCGACAAACTTGCAATCGCTAACGCGAACAATACGAATTTTTGGTAAAACCGAGGGTTTGAAAGCCAGGGCCTACAAAATGCATGAGCACGAGGGAGGCAACCTGAATCTTCCAGCGGAAAGGAAGATCTGGCATCGTGGGGCGGAGCCAAGGTATATACCACCCCGGTGGGTGGGAGGAGCCAGCTTGAAGACTTCCGATGGATCTTAAAGTGGAAGGGGACATGCCAATGAGTGTGGATGAACGTATCCATGCTCCTAGAACAGTTTATGTAAGAACTTACCGTAACAGCAGATCTTCGATGGGATCGCAGTCACCAGGTACCACCGTAGGAACCTTCACTGTCAGTGAAGGGGAATCCACATGAAAGATTTTCAGCAGTACAACTGTGGCTGCGCATGCCACTGATATCAGCCATTGTCATCAACCCTATATAGGCGTAGGCAGCCCCACTCCCGCCTCAGTTCTTTCCTCGTAGATGAATGGAGCAAGGCTCTGGCCCTGGAGAACCGAGGAGCGAAAGAGGTATCCAGACCTAAGTAAAAGGCTGAGTACACTAGATAGCCAGTTCCAAAACAGGAGCCCCAAGAAGGGGGATGGTGGGAGGGAAATCATACCCGATGACTGAGATCCCCTCAAAAATCTACTGTTACGGTAAGACGGTAAGGTCTTATGTAACCCTTCCATCTTCTTCGGCGGTATCGCAATCATCACATAAGACCACAGGAATGAGTATCAAGCAGTGACAAATAGAAGCAGTCTGGGAGGTTGGATCTCCATAAGCTTAAGACAGGAGTCCTTGTAGCACAGCCCTGCCAAAACTTGCATGGGATCTTGAAGCAATGTCCAGACTATAGTGCTTGGTGAAAGTGTGGACTGTACTTCAAGTGGCTGTTGCCCAAATGCCAGTGGCGGAGACCCCTTTGAAGCAAGCCATCAAGGTAGCCATGCCTCTGGTGGAATGAGCTTTGACAGCACCAGTAATTCTTTGCTGTACTTGCTGTAACAGTATAACAGAACACAATGCAATTTGCCAACCATTTGGATAAACACTGCTTAGAAACTGAAGTGGCCTCTCTACCTGGACTGAAGGAAACAAACAACTGCTTTGACTTTCTAGACTCTTTAGTCTGAAGCAGATACTTCAAAGTTCTGCACACATCTAACATATGACACAGTGCTTCCCCTGGCCTGGCATGCTTGAGAATATAAATAGGAAGGTGGATAAACTGGTTTAGTGTAAACTCAGAAACCGCCTTGGTTAAAAACTTGGGATATTTGTGCAAAGATATCCTATCCTTGAAAAAAAAAAACAAATAAGGCTCCTCACACCAGACAGCCCGAAGCTCTGAAATTTTTCGAACAGAAGTAATTGCAACTAAAAATAGCACTTTCCAAGTGAGAAAATGCAAATTGCAAGTTGCAGTTGGCACAAAAGGAGACAGGGCAATTTCTCCAAAATTAAATTCAAGTTCCGAGCCAGGACAGGGGAATGGATCGGAGGTTTCAGATGCAAGATGCCCCTGAGAAAAGTACAGGAGACATCCAGCTGAGCAATCATGCGGTCACCCACGGGCTCATGAAAGGCAGAAATAGCAGAAAGGTTGACCGTGAGTGAAGAATACTGGAGACCCAAGTCAGACAAAGAGATCAGATAGTCCAGGGTAAGATTCACCGAACAGGTGAAGGGGTCCAGGGCATGACTGGCAGCGCAGATGGCAAACCACTTCCACTTCATGGCACATGTGGCATGAGTGGAAGGCTTCCGGGTGGCCACCCGGACACCTGCTACCCTGTCAGAGACCCCGAAACCTGGCAATGGCTATGTTCTCAGAAGTCAGGCATGTAGATGAAGGTACCTGAGGTTGGGATGGACCAGGGTCCTCTGATCCTGGGTCAGCAGATTCCTGCTAAAAGGCAGAGGGACTGGAGGTTCCTCTGCCAGCTGCTGAAACAGAGGGAACCATATCTGGTGTGCCCAGAATGGTGCCACCAAGCCCGGCCCGGTGGCGCTGAGGGCTGAGGCGCTGGACACCACACCTTGCGCCATGCCGGCGACCTGCGTTCAGTAACTAGCATGGGCCACCTGGGGTCAGCCCAGGGGAGACAGGACAGCTCTCCCTCCTCTCTAGGGAGGGATTCAGGGCTTGCCCCGCACAGCAGCGGCCCTCGGTGGAAGCCGGAGGCACTGCTTAAGCTTAGGGCTGGAGTAGAGGGGGGTAGAGTTGTGGCAGATGTCGGGGGATGTCACTGCACATCCGAGCTCAGGAGGAGGGAGAGGGAAGGGACAAAAACACCACTTAAGAAAAATACCCCCGATGTAGCGCGCATGTGTGGAGGCACACGCCGTTCGGGACACCCTTCCCTTCCAGTCGCGCCGTTGACTGCCTGTGCTGGTACCAAACCTTAGCGACCCAAGGTTGTTCCCAAACCTGGGTCACCAGTGTAGCACGAGGTGTGGCATCCAGCGCCTCAGCCCTTAGCGCTACCAGGATGGCACCTTTTTATGAGAGCCTTCTTGCATCACCTGAAGGTTGCTTCGTTGAACTTCTGGCAGAGTTCACAGTCTCCAACACAAAAAGGAGATCCCAGGGAGGGACAGGATCCCTAATAGGAGGTCTTAAATGCAAAATGCCGCGTAAAAAGGTGCGGGCCATGTCCAACTGGGCCAAGGTCCTGTCTCCAAAGAGGATGTGATAAGCAGAAACAGCCCACATATGCACCTTTATGGAAGACTAGCAAGCCTTGCTGGTATAAGGAGAGGAGGTACTGTAATGCTGAGTTCACCATACAGGTAAGGGGGGGTCCAGATGATGAGACAAAGCCCATAAACAAAAACGTTTCCACTTCATAGCATAAGTGGATTGAGTAGAGGGCTTCCGTCACCTCCTGGGAGACCCCGTACCTTGATTTGGCTATGTCTGCAGGAGCCATGCATGAAGGTGCAGAGACCAGAGACCTGGATGAAACAGCCTGCCCTCATCCTGGGACAGCAACTGCGAGCATACTGGCAGCGGAACTGGAGGTTCTGAGGACAACTGCTGAAGTAATGGGAACCAGACCTGCCAATGCCATAGTTGGGCGATTAGAATCATCAGAGCCCCCTCAGCCTGAACTTTCAACAAGACTCTCTGAATGAGAGGGAAGGCATAAAGAAACCTCCCTGCCCAACAAAGGGACAACGCGTCTGGCCAAAAAACACCAGGCGCATACTCTTGTGAGCAGAAAACTGACAGTTTGGCATTGCATGGAGACACAAAGGTCCACTCTGGATGACCCCAAACGCCAAAAAGCTGGTCCGCCACTGACTGGAGTAGCTCCCACTTATGTGCCTTGGACTGAGACCTGCATAGGCTGTCGACCAAGTCATTTTGGGTGCCTGGAACATGAACAGCAGACAGAGATACGTGGTGCTCCAGCGCCCAATACCAGACTCTCATCGCCTCCCTACACAGGGGTAGGAGTGAGTCCCCCCTGCTTACTGATGTAAAAGGCAACCACCATGTTGTCCATCTGAATGAGAAGAGAGCCCGAAACGAGGTCCTCCTGAAATGCCCTTAGAGCACTGAGGACCGCCTGCATTTCCAGAACATTGATGCAGAGGTTGTAGAGGTTGCGCTCCTCTGGGGTCCAGACACCATGAGTCCGGCTGTCCCAGAGGTGCATCCCCCAACCCAAATTGGAGGCATCTGTTGTCAGACTCCGGCTTGGTGGCTCCTGACAAAAGGGGGCCCCTTTCTCCAAATTGAGAACATCCAACCAACAACACAGGGTCCTCCTGACTGACCCTGAGATCCTGACCATATGGTCGAGACCGTTGGTGCTTTGATCCTACTGCACCTGAGCATCCATTGCGGGACCCTCGTCTGGAGATGGGCCAAGGGAGTGACATGGATGGCCACTGCCATGTGCCTCAGAAGTCTGAGAAAGATCCTGGCTTGGACCTGAGGGGTTACTAGGACCGATCTGGCTATCTCCCGTAGGCGATCTTCCCTCTCCTGGGGAAGAAAAAACATGCCCTGGACCGAATCCAGGACTGCTCCGATAAAGATGAGTCTTTGGCTGGGCTCTGGGAAAGACTTTGGTAGGTTCATGGAAAGGGACCTGGGGGTAGTCATGTCAGATGACCTAAAGGTGGGCAAGCAATGTGAGAGGGCAGCAAGGAGGACTGGGGGGGGATACTGGGATGCATAAGGAGAGGCATCACCAGTAGAAAACAGGAAGTTGTTATCCCTCTGTACAGACAGCTGGTGAGACCCCATCTGGAGTACTGTGTGCAGTTCTGGAGACCCGATCTCCGCAAAGACATAGACAGGATGGCAGCTGTCCAGAGGAGGGCAACTAAAATGGTGCAGGGTCTGCACTGGAAGACATATGAAGAGAGACTTGAGGAGCTAAATATGTATAGTCTCGAGGAAAGGAGGGAGAGGGGGGACATGATAGAAACTTTCGAGTACCTCAAGGGAATCAACAAAGTCCAAGAGGGTAGCATCTTTCAAAAAGAGGTGTGCAAGAACAAAGGGGCACAATTTGAAGATAGAAGGGCTGGCTCAGAGGTAATTTATAAGTATTTTTCACAGAGAGGGTTGTAGATGCATGGAGCGGCCTTCCGGAGGAGGTTGTGGAGTCAAAAACAGTGGTGGAATTCAAGCATACATGGAACAATCATAAGGCAATTTAGGGGTGGGGTAGGAAGAAGTAGGCTTCTGGTTAACTAGGATCTGCAGCTAATCCATTAGGTAGGGAAATGGGCAGACTGGGTGGGCCAAGCGGTCCTTATCTGCCATCAAATTCTATGTTTCTATGTTTCTAACCGGCGACTCAATGGGAAAACCTTCGGGTCCTTGGTTGTCCGGCCAGGAACTGGTGTCGAGTCCAGCTCCGGTGGAGTCTCATTCTTTTTGACCTGACTCCTCCAGAAGGAAAACAGCTCTTGCAACTCCTCAGAGAACATCAATGCAGCCGTCCCCTTCAAAGGGATAAAAGAAGCCAAGCTTTCGGGGAAGAGCCCGTAGAAGTGCACTCCGGAGTCAAAGACTTCAGGTCCAGTGGCAGCACCCTGACCAATGCAGGTTCACCAGTGCCCCCTCAGCCTTAGGCAATTCAGCCAGCATCGGTGTCTTGGCCAGCGTCAGCTCCAAACTTGCCTAATTGGAGGGACGGAACCCAGTGGAAGACTTAGCCTAGGAGCCCGGATCCTTGCTCGGCTGCTTATCCGAACCGGGTAGGGCTGTTGCCGAGACCTTCTTTGGTGGAGCTGAAGCATGTGACGAAGAGGCCTTGGCAGACTTCGTCAGGGAGGAGGAGGTTACATGCAGCGGTGTGACCTTCGCCTTCGTTGGCTTGTCCGAAGAGGTTCCTGCCTTGGCCGGCGTCTGTGTATTGGCGGGAAGCTCCGGCCTGGATCTCTCCTCAGGCTTGGAGTGCTTCTAGCAGTTCGACCTGCTGGAGTCGGAAGAAGAGGCCTTTCTGGGGGGGAACGAGAGTGGGACCGGCTACGGTCGTTATCCCAGGACCTCCTGCAAGACTTGTCCCAGTGCTTTCCTTTTCCCTGAGGTTTGCAGGACATCCAACTTCTGTTTCAATAGGTGGGCCTTCAGGCATCTAACACGGGTCCTGCTGGTGAAGCCTTTGCAGAGCTTGCAGGCAGCCCTGTCGTAATCTGACCCCCGACAGAAGACGCACTTTTCGTGGCCGTCCTTGGATGGAATCTGGTGGCCACAGGCACACTTCGTCTTCTTGGGACCAGAGGAGGAGACCAACAATGGTGAAGACGTAGGCCAGAACGGAGGTAAGAAGAGAGAAAGAAAACTGGTCGAAAAAGGAAGAAAAACAGAAAATCTGAAACTTTTCACTGGAACTGCTGTAGCACGTGCTAAGGCTTTCCCAACAAGAGTGGGTCTGCGGCAGGAAAAGAACTGAGGTGGAGCTGGGGTCCACCCCCTTTATAGCGTGACCAACATCAGGGTGGAGTCAACGTCGGGGGTCTGTCCTTGCTGGGTACTACTAGCTAAGTTTTTTCTGGTGGGTCCTAAGGCCTGCGGCATTAGTCCTAATGGTCATAACCTGCTGCAAGAGCTCTCTTTCAACGTACGATCACATACATGTGATATATCCAACTTGCTTAAGAGGGAGATTTGGATCAAATTAGAAGGGAGACTGGCCTGCCAACTTGCTTAAGAGGGAGATGTGGGTCAAATTAGGAGGAGATTGGCCTACTAGTAGGGAGATGCCGTAACATCATGAGTTTGTCCGTAAATGGCATCAAAAAATAAGAAAAAGTCATTACAAAATTTAACGTATTTCATTTTGTCAAGAATAAGCACTAAAAGAATAAACAACTAGTTATATAATGTTAACAGATACATTGTTCATCACTGATTTAATTTTATGTGTCTTAATCTGCTCAAAAACATGGATATTTTGGACAGAATTTTACTTGAGCAGGAGATTTTGTTTCCAGCGCTCAGTCAAAAACAGGAGTCTCCCCTATGAGAGGAGATATCACATGTATGAGATCATGGGGTTACCCCAAAGGACAATGACAATAAGCCAAGTTTCAAAGAAACACACCATCACACATACTTACATAATGCACTGCGTCATGGGATATATGCAAATCACCATGAAATTTCAGTCTTGTTCAACTTACAGCAATTTACATGCACTTTGAATAGCACAACTAACTTAATTTCTATAACAGTCACCTAGTACTTTTTACCATTATCAAAAACACGCAGTGCCATGGTAGTTTCAATATTTACAGGTTTCATAAACATAAGATATATAGATCACGGTATTTTATGACATAGTGCCATTACATACTAAATCCAACAATGATAAACACAACCTGCCTTACATATGCTTGAGGTCACCACAATAACCTCCCTGTATGAGGACCTGAGAGGGAAAAGGAAAATTAAAGAGGACACTATAGCATAGTCAAGAAAGGGGGGGTGCACATAGGTGGCTAACCTTATGGACTAGAAATTGTAAAGGATAGATTAGGCTAAGACACAGAAGAACTGTTGCAACAGATTTAAGAAAAGGTCAGTCCTCAAGAGTGGCAGGAGCTCCCTGTCACAAGGAGCCTGTGGAGTTGGTGCACTGTCCATAGTGGCTCTCAGCATAGTCTTACTCTTCATCCTCCAGCATCAGTAGATCAGGGTTACACTCCTATTCTTCATCATCTATCATTAATAGGAATGAAACACTGAGCCAGTGACAGCGGCGACTGAGGAGGTCTATTTGGCAAGGAAGTACCTTGCGACATCAATGGGGTATTTGTAGCAGTCCCCGTCGATGGATGCCTGAAGCAGGGAGGCCAGGCAGTAGACATCTTATATCTGAAAATGTGCAAAGTACTGCCTGAGCATCACCACTTTGGTTAGTAGGCGCAACTTAAGTGGTCGACGCTAGATCTCCATCGACGACGGCGACATACCAGCCCTAGTAGACCTGGTTGTGCCCACACCAAGCCCCAACCTAGGTGTCTTGTCAAAAGTCGTTGGGGGGGGGCAGCGGTCAGTGTCACCACTGCAGCAGTTGATGTCGAAGCAGAGGTTGTACCTGTAGTCCGCAGGGGCGATGTGACTCATGCTGGAGAGGACCTATCCTTGTCCTGGTGCCTGTGTCTGAGCCTCCCTGAAGCTTTTTGTCAGGACTGCGATTTGATCAACAGGCTGAGCGATGTGGATTTTTCTTGAAGCTGCTTCTCCATTCTCTCAACAGTCTTTTGGAGTAGGAATTTCTACAAATCCCCTTTCTACATCACCTGGTTGCAGCGTTGAACCCCGGCAGATCTCACAAGTTTTCACATTGTGAGAGAGACCTAAGCAGCAGAGTCTCCAGAGTCATCATGGGAGTCTCCTTTGTAGATATACTCTCTGCACTCACAATACCAGAAGAGTTCAGACAGCTCTTTTAATAACATACAGACTGCCAAAGAGCACCATTAAAGTGGCTACTTGGGTATATGAGAAAAATAAAATGTGGTGGCTATGAGCAGTGACGTTTCTGACAGTGGGTCCGACGAGTCTGATCAATGGTGGGAAAAGAAGTGAGAAGAGGAGGTGCTGCACACGTGTATGTATACGCTGATATCTAACGTCATCAATGGCGGCTCCTAGCTGGCTGCTTGCAAAAGTTTCTGTGTGTTCCTAGTGCCTGGCAGCTATAGTTCCCAAGGTGTGGCCTGATGAAAGAGATATCCCTGAAGAAGCTCACAGTTTTCCACAAGTGTGACATCTCACGCCTCTGTTCTGCCTGTAATGATTTACCCATCAGCTTGGCAAGCACCAGCACCAAGTCCCATGGAAGCAAATGCTCACACATCAGAAGGGACCGATGGTCCAGGCCTTCATAAAAGCAGCTGACCATTTTTTATCCTGTGCCACCCTGGGTTACCAGTCTGCGCCTGGTACGCAGAGATGGCAGCCACGTGCCTCATAAGGGACGTGGCTCATAACCCCAATTGAAATGGGGCCAGAGGCATTGGAGGATCTGTGCTACTGGACTGGTTAGAGGGTCTGCCTTCTTTCCTGCATACCAGAGTGAGAACCTCCACCAGTTGAAGGAGTCTGTTTTATGAGTTGTCTCCTTTCAGGACGCCTTCGGCACCTGGAGAACTTCTTCCAAAAGGCTTAAAGCCTGGAACTCTAGCTGCTCAGGAATCAGGCTGAGCGATGTAGGGACTGCAGTCCTCAGCTGGAGGTTTAAATGCTACTTGGATGAGCATTTAACTAGCCAGGTGAAGGCTGTAAAACCACGACAGGCAACAAATACCATCTCCCTGCATGATGAAGCATCAGAGAGGAGGGGCCCAAGGGAAGTAAACTCCCCTAGGGAAGGGGCACAAGAAGGCAGGGGTGGAGACAAGACAGAGGAAAAGGGGGGTTATAAATCAAGAGTAAAGGATTAAAAGAGACACAATGGAGAAGGTAATAAGGGAAGATGTGAGTCACAGGGAGCTTCAGGGAACAGGAAAGGCAGGAAGGGGGGGAACCAGGCAGAGTGGGAGTAAGGTATGGAAAGCCTTGTGTGCCAATGCACAGGGTTTTGGAAACAAAATTCCAGACCTCTAAACCATCACGGAGGAGGCTAGCCTGGATTTGTCGCCCATAATGGAGTCATGGTGTGCTTAGAACCACAACTGGGGCATGACAATACTTGGCTACTCTATGTTCAGGAGAGACAGGGCAGGAAGGGGGTGGCACTATATATGAGGGAAGGAATAAAGGCCATGGAGGTACAGGCGTACTAGGACGAAAAGGAAGGGCTGGAGGTGCAATGGGTGATCCTGGAAACAGATTCTGGGGCCACAGTCCATAGCAGGGTACTGTATAAATGTGCAGCACAAGGAGATGAGATGGGTAAGACACTTGAGGAAGCCATGATCAGAATGACAAGTAAGAGGAAGGTGCTGCTAGTTGGGGACTTCAGTCAGCCCAACATGGAGTGGAGCCTTCCAACTGTGGCTTCAGCAAGGAGGAGGGCCATCCTTGACTTCCTACAAAGAACCTTTCTCAAGTAGCTAGTCAAAGAATCCACTATGGATGGGGCAGTGCTGTACCTGGTGCTTAGAAACAGGGACAGCACTGCAGACCTCCAAATGGGCAGTATGCTAGGTACTAGTGATCACCATACAGTGTGGTATAACACACAGACAGGAAGAGTCAAACAACATGAGGATGAGGGTCCTGGACTTTGGGTGAGTGGATATTAAAGAAGTGGGAGACTGCCTCAAATGCCTCATATGAGGGATTGCCAGGAGAGGCTGAGGCACAGTAGAAAAATAAGGGAAGGCATAATTAAGGCAACAGTCACTGCAAAAGGAAGTCAGTAAAGCAGAAGAAAAAAAAAAAAGAAACTGTTATGGTTCTCCAGGGAAGCAATCAAGGTGGTAAAGAAAAAATGGTGCCATCGGAGGTATAAGGAAATGCAGAGGGAGTGCAAGGATGTATACCAAGTAAAACAAGAGGAAAGCAAAAAGCAGTGAGGAGCACAAAGGTGCTGACAGAGGAAAGGATAGCCAAAGGGTAGCTAAAGGAAATAAGACTTTCTTCAGATACATAGTGAGAACAGAAAAGCAGGGGAGGACAGTGAGGATCAGAAGAGCAGAAGGGAGACTGTGCAGAAGACCAAGAAAAAAGATGCCATCTTGAACTGGTACTTCAGCTCAGTCTTCACAGTACGGTGGGGGGAGGAGGACAACCAGGAAGTAAGCACGAACAGAAAAGGGAGGTGGACACAAATCCATTTTCAGATGAAAGAGTCCTGAAGGGATTTGCAGCGCTGAAAGTGGGCAAGACTATGGAACTTGACAGAATACACCCAAAGGTACTGAAAGAACTCAGGGAAGTGCTAGCTGCCCCACTAACAGCACTGTTCAATGATTCACTGGAAACAGGTGTGATTCCGGAGGAATGGAGAAGTGCTGATGTGGTTCCGCTACACACGAGAGGCAGCAGGGAGGAGGCTAGCATCTATAGGTCTGTCAGTCTTACTTCAGTGGTGGGAAATGAATGGAAACCCTGCTAAAAGAACGCATTAGAGTATACTGAATCCAGTGGGCTGGGGGACCACAGTCAGCATGGACAAAAGGGGGAGGTGGGGCCATGCCAGACAAATCTGATTGATTTCTTATATGGGTGACCAGGGAACTAGATCAAGGGAGGGCAGTGGACCTGGCCCATCTGGACATTAGCAAGGCCTTCAACACTGTGCTGCACAGGAGACAAAGAAACTGAGCAGCCTTGGGATGGGATCCAAAGTGGTGACCTGAGTTAGGAACTGGTTAATGGTTAGGCAACAGAGAATGGTGGTTAATGGCACTCATTCTAATGATGGCAGAGTGACCAGTGGGATGCCACAAGGCTCAGTACTGGGACTGGTCCTCTTCAATGTTTTCATAAGTGATGTTGCAGAAGAACTGGAAGGAAAGTATGCCTTTGCTGAATGATACAAAACCTGCAATGAAGTGGACACTCTGGAAGGGTGGAGAGAATGACACGTGGATTGCACATGGATCTTGGAGAGAGTTGAGGAGTAGTCAAGGGCATGGCAGTTGGGGTTCAATGCCAAAATGAGGAAAATCATGCACGAGGCATAGGAACCCAGGAGCGGAGTACAGGACAGGGAAGGTACTGACAGCCACTGATCAGAAATGGCACAGACTGGGTGAAGGCAGTCCAGAGGAGAGCAGCTAAAATAGTGCAGGGGTTGCATGAGAACCAGGCCCACATGGGAGGAGGCAGTGATACTGAGAGTCAAGTCCGGCCAGGGCTGGCATTGGGCATATGGGTTTGGGACTCGAGCTCTGCCGTCGCCTCTCTGCTAGCCGGGGATTTCCTCAGTGTTTTCCTTTGGGGCACATACTTGCAATGATGCCTGCCCATATAGTGCTGGTGTCTGCCACAGCCCCACCCCCTACATCGGCATCGCTCCTGTAATGACCCTGGTCTCCATCAGGGACCGTTCAGAGTGAGGTAATCCCTTAACCCACCCCAAGAGGAGACAGCTGTCCTCTGGACACTCAATCTCCTCCTTCACCTGCTGACTCCCGGCGCCCGAGTCCGCTCCCAAACCCAGGTTGCCAGTGTGGTGCAATGTGTGGCGTCCAGCACCTTAACCCTCAGTGCCGGCTCAAAAAAACAATGAGTTCTTGAGGCCTAATTTAGGGAAGCATGCCCTGCATTTATCCAGTGATGAAGGATGCATAGCCTGACAACACGGACACCGTCCAATGTCATGGTCAGCTCCCAGGCAGTAGTGTCCATCTATTACAGATATATTCTTGCCTGCACCTAACTAATGCTTTAACCCTGACTTTTCGTGTTCCACCTTATTTTGCTGATGGAGCTGCAAACCAGATGGCTGACGCACACCTAGTAAGTCAAAAATTAAAGGGGGCACAGAGAGCACTCTACTGAGAAGACGCATTTCTTCCAATACCTTACGTGGTTAAAATATAATTTGTCTTATTGGTCATTTTAGTGGTTTTAGACTTCAAATGGCAGCACAGAATATCTAGCAGTGTTTCCTGAATGACCCATTACCAAATACCACGCTGGGGAAGCCGCAGAGAAATGCTCCCAGAGGCTCCAAATGTCAGTCATCTTCAGCCCCACAGGGCACAGTGGTCAGGCCCTCTGAAATGTCAGTTGAACCTCCATGGAAGGTTCTTCAAAATTCTATGAGAACCATTGACACAAAGGTGGAAACTATTCTGCAGTGCTTCGGAGAACAAGATTTAAAAATAGAGTCGGCTCTTAAGACGGCCACATCTGCCAAGAGCTGTGCGACCCAAGCACTGGCCACCTTGGCGAAGCTGGTTCAAGAGAACAACCAGCTTTGGTATAGACTGGAGGCACTAAGAATGCTAACAGCCCAAATGTTAGAGTAGTGGGGCTTCCTGAAGGGACAGAAGAGCCGGATTTAGTGACTTTTTTGCGGAACTGGTTGCCAAAGCTCTTCAGTTGCCATTGCAATAGGCACAAAGTTCATCAGGGCCTGCAGAATTGCCTGAAGATCAGCAGATGCCCAGAAGGACTTACCTCAAACTGTACTCCTTGTTATCGACAGTGTGACCTCAAAGGAGGAGATTATGCATGCTGCAAGATCTACATACCATCTGCACTTCGAGGGGCAAACCCTCCACGTCTTCCCGGACTTATCATATGCCACCAGGGCCCGTCATAAGAAATTTGACAGAGTCAAGGCTTGACTGAAGAGCCTTGGAGTGGTGCACTCTTTATTAATGCTGGCCCACTTCCGAATTTATTATGGGAGCCATACATTTTAGTTCAACAACCCACTGGAAGCCAGCAACAACATGGAGAAGATTCAGGCAGAGTTTGAGGCCTCTCGTGGACATACACAATCGGAGGCAGAATCGGAAGATGAGTTGGATATTTGAGGGACTTTTAATTGGGAGATTGTTTTTCTCACGCACTGGGGACATTAATACACCAGCAGTTTAAACTTACCTTTAAAACTTGCTTAAAATATTCAAATGGTTGTTCCTCATATTGATCTTATTTCTAGGATACTTATTCTGTTGGGGGGAGTTATAGAATTAAGATATTATTACTAAAATACAAAGGCTAGGTGTCATCTGCTGTTCTTAATTTGGGATTCAAAATGTATATTTGGCTTACTATAAATGGAACTACTGGGGGAGTGCTACAATTTTCATTTATGGAAATGTTTGGAGGTAAGGACTAATCAACACTGGATGTTGAGTTAGCATGTTTGGTTTTTACTTTAAGCCTTGGACTGACCACACACTCTTGTGGAGTGTAGCTTTCCTTACGAATATAATGGAACTTTCTATTTTGAAAGACTACCCTCCCATACAAACTTAATATATCTAGACTAATGCTCCTCTTATCATTTGATGATCTCCTTATAATTTTTCAACTTGATGTCTGATATATGGATAAGGCTGTGTGTTTATTTGATACTCTAATAAACACATAGCACAAAAAAAAAATTAAATAAAACTGGCCAGCCTGGCGGTGCTGAGGTGCTGGACGCCTTACCTCGCGTTATGCCGGCAACTCATGTTCAGGAACAAGCACGGGCCGCCAGAGGTCAGCAGGGGAGGAGAATTAAGCATCTGATGGACTGCTCTCCTTCTCTGGGAAGGGGGGCCATCAGTAGTCAGTGTTCCACTGGCCCCTAGCGGCTGCTGTGGGGCAGCATGCCAATGCTGCAGCAAAAAGGGGAGGAGATGGGGCAGATGCTTGGAGAGTGTGCATGCTGAAGCGTGAGCACTCTCTCCGCAGGCATCATTGCACGCCCCACTGCCACAAAAGGGAGAAAAACAGAAAAAGTCCTGGCAGTATGAAGCTGTCCCTGTGGCAGTGCCCCCGAGAAGGCACCTCCCTGGCAGGATCCGTTGTGGGTGGGTCAAGACACTACCCACCACCCTGCCACAAAGGGTAAGCCGTGGATGCTCAAGGGAGGGGGTCTGACCCTTGGGAACAGTGTGGGTGCCAGCTAAAGGCAGTAGTGCTGCCAGGGCATGGAAGAAATATCACGATAAAAAAAAAAAAAACACAAGAAAATTTGAAAAAAAAAATCCCCAAAGGTCTCATGCCTGAACACTGAATTCCTCACAAACTGCAGGAGCCATTAAGGAGGAAACCTGCTCTTTCCAGTGGAAAGATCTGATGCTGCAATGGGCAGAGTTGGAGGATGACACAACTAGGGGTGGTGGAAGGGCCCAGCTTGCAGCCACTATGATGCTCAGAGCACGGCACTCACGGTGCCAAATGTGGATACCCCCACTTCCTGAGGTCCACCCACACCTGAAGTAGGAATCTATCAGTAGTTGGTTGTGGGGGCACAACCCCTGAAAGAAAAACGTGATTGGCGACATTGCCGATTGGCATCTTCATTGCCTTGCGGTGGATTACGGGTGCATTCCAATGGTGGAGCCAGCCTGAAGATGCCCAGTGACTAAGCAGAGCCCACCTGACCTGCCACAGTAAGAGTAGTGAACTGAACAGAAGTAGTTGGTAGAATTTTTCTTACAGGAACAGTGTTAAAGATTGACACACGACAAACTGTAACCATTTAGCAGCTCTGGATCAGGTGAGTGGCAGGTGACTGCAACATTTTTGTTTTGTTTTAGTAACATTCAAGCTCTGGTTGGGGATAAGTTATTATACAGATAATGCTAATTGGTAATTCAAATGTGCTCCACCACGAGTTACTTTCTGGTTTTAGACTTACTTCTTTCATTAACTTTCTGACTGTAGAACTGAGTATATTTTAAAAAAATAATAGTTACCAAGTTTCTGTAAATTCTTGGCTTTGTTTATAACATCCTTAGCTGTCCTCTTAATCCCAGTAGCTGAGTGCAAGTTCATGTAATTGGCAATGACTTCCCACCTAGAAGAAATCAAAGTTAGCTGTACAAAACATAGGGCGTAAGATAAAGAATTACCACCTTCTAAATATGCAGGTAGAAAACTTGACTGTTTGGACACACATTGATGCTGTGGCAAACAAGCTTTCGAGACCACTGGTGTCCCTCCACCTTGTGCTCTGAATGAAATTCTAAGAACAAAATCACAGGTCACCAGTCAGGCCACATTTGAGTACTGCATTCAGTTAGTCCCTTTCTGAAGAAGGGTATCAGATTGCTGGAGGGTGCAGCATAGGGCAACTAAGATGATCCAAGGGCTGGAGAGCACAATCTATGAGGACAGGCTGACTGAGCTGAATATGTACACCCTGGAGGAGAGGAGGGATGGGGATATGACTGAGACCTTCAAATATCTGAAGGGGATTAACAAAACAGGCACAGAAGGGATATTTAAGCAGAGGAGAGGAAGGGACACCAGAGGGCATGGTCTCAGCTTGGGACGGTGGAAGATATCGGAGAGAGATGAGGAGGCATTTTTCACAGAGACAAATGGAACACTCTACCCGAGGAGGTGGTATACTGTAGCATAGTGGGCAGTTTTAAACGGCATGGGATAGGGTGTGAGGGGGTAAAGGTGAGGTGGGGGGCAGCTGCAATATAAGGGTGCTAGCTTCAATATAAAGTGCATGGGGTAACCCTGCTGTACAGCAGAGTGCGGGAAAGGCAGTCCAGATAACAGTACGGATTGCCAAACCAAGTAGGGAAATGGGCAGACTACGTGGGCTACATAGTCCCTATCTACCGACAGATTCTGTTTCTATGCGCATTCGAGCAGCCTAACTTGATAGGCCATAAGTCTTGTTTCTGCTGGCAGATTCGTATGCTCATATGTAAATCACAAAACATCGTGGTTGTCACACATGGCCGCTATGGTTGCAGTAGGTCACAAGCATCAATTTCTCAGAGTCCCAAATGGAAAAGTCTGGTCGATCATTAAAGTTTCAATTAATTCCAACCCCCAAAGGTTAGATACATTTTTTATTTTAACTAGGGAACTTGACTGGATTTACAGCCTATTTTCAGCCATGACTGGGAAGGTGCAGTGATTCTGTTAAGTATACATACATAATGCATAATAAAAAGCAATACAAGTTGCAAAGAGTGTATCACAGCTTACATATTACATCATAGTTAATGATTACATGTACAATTAGATCTGATTTTAAGAACTCAACTTTCACTTAAAAATCACTTTTCAGCCCCAAAATCAATATCAGGTGGCATGGAAACAAACTTTCACCCACTTGACTTTTGAAACATTTCTACCATCTATGGACCAAGTCACACAAACAGCAAGGGTGATGAAAGGCATCAATGATGTAATAACTTTGTATAAGATACTAAAAATGGAAAATTCAGTTCTTAAAGGGACACTGTCAATCACTTTTACATCATATTTTTGGTTGAAAACCCACATTTTGTGACTGCTTTCCTTCTCTAAAATTCATTGATGATGCTGGTTGTTTTATAGAAATCATAGAAACTTGGCAGCAGAAAAGGACACACCGACCCATCTAGTCTGCCTCCTACCCCCAATTATCGTCCCTCCCTCTCTGGAACCACCCCTCTCCCTTCTATACAGCCCCATGACTGTCCCATGCTCTCTTGAATCATTCCACCATTTCAGCCCCACTACCTCCTCTGGAAGCCTGTTCCATGTCTCCACCACCCTCTCCGTGAAGAATCGTCCCGATCACATTGTCTCTATCTTCCTCCCTGAAGTCTTAGGATATGCCCTCTAGTTAGAGCCCCTTCCTTCCTTTTAAGTAAACACCCTTCCTTTACTTTGTTGATCCCCTTAACATATTTAAAAGTTTCAATAATGTCCCCCCTCTTCCTTCTAGTCTCCAACGTGTACAGATCCAATTCCTTACTTCTCTGCTTGTATGTCTTCCCTTGCATACCCTGCACCATCCTGGTTGCCCTTCTCTGAACTCTCTCAATCCCATCTACATCTTTTCATAGATGTGGCCTCCAGAACTGGACTCCATACTCCAGGTGTGGTCTTACCATGGCTTTGTAGAGGGGCATCAATACCTCCCCCGTTCTACTAGTGATGCCCCTGCCAATGCATGCCAACATCCCATCAGCCTTCCCCACCACCCTGCTACACTGGTTTCCCACCTTAAGGTTATATGATACTATAATAATAAGTGTGTATCTTGCTGTTGGGTTCCTGCACCCCCAAGTGCACATATCATACTTTTTGGCATTGAATTTCAGTTGCCAAGTGTCTGCCCATCCTTCCAGCGTCTTCAGGTCCTGCTTCATGTCCTCCACCACCCCTGTGATCTCCTCCCTATTGCAGATTTTCATATCATCAGCGAACAGGCACACCTTCCCTCAGCCCCTCCGCTATATCGCTGATGTAGCTATCAAAAGGAGGGATCCTGGCACTGAAACTGGGGCACCCCGCTCATCACCCCTCCCTGTCCCAGAGTACACCCTGTTTACCACCACTCTCTGGCTTCTGCCCACCAACCAGTTTTCCACCCACCTGGTTATTTTCCCACCTAGCCCTACACTTTCCAGCTTGCTCACCAAGCTTCTGTGGAGGATGGTGCTGAAGGCCTTACTGAAGTTCAGATAGGCTACGTTTCCCGGCCCCCCCCCCGACCACCTGCAGCACCCAATCAAATTCGTCTGGCATGACTTCTCTTCGGGAAGCCATGCTGTCTGTCATCCTGCAAACCACTATCCTTCAGTTAGACCACCACCCTCTCCTTTATGAGTGCCTCCATGACCTTCCCACCATTGAGGTGAAGCTGACCAGGCGATAGTTCTCAGTCACCTCCCTACTGCCCCCTTTGTGCAGTGGCACCATATGTGCCCTCTTCCAGTCCTTTGGCACCGGCCCCGAATCCAGAGACAAGTTGAACAGCCTCATCAGTGGGGCGGTCAACTCCTCCCAACTCCTGGATCACCCTCAGGTGCAGCCATTCGACCCCATTACCTTATCCACCTCCAACCTGCCTAACTCTTTCTACACTGAACAGGCTCAGATCCACCCTTCTTTTCTTAACAGAACTACTTCCTTTCTTAGTAGAACTGAAATGCATGCTAATGGTGTAATTACAGTTAAACTTGTTTTGTTTCAAATCCTTTATTTACTCGTATCACATACTTCCCGAACGTCAGTAACAACCCTAAACAGTGCAGCCACTCCTAATGCAACGGTCTCTTCTCTTTCCACTGCACCACGAGTGTCTAAACAGCACTGGGGGTGTTCCCAAGCCTAGGAAATATGCAGTGGGAGTTGATCAAGTAATGTAAAGAAACATTTTTTGGTGCAGTAACAGCAGTACAAGTGGGCAGTCTGTTTTTCACTTTCAAAAATATAAACAAACCAGAATCAAGCTTCCAGCTACATCAGCTGTCTTTACAGTCTCAGAATGTGACCAGTTATCGCATGTTTTTTTTTTAATTAGGTATTGCTCTGAGGCCTAAGGGGGTTGACATTGTCCCTTAAATGTAAGTGGTAGAAATGTTAAGCGTCTTGTACAGAAAACATCTGTGGGTTAATCTAGGGGCATGCAAAGCAAAATGGCTCACGTTGTTAAAAGTCGTTACGTACATTAATTGGCAATTTTTAATAATATTATGAAACAGAAATGATCTGTACTCCTAAGCAGAAAAATACACTTGTTTTGTCAAAATTACTTTAGCCTCCATTGTCAATTAGACCTTATTTTGATACAGTTATCCCAAGTTTTGATTCACATTTTAAGCTGTAATTTTAAGATGCTGATGAAGATGCTGCTCCTTTGCTGAATTGCGACAATATTTCTTGGAAGCCATTAGATTTAAGAAACTGGCACATGGAGTTAACAGCAATATAACTAAGTGCAATATAAAATGGGGTAATTTACACAATGTTATCACCACAACAGAAACATCTGGATTGGGCAACACACTAAAGAAATCTACAGCAATACATGAATGAGAGTATCAGGTGAGTAATTTCCCCTTTCTTTCTTTTCTTTTCTTTCTGTTGTAAATAGTTTTCTTTCTTTATTTCTATGAATTAGTTTATTTTTATCTATGTGTTAGGCAGGAATACAAAATTCAATGTTATGGGAACTATAGCCATGCAATGGCAGGATGAGAATAGTTGCATTCCATTTGCAATCTTCTGACTGCAATAGTTGGTTACAATGTAGGTGTAGGTAACTACATGTGGTCTTTTCCATTTGTTTACTACAGGATAATTAGTAGATTTGTAATGTTTATTGTGCTGTTTGAAAATAAACATTTTTATAGAAAAAAAAACCCCGATGTTGACCGAGAAATAAATATTGATATAAAACGATCCTCAAGTATTTGAAAGAAGTCATCTGTTCCAGTATTTCACGATCAAGATTTGTCAACTACTAATGAACTACTGCGAAGTGCAAAATAAAAGCAATTTTGTTGAGAATCAGCTTGTAACAAACTAACCATTTGTCTAATCATTGTAACTTAACTGTAGTCAAGAATAACAAGTACACAAACACTGCACATTTGTGGGTCCAGGGACTGGTGAGTGGATGACTGTGGCTCTACGGAGGAGGAGAAACTAAGGAAGCTTAAGGGTTAGGGAAAGTAACTTTTTTTTATCATCTAAGAGTCCATCTCCTCCTTAGAGCCCAATCTTGTAAAGTGAGCAGCAGTGCAAATCCCTGGACTAGGGTGGTTGGGCTCATGAGGAGAGTAAACCCTGCAGTACAACCAACCCAAAACCTTCATGTTCCCTAGAATGTACAACTAGTGCATGGTGTTAAGTGAAACGTAAACACTACTCCAGGTTGCAGGCCTGCAAATTTCTGCTATTGGCACCGACTCTTCTTTATTCCCAAGTGTTCTTCTAATATCGAGCAGCCATAGCCTTCTCCTCCTCTGCTCCCACTTACTGAAACTCTGTTCTGCTGTGGCTGTGCAACGTTCCCATCAGCTTTTATAGACAGAATCTGCTACCATTAAACGCTTGTACCTGTACTTAAGTAATATCCATTACGCATGTATGCAGTACCTTTAAAATTACGGCCTCTCTCTTGCTTATTTGTTGATGTTATTTTCTGTTCAAATTGTATTTGCACGTAAGTTATACCTAATGCTTCATACAGATGTTATCTTTAGACTGATGCATCTCAGTTGCATATTATAACTTACAGTCCTGTATCGTGCCTTAAATATGTGTTGTGCTTAATGTAATCCTAATTTCTGCCTTTGTTCTGTGTCTGTACTCTCCCTGGTCATGCCTGAAATTGGCATTGTAAGTCTAGTGCACTTACCAGGTCAAGTAAACAAATTTAAGCAAAGCCATCGAGGCAGACACAGCTCGAGTGGACTGAGCTCTAACAACGCCTTCCAGCTGCTTCCCTGCCAGACAACAGCAGGATTGGATGCAACTGACAATCCAGTTAAAAAACTGGCATTCCTTTATAACAGGGACTGATGTCACAAATAGCTGTGACGACTGTCGGTGCTCTTCGGTCTTACCAAGGTAGAAGCTGAGGATTCTTCTAACAGAAAGACTACAGTAACAATTTCCAGGGATTTTCCAGCTTAGATGTAGACTGGAACATCCTGGCCACTGCTATAACTAGGAACAGGATCATACTAGACTCCATCCAGGGTCATCTTAAGACTCCCTGCAAGGGGCACTTCTCAGGCAGCTGGTTACAGATCCCACTACAGATGGGACTGTGCTGGATCTGGTACTTACAAACAGGGACAGCACTGCAAATGTCACAGTGGGTAGCCCTTTGGGCACAAGTGATCACTGTACAGGGGGCTTGGCATATGGACTGGGCAGGAGAAAAAAAAAACACAAGGACAAAGGTCCTGGACTTCAGGAGAGCAGATTTTAAAGAAATGGGAGACTGCCTAAGGAAATACCTTGAAGTGAGGATAGCCAGGGGAGTGGAGGCACCATGGAAAAGAATAAAAGAGGAATGACTAAAATAACAGCAAGCTGTTTGAAGATAGTAAGCAAGGGCAAGAGGAGAAAGAGGCTACTGTGGTTCTCAAAGGAGGTGGCCAGGTCAATAAGGAAGGGGGAAAAGAACAGGTTACTCACCTGTAACAGTAGTTCTAGGAGTGGTATATGTTGTTCATCCACACTCTCTAGCATGTCCCTTTCCCCTTTAAATCTCGCCGGAAAGTCTTCAAGCTGGCTCCTCCCACCCACCCAGGTGGTAAATATATCTCTCCGCCCCATGATGCCAGATATTAGCCCGCAGGAAGCAAGGTGGTGCGCCTAAAGCCAGGGAGGTCGGGTGGGTGCGTGTGGATGAACAACATATACCACTCCTAGAAAGTACAGTTACGTAAGAACTTACCGTAACAGTAGATCTTTGAGAGAGGCTCTTGCAGTAGGTAATTACATATAGGACTGATGCTGGCAGGCGGCAGGACCCTACGGAAAAATTTCTAGCTAGCAGTCCTTGGCGAGGGACCGCCCACGCGTCAGGAGACGTCGGTATAAAGGGGCAGTCCCGGATGCCCGCCTTCTAGTTCTTTCCGGCCACAGGCCGAAAGAGGCCAGACGAGAGAGGAGTGGATATTTCCCTCAATGGGAAAGGAGCTGAAAAAGCCTATTAGGATGGAGGGCGGGAAGGTATTACCTACTGCAAGAGCCTCTCTCGAAGATCTACTGTTACGGTAAGTTCTTACGTAACTGTACTATCTTACTTCGAGAGGGCTCTTGCAGTAGGTAATTACATAGAGGACTGAATCCCAAGCAGTCTGGAACAAAGAAAGGCACCGGGAGGAGGAAAACTACTCCAAGAAGCAGTTCTAGCCATGCAAGTCTCAAGACAGGAGGCCTTGCAAAACAGCCAGCCCGAAGCCTGCTCTACGGCAAGAGGCAACATCCAAACTGTAGTGTTTCGTAAAGGTATGGACGGAAGTCCAGGTGGCAGCAGTGCAGATGTCTGCCGCAGACACATTCTTGAAACAAGCCGCAGAGGCAGCTACTCCTCTTGTGGAGTGGCCTCTGACTTGACCCGGGAGGGTCTTGTTGTATTTGTCATAACAGAAAGTGATGCAATGAGCCAACCACTTAGACAGGCATTGCTTAGAAACTACATTGCCTTCCCTTTTGTGAGCAAAAGAGATGAAAAACTGATCAGTCTTTCTGAGATCCTTCGTCCTGTTGGTGTAGTATCTCAGAATCCGGTGAACATCCATAGTATGGAGTAAATACTCCCTTTGATTAGAGTACTGCATAAAAAAGGCAGGTAACTCTATGGACTAATTTAAGGTAGACTCTGCTACTACTTTAGGTAGAAACTTAGGATTCGTGTGAAGAGCAACTCGTTCCTTGTGAAAAATCAAGTAGGGGATTTTCCACATCAGGGCCTGGAGCTCGGAGATTCTTCGAGCCGAAGTAACGGCCACCAAGAAGAGCGTCTTCCATGAAAGGAACTTCAAATCTGCAGAAGTTGCAGGTTCGAAGGGAGGAAATACAGGTTACTCACCTGTAACAGGAGTTCTAGGAATGGTATATGTTGTTCATCCACACTCATTGGCAGGTATCCTTGCCGCTTTAAATCTTGCCGGAAGGTCTTCAAGCTTGCTCCTCCCACCCACCCGGGTGGTATAACTCTCGGCTCCGCCCCATGACGCCAGATCTGGCCCGCTGGAAGCTCAGGTTGTGCGTCGAAGCCGGGGAGGTCGGGTGGGTAGTGTGGATGAACAACATATACCATTCCTAGAACTCCTGTTACAGGTGAGTAACCTGTATTTCTAGGGACATGGATATGTTGTTCATCCACACTCATTGGCAGACTCCTAGCAGTTCTCCGGGAGGAGGGAGGCAAGACGCACACCCCCAATACTTACTTGGGAAAGAGAGACTGGAGAACCGAGGCCCCAAAACCAGCATCCCGGCGTGACTCAAGGTCGATGTGGTAATGGGTAATGAAGGTGTTTGCTGACTTCCAGGTAGCAGCCCTGCAGATTTCCTGGATAGGGACGTCCCTGGAAGCAGCCACCGTTGCAGCAGTATGGCGGGTAGAATGAGCTCTTATCCCTCTGGGAGGCTCCATGCCCGCCAACTTATAGCAGAGATCTATGCAGGAGGTTACCCACCTGCTTATCGTCCGCTTGGCTGCAGGTCTGCCAGATCTCGACTTCAGCGTAGGTGACAAACAGCTGGCGAACCTCTCCCCGAATTTCAGCCGTGCGCTCCTTATAATAAGCGAGCGCCCTTCTAGGGTCCAGAGTATGGAGCCTATATTCGGCCTCCGAGGTGTGATTGGGGTAGAACACCGGCAGAGTCAACACCTGGTTAAGGTGAAACTCCGACACCACCTTCGGAAGGAATTTCGGGTGGGGGCGCAGGACAACCTTGTCCCTGTGGAAGACCAGGTAAGAGACTCGATGGAAAGCCTGGAGCTCTCCATCCTTCTGGCTGACGGATAGCCACCAAGAAGGCGTCTTCCACGACAGGTGAGAGAGAGCACACCTGTGCATAGGTTCGAATGGCTTGCCCATGAGCTTTGCCAGTACCAGCAGTAGATCCCACGGAGGGGGGTTCCCGCACTGGAGGAAATGTGATCAAGGCCTTTGAAAAGCACCAGACCACCTTCTCCTGCGCCACCGACTGCTTCCGTCGCCCCGGTAAGCAGAGATGGCTGCCAGGTGCACCCCTTAGGTCGCGACCTAAGCCCTTGACTGGAAAGGGACCATAAATAGTCCAAGATGCTTGCCAAGGAACAGGAGGAAGGGTCCAAGCCCTTCCTGACACCAAATGGAAAACCTTTTCCATTTGAAGGCATAGCATTTTCTGGTTGACTCTGCAGGGACGCCTCAACTACATTGAGGACCTCGTCGGAAAGACCCAAGGCCTGGAACTCTAGCCGCTCAGGAACCAGGCCGTCAGGTGCAGGGATTGAAGGTCCGGATGGAACACCTTCCCCTGATTGACTGAGAGCAGGTCCGGGCGAGCTGGAAGCTGCCGCGGAATCCTGGAGCTGAGACTGAGGAGATCTGGGTACCAGAACTGGCGAGGCCAGTCTGGGGCTATCAGAATCACCTGCGCCTTGTCCCTCCTCGCCTTGAGAAGCACCTTGTGGATCAAGGGAAATGGGGAAAAGGGCAAAAGAGGCCCGGGTCCACTGCCTAGAAGGCATCCCCTGCAGCGAGCCCTGCTGAGGGCGGGCATGGAACAGACTCAGCCTGGCGTTCTCCCTGGAGGCAAACAGGTCCACCTGAGGTGTGCCCCAATGGGAGAACAGATGCTCTACCTCCGGCAGGAGAGACCACTCGTGGGATGCAGCCCCTATCCGCTCAGGGCATCGGCCAGGGTGTTGGAGGCTCCTGCCACGTGAATGGCTAGGAGATCCGCCTCCAGGCTGCGCACGAGTGACCAAATGCGGAGAGCTTCCTTGCATAGAAGCATGGAGCGCGTCCCGCCCTGGCGGTTTAGATAGTACATGGTCGTGGTATTGTCCGTCTGGACTCGGACCACTTGACCCCGGAGGAACGGAGCAAAGGCGGTGAGAGCTAGGCGGACCGCTCGGAGCTCCAGCAGGTTGATGTGGAATCGGGACTCCCGCGGGGACCAGAGGCCATGAGCCAGGTGTTCCCCCAGATGGGCACCCCAACCCATCAGAGAGGCATCGGTCGATAGAGAGACCGTCGGCTCGGGCGAGACGAACGGATGCCCTCCTGCAAATGATCTGGAGCGGTCCACCACTGGAAGCGTTCCACATCCCCTGTGTCACCGACACAAGCTGGTCCAAGGATCGCGGCGTTGTGACCACTGGCTGGCCAGTCCCCACTGAAGGGGCGCATGTTCCAGCGGCCCAACGGACCACGCTGGTGCAGGCCGCCATGAGACCCAGGAGGCGCAGGGAAGTCCCGGCAGGGCGCAATTTCCCAACCAGAAATGATCGGGCAAGGAGGAAAGAACCTCGGCCCTGTCCGGAGCCGCAGCTCTGGCTCGAAGAGAGAGTCGAGCTGCGCCCAGTGAATAGAATCACCTGCTTGGCTCGAGGTTCCGACTTGGCCTCGTTGATAAGGAGGCCCAGTTGAGAACAGACCTGGAGGCCAGATCTCTGGACCACTCGCCTCCTTCCGGAGGGAGCTGCTATCAGCCAGTCGTCCAGGTAAGGTACACGGACCCCTCGGCGCCGCAGGAATGCTGTCACCACTGCCATGCATTTGGTGAAGACCCTGGGAGCTGGAGACAAGCCGAAGGGCATGGCTTGGAACTCGAAGAGGATCCTTCGGCTCGGAAGCGAAGGAATCTCTGGTGAGACGGACGGATAGGGACGTGAAAAAACGCGTCCTGCAAGTCCAGAGAGCAGAACCACAGACGCGTTCCAAGGATGGTATTATCTGAGCCAGAGTGACCATCCTGGAAGGTTGAGACCTTAGGAACTTGTTTAGGTCGTGTAGAGTGAGAATGGGCGCCAGCCCCGTCCGCTTCGGAACCAGGAAGTACCTGGACACAAACCCTGGGTCTGAAGGAGGTCCACCACCTCTTATCACCTCCTTCTGGAGGAGGGAGGCGATGTCGGCTCGGCAGGCAGCCAGTGAGCTGGGGATCCCGAAGCCCCGAGGCGGCGGCTCTGAGGGTGGTGCCTGCTCGAATTCCAGAGGCAGGCCTCTTCCCACCACCTCAAGACCCACCTGTCCGTGGAAACAGCGGACCAGGCGGGCGAGAAGTGCGGGCCGTCCCCAGGGGGACCCAGGGGAGTGGCGGAATGGGGGTGCACCCTCAGCCCGTCACTGGGCAGGCTTGGAGGAGGGACCGGCCGAGGGACCTCCTGGGCCTTTTCCTCCCTGCCTCCTGTTAGAGGAAGCCGGCGGCTTGGGTTTGGGATGCCAAGGCCGAGCCTGCTGGCCCTGACGTTGCTGGGCCGGGCGCGCCGGGGGCACAGGAGGACGAAGGAGCTTAGGCTGCGGTTTGCAGCCTTTGTCCTTCTGGCGGAAGAGACAGAGTCCAGAGTAGCATTGGACTTCTCGATCCTCTGCAGGTGACCTTCCACCCCAGGGCCGAAGAGGTCAGTCCCAAAGGGAACATCCGCCAACTTGTGCTGGGTATCCGAGTAAAGGTGGATATCCTCAGCCAAGCCATGACGCATAGCCACCGGCGCCACCGATCTGGCACATGAGTCCCCTATATCCAAAGCAGTCTGGAGCTGCTGTTTGGCCACTGCCCTGCCCTGGTCCCCCTGCTTAACCGTAGTCTGCAGATCGGGCGGGAAGATGAGGATGACCTCATCCAGGGAGCCCAACAGGGCATGAGAAAATGTGCCATGAGGGCGGCCGAACTGGCCTGGCGAAGCCGAGAGAGGGCCTTAGCGTGAGACTTTTGCCCGACATAGTCAATTTCTTGGACTCCTTGTCAGGAGAGTTTGTCCACATCCTGGCGTTGCCGAGCTAGCTCGGTAGCCACCCCTCCAGCAGAGGGGTGTTCAACAGAACCAGACAAGGAACCGGTGGGACCGCATGCTTCCTGGCCATCCTGGCCGAGGCGCAGGGCAGGAAGCAGGGCGCTCCAAAGCTCCAGTGCGGACCCACTATGGCCTCGGCCACGGAAGGCCTCCGTGGGAGAATCCCTCGGTCCAGAATCTCCGTGAGGGATACCTGCCCGTTGGAAGCGGGTTCGAGCTCCATCCCGGTGGACTCGAGATGAGCAGTAGTCCTAGGAAGGACGGCGGGCTATCGTCCATTGACTGACCTCCTGAAGACTCCAAGTCCAGTCTTGGGAGAAAGGAGGAATCATCTTCGGACTCGGAAGAGTCCTCGAAGAACTGCCTCTGGCCTGAGTCACCTTCACCTGCAGGTCGGTCGGGAGTGAGGGTAACTGACAGCCGATGGGGTAGACCCTTAGCCGACCGAGAATCCTTGGTCGGAGCCCCAGTTGGTGGCTGTGGGCGGAGGTTCCACGAATCGGTGGAGCAGCTGGTTTTGGCGAACAACCGGCCTGGTATAGGCTCCTCGGATAAGTCGGGGTTGTGTCCGCTCCGGTGACAGCCACTTAATGGCGGGGAAGGCGGCAGGTCGGCTTACTCCGGCCAGAGGGCTGTTGCAACATAAGGTCCTCGTCCGTCGGGTAATTTCGCTGACCTCCCTCATCCGAGGAGGAGGGCGAGGCCAGCGACGCCCGCTTACAGTGATGCCGACCGGAGACCGCCTATGCCGTGGGATCGGCTGGACCCGCTGAGGTCCAGACCGAGAGCGAGTCCCGAATTTCCGAGGTCGGTGCGGGGAGGTGTCGGCGGAACCGACACTCGCCGGCTCGGATGGTGCATCCAGGGGCTCGGAACCGGAGGCACAGGCGACGAGGATCCTCAACTCCTCCCGGGGAACGGGGAGGGAATCTCGGCTGCTAAAGGCGACAGCCCGTCAATGGGTCGAGAAAATTTCAACTTCCGGTGGGAGTCTCGGTCAACTGACCTGACGGGGACACCGTGAGGCCAGTGGCCGAAGCCGAGCGGTCGACCGAAGCCGACGGTCGACGGCCCGGGGAGAGGGACCTTTCCCGCTCCCAAGAGCGTCGACGGAGGGACTTACCTGTCCTCTTTTGGACCGAGAATAAGGTCCCATAACGTAGGCCCTTCTCCTTTAGTGGAGAGGGACAGACAAAGCTCATTAAAAGCCGTGTAAGAAGAGCCCAGAGAGCGGGATAAATGCCATGACCGAGGAAAGATACGGCCCGCTGCCTCCTCTTCGAGGCGACCATCCGCTCGAGCTGATCCGCCGAGCCCGCCGCCCGCGGACACCGCCAACCGGGCCTCCTTGGACTTCACGGAGGAAGCGGCTACCGGGGCGGCCCAGTTGCAATCGGGCAGCACGGTCTTGAGGCGTGGGCGAGAAAGATGAGCACAGGTCCAAGCCTGCGGTGCGTGCTCAAGGCCTAAGCAAGTGAACACACGTGGGTGTGGATCCGTCCGAGACATCTTCTGCCCGCATGGGCATCTCCGAAAATCCGGAGGTCGATTTGTCCATCGTGACGCGAGGATAGAAGACTGAAGTCTTTTGCAAAATTTATTTTAAATCATGAAAGCGGAGAAATAGGAACCAGTCTCAAGCGCAGAGGCGTTAAGGAGGAACCTGAGCTGAAGCGGTAAGGAAGATCTGGCGTCATGGGGCGGGCCGAGGTTATACCCCGGGTGGGTGGGAGGAGCAAGCTTGAAGACCTTCCGGCAAGATTTAAAGCAGCAAGGATACCTGCCAATGAGTGTGGATGAACAACATATCCATGTCCTAGAACAGTAAGTTTCTCGAGAACAAAGTTCAAGTCCCAAGAGGGAGCAGGAGTACAGTTGGGGGGCCTCAGATGGAGGACCCCTCTGAGAAAGGTCTTGGAGACCTCCAGTTGAGCAAAAGCCTTGTCCGCGAAGGGAACATGATAGGCCGAAATGGCTGCCATGTGAACCTTCAGAGAGGAATGGCCGAGACCCATATCAAACAGATGATGTAGATACTCCAGCAGAAGCCCCGCTGAACAGGAGAAAGGTTCCATGTTCTTGGAAGAGGCCCAAATAGTGAATCTTTTCCACTTCATGGCATAAGTGGATCTGGTGGAGGGTTTTCTGGCCTCCACTAAAATCTCCGCCACTTTGGGAGACACTCCAAAACGGGACTGGGCTAGGTCTGCAGAAGCCATGCGTGCAGTTGAAGGGATTTGAGGCCTGGATGGACCAGGGTCCCCTGATCCTGGATCAACAAACCTCGAGATAGAGGAAGAGGAAGAGGAGGATCCTCTGAAAATTGTTGTAAAAAAGAGAAGCAGACTTGCCTGGGCCAGAAAGGAGCGATCAGAATCATTTGCGCTCCTTCTGAAGCTAGTTTCTGCAAAACTCGTGGGATAAGTGGAATTGAGGGAAAGGCATAGATGAATCTGTCCTTCCAGTCTAGAGACACAGCGTCGCTCCAAAAAGCGCCTCGCTCTGGAAAGAGCGAGCAGAAGACTGGAAGTTTTGTGTTTAGGAGGGATGCGAACAGGTCGACCTGTGGTGTTCCCCAAAGTTGGAAGACATTGTCTAGGACCCCTTGGTCCAGTTCCCACTCGTGAGTCAGAGCAGAAGAGCGACTTAGCTTGTCTGCCAGGGTGTTGTCGACTCCCGGAACGTGAATCACCGCGAGGTGAAGGTCGTGTTGTGTTGCCCAATCCCAAACCCTCATTGCCTCCCTGCATAGAGGATAGGACAGAGTCCCTCCCTGCTTGTTGATATACCACACCACGCACATGTTGTCCGTCTGGACGGCTAGGTGGCCGGGAAGGATGTATTGGTGAAGGGCTTGGAGAGCGTACAACACTGCCGGAAGCTCGAGCACACTGATGTGGAGAGCTTGTTCTAGCTTGGACCAGGAGCCCTGGGTCCGATGAGGGCCTACATGGTCTCCCCAACCTTTGCCTGAGGCGTCTGTGGTTAGAGTCTGGAAGGGGGGAGGATGAAAGAAAGGAACTCCCTGAAACAGGTTCTCTCAAACCATCCACCACTGCAAGTCTCGCATCATCGGTGAGGAGATCAGAACTAAGTGATCTAGGTTGTCCACTAGCTGATCCCACTGAGATCGTAGAGTCCACTGAGAGATCCTCATGTGGAGTTGAGCACGAGGTACCGTCAAGATAACAGCTGCCATCAGCCCGAGAAGGCGAAGGACCGACCTCGCAGAGACCATCCTGCGGTGGGACAACGGACTTATTTGGGTCTGAAGGGTGGCCGCCCTGTCCAGAGGCAGGAAGGACCTGCCCATGGTCGTATCGAGGATTGCCCCAATAAACTGTAGCCTCTGGGATGGGTCCAGATGAGACTTGGAATGGTTGATGGTAATACCCAGGCAGGCAAAACCTGCTGGGTAAGGGAGAGGAAATGCAGGAGTTCCTCCCTGGACGAGGCCGTCAGGAGCCAGTCGTCAGGTAAGAAAACCTGTACTCCTTGTGTGCGCGGTGGCCACCACCACTGCCAGGCATTTGGTAAATACTCAGGGGGCCGAGGACAGACCAAACGGGAGCGCTTTGAACTGGTAGTGGTCCCCCTGGAATGCAAAACGAAGGTATTTGCAATGAGATGGGCGAATGGGAATGTGCAGATAAGCATCCTGCATATCCATAGCACAAAGCCATTGATAGCTAATGATGGGAAAGAACTAGAAGGTGGGCAGCCTGGACCGCCCCATTATACCGACGTCTCCTGACGCTGGTCACCTGACATGGGGGCGATCCCTCGCCAGGGACTGCTAGCTAGAAATTTTTCCGTGGGGTCCTGCCACCTGCCGGCGTCAGTCCTATATGTAATTACCTACTGCAAGAGCCCTCTCAAAGTAAGATATACTGTTACAGGTGAGTAACCTGTTCTTCTAGGAGCGTGGATATGTTGTTCATCCACATTCTCTGGCAGACTCCAAGCATTTCTCCGGGAGGAGGGAGGAAAGGCGCACACCCCCCCTACTTTGGAAATAGAGATTGGAGAACGAGGCCCCAAAACCAGCATCCCAACGTGACTCAAGGTCGATGTGGCAGTGGGTAATGAAGGTGTTTGCAGACTTCCAGGTAGCAGCCTGACAGATTTCCTGGATAGGGATGTCCCTGGAAGCAGCCACCGATGCAGCAGTATGGCGGGTAGAATGAGCTCTTATCCCTCTGGGAGGCTCCTTGGCCGCTACTCGTAGCACAGACCTATGCATGATGTAATCCATCTTGCAATGGTCCGTTTAGCTGCAGGTCTGCCAGAAGCGGCTTCAGCGTAGGTGACAAATAGCTGGCGAACCTCTCCCGGAATTTCTCCTGTCCTCTCCTTATAATAGGAGAGAACACATCTGAGGTCCAGAGTATGGAGCCTGTACTCGGTGTCCGAGTTGTAATTAGTGTAGTATACCGGCAGAGTCAACACCTGGTTAAGGTGAAACTATGAAACCACCTTCAGAAGGAATTTTGGGTGGGGGCACAGGACAACTTTGTCCCTGTAGAAGATCATATAAGGGGAGTCCACCGAAAGCACCTGGAGCTCCCCTGTCCTTCTGGCTGACGTGATAGCCACCAGGAAGGCCATCTTCCACGACAAGTGTGAGAGCTCACACTTGTGCATGGGTTCAAATGGCTTGCCCATGAGCTTTGCCAATACCAGCAAGAGATCCCACGGAGGAGGAGGTTCATGCACCGGAGGGGATATGTGATCTAGGTCTTTGAAAAAGCGCCTGACCACTGTCGTCTGTGCCAATGTCGGCTGACTGGCCCGCACCCGGTAAACAGAAATGGCTGCCAGGTGCACCCGAAAGGGTCAATGACCGTAGACCCCCTTTGGAGAGAGATCAAAGGTAGTCTAGACTGTTATTCACAGAGCAGGATAAGGGGTCCATACCCTTACCCCGACGCCAAATAGAAAACCTTTTCCATTTGAAGGCATAACACTTCCTGGTTGATTCCTTACGAGATGCCTCCACCACAGTGTAGACATCCTCAGAAAGACCCAGAGCCTGGAAATCTAGCCGCTCAGGTACCAGGCTGTGAGGTGCAGGGATTGACGGTCCAGATGGAATACCTTCCCCTGGTTCAATGATATCAGGTCCGGGTGTGTACACAGCCACTCCGGGGCCCTGCAGCTGAGGCTGAGGAGATCTGGATACCAGAACTGGTGGGGCCAATCTGGGGCTACCAGGATCACCTTCGCCTTGTCCCTCCTCACCTTGAGTAACACCTGGTGGATCAAGGGAAATGGAGGGAAGGTAAAGAGGAGGCCTGGTGTCCACGGCCTCGAGAAGGCATCCCCCTGTAGCGAGCCCTGCAGAGGGGGTGGGCATGGTACAGACTCAGCTTGGTGTTCTCCCTGGAGGCAAATAGGTCCACCAATGGTTAGCCCCAATGGGAGAACAGACTGTAAGCTACCTCTGGATGTAGAGACCACTCGTGGGATGTCTGGCCTAAGCGGCTGAGAGAATCCGCCAGTTGGTTCGAGACTTCTGCCACATGGATGGCTAGGAGAACCGCCTCCAACCAGCTGATGAGGGTCCAGATTCAGAGCACCTCCTTGCATAGCAGACAGGAGTGCGTGCCGCCCTGTTTGTTGAGGTAGTACATGGTCATGGTATTGTCCATCTGGACTTGAACCACTTGACCCCAGAGCTGAGGAGCGAAAGCTGACAGGGCCAGTCTGACTGCTCTGAGCTCCACCAGGTTGATGTGGCATCGCAGGTCCAGAACCCGTGGGCCCTGCTGTCCCCCATGTGGGCTCCCCAGCCCATGAGAGGCATCGGTAGTCAGGAAGACCGTCGGCTCGGGGCGGACAAATGGGATTCCTTCCTGCAACCGGTCTGGGACGGTCCACCATTGGAGAGCGTCCCACATCTTCTGGGTTACAGTGATCAGCTGGTCGAAGTGACAATATCGCTGAGTCCACTGAGCGGCCAGCTCCCACTGGAGGGGGCGCATGTGCCACCTGGCCCAAAGGACCACCGAGGTGCACGCTGCCATGTAGCCCAGAAGGCACAGAAAGTCCCGGGCATGACGCAAGTGCCCAACCAGAAATGATTGGGCAAAGGAGGAGAGAACCTCCGCCCTGTCTGTCGGGAGCCAAGCTCTGGCTTGACAAGAGTCGAGCTCTGCCCCGATGAAGCCCATCACCTGAGAGGGCATGAGTTCCAACGTGGCCTCGTTGATAAGGAGGCTGAGTTGGGAGCAGGTTCAGAGGGCCCGATCCCTGGACCTCTCCACCTCCTGAAAGGAGGAACCTGCCAAGAACCAGTCATCAAGATAAGGGTATATCCAAACTCCGACACCGAAGATGGGCTGCCACCACTGCAATGCACTTGGTGAAGACCCGTGGGGCCGAAGACAGGCCAAACGGCATGGCTCGGAACTCGTACAGGGTCCCATCGACCCTGAAGTGGAGGAACCGCTGGTGGGATGGACGGATTGGGACGTGAAAGAATGCATCCTGCAGATCCAGTGAACAAAACCACATGTTTTGCTCCAGAGATGGTATGATCTGGTTCAGAGTTACCATCCAGAAGATGCGAGACCTGAGATATTGATTCAGGTTGTGGAGATCTAGGATGGGGCGCCAACCCCCCATCCGCTGGGGCACCAGGAAGTACCTGGATACGAAGCCTTGGTCTGTAGGAGTATCTGGCACTGGAGCTACCGCCTCCTTGCAGAGGAGCTGAGCAATGTCGTCCCCGAAGGGCCGACTGAGTGCAAGCTGAGATCCTTTCTTCCCAAGGGGCATGGGCTCATCTGGGAGTTTACTGCTTGAATTCCAGAGGCAGTCCCTGGCCGACCACTTCCAGAACCCACCTATCCGAGGTGATACTGGACCAGGCGGAGAGAAAGTGACTGAGCCGGCACCACACGGGGGGACCCAGAGCTGGCATGCTGGGTGTAGGGGTGACAACTCCTGACCCGTCACTGAGCAGGCTTAGAGAAGGAGGAGGCTCCTAGACAAGCCCCTTGGCCTCCTTTATGGGGCTATTGGGGACCCTGCTTGGGCCTGGGGTGCCAAGCTTGAGCCTGCTGCTGCTGCTGGCCTCCTTGAAAGGAGGGCTGCCTAACCGCAGGGGAAGAGTGCTGAAAAGGCTTCTTTTTGCACTTCTGCTAGTTCTTGCCCGAAGAACCCTTCACAGAGGTAGCATCCAAGGTGGCACTGGACTGCTCTATGCGCCGGAGGTGACCAGCCACTCCCAGACCAAAGAAGTCGGTGCCTAGGAAGGGCACATCAGCTAACTTGTGCTGAGTATCTGCCGGAAAGGAGGATAACCTCAGCCAGGCCCTGTGGCGAGTGACCACTGCGGCTGCTAAGGAGTGGGCACAGGAATCTCCAATGTCCAGGGCAGTCTGGAGCTGCTGTTTTGCAACAGCAAGGCCCTGGTCACAGACTTGCTTCACCGTGGTCTGCATGTCTGCTGGGAGATGAGGGAGGACTTCATCTAATGACCCTAAGAGGGCATGAGAGAAGTGTGCCATGATCACAGCCGAGCTGGCCAGACGAAGGCCTAAGGATGAGGCTGCATAGACCTTCCGGGCAGAATAGTCCATATTCTTGGACTCCTTGTCCGGAGGGCGGTCAATGTTGGCTGAGATACCAGTGCATCTGAACACAGAAGCAGTCACAAGGCTTTTGGCCAAGGGATGCTCTGTGAACCCCGCCAGGGACCCCATGGGTACTGTATACTTGCGGGCCATGCAAGCAGACGGAGCTGGACAGGAAGCAGGATGCTGCCATAGCTCAAGGGCCGGGCCAACAATGGCTTCGGCCACTGGAAAGGCCTCCGTCGGGGTATCCCCCCTTTTGAGGAAATCCGTAAGGGGGTATTCCGCCTTCTTTTGGATAGACTCCAAGGGCATTCCGGTAGATTCAGAAATCAGGCGGAGGATGCCCTGTAAAGAGGGAGGACCTTTCTCCAAACCTGCCACTGATGACTCATCATCCCCCAGATGCAAATGCAAACCAGTGGCAGCCTAGTCCGAAGAGTCTGGATATAACGGTCTCCGGCCTATGCCTCTCTCGATGCGCTGAGGGTGATTGGGGACGACAGTAATGGACAGACGATGGGGCAGTCCGATGTCTGTCTGGTCCTCTTTTGATGGAGCCCTTCCCTGAGGCTGCTTAGGCGGTGGCTCCTCCAAAATCGGTGGGGAAACCAAAATAGGCCGAGCTGGAATACGCGCCGGCCCCACGCGGGGCGGGGGGCGGCGTTCCGGAGGGGTAGGCGTCGGCCTGGGAGGCGGGGGCCAAGTAATGGCTGGTGCTGCCGGCAGAGACGGCTTTTGACCAGTCAGAATCAGCAGTTGCCACATGAGATCCTCATAACGTCGACAGAGTTTTCGTTGAAGTCTCTCCTCATCTGAGGAGGATGAGGATCGCTGGCGACGCCTCTTTCTGGAGTGCATGTGACCTTTCTTTGGTTTTTCAACTGAAGGGGTCCTGGTCCTCGATCGAGACCGACAGGGTCGGCTTGTTCGATCGGGAGACGATCTGGGTTCTGTCCTCTTCAATGTCATAAGTGAGACTGCTGAGGAACTAGAGTTGAAGGAGTGTCTTTTTGCAGATGACACAAAAATCTGCAAAAGAGCGGACACCCAGGAGAGGGCAGAGAGAATGCAAAGGGATCTGGGGAACACTACAGCAGTGGTCTAGGGAGTGGCAACTCTGTTTCAGTGACAGAAAGTGCAAAGTCATGTGCCTGGGGTGGGGAAACCCAGGTGCTGCGTGTGGGGGGTTACTTGCAGTTACCAAGCAAGAGAGGGACCTTGAAGTGACCATATCTGATGATCTCAAGGTGGCAGGGCAGTGTGACAAGGCAATAGGAAAGGCAAGCTGGGTGCTGAGGTGTACAGGAAGGGGGATTTTTAGCAGGAGAAGGGAGGTGGTGTTGCCTCTGTATTGCTCACTTGTGAGACCTCGCCTGAAGTACTGTGTCCAGTTCTGGAGGCCACACCTCCACAAAGACATGGACAGGGTGGAAGTGGTCCAGACGAGGGCTACCAAAGTGATGCGGGGGCCACATGAGAAACCATAAGAGGAGAGGCTTCAGGAGCTGAACGTGTACTCCCTGGAGGAGAGGAGAGCAAGAAGGGACACGATGGAGATAGTAGTTACGTAAGAACCTACTGTAACAGTAACTCTTCAAGAGGAACAGCAGTAGGACTAAGCCACCAGGCACAAGGACCACACAAAAAACTTCTAGCTAGAGTCTACAATGGGGGACCACCCCCAAAGTCGGTATGCGATGCCCGCTTATGGTATAAAAGGGGTGGTCCCCCAACTCCACCTCCATTCTCCCGCTGGAGACCCCGGCAGACTCAGAAAAGATAACCGAGGCGGATCCTCATAACAGAGGGAAGCCGAGAAGGAGAAGCAGCCCTCAGAGGGTAAGAGGAAGGGAAAGCAGCGCCTGCTGCAAGAGCTCCTCTCGAAGATCTACTGTTATGGTAAGTTCTTACATAACTTTACTATCTTACTTTGAGGGGACTCTTGCAGCAGGCAACACCAGTAGGACTGAATCCCAAGCAGTATCGGAACTGAACCGGTCAGCAGAGAGGAGGAGGAGGAAATAAGAAGCACAGGCCCTGAAGAAACAAGGCCCTGAAGGACCGTAAGGCAAAATCCAGCCTTACGCTTAGAGGTAATGTCCAAACTCTAATGCTAAGATGAAGGAATGGACAGAACTCCACGTGGCGACTGCACAGATGTCTGCAGCGGACACATTCTTGAAAGAAGCAAGTGAGGCAGCCATGCCTCTGGTAGAATGGCCTTTGACCGGGCCCAGTAAAGGCTTGTTGTACTTGCAGTAGCAGTAAACAATACAACTGGCTAACCATTTGGATAAACACTGTTTGGAAACAGGGGCTCCTCCTCTCCGAGGAGCAAATGAAACAAACAACTGATCAGACTTCTTGATAGTACGGGTGCAATCCAAATATTACCTGAGCACCCAGTGAAGATTTAAGAGCTTGAAGTAAGGCCACTCCCAGACTTGAATGCTCAGGAAATTAAACAGGCAAGTGGATGGACTGATTTAGTGTGAACTCAAGACACCACTTTAGGAAGAAGTGTAGTTACATAAGAACTTACCGTAACAGTAGATCTTCAAGAGGCACTCTTGCAGTAGGCAACACTGTTATGATTTAGCCGCCAGGCACCAGGACCACACGGAAAATATCTAGCCAGCAGTCTACAATGGGGTGCCGCCCCTGCTGTTGGCACATTGACATCCGTACTGGTATAAGGGGGGAGGTCCCCCACGCACACCTCAGTTCCCTCTGCCAGAGATCCTGAGATATGGTCCAACAGGAGAAAAGGAGGACTCCTGGAGCCAAGAAAGGCCAAGATGGAAAGAGCGCAGGGGGATGGAGGGAGGGAAAACCTGCCTACTACAAGAGCTCCTCTCGAAGACATAATGTTATGGTAAGTTCTTATGTAACTGCATTACCTTACTTCGAGGGGGCTCTTACAGTAGGCAACACCGTTAGGACCAAGTCCCAAACAGTGCCACAAGGGGAGTGAAAATCTCTGGGAGGAGGAGGAAGGAGTACTGCAGAATGCAGAGAGAAAAAGGAGGCTCAAGAAAGCTCTTAGCCAAAAACTAGCCCTCTGACGAAGAGGGTAGCAGCCAGAATGCCTTATCTGAGATAAAAAGATGCAAAGCCTAAATGAGCTAAGGGGCAGGAAAAACCAAGAGTGCCTTGACCCTGAGAGCTGTCAAATATGCAGCCTGGCCTTACCTGGTCCCTCCGAGGATACAAACAACCAGCGGAGGATGGATCCGGAACAAGGTGATGCCCCCAGAAGTTAATTACGCACTGAAGCTGAACTGGCTTCTCTCGAAGGAGAAGGAACAGCCCAAGACCCAAGAATGACACATGGTTTGGTGCCAAGGGCTGGAAAGCCCCAGGAGGAGTCTGTCCTGAAAGAGGGAAAAGTCAGAACCTCTGAACACGAAGTATCAGAAAAGATCACCTGTGAAGGAATTTCTCACTTCTGAAAAGAAGGGATGTTTTTCCTTTAGCGAGGTATAAACCCAGAAAAGGAAGCACATAGCCGAAGGACTTTGCGGAGCAGCAAATAAAGGTAAGAGGCGCCCCTCTTGTCTCCCCTCCAAAGAGGGGGTCCCCGAAAAGACCTACACACCCCACACAGGGGGAAGTAGGGAGGTGCTGGGGAATGGTGATAGCCAAAAAGGTCAGACCGCTTCCCTACAAGGGCTAAAGGGTAAAGACCCAGGCGAGGGTAACAAACACAGATGCCATGCCATAAGGTGAAGGGACCCACTGCCATCCGCCTGACACTGGAAATCCAAGGAACACTCCCAGTGAGCAAGAGTTGGAGTCAAAACTGGGGCTGTCCTACAACGCCGGGTTGAGGAGGCCAGAGAACCCTGTCAAAAACAGACACGGGAAGGGGCTGTGGAGATGGTCTCCCAGCAAGGCGCAGGGATGGTTGGGCAGACTGCCCTGGGTACCATGCGCCAGGAAGGCAGATTGACAAAAAAACAAATTAAAAAAAAAACGAAACGAGGGTTGAGACTCAAAGCCGTCTGGGTCCCACAGGAAGAGAACCTGAATGAGAAGACCCCTAGCTGAGAGAGACTCCTGGGTACTCGTGTACCTACCAATCTGCCTTGGGAGTGCCCAAGAAGATCAGGGATAGGAGAGCTCGGGGAGTGCGCAAAGTTACTCCCATCATAGAGTGGTCTGGGAGACCCAAGAGGACCCTGATTGGGGATAGAAGGTTGAACTAAGGCTGAAGCTGAACAACCTCCAGTCTGCAAAACCGAGAGGAGTCACCTCCAAGGAAAGAAGGGAGTCCTAGAGGGGCCGGACTGAGCAAGTGCTAGGCACGCCCCTAATGAAAGGTGCCACGGCCACGAGAGAGAATGGCCTCTCTTCGTACACTAGGATAAAAGGAATCCCTCGTAGCTTGTTCCTGAAACGACTGCATCATCCTTCACAAGGGGAAGCGGGTCCCAGCCATCTCAGAGCCGAATCTCGCCCTAATGAATGGGTCGATGAGAGAGGGTGACACGCCTGCGTCGGGCCCCGAAGTGGGTCCGGTGGAGAATGACAGGTCCCAGAATGGCCGGGAGTAACACCAGAGAACTAACACCTGACCTGGGCGCACTGGAAAGACCAGTCTCCCACCCCAGTCCTAACCTCCATTGAGGGGAGTTGCCATCCCTCACAGGAAAAGGGAGTTTTGAGGGAAGAGGCCCAGACACCAGTAGTAGTGTGTCCCTGCCTGGGCCTGAACAGGGGGCCAGAACAGCAGAGCATGAGAAGGGGCCAGGAAAGGCTCGAGGCCCGATAGCCAGGGTGAAGGGAATACAGAAGCCGACCCTCCGGAAATAAAAAGAAAGAGTAAGGTATCAAACTACCTTAACTAAAGAGAACCTGAAATACCTGCACGCATGGCGGAAGCCTGGGTCAATGCCTCACAATGAGATATCCCCTGTAGGACATAAACAAAGGAAAAACAGGAGCTGAAGAAAGCAAAGACAGAAGAGGAGAACCCTCGCCCCTCCATCCCATTCCCCCCAGTCTCCATACTGTAAAGGGGGGGGGGGGGATTACCGGGGTTTAAGAGAGGTGGCGGTATGCACCAACAGCACCTCCGTCTCAGCCCTGTGGGTCTTGACAGCTGCGATAGTCGGGACCAAAGAGGCCTGGTGCTTACCCTGAGACCTGGAGAGCAAAGAACACTGGGGTCGCTGCCCAGGTTGGTGGGTTGAGGGAAGGTGCGACCCACCCCGCTTGCCACAGAAACCAGTGCAAAGGACTGCTACGGACTCTTGCAGGGTGGATAGCAACGCCTGCACGTCCTCCTCAAACAGCAAAGAGCCCCAGAAGGGGACATCAATAATAGAAGCCTGTACCGCTTGGGTAAAATCGGACAGGCAAAGCCAAACATGGCGCCTGTTATAGACAGCAGAAGCTGTGCAGTGGGCGGCAGTGTCCACGGTCTCGTATGAGGCACAGAGGGCATGAAAGCCCACGTTAGAGGTAGAACCTAAAAGATGCACTAGCTGAGACCGAGCAGAAGACTCCGGCAATGATTGGACCAGGTCTCCTACCTGCCCTAAAAGAGATTGCTAATGTATCAGCATGTGCACAAGGTAGTTCTGGGCCCTCAAGGCCAGGGTCAAAGAGGTGTATAGCCAACACCCCAAGAGGTACAGATGCTTAGACTCCCTATCTGGAGGGAAATCACCTCAACTTCTGGTCTCCTCACACTCCATCTGGACTCCTGATAATACAGAGGAGTCAGCCTTGGGGTGGGAGTCAAATGAGGCCTGCCATCAGGGGCATGATATAGATGTCAGCCTTCCCTGGAACGGCCAGGACTGACACAGGTTGTTGCCAGACTGTAAAAGATTTCATCATGTGGTACCGCTAAGGGAGGGATAACCACCAACTTGACTTCCAGAAGGCACAGATGCTGCGCCAGATGGCATCTTTGAGAGTCCTGCTCCTCAGTAAGCTACCCCTGGGAAGCCTGGACCGTCTTCATCACAGGCAGGAAAGAGGGATCTTCCGGAGAGGACTTGATCCACACTCCTCTCAGGGACGAGTGAGGGGGAAAAAGAAAAAATTACTCACCTCAGTAATTGCTTTTCTTCTCATGGAGTCTTGCTGTATTAGGACTATAGCAGTCAGCCTCAGCCTCTGAACTGCCCCGGAGAGGAAAGGGTTAACTCCAGAGAAGTCTGGAGTTCCGCAGCGCGAGGGCGCTGTTCAAAGCTCTATCTGTGCAGTTTGAAGTCAAACTGCCAGATTCTTACGAAGCTAAACTAATATAGCAAGTCTGTGTGAAAAACCCTACACTAGCCATTGGCTACCTACCAGTAGTAGAACTACAAAACACACAACAATCACAGAATAGCAACAAAATTATTAAATATTGTTAGCATTACTGAAAGAAGCATTAACAGACCCCTCTTCCCAAAAGACTCAAGTCTAGGGAGGGCCGCCACCACTCAACGAACAACAGAATTACCTAGTTCCTAAACCCAATAAGCAAGAAAAAGGCATGACACAGTGCTTGCACTAATTTGCCAACCCCATACCCAAGGAGGAGTTCTGGGCGGGGTAGGAGGGAGGGTGTCTAATACAGCAAGACTCCATGAGAAGAAAAGCAATTACTGAGGTGAGTAATTTTTCTTCAAACACCATGAAGTCTTGCTGTGATTAGGACTATAACAGATTACACAGCAGTACCTCCATGGAGGAGGGTCAGAACCTACTTGGGAAATAGGCTCTGAAGCACAGCTGTGCCAAAACGGCATCCCTCCTGGATTGAACATCCAAGGAGTAATGTTTGGTAAAGGTGTGAACTGTTTTCCAGGTAGCAGCTTGACAGATCTCCAAATGGGAATATCTCTAGCAGCCGCTAGAGATGCAGCTGTACCTCTGGTAGAATGAGCCCTCAATCCTGAGGGGCTCTTACCCAGTTTTTGTAACAGAATGGATACAAGAGACAATCCACCTTGCAATTGTCCTCTTAGTGGCAGGTCTCCCTTGCCGACTTCCCCATAGGTAAGGAAGAGCTGGAGGGGATTCAAACCTATGACCCTTGGTGCTGCCCAAATAGTAGCTTAGAGCTCTTTTGACGTCCAGACTGTGCAATCTCCTCTCCCTGAAGAGGAATGCTCAGTGAAAAATACTGGGAGAGAGATGGATTGGTTGAGATGAAAATCCGAGACCACCTTTGGTAAAACCTTCTATTAGTCCTAAGGACTACCTTGTCCCTAGAAAAAGAAATGAAATCTTCTTCCACTGCAAGGCTTGCATCTCACTTATACGTCTAGCAGAAGTGATGGCCACTAGAAAACAGTCTTCCAAGTTAAAACTTGAGGTCTGCCAAAGACAGGGGCTCAAAGGGGTTGCATTAGCTGAGCAATTATTCAGGTCCCAAGCAGGAGCTGGTTCCGAAAAGGAGGTTAGTGTAAGTAACCCCTAAAAACTTGGAAATTACAGGGTGAGAAGAGATGGAAGCAGGTTTACCTGCTGACACATAAGCGGAGACTGCTGCCAGATGAACCCTTAAGGTAGCTGGCTTAAGGCCTAGAAGATTTAAGTGGACCAGATAGTCCAATAAAACAGTCAAATCAGCAGATTCTGGGAGATTTGCTTCCCAGAGCACCAAATGGAAAACCTCTTCCACTTAGAATTATAGGTGGCCTAGTAGAAGGCCTCCTGGCCGCCATTCAAAATATCCAAGACACCTTGAGAGAGGTGTAGATCATGATTCTAGCTCCTCAAGAACCAAGCCTTGAGGTGGAGGGAACTGAGGTTTGGATACCACACTCCCTGTGCACAGGTCAACAGGTCGTGGGTCCTGGGCAAGCTCAGGGAGGTGGACAATCAGGGACAGAAGGAGAGGGTACCAGGGCTGTCTGGCCCAATCTGGAGCAATCAGAATCACCTTGCAGGACTGAGTTCTGATCCTCACTAGTACCCTGAAAAGGAGAGGGAAGGAGGAAGGCATAGATATTTCCTCCCAATCCAACTGGAAGGCGTCCAGTGGGACTGATCCCAACACTGGAGGTCTGCAACAAAACAGAGGAAGTTGGTGGTTGTCTGGGGCTGAAAAGATCTATCTGAGGGTGCCCATCTGGCAAAGACTGACCCCAGCACTAGAGGGTTCAGGGCCCATTCGTGGTGGCCCTGAGAAATCCTACTGAGGGCATCCGCTGGACATTGTCCTTCCCTGGAAGGTGAACTGCTATCAGGAGGTATTCAAGGAGTAAGCCAGAGACCACAGCTTCATTGCTTGTGCACAAGGCAGAAGACCGAGCCCCCCTTTGCTTGTTGATGTACCACATTGTTGTGGTATTGTCTGTCCTGACTTGAACTACCTTGTTCTGGACAGAAGCTGAAAAGGCCTGGAGAGCTAAGAGGACAGCCCTGAGCTCCAGAAGGTTGATGTGGAGCAGAGATTCCTGAGGAGACCACACTCCCTGAGTGGAAAGGTCGCCCAAGTGAGCCCCCCATCCTAGGAGTGAGGCATCTGTGGTAAGTGTGAGGGAGTGAGGAATGGGTAAGAAGGGGACCCCTTGAGTTAGATTGCTCTGGTCCTGCCACCACTGAAGGGCCAGGATCAGAGACCTTGCCACTGGGACTAATTTGGTGAGGGGGTCCTTCTTTTGGGACCAAAAAGATCTCAGGTGGAATTGGATGTCTCTCATCTGGAATCTTGCTCCCTGCACGACAGCTGTGGACGCAGCCATGTGTCCTAGGAGTTGCAGGAAGTGCCTTGCTGGCCGAGAGACCCGCATGGTGAAGGAAGATGCCAGGGCAATGAGTCTGTCCACTCTCTCGGAGGGGAGATATGCCTGGCAGACTTTGTGTTCAACTCTGCACCTATGAAAGTTAGTACCTGAACTGGTCGAGAACTGACTTTGGAAGATTTAACAGGAATCCCAGAGAGGTGAGAAGCTGCTGGGTGACCAACAAGTGAGATTTACGTGATCTGGAGACTGACCCACTATGAGCCAGTCGTCCAGGTAGGAAAAGCAGCCACCTTGCCTTCTCAGATGAGCCACTATCACAGCCAGACATTTTGTGAAAACCCTTGGGGCAGAGGTAAGGCCGAAGGGCATTGCTCTGAACTGATAGTAGCCAGAAGGTAGTTCGAACCTAAGTACTTTCTGTGAGAAGGCCTGATCAAGAAATGAAAATAGGCGTCCTTGAGGTCCAAGGAAGCTAGCCAGTCTCTGGTCTCAGGGAGGGCAAAATCATTACCAAGTTAACATTTTGAACTTTGGTTTCAGAAGATGCTTGTTCAGGAACCTTAAATCTAAGATGGGCCGCCATTCTCCTGTCTTTTTGAGGTAAGAAATACCTTGAATAAGACCCTTGCCCTGATGAAGGGAACCCTCTCTACTGCTTTGCATCCCAGCAGAGAAGAAACCTCTGTTTCCAAAGCAAGGGCTTCAAAGGATTCTTGAGGTGGGAAATGTCTGGCCCTCATCTTTGGGAACTGTTTGAAACTGAGGACCAGACCTTGGCTACCACCTCCAGAACCCACTTGTCCGAGTTAGGACAACCAGTTCTGGCTGAAATAAGCCAACCTGCCCCCCACGGTACAGGAGATTCGGCCTGGGCACCCCATCAGGGTGCCTGCAACAGCTGTTTTGGCTGGGAAGAAGGGGCAGGTCTGCCAGAGCCCGTCTGCCCTGCCTCTGAAGAAACCCCTCTGAACAAAGGCTGAAGAGGCTTGAGCTGATAAAGGGCCTGTGGTAAGGCCTACCCCTCACCCTGGGGCATGCCTTGCATGCCCTTTAGCTTGGGCACTTTTTGGTAGTTCTGTATTCATCCATTTTTTTCATGTAATTTTCTGTCTGATCACCAAACAGAGAGTTACCTACTACAGGAAATCCATAGCCTTTGCCTGAGTGTCTTGGGACAAATTAGTGCATCTGAGCCATGCCAACCTACGGAGAGCTACAGAAGTGGCCATGACCCTAGAAGAAACATCATTAACATCAACAGCAGTATGAAATTGAACTTTAGAGGCCTCAATGCCATCAGCAGCTACCTGTTCCAACTCACTAGCCAGCTGACCCTGGGCCTGCTTGGCTAACTGCAAAATAGTGTCCCATCTAGACTTTTGATATCTAGCCACATAAGCCATGTAATTAGCCTGCCTGAGTCCCAAAGAAGCTGCCATATATTGCTTTTTTGCCATGGTATCAATCTTCCTGGAATCTTTGTCAGGGGGATGTGATGCCAAGGGAATATTAGCCTTGTCGCAGGCTGCAGCTTGAACAACACCTACATGACTACACTGCTCAGTGAGGAAGTCTGTATCTGGGCCTGATAAAGTATACCTTCTGTCCATTTTTTTGTCTACAGGAGGGACAGAATGAGGATTTTTTAAAATCTTTGTTGTTTGCTTCCTAAATGATTTATGCAAAGGAATAGACAACCTTCTAGACTCTGGAATATCCATCATTTCAACAAAATCAGCTCCTCTTGCTCATCCACAGCCTCCTCTAAAAGGAGCTGAGGGTTTCTGCCACCTTTTATAAAACACAAAATGAGAGGGACTCCAGACAACAGAGGGAGACTCTAAGGGTCTGTCTGGAGAAATGCCCGGTTCAATGGGCACGTCCAGACCTTCCCAGTCACAAATGCACTGATCAAATTCCTCCTCCCCTCCTGTGGTTCATAAAACTCCTCAATAACATAATCTTGAACCACTGGACCTGGGCGAGCCACCCTCTGCCACTTGTGAGGGCTCTCCAAGTCCCTGCGACAAAGACTGAACAATCTGTATGGCTTTTGCTATTTCTGCAACAGTTGGAGAAACTATCTTAGACTCCGAACCTGCTGATTTCTTTGTCTTTTTTGCTGGTGCTGGTTCCTCTGAACCAGCCTTTCTCTTGCCCGAAGAAGTAATGCCCTGGTCAGAGGGCACTCCCTCTGGTCCAGTGGGTACTGGACCGGGCTGGCCATCCGGGTCAGCGGACTTTTTGGCCTCTCGTTCCCTGAGCCGGCCCAATCTCTTCTCCAGGGTGGCTGCAGGGAAATTTTTACATATCTGGCAGTCCTGAAAGGGGTGGTCAGCCCGAGACAATAAACACAAGTGGTGTGTGGGTCAGCCTTGGCAAGGCTTCCCCACAAACATCACGAATGTTAAACCCTGAGCCCGGTTTTTCTTTTGGGTTTCTCAGACATAGTGCCAGCCTAACCAAAACTTGCCCTTTTCTTCAGGCCGTGCCAGAAGCAAGACACCTCTAGGGTTCCTAACCGTGTCACCGGTATTGGAAAACCCTATAAAATACGAGGGTTTTTAGAACTGATAAGAACGGGTACCTCACGTCTAAAAATTCATCAAAATACAAGAAGCGATCGGTTCAGACTGAACCGATAATTATTCCACACAGACTAAATTTTCGTTTTACTTACAGTTTACCAGATAGAAGCTTGGCGAAACCCATGGTAATTTTGAGACTTTGCGGTTTCTGAACCGAAGAACCGGCAGCCGTAGTGAACAGGCTGAAGGAGCTGATCTCCGGGCGACTGTTCAGTGAAGCGGAGTAAAGAATCTGGCAGTTTGACTTCAAACTGCACAGATAGAGCTTTGAACAGCGCCCTCGCGCTGCGGAACTCCAGACTTCTCTGGAGTTAACCCTTTCCTCTCCGGGGCAGTTCAGAGGCTGAGGCTGACTGCTATAGTCCTAATCACAGCAAGACTTCATGGTGTTTGAAAACAGGGATTTGAGGGAATCTGAAACAACATGCAATGATCCCTCAGAGTCCGAAGCAGAGTGCGGCAGCAGTGACAGACCAGAGGTTGTGACCGTCCCAACACCCAACCAGTGCTCCAACGTAGGAAGGGGAGCTTCCACTGCAGATGAAGGAGAGTCCCTCACCAGGGGAAAGGACGGTGTCAGCACCTGCTGGGTAGGGGCAGAGCATTGAGCAGATGTCGCCACGCATTAAGGACAACACTGTAGTCCGGCGAGGCATCACATAATGCGTCAGGGCCGTAAACAGGGCCCAACACCAGTCCTGACGAGACCACCATATGCCCAAAAAGTGCAGACTGGTGGTCCAGGCCTAGGGCAGGAGGGGGATACAAGGGATAGCCTGAAATCAGAACTGGCAGTGGTTGCTAATCAGGCAAAGTCTTCAAGGGATCGAAGATATGAACCGACTCCTGGGGAACCAAGGAGGTATCCAGAGGTGGAGCCGATGGAGGCGTCCAATCCAGAGAAGATGGGAAAGCAGGGGAGAGAAGCCCTGCTAGCACCTGGTGGGAAGGACCCTGAGAAGAGACCACTGGTGGCAGCTGAGCAACAGTCGCCTTGGGGGGAGGACAACCCCCCTCGGTGCAGACTGCGGCCCCTGAGCGTGGTGACAGCAGGCGTCGTCCAACGACCATCGTCAGACCCAAGCCGAGTCCGCTAACGCCAAGGACGGATGGGTGGCATCAGCCAGTTGCCACCCAAACAGCCAGCTTGACCACCTGGCTCAGGATGTTGGTGGAGAACAGGCTTGGGCAGCAGGCGGTGGGATGGAGGAATCCCGAACCGGGCACTGCCCACCACAGGATGTGGGAGGCTGGGTCACAGAGGCAGCCTGGAAGGAAGGAGGGCTAATGTGGCTTCTGTGGTCGACCCCCCACGGAGGAAAGACTCAGCATCTGCCATGGTGTGACTGCAGATCAGGAGCAGTCCGTTCCCAGTCCCGGTGCTTCTTAGGTTTCTTCTTAGATGAGGAAATCTCCACAGAAGTTCCTGCAGCGGCCCCCATCTGCAGCTCCTTTTCCAAAGTGGCCAATCTTTGCTGGACTAGATAGGTCTCCAGATAACATTTTTTTCACACGCTAATTTGGTATAAAAATATTGGTATAAAAACCTGGACAAGATCACAGATAGCAAAAAAAGCATGGGAGGTATGTGGGGTACAATTGTCTTAGGTAAGTGGTTGTCAGTGTCAGTGGCTCAGTAGGTAGCACTCTCGCCTCTGAGGCCAAGAGATCAGAGGGCTGTGGGATCAGTTCCCACATCTGGCACTTGGGTTAATATCCCAGTACTGACACTGTAGTGCAGCATAAGAGGGGTGCTGCACTTGAGGTGCCATCTTTCGGATGAGACATTAAACCAAGGTCCCATCTGCCTGGGTTGGTTGTAGTTCAGAAGGTGGATGTTAAAGATCCCATGGCACTTATCGAAAAGACTAGGGGAACTTCCCCAGTGCCCGGCCAAATTTCCCTCATTCACTAAAAAAATACCAACAGCTTAATCTGGTTCAAGGTCAGTTGGCATTCATCTATATCCCCTTCCCCAGGCCGTGCCTGAAAATAGGCAGGATTTGTCTAGTGCACTTACCTGGTCAAAAACTAAAAAAAGACTGGGTAGAGAAGTTCCTAAAGGGTTCAATAAAAAGGAAATACCAGAATATTATAAAGCAACTTTTTTTTTTTAAACTTTATTATTTTTAATTATCTTATATCATTATACAGACAACTTTGCCTTATTCAGGACATACCAATATCATTGATACAAACCACAGAGAGAAAGCTACCTCTCTCGTTAACCTTAGGATTAATGCTTCCCAAATATTTTGATACCACATAGAGGGGAAAGCTAAAAATTTTTTAACTAACAAGTACAATAATATTTTAAAGCTGTGTTTACAAGCCCATGAGCAGTGTGACTATATCGTTTCACTAAAAGCTAGTATTTTAAAGTCCAACAAAAGAATGTCCCAGAGCTAGGACTAAATATGTCACATTATATAGCTATAAGTCCTAATAAAATAAAACATTAAAGGCAACATTTACCCCACCAGAGACTAATTTTTTAACTAGTATACCCCACGCACCAAGTAAAATTAAGCACTGATACTACAGTGTTGGTTAACCATGTAAAGTAGATATGACAACTCTATAATACTAAAATAGGTGATATAAAAATAAATATATCACTCAATAGGGTATGGTTATTAATAAAACAGAAGAGAGCCCTGTTATACTAATGCTCGGTTCTGTGGCTTCTTGATTTTAAAGGTCTCAGGGATTATCCGCATCTCAAAGAAAAAAAGAAACAAGATGGGCCGTTAGGAAAGTTATTATATGGAGTGTTATAAAAGTTTAATTTTCAGCCTCACTACTTTTTTCTCAAGCATCTTCATGGTCTTCCGACTCGCCGCTCTCTTCTCCATGATCTCGACGTCGATTCAGACTGGTTTCAGCAAAGCAAGAAGCCCACTTGCCTGCCTCGACAGGGTCTGAAAATACCCATACTTTTCCATTATGGACAATTCATAGCCGTACAGAAAAGACCATTGCATGTACAATCTTCACCTCCCTGAGCCGTTTTCTTACTCCATCAAATTTTTTTTGTCTTGTTTGGGTGGCGTAGTTGATGTCGGAGAATAGGTTGACGGTTCGCTTGTCCTGTGAAATGGAGCCTGCTTGACGAGCATACCGGAGGATCCTGTCTCTAGGGCCTGTGCCATCTGTTACAGTCAGTAGGGTACGAGGTGTTTCCATGTCCTCCCAGTCCGAAAGACGCTTCTTGACTCTCTGGGACTAGTTTGTCTACCAGCCAGTCCTTTAAGAACATCAAAGGGTGGTCCCCCTCAATCCCCTCTGGCAAGCCTAGAACTCGAATATGCGAGGAGCGGGCCTGGTTTTCCAGAGTCTCAAGTCTAGCCCTCAAATGCACATTTTCTTTCACCATCAAAGATGTTGCAGCCAAAGCTGACTCTGCCTGTTTCTTTATTTCCCCAACTTCGGTCTGTATTCCCTCCACGGTTTTTTTCGACGATCGTGACCCTCGTACCGAATGAGTCCATCTTGCTGTTTAGGTCAGAAACTGATGCAATCAGCCTTTTCAATTTAAGGCCTATAGATGCCATTGTTTCTTCCGACTCCTGTTGAGATGTGGCCTGTACCTCGGAAGCATGTCCCAGAGGTTGAGATGGGCGAGCGATTGCGCCTGTGCCTCCATAACCTATCCTACGAGGATTACCCATAATATATAGAGATCCTCTTTGAATGGTGATGTTAGTTGGAGTCGATTCCTGCTGATAGGAGGAGATTTTTAATGAATTTTAAAGTTCAATCCAGGAGCTGTTGTACAATGCTGCCGTTCTGCTAGGGCTCCACAGCGCCCCCCCAAAGCAACTTTTAAAAAAAATGCAGAAGTGTAAAATCTCAAGGCCTCAGAGAGTAACACTAGGAAAGGAATGTACAGTCGTGGCCAAAAATATTGGTGCCCTTGCACTTTTTCAAATAACTCACAATTTCCTCTAAACATAAGTTGAAATTAACAACAGTACAGTATTTGGTCTTCACAATTCTTTATTTCTTTGTTAATATTACAGAACCTTTGTTTTTGATTCAGAATTTAATATATCCTTTTAAATCAGAAAATGAAAAGAAATGGCACTGAAAAAATTATTGACACCCTAGACTTAATATTTGGTAGCACAGCCTTTGGTCAAAATAACTGCAATCAACCACTTCCTATAGCCATGGATGAGCTTCCTGTACCTCTCTACTGGCAGTTTGGCCCACTCTTCTTGTGCAAACTGCTCCAGTTCTCAGATTGAAGGGTGCCTTCTCCCAACTGCTGTTTTCAGATCTCTCCACAGGTTTTCAATGGGATTTAGATCTGGACTCATTGCTGGCTACTTCAGAACAGTCCAGCGTCTTGTCTTGAACCATTCCTGGGTGCTTTTTGAAGTGTGTTTGGGGTCATTGTCCTGCTGGAAGACCCATGACCTTCAACGGAGACCCAGCTTTCTGACACTGGGTTCAACACTGCGCTCCAAAATGGCCTGGTAATCTCCACATTTCATGATGCCATGCACACGTTCAAAGCACCCAGTGCCAGAGGCAGCACAGCAACCCCAAAACATCACTGAACCTCCTCCATGTTTGACTGTAGGGAAGGTGTTCTTTTCTTTGAAGGCTTCGTTTTGTTTTCTGTAAACATAGAGATGATGTGCTTTACCAAAAAGCTCTAATTTGGTCTCATCTGTCCACAGGACATTCTCCCAGAAGGATTTTGGCTTGTTCAGGTGTGTTTTGGCAAACCCCAGTTGGGCTTTCTTATGTCTCTCTCTCTCAGCAGTGGGGTCCTCCTGGGCCTCCTACCATATAACCCCCTTTCATTGAGTTGGTGACGGATGGTGCGAGTTGAAACTGTCATACCTTGTGTCTGAAGGTCAGCTTGAATCTGTTTGGCAGTTGATCGAGGTGCTTTCTCCACCATTCGAACAATCCTGTGCTGCAATCTTCGATCAAGTTTTCTCTTGCAGCCACGTCTAGGGAGGTTGGCTACAGTGCCATGGGCCTTAAACATCCTGATGACATTACGTACGGTGGAAACAGGAACATCATGGTCTCTGAAGGTTGATTTGTAGCCTTGAGATTGTCCATGCTTGGCTACAATCTTCTGTCTGACCTCCTCAGAAAATTCTCTGGCTGTCTTTCTTTTCTCCATGCTCACTGCGGTACACACAGCGACACAAAACAGGAGAATGAGTCCTTTTCTCTATTCAAACTGGTTGAATGAGTGATTTTTATATTGCAGGCACCTGCAACTCACCACAGATGAGTTCAATTCCAAAGTGAAGGAGAATCACCTGCTTGAAATCTAATTATTTCTAACTACTTCTAAAGGTGCCAATAATTTTGTCCGGCCATTTAAAGTTTCTGTGTGGAATAAGCTAAGACTTAGTAAATTTTCTGCTTTTTGTGTTTTATTCCACTGCAAACCAAAGAAATACATATGTGGATACCAAAATATTTTTTAATTTCAACAATTTTCTGGAAGGAATGGTGCATTATTAGAAAAAACTGCAAGGGCGCCAATATTTTTGGCCACGAATGTATGAGAAGATTCTGGGTGGGAAGGGGGGAATTTAAAGGGGAAACTCCGTCACAGAATCAGTATGTGTATAAAATGTTAAATAATGCTAGAGTACCATTGAAAATGTGGGACGTGCAGTGGTTAATGGCATATGGAAGAATAGGAGTGAGGGGGAACCACAAGCACAAGGCTTTTGAAGAACGAAGCTGCTTATACCCTGGTTGTGGAAATATGGAAGAATCCCAAGATCATTTTCTCTTGCAATGCAAATATGCAAAGGATTTGTGGCCTCTTTTAGCAAAGGAGTGGAAGATGCCATGGCTTAAGACTATCACCTATAAACACCTGGTTTTAGGTGTGTTCCCAGAATTACTGAATCAATATCATAGTGCAACATTACAAATCTTATTTGCTTGCTTAAAATATTACAGGTGACAGAGTCATTGCCAGCTGCTAATACACCAAAAAGGAATGTCATATGAGGGGATAGGAAAAATGTGTGCCCATGCTATGGCTGAGGTGTACAGGAAAGAAAGTGAAAGTTGCCTAAGAAGAAAAGTGTCAATGTGGTGGAAAGGGTTAACCTTCTTTATGAAATATGGATACAAATGTTAATTATAGAAAGGAACAAAACTGTACTGTAATAAACGGTATAAGAGAGTGGCAAGAAGCCTCGCTGGAAGTAAATGGAGGGTAATAGTAAAGAGGGTAAAAATGTACTCGACTGAATGTAAACAGATTAAAGATAAAGTGTATGATTTGTAAATAAGGAAATATGTATACAGTATTTGGCAAAAAATGTATGTAAATATTTAATTGTGTTTGAAATCAAAACTCCCCTGCTCTCTTCGAGAAGTGCCATGGGGATCTTTAACATCCGCCTGAACTACCACCAGAACAGGCAGATGGGACCTTGGTTTAACGTCTCATCCAAAAGATGGCACCTCAGGAGTGCAGCACCCCCCCCCCCCATACTGCACCACGGTGTCAGTATTGGGATTTAACCTAAGTGCCTGGTGTGGGGATAGAAACCACAGACTTCTGATCTTCTGGCCTCAAAGGTGAGTGTGCTACCTGCTGAGCCACAGACACTACTGCAAGTAAGGTAAGACATAATGCCCCTGTCTCTGTAGGGTCGCAGCCACCACTACCAAGCACTTGGTAAAGCCTCGGGGGGGGGGCACTGAAGAAAGACCACGGGGAGAGCCCAAAACTGGAAATGGTTCCCCTGAAAACAAAAATGGAGGCACCAACGGTGGGGTGGGAAAATCAGGATATGGAAGTAGGTTCCTGCATATCCAGTGAATAAAGCCAGTCCCCCGGTGAAGAAGGGGCAGCAACTCATGAAGGGTGACCATTCTGAACCGCTTGTACCCTATGTACAGATTCACGTGGCAGAGATCCAAAATTTGTCTCAGATACCCTGTCTTCTTGGGGACAAGAAAGAAGTGGGAGTAGAACCCCTTCCCTCTCTGTGCTGGGTGAATTGGCTCTATGGCGGTTTTGCGCAGCAAGGCCTGAATTCCCTCTTGAATAAAGAGTATGTGGGCTTGAGGGTAATGGAACTGCAGGGGAGGGCTGTCCGGGAGGATTTCCAGAAATTCCAGAGTATGCCACATTTCCATCATTTGAAGAATCCATTGGTCTGAAGTTACAGTGCGCCACCAGTCAATGTATAGAGAAAGCTTAATTCTACCCACCACCTCCCCTAGGAAAGGAGTCAGGCAGTAGCACCGGGGGTGGGCAGAGTGGCTGGGGATGCTCTAATGGCCCTTGGGGAGAGGCTCCAGCCAGCTGGATGGAGGCCTTCCGCTTGAAGGCACTTCTGGGCTGCTGGCCCTTGGGCTGCAGTCTAGGGGTGAATGGGTTGACGCTGACTGGACCTGGGCTGAGATTGGTACATGGATTGTACCGAGTGCAAGGCTTTGCCTGACTCCTGTAGGTAAGAAATAATGTCATAGGCGTCTCAGCCAAAAAGGACAGATCCCCAGAAGGGGGTATCCAGGATTTTCGCCGTACATCTGGCGTGAAACCAGACACCCAGAGCCAAGAGTGGCAGCGGATGCAAGCACCAGTGGCTGCCACTTGACCTACTGTGTCTACAGTGTTATAAATGGCACGGAGGACGTGGTTGCCTACGTATGAGCCTGACTTAAGGAGCTGGACCAACTGGGTTTTTGTGGGATCCTCAAGGAACGCCTGCACAAGATCCAAAGCCTTGCCCCACAGTACACTCTGATACTGCACTGCGTGGGCCAGGTTGTTTGGAGTCCTGACGGCCAGCGTGGCCGAAGCATAGACCCGACTGCCGAATTGGTCAACCTGGCGAGACTCCTTATCAGGAGGGTGGGTGCCAAGGTGCTTGGGTTTCTTGGTACGGTCATGACCACCGAGTCCACCTCTGGCTGCTCCTTCAAACAGGCTTTGCCAATCGGGGCATGATTAAGGCAGTTGGCCTTCTTGGCCAAGGCCGCATTGGATGTGGGACGGTTCTAGGCACCTTTGGTGATGGCCTCTTAAAAATCGATGAGTGCTGGTACCACCAAGGTGAGAGTATCCATTCTGCGGTGATAGACCACTAGTCTGCGACGCTCGGGGTCTAGTTCCTCCATCTCCTAGCCCATCAAGGACTGGATATGCCTCATGACGTCCAGAAACGTAGGATCATCTGGAGGGGACCTAGGGGTTTCTTAGGGGGTTTCATGATCATCAGAAGGCCCCCTGGAGTCATCAGAGTCCTCCAAAGGGGAGGAAGAATTCCTGCCAGGCAATTCACTTTCTGGGACCAGCGCTAGTGGTCGACAGTCCTCCCTGCGTCAGTCCATTCCAACTGGAGAGGACACTGGGCACCAGGGTCAGCTAGGCCCCACCCGGCCTGAGTCCTTAGGAAGAGGGTCCCCAGGAGGTGGAGTAGGGGGCCTCAAGGGAGTCTCTTTATCCTTCAAGAAAGCCCACCAGGCCAAGAAAAACATATTGTAATCCACCGAAAGAGATGGGTGATAAGGTGGATACAGATACTGAAGAGGTGGCACCGGGTACCTCGGCATTAGTCCCTGGGCATGGGATGCTCCGGCGCAGGACCGCAAGGTGCTGGGTAACCAAGCACAGGCCCCTGAGGCGTTGGTCTCTGAGGCATCGAGAGCCCCCCCCATTGGTCCCTCGCGTGCCGGGCGGAGGACTGCCAGATGGGCCAGCCGGCGTTGGCTGAGGTGGAGGTGCTGACGGTTGAGGCTTCGTTGGTGTAGACACCAGCAAAGCAGGTGTCGGATAGGTGAAGGCTGGCACCAGTCCAGTGAGATAGGTGCCACCGGCTCCGAAGGGGAGGTGGGAACCTGTGTTGGGGAGCTACCTCCTGATGGAGGCAAAGGCGAGTAGATGAGGCGAGCGCTTGCTTCAGGTGTCGCAAAGAGATGCAGGTCCCAGAGTTGGGAACCAACGTGGCCAATGCCAGGACTGGGGGAGCAATGGACAAGGACCCGCCACTCATAGAATAGAGCCCAATTGAGCCGCCTGCCTGAGGACCCACTGGGTGTGAGGGCCTGAGCATCAGGGGCTGGGGTGCAGTGGACAGAGTCCGAGGGTCCCAAGGAGCCACCACCGGAGACAGAAATGAGGGCGGGTGGCGTAGAGACAGCCAACCCCACTGGGGTGAGGGCTGCCAAAGGAGGGAGGCCGACTTCCCGCGGAAGACTCAAGAGTTGGTCGCCAACTTGTGCGGTGACCGAGAGTGGGAAGCTGACCGTGGATGGTACCTGTGCTTGCCTCAGTGCTTATATTTCCAAGCCGATTTCTTCTCCTTCTGAGAGGGAGAGTAAGGTGAAGCCCCAGAGACCGGAGAAGAGGAAAAGCCTTTGCCCTGGAGCTCCTTCTCCACTGCAGCTAACTTCTGCTGCAACACAAAGCCTTGAAGGGTCTTCAAACAGCATCTCCATGTGGCCTGGTTGAAGATCTGGCAGTGCTGGTCAGAGCTTACGCAGAACAGGCAAGAAGAGCGGCAGTCCTTGGAAGGAAGCTACTTGCCACAAGCACACTTCGTATGCCGGTTGAAAGACAAAGCTGGAGAAGACGACATGCACAAGTAAATAAAATACTTTCATTTTAAATGAGAATAAAGAAAAGAGCAGAAAAGCATGAAGCAAAATGGTGGTCGACTGAAGCAAGCATCCGTGAAGGTCCAACATGTGCGAGTCAACAGCGGGAAAAGAACTTAAGTGGAGCTGGGGGACTGTAGGTGGGCGTTAGCATGCCAATGTTGGGGAGGTCCCCCGCTGTAGACTGTTAACTTGCAGTTTTCTGTGTGGTTCTAACACCTGGCTTACTCACGATGTTGCCTGCACGGAAACCCCTTGAAGTAAGATAGAACAGTTATGTAAGAACTTACCATAACAGTAGATCTTCGAGGGGATCTCAGTCATCTGGGGAATCTACACGGATGATTTTCAGCAGTACAACTGGGGCCGCCCATGCTACTGACGTCCACGGACATCACCAACCTTATACAGATGTGGGCAGCCTTGCTCTCTCCTCAGTTCTTTCCCCCGGAGATGAAGGGAGCAAGGCACACACCCTGGGAATTGAGGAGAGACAGAGGGACCCAGCTCTAGATGAAAGGATGGAAACAACAGATAGCCAGGTCCTGAACAGAAGCCCCTAGAAGGGGGATAGTGGGAAGGAAAAACTATACTTGATGACTGAGATCCCCTTGAAGAGCTATTGTAACAGTAAGTTCTTGCGTATCTGTTCTATCTTCGGGGGTATCAGTCATCAGGTACCACCGCAGGAACGAGTACCAAGCATTGACAGGAGGAACAGGTAGTCTGGGAGGCTGGATCTCCATAAACTTAAGACAGGAGAATTGACAAAAAGCTACCCCAGCCAAAGATCTTCATAAACTTAAGACAGAAGACCTTACAAACTGAACCTGTCAAGGGACTCCATAAACTTAAGACAGGAGTCCTTGCAGCACAGCCCTGCCAAAACAAGCATGGGCTCTTAAGACAATGCCCAGACTCTAATGTTTGGTGAAAGTGTGGACTGTAGTCCAGGTGGCAGCCGCGGAATTGCCAGCAGCTGAAATCCCTTTGAAGCAACCCACCGAGGTAGCCATACCTCTGGTGGAATGGGCTTTAACAGCTCCAGGCAACTCCTTGCCGTACTTGTTACAGCAGAACACAATGTGATTTGCCAACCATTTGGATAAACATTGCTTAGAAACTGAGGCACCCTCTCTGCCAGTGGCGAACAAAACAAACAACTGCTTAGACTTTCTGGACTCTTTAATCCTGAGCAGATAATACTTCAAAGTTCTGTGCACATCTAACATACGGAGCATTGCCTCTCCTGGATTGGCACGCTCGGGAAAATAAACAGGAAGGTGGATAGACTGATTGAGAGTAAACTCAGAAACCACCTTAGGGAGAAACTTAGGATTCGTGCACAAAGATACCGTCTTTGTGAAAAATCAAATAAAGCTCCTCATACCAGAGGGCCTGAAGATTTGAAATTCTTCAAGCGGAAGTAATGGCAACTAAAGAGAGCAATTTCCTAGAGAGATGGTGCAAATCGCAAGTCACGACTGGTTCGAGGAGACAGGGTCAACTTTTCCAAAATAAAATTAAAACCTCAAGCCAGGACTGGGGAATGGATTGGGGGTTTCCAGATGCTGGATGCCCCTAAGGAAGGTGCAGGAGACATCCAGCTGAGCAATACTGCGGTCACCTACCAGTTCATGGAAAGCCGAAATAGCCGAAAGGTGGACCTTGAGGGAGAAATACTGGAGACCTGAGTCAGACAGAGAAGTCAGGTACTCCAAGACATGCTTCACATGACAAGTGAAAGGGTCTAAGGAATGCTTGGCAGCCCAGATTGCAAACCGCTTCAACTTAGTAGTAGTAAATCATTTTTATTCAATTAATGAATTAGGCTAACTCCATGAGCACAGCTAATTTTCAATGAGGTCCTATTGCACCTAGATACAGTCAGACAATACAAGATGTTGCATTATAAAAAATATCCTTAATGTCACAAAATATACAAAAGTTATACTTAATAAATTATACAATCTTACACAAAAGAAAGTAGGATTAAGAGCCCACACAGTCCTCAGAATAGGAAACAACAGTGCATAATTTATGTAACAGCTTCCCTACAACAAGTAGATGATATCTGGGTCACAACTTTCGGCCAACTCTGGATTTCTTTTAATCTAACCAGGGAAATGAATTGTCTAAATCTAATGGGTATCGATTTCCATAATACTGCTCCTCTACAGGTGACTGTGGATCTACCAATCCCTAAATTGGACCTAGGCACTATAAATTCAATGCCTTTTGCTGATCTCAGGTTACTTTTAATAGCTCTCAGTTGGAACAATTCCAAGATGCATTTAGGAAAGTCCTTTTTCCACACCTTATATATAAATTGTATCAGGTAGGACTTTCTGTGTTCTGAAGGTTTCTGCCAATTAAGTAAACGGTACACAATGCACCAACGGGTATTTCGCGGGACGTCAAGTATGAAACAAGCCAGCAATAAGACACAATGAGGTGTGAGTTATAGCCTGATAAGAGCATGCCCCAGGTGAGTTATGAGGCACTAGGCGCTTACACAGAGTGCCTTTAGCACCTCGGAAGTGCTCTCATCAGGCCATAACCTACACCTCAGAGTGTCTTATTGTGCTTATAAAATGGGCTCCTTCCTAAAGTTAATTAAAAAATGGAACCAGAAACTGTGCATAAAAATAGTAAAAAAAAAATGATAATTTGAGTAAAAAGTAAAAAAATAGTCCTTGTAATTGTCTTGGACTCGCCTGCTTCATTGAAAGTCACTACAGGGCGGTGGTGTGTGTGTACACTCATCACACAGTCACTCACAGAAAGACTTGAAACCATGTGTTTTTTTTTTTTCTGTTTGCCCACTCAGTTCGAGTTACAGCTATCGGGACCAAGGGTATAACAGCAAGTATGTCTCATAGCGGGCAACATATGTACTGTGAAGTCCCCCACCCCACATATAGAAACTGTTTATTTTGTGTAATTTTTAGTTGCTTTTTTATCTTCGTCTGTCTGGTTTTATCAGTGTCAGTTGGAATGATCTGAGTTGGAGTGAGCGTGTCACTTACTGGCAGCCGTAGACTATAATTTCCTGCTTCTTGGATGTGAAAGTGTAACACTGACAGAGAAAGTCATGATTTTGCGAGTAATGGGTACAGTTTTAATTTACATTGATATTGATATTTCAAGGAGAGGATGTGGGACAATGGAGAAATGAAGTCCGGAGATGTCAGAAACGTTCACTGTGCTTTTGTGAAGCAGCAGCAGCGCGTGGAAGAAATGGGCAGCCCAGTGAGTAAAACGGCAAGAAGAAAAGAAAAATTAAACAAAAAAAATTACATGCAAAATATTTATGTTTAGGGATGTGCAGAAAGAAAAAATTACTCACCTTAGTAATGTTGTTTCTTCTAATGGAGTCTTGCTGTATTCTGACTATTGCAGTGATATCCAACCTTTGAACTGCCCCGGAGAGGAAAGAGTTAACTTTCCATGCAAGGCATGGAACGCTGAGCTCGATTGAGACTCTGTCTGTTGTTGTTTAAACCCAAACCTCCAGATCTTTACGAGCTATACTCACTGGGTGTCCTGTGTGGAAACTGTAAACTTACGCTAGCCAATTGGATACTAAATATAATAAAAAGATTTTTTAGTTCCAAGGCAAAGACTCAAGTCAGGAACCCCCCAAAAAAAAAAAACACAACACACACACACAAATTAAGAGGGTGAGAAAAAGGGGGCACCTCTAGGGTGCCAACACTGTTGCTGCCCACCCACATCCCAAAACCCAGGTTCTGAGAGGGGAGGCGGGGGGGGAGGTCAGAATACAGCAAGACTCCATTAGAAGAAACAACATTACTAAGGTGAGTATTTTTCTTCAAACAACATGAAGTCTTGCTGTATTCTGACTATTGCAGACTACCAAGCAGTACCTCCATGGAGGAGGGACAGAACCTATTTAGGAATAGGCTCTGAAGCACTGCTGTGCCAAACCGAGCATCACTCCTAGCCTGGATATCCAGAGAGTAATGCTTGGTGAAAGTATGTACTGTTTTCCAGGTGGCTGCTTGACAAATCTCTAAGATAGGAATATCCCTGGCAGCAGTCAGGGAAGCAGCTGTACCTCTGGTAGAGTGAGCCCTCAGGCCTGAGGGTGGGATCCTACCTAATTTTTCATAGCAAAATTGTATACAAGAGACAATCCACCTGGCAATAGATCTCTTAGTGGCAGGTTTTCCCTTACCAACCTCACCATAAGTGAGGAACAGTTGGAGGGAGTCAAACCTGTGACCCTTGGTGCGCTCTATGTAGTAGCTAAGGGCCCTTTTCACATCCAAGCTGTGCAGCCTCCTCTCCCCAGAGGAGGAATGGTCAGTGAAGAAAACAGGAAGAGACACAGACTGGTTAAGGTGGAAATCTGAAACCACCTTAGGCAAAAACTTCCTATTAGTCCTGAGGACCACCTTATCTCTATGGAAAGAGATAAAATCAGGCTCCACTGACAGGGTCTGTAACTCACTTATGCGTCTGGCAGAAGTAATGGCTACCAAGGACACAGTTTTCCAAGTCAAGTACTTAAGCTCTGCTGAGGACAAAGGCTCAAAAGGGGGTTGCATAAGCTGAGCAATGCAAACATTAAGGTCCCAAGCAGGGGCAGGGTCCCTGAAGGGAGGATTGGTATGCAGCAATCCCTTGAAGAATTTACAGAAGACAGGATGAGCTGAAAGGGAAGAGTGCTTGCCTGCTGACAAGAAGGCAGAGACAGCAGCCAGATGCACTCTAAGTGTAGCTGGTCTGAGTCCCAAGCTATTGAGATGAACCATATAGTCAAGGACTGTAGGCAACCCAGCAGACTCTGGAGAAATATGCTTCCCAGAGCACCAAATAGTAAACCTTTTCCATTTTGAGTTGTAAGTCTTTCTGGTGGAAGGCTTTCGAGAAGCCTTTAAAATATCCAGAACACCTTAAGAGAGATGCAAATCAGCAAACTCTAACTCTTCAAGAGCCAGGCCTTGAGATTGAGAGATTTGAGATTCGATACCAGACCTCCCTGAGAACATGTTAACAGGTTGTAATTCCTGGGAAGAGACAGGGGAAGGTGGACTGCTAGGGACAGCAAGAGAGGGTACCAGGGCTGTCTGGCCCAGTCTGGAGCAATCAGAATCACTTTGCAGGGTTGAGACCTGATTTTGACTAGTACCTTGAACAGGAGAGGGAAGGGGAGAAAGCATACAGGAACTTCCCTTCCCAATTGAGAACTAGGGCATCCAGGGGGACTGAGCCCAACACTGGTGGCCTGCAGCAAAAAAGAGGAAGCTGGTGATTGTCTGGGGCTGCAAAAAGATCTATCTGTGGGGTGCCCCATCTGGACAAGATCACCTTCAAAATCGGGGGATCTAGGGACCATTCGTGATGGCCTTGAGATATTCTGCTGAGAGCATCTGCCAGGACATTGTCCTTCCCTGGGAGGTGCACTGCTATCAGAGAGGTATTCAGGGAATAGGCCAGAGACCACAACTTCATTGCCTCTGTGCGCAAGGCCGTAGACCGAGTGCCCCCTTGCTTGTTGATGTACCACATTGTGGTGGTATTGTCTGTCCTGATATGAACTACTTTGTTCTGAACAGACTTGGAAAAAGCTTGAAGTGCTAGAAACACTGCTCTAAGTTCTAAGAGATTAATGTGAAGCAGAGATTCTTGAGGTGACCACAACCCTTGGGTGGTCAGATCCCCCAAGTGGGCTCCCCAGCCCAAGAGGGAGGCATCTGTGGTAAGGATTAGAGAATGAGATTGAGTGACAAAGGGAACTCCTTTCCTTAGGTTGTCCTGATCCTGCCACCATTGCAAAGCCTGGATCAGGGTTCGAGTCACTGGGATTAGTTTGGTCAGAGAATCCTTTCTCTGGGACCAGAAGGCTCTTAAGTGGAACTGAATGTCCCTCATCTGAAATCTGTGCCTTGGACCACTGCTGTAGAGGCAGCCATGTGGCCCAGGAGCTGCAGAAAATGCCTTGCTGGTCGAGACACCTGGAGGGTGAATGAAGAGGCCAGTGTAACAAGGGTCCTTGCCCTGTCCAGGGGAAGGAAGGCTCTTGCCTTTATCGTATCCAGCTCTGCCTCTATGAAGGTAAGGAGCTGCACTGGCTCTAGAACTGACTTTGAAAGATTCAGAAGGAATCCTAGAGAAGTGAGCAGTTGCTGAGTTATCTGTAGGTGTGACTTGACTTGGTCTGGAGACTGACCTACTATGAGCCAGTTGTCCAGGTATGGAAAGATGGAGATCTTCTTTCTCCTTAGGAAAGCAACCACTACTGCCAGGCATTTTGTAAACACCCTTGGAGCTGAAGTTAGGCCAAAGGGCATTGCTCTGAATTAACAGTGGCCTGAGGGCAACTCGAACCCGAGGTACTTTCGGTGGGAGCTTCTGATGAGAATGTGGAAATAGGCATCCTTGAGGTCCAGGGAAACTAGCCAATCTCCTGGCCTTAGAGAGGGTAGAATTATTCCCAGAGTCACCATTTTGAACTTTGGCTTTAAAAGGTGCTTGTTTAAGTATCTGAGATCCAGGATGGGCCGCCAATCTCCTGTCTTTTTGGGAGTTAGGAAGTACCTGGAGTACAATCCTTTTCCCTTGTGTAGGGATGGAACCCTTTCTATGGCTCTCAGAGCCAAGAGGGAAGAGACCTCTGCCTCTAGGGCAAGTGCCTCTGAAGGATTTGCAGGTGGAAAGGATCTGGTTCTCATCTTGGGAAATTTTTTGAAGCTGAGAACCAGTCCCTGGCTTACTACTTCCAGGACCCATTTGTCTGATGTTAAAGACATCCAGTCCTGGACAAAGTAAGCCAGCCTGCCCCGTACAGGTGGTGGAGAATCGCCCCGGGCAAACCCATCAGGGTGCCTGTTTGGCAGGGGCTTTAGGCTGAGGGGTGGTAGCAGGCCTGCTTGTACCCCGTCTGCCTCTCTCTCTGAAGAACCCCCTCTGGGCAAAGGCGGAAGAGGAGGCCTGGGGCTTGGTAGAAAGGCCTATGAAAAGGCCTGCCCTGCCCCTGGAATGCTGCCTCTGGGGAGTGGCTTGCCTTTCCTTGGCTTGAGCACTCCTATAGGTGGTCCTGTATTCATCCATTTTCTTCATGTAGTTCTCTGTTTGCTCCCCAAACAGAGAATTACCAACAACAGGAAAATCCATGGCCTTAGTCTGGGTATCCTGAGACAGGCTAGTACATGTGAGCCAAGCCATCCTACGAAGGGCCACAGATGTAGCCATGACTCTAGATGAAACATCATTGGAGTCTACTGCAGCATGAAATTGCATCTTGGATGCCTCAATACCATCTGCAGCCACCTGCTCCAGCTCCTTGGCAAGCCGGCCAGGGACCTGTTTAGCTAGAGCCATTACAGTGTCCCATCTAGACTTCTGGTATCTAGCTGTATAGGCCATATAATTAGCCTGCCTGAGTCCCAAAGATGCTGCCATGTACTGTTTCTTTGCCATGGCATCAATCCTCCTGGAGTCCTTATCTGGGGGGTGTGAAGTCAAGGGCATATTTGCCTTATCACAGGCAACAGCCTGCACTACCCCAACATGGCTGCATTGCTGGGAAAGGAACTCCGTATCTGAGCCTGAAAGAGTATACCTCTTGTCCATTCTCTTGTCCACAGGAGTTATAGAATTAGGAGTCTTTAAAATTTTTGTCTGTTTCCCAAAAGATTTATGGAGGGGAATAGACAGCCTCCTGGACTCTGGGATGTCCATCATCTCAACATAATCAGGCTCCTCCTGATCCTCTACTGCTTCCTCCATAGGAAGCTGAAGAGTTTCAGCCACTTTTTGTAAAACATAAAATGGGAAGGGACTCAGAAAGCCTAGGAGGAGAAACCCCTGAAGGTCTGTCTGGGGAGATGTCCGGATCAATGGGCATCCAGACTTTCATAATCACCATCACTATCCTCATACCTCCTTCCTCCTCCTCGGTTCACAAAATCCTCCTAAATTATAATCCGGAACCGGGAACGACCGAACCGAGCCCTAACCGATGGTGCCGGTTCGGTCAGAACCGGGTTAGCGACTGAACAACCATCACTTTGGCTATTTCATCAGCGGTCGGAGAAAGAACTTGTGATCCGAACCGGCTGACTTATCCTTCTTTTCTTTTAACCGAACCGAACCTCAGAGTCGGTCTCCTTGCCCGAAGCAGTTTCGCCTGGTCAGAGGGCACTCCTTCTGGTTCGGTGGAACCGAACCGGCTGGCCATCCGGGTCAGCGGACATTTTGTCCTCCCTTTCCCTCAGCCTACCTACTCTGTTTTCCAGGGTAGCTGAGGGAAAATTTTTTCAAATCTGGCAGTCTGAATCGAGGTGGTCAAACCCCAGGCAATAAACACAGGTGGTGTGGGGGTCAGCCTTAGCAAAGGCTTCCCCACACACACTACAGTGTTGAAACCCAGTGGGCCCAGTTTTTCTCTTGGTTTTCTCAGACATGGCCAGTCCTAACTAAACTTACCCTTTTTCCGGCAATCCGCCAGGCAAGACACCCTTATCGGTTCCTGACCGTGTTACGGGTCGTGGAAAAAGAAGTAATGAAATCTGTTTTTTTAGAACCGATAAGGACCGGCTACCACACTCTAAAAGTAGAACAAACTTTTTTAAACAACCCTGATCGGTTCAAACCGAACCGATCCAACGTTTACAAGTTCCACACAGAGCAAACAATAATAAACCTATCTAGTACTCATGGTACCACAGACAGAGACTGAACCGACAGGTTAGATGGATAAATTCGGTTGAAACCGAGGAAAAAAAACAACACTTTAACTGACTAAATTGAACCGAGCAAAGGAGGAATCTCCGGAGCGACTGTTCAGTGAGGCGGAGTAAAGAATCTGGCGGTTTGGGTTTAAACAACAACAGACAGAGTCTCAACCGAGCTCGAGCTCAGCGTTCCATGCCTTGCATGGAAAGTAAACTCCTTCCTCTCCGGGGCAGTTCAAAGGTTGGATATCACTGTAACAGTCAGAATACAGCAAGACTTCATGTTGTTTGAAGGGGGGTTTCGGTCACAGAGAGTGGCATATATGTGTTTTTTTGACTACTGAGGCACTGTAGGTGTCGCCGCTGTGAGGAGACGCCGGGCGAATGTGCAATCATCCGTTGAGAATCCACTCGGCTGCTCGCTGTGTCAGAAAGTGGCAGTATCGGCACAATGACATGCCAGCTGTGCAGAGGCGGGTCTCTTTGAAGTAGTGCACATTGCAGCAATATGGCACTATAAGGACACAGCTCTGAGAGGCTCTTAAACAACCAGGTTGCTGTAAATTTTTTGCCATTTTATAAGCACATTTATTAACCATCAGATCAACCCTCTCCAACTGGGTACTGGAAGCCCCTGAATAGACCAAATCCCCATAATCCATGACGGGGATGATCACAGAATGTACCACTTGCAACCTGACGTCTAGAGTCATGTTGCTTCTTAGTCTATATAAAAGGCCCAGTCTCCTACCTAGGTTATTCAATATTTCATCAAGGTGCTCATTCCATTTAAGCGTATGGTCCAGCCACATCCCCAAGTATTTATACTTGAGAACCTGTTGGATTTTTACCCTTTCCAAGGTGGTCAGGAGCAGATCTTGTTGATTTCCATCTGGTTTATCCCCAAAAAGAACTGATTGAGTTTTAGTATCATTAAGAACCAAGAGATTGGCAGCAAAAAATGTTTGCACTTGGTTAAAAGCCCATTGCAATCTCTCATTAATCATAACAGAATCCCCTTCAACATAGATGATGGTGTCATCTGCATAAGGATTACACCCAACGTCATCATCATCAAATTTCAAATTATTAATGTATATACTGAACAGTCACACCGGAATCCATTTTGACCATACTGGATTTATAAGATCCAATTTCAACATATTGTTTTCTATTATCAAGATAAGAATCAAACCAACTAAGAGCTGGTCCCGACAATCCAGTATCCTGGAGCCTGGACAGGAGAACGTGATGGTTCAAGGTGTCAAACGCCTTGGACAAATCTATGAACAAGGCTCCCACCATCATTCTCCTGTCCACGCTCTCCTGGATATCACTAACCACCTTAATCAAAGCAGTTTGGGTACTATGTTGAGCTCTAAACCCAGACTGTTAAGTGCACATTTTATTTTGAGACTCCAGATATTGCTTTGATTGTCTGGCTACTATCTTCTCAAAAACTTTAGAAACCTGAAACAATAGGGAAATGGGGCGATAGATAATTACCCAATTCATCCCTGTTTCCAGATTTGAATATTGGCTTAACCCAGGCGACCTTCCAATTTTCTGGGTATTCTCCAGTATTGATGGAAAGATTAAACATTTGAGACAAAGGATAAGCCAAGCAGAGGGCTGCATATTTTAGCAACCTTGTTGGAATTTGATCTGGTCCTTTGGCTTTAGTGATATTTAAGTTTAACAGTTCATCCCTTACCTCATCTGCAGGGATATGACTGAACTCAAAAGTGTCAGTATTCAAACTTGAGTATTCATCCTTAGTTTTCTCAACAGACTATCATTGTGGCCTCCTAGAAGCAGATCCTATTTTACTAAAATAATTACTAAAGGTATTTATCAAATCCCACTCCTAATGGAATGGAACAACCATCAGATTGAATATTACTCACCACTGAGGAACTATTCCTACCCATCAAATCTGTCATGGTTTTCCAAAACATCCTCGGATTACGTTTGGAATTTAGATCCCCACTAGATCCAAAATATTTTTGCTTTGCCTCTTTGATTGCCAGGGTATACGCATTTCTTAAATGCCTGTATACATAAGTGGTATGGGTGAAAGGCATGCAGGCTGCCACTAGTACGTCCGCTACCCTATTAGAAACCCCAAACCTGGCGATGGCTATGTCCTCAGGAGCCACTCATGCAGATGGAGGGATCTGAGGTTTGGATGGACCAAGGTCCCCTGATCCTGGGTCAGCAGGTTCCTGCCAAGAGGCAGGGGAATTGGAGGCTCCTCCGCCAGCTGCTGAAACAGAGGGAACCATATCTGGCAAGGCCAGAATGGAGCTACCAGGATCATGCTGGCCCCTTACATCTGTAGTTTGAGCAGCACCCTCTATATCAATGGAAACGTAGAGAATGCATACAGAAACCTCGTTCTCCAAGAGAGGGACAACACATCTCGCCAGACAACGCCAAGCCCTGGATCTAGCGAGCAAAAACTGGCAGTTTTGTGTTGTTTGGGGACGCAAAAAGGTCCAACTCTGGGCAACACCATCTGTCAAACAGATCTTCTGCCACGGATGAGAGAAGCTCCCATTCGTGCATGCCTGACTGAGTCCTGCTGAGTCTGTCCGCAAGAGTGTTTAGCACACCTGGCACATGAACCACAGAGAGAAACAGGCTGTGGTCCTGAGCCCAATACCACACTCGCATTGCTTCCCAGCAAAAGGGATACAAGTGTGTCCTGCCCTGCTTACTGATGTAGTAGACAACACTTAGATTGTCCTACTGTACCAGAAGTAGGCCTGGGGCTAGGTGCTCCGGAAATGCCTGCATGACGAAGAGCACTGCCCTCATCTCCAGGACACTGATATGCAGGGCGGCTTCCCACTGGGACTAGGAGCCCTGGGTTTGAAAGGGACCCAGGTATGCCCCGTAGCCAGACTCAAAGCATCTGTGGTCATGATCTGATTTGGGAAGGAGAATTGGAAGGGGACCATTGAAGAAGATTCAAGGGGTCCATCCAACACTGCAATGCTCTGCATACTGGAGAGCAGACCAGGACTAGATGGTGCAGCTCATCTAGACGTTGATCCCACTGCACTCTGAATTCACTGACGGGTATGGATGTGGAGCCTGGCTAGTGGAACAGTGGGAACAGCCGCAGCCATTAGGCCCAGGAGCCTGAGGGAGGGAGGCCCTATGGTGGAGGCATTCAGAAGGGGCCTAAAGACCCATCTTTTTTAATTTAACCTACCGAACTGACGTATTTTAAACTGTATTTGAAAAAATCTCTTGAATTTTATAGAATGTGTCTGTGATTCAACTGTAACCCTATTGATGGTTTTATGTACGGCGCCCAGAGCCCCAGGGGTTGGGCACCTAAGAAATAAACTTTTATTTACTCACTTACTTACTGTCTGGCAGGAATGTACCAACTCTGAGCAACCTCCTGAGCTTGAGCAATAAGACATTCTGCCCTGTTTTGGGGCAAGAAGGCCTTCGCCTGCTCTGAATCCAGGATCGCCCAATGTACTGTAATCTTTGGGACGGTATTAGAGCACACTTGGGCAGGTTGACCGTGATGCCCCGAGACTGAAAGAGCTGGAGGGTACATTCCAGAGTCAGCAACAGCTGTTCCCTGGATGGGGCCTTTAGAAGCCAGTCGTCCAGGTAAGGAAAGACATACAGACCCTCCGTTCTGAGGGTTGCTGTGACTGCTGCTAAGCATGTGGTAAAGACACATGGTACAGAAGATAAGCCAAAGGGTAATACCCTGAACTGGTAATGCACCCCCTGAAAGGCAAAGCAGAGAAACCTCCTGTGAGGAGGAAAAACTGCAATGTACAGGTAGGCATCCTACATATCCAGGGAGCAGAGCCAGTCGCTGGTTTTGAGGAGGGGCAAAAGACCCGCTAAAGTTACCATCCAAAACATTTTGTACTGGACGAAGATTGAGGTCTTTGAGATCTAGAATAGGCTTCAGATTTCCCGTTTTCTTGGGAACCAGGAAGAATCTGGAATAGAACCCCTGGTTTCTCTGTTGCTTTGGCTCGAATTCTATCGCCTGCTTGCATAGAAGAGTCTATACTTCCTCCCGAAGAACGGGTAAACAAGTCAAGGGGTAATTTGCGGTGGCGAAGGGGTGTCCGGAGGTTGCTGAACAAGCTCCAGTGTATGACCACTCTCTATGATCTGCAGGATCCAGGCATCTGACGTTATGGTTCTCCACTGACTCAAATGGAGGGAGAATGACGTCTGACCACCACCTCCTGGGCCAGAGGAGGGGGTTCTGGCAAGGAGTTCTACAACGCCTGACTGCCACTCCAGCCTGGGAGCGGGCAGGCAAGAAGGACTGGGCTCTACGCTTTCCCTGGGGATGAGAACCTGAGCCTTGCCTGTTAGTCTGCCTACGAAAAGCAGAATGCCCCTACCACGCTGCTCAGTGTGGTAGAGGGAGTGGACGGACTTAAGACCCGTGCCAGAGGAGTGCATATCATTAATGAGGTCCTGGACATCTGGGCCAATAGGTTTAGTGCTATTAAAAGGGGCATTCAGCACTTTATGTTGCACATCAGCAGTGAACCCAGAATCTGTGAGCCAAGAGTGTCTATGTAGACAGATGCCAGTGGCAGCCACCCTGGCAACTGTATCAGATAAGTCATAGATGACTCTAAGGAGATGCTTGCCAACATCCTCCGCAGTTTGAAAGCACTGAAGCAACTGTTTCTGGGTACCATCCGTAAAGGCTTGGACAGCAGTCTTGCCCTCCCTCCAGTTGGTGTTCTGGAATTTAACCATGTGGGACAGATAGCTGGCAATCCTCAAATGTAGTGTGGAGGAAGTGTACACCCTTTTGCCCCAGAGATCAATCCTCCGAGACTCCTTCTCTGGGGGCAGGGAGTTAAGGTGTTTGGGCACTTTAGACCTGTCATGGGTCATTCCAGACCCATAACGACAGCTGCTCCACCCGATTCTCAGGGCATGAGACTGTCGACCTCCAGGTCTTGATGACTACGGGGTCAGTCTCGGCTTGGGTAGCAAAGTATGGGAGGCCTTGAGGGGCACTGTAGAGTTAATCAGCTCTACGGGGCATAGCTGGCACCATGTCTGGTCTGTGCCAGGTTGCGTAGTAGCATTCTTAAGTGCTGGATGCATGGGAGGAATAATTTTGGGGGTGAGTCTGGAATCTCCAGGTAGTTCACCAGATCCTTTCTGATGGCATCCTCCTCCTCTGTCTGGAACGCCATTGTGGAAGACAGTTGCTTCATAATATTAAAGAAGGTAGCATCCTCAGATCGGGACCTGGGGTGTGCTTGACTGATTCTTATCTGACTGAAGAGGCCATAGACTTGTCAGAAGTATAGTACTGGTCCTCTTCCTCTGCGAGGATGAGGTCAGGCTGATACTCCTCCTCGACATCAACCTCTTCCTCAGGGTCCGTCAATGGTCCCTGAGCAGGTTCCCGGGGTCGACGAATGGGTGTCGACAACATGGGTTTCAATGGCGCTGGCGACGAAGGCCTGTTAAAGGCAGCAAACTGCTGGGCTATAACATTAGTGAAGCAGACAAGAACTTTGTTCAAGTCCATAGTCACTGGAGGAGTTAAAGGCACCATGGCCGAAGAACCAGACTGTAGGCCCGACGACCCCGTAGTCCTCAGAGAGGAAGGGGCAGGTCCCGAAGGGGTGGACGTCGACGACATACCCGTCGCTGATGGAGGAGATGCTGTCGACCCAGAGGTGGACAGCCTCACGCCCTGAGAAACGGGCAGAGCAACTGTCGGTATGGGTCTGGAGTGAACAGGACCTGGACAGCAGGTCTCTCTTCATCGGGCAGCCAGATTCGAAGAGCCCCCCCAATGGAGAGGAGGTCAACGGGGAATGGGACGGCCACCGAGGGGGGGGGAGAGACTGTCATGATTCCAGTCTTTTTTTATGACTTTTCCCCAAAGACTTGCCTTTGACCTGGGAGGCCTTGAAGCTCTTAGATCTGGAGAGTGACTGTGTGGCTGGTGCCCCGGAAGACCCCTGCTCAGAGCTGGCTACCTGCTGATCCATGAAGATTTTTAGAGCTTTTCTTCATCGCTGAAGGGTGGTTTGGTTAAACTGCTGGCAGAGCTCACAATCCAAGGCACTGTGATCAGGCCCAAGACAGCAGACACACACAGCGTTCATCACTGGAGGCAATGTTCTTTCTTCTGTGGCAGCGACAGAAGAGAGAAGACGATGGATTCACTCTCGACATAAAAGAAAAGAAGGAAAAAAAAAAAACTCTGAAAGAGATTTGTGAGAGTTGTAGAAAAAAAGCCCATAGGCAAAAAAAGGCATGAACACTGTGATGGCTCTTCCGCGGTGACTGTGCCTGCGCATCAACGACGGGAAACTGAGGAGGGAGCAGGGCCACCCATGCCTATATAGGGTTGGTGACGTCCGCGGACGTCGACGGCATAGGTGGCTCCAGTTTTACTGCTGAAAATCTTCCGTGTGGATTCCCCATTCACCGACGGTGAAGTTACTATGGTGGTAACTGATGACTGAGATACCCCCAAAGAAGATCTATATGTACCTCACAGGCATAAACAAGGTGCAGGAGGGGAGTCTCTTTTACAACAGCAGGAGCACCGGGGAGAGTTTAAGAGGAATGTGAGGAAATACTTTACAGAAAGGGAGGTGGACGCCTGGAAGCCTGCCAGAAGCGGTGGCAAGGGAGAAGACAGTGGGGAGCTTCAAATATGCATGAGATAGGCACATGGGTATTATAATTAGAGGTGAGGGAGGAACACCTGTGACCAAATAGGGTCCAGGGTGCATTAATAGGCAGGGAAAATAGGGAAGATTAGATGGGTCCATCAGTCCTTTTCTGCTGACAAATACTGTGTTTCTATGTAGGAAGAATGCTGGTAGCACCAAGGATTAGTTAGTACATAACGCCAACACCACCTTTGGCAAAAACCTAGGGTGTGTATGGAGAACCTACCCATCCTTATGGAATACCATGTATGGAAAAATCAATCACCAGGGCTTGTAGTTCTAAGACTGTGTGAGCTGAAGTGATAGCTAATAGGAAAATTGTTTTCCAGGTGAGGAATTTCAAGACACATGTGGCAGCTAACTCAAAAGAGTGATATGGCAGCTTTTTTAGTGCTAAATTAAGGCCCCAATTAACCACTTTTTTTTCCACTGGTAGCCTCAAGTAGGCAAGCAGTATCCCTCTGAGAAACATCTTGAAGAGAGGCAATTGTGCCATCTGAAGCCCTTTCACCAACTTGTTATATGCCGAGATAGCTGACAAATGCCCTTTTGTAGGTAGTATTGCAGGCCAGATTTAGAAATGTCCAGAAGATATTCTAGAACCTGGTCAGACAGACACGTGAAGGGGTCAAGGGACTTACTTCCACACCAAATGGAAAACCACTTCCACTTGGTGCCATAGACATTTTCATAGGATGCATACGAGTTAAGAGTGCTACGCCATTAAAGACTCACCAACTGACATCTGTTGGACTGTTTACCCAAATATCTGTCCAGTGCCATCCTGAAAGATATCATATTAGGACTATGGCCAATATCCTCTGGAAGTGCATTCCATATGGATACTATCCATTGGTTTAACCACTGTCCCCTTTTGTTTGTTCTGTACATCTCCCCTTTTAGCTGATGAATTTTCGACAATCACTCCCAGTTTTGTATCATCCGTGAATCTGCAAATCCACAATGAATCTGATGTTCCCATTGAGGTTACATATATATTAAAAAGTGTTGGCCCTAGCACTGATCCCTGACCCCATTCACGTGCCAGAAAGTGTTACTGTGCTTCTTGGCCCCAGTGTCATTTAGGAAAGGGGCAAGAAACTGAAAAATGCTAGTAGCTCTAGCCGAAGATCAAAGCTCAGGCAGCCGCTGATGCTGGTGTTTGGCTCAAACAGGGGCCGAAGGAAAGCTCCGGACATCTGGAGTGGATGGGAAGGGTCATGTATGTTTGTACGTTATTTTGTTATAATGTGGAGCAAGCGGATGGGGTAGAAAGTTGGGACTCACTGAACACCAGGAATAGACTAGTTTTAAATTATTTCAAAACATAAACTATTTTTTTGATAATTAGGAGACTCTGACTTTGGCTGTAAGGCAGCGAGAGGCTGAACCAGTCATCGAATGATGGGATGATTATTTAAGTCAGCGTTATTTAACATGTTGGAGTGTGGCATCAGTCTTGCAAACAAATGTGTGGGGGAGCCATTTGCTACAGTTATAGTTAACTGCATGCTGTATCGGGAGTCTGTGACATCACAGTTTTAAAGCTTGACACGCGACGACTCCCAATACAAGAAAAGAGTCTGCGATGCCAATCGTAATTTCAAAAATAGAAAGGAACCTACAAATTACTATTTTAACCATTTATTCCATAAAAGGCATACAAAGGGTATTGTTTCATATTTATTATTTATTTAACCAGCAAGAACTTCAGAAATTCATTTCCTATCTTCTTTAAGGAGGACTTTCTATATCAGGGATTTGTTGGAAGGCATATAGTACAATCTGTCCACTGCAGCCCTGCCAGAAAGATCAGTGCTCTAAATTTCTGGAGTAGGAGCACAGCAGTTTTGTGTTGCTGCGTGACATAAAAATGTCCATCTTTCCCAGTAATCAAATAGTGCCTGCACCACATCTTCTGCAAGAGACTATTTGTGTGGGTTTGCCACTGTTCAACTCCATCTGCCCAGAGATTCTTCACCGCTGGGAGAGGAGTGGTTAAATCTGAACTTTGTGTTCCACTGACCACTCTCAAACTCTCTTTGTCCACTTTGCTGAGGAAGAACATATCTGTTGTCCATTTTGAGATGAACTACTTTGTTACAGACCTCGTCCAACAGGGCCTAAAGACAATATAGTAGAGCTTTCATCTCTAACACATGAAAAACTGCCATCTCTGGCTTGACCCAGTTTTGCAACAAGGATTTACCACATCCTCTGTGAGAGATCACTTGTGTGGGTCTACCACAATTCAGCTGTGACTGTTAGGACATTTTCCACTTCCGATAGATGTGGAGCCTGAATCAGCACATTGGCCTCTTGAATCTACTCTCAAACTCTCATTGCTTCCCTGCATCGAAGGGGCTCGAGCCTTGCACCCAGGGACCAGGGGTAGACTCAAGCCCCGTCATGCACAAGTCTTGGAAGCCCTAAATAAATTAAAGGTGGACAAGGCTATGGGGCCAGATGAGATTCACACAAGAGTTCTCAAGGAAATGGGGAGTGTGATAGCGGCGCCCCTGGTGGAGCTCCTCACCAAATCACTGGAAAGCGGGACAATGCCTGAAGACTGGAACAGGGCAACAGTGGTCGCACTTCACAAATCAGGTAGCAGTGAGAAGGCTGGAAATTACCGTCCAGTGAGCATCACACTGGTGGTAGGAAAACTGATGGAGACACTGCTCAAGCAAAGAATAGTACCTCATCTGGAATCCAGCAGGCAACAGGATCCAAAACAGCACGGTTTCATGGCTGGAAAGTCGTGCCAGACAAACCCGCTGACTTTTTGACTGGGTACGAAGGTAGGGGACTGGGGGGCAGTGGATGTGGTCTATCTGGACTTTAGTAAGGCCTTCACTCGGTTCCACAGAAGGCTGGTAAAGAAGCTGGACCACATCAGCGTATGTAAGGAAGTGGTGGCTGGGTGAGCAACTCCGCTGAAGGGAAGAACACAACGGGTGCAGGTAAATGGAGTGGTATCCTGGGAGAGAAGTGACTAGTGGAGTGCCTCAGGGTCGGTGCTGGGGCCCCCCTGGCCAATGGGTGGCTCACAGCTGACATTGGTAATGGATTGTAAGGGAAGGTGTGTCTGTTTGCAGATGACACCAAGATATGCAACAGAGTGGACACCCCAGAAGGAGTCAAGAGCATGGAATCAGACTTGGGGAAACTCGAGGAGCAGTCAGACACCTGGCAGTTCAAGTTCAACGCCAAAAAGTGCAAGGTCATGCACTTAAGCAAGGGAAACCCCAAGGTGGGATACTACCTGGGAGGGAAGCAGCTGGCATGCACTAACCAGGAGCGAGACCTAGGAGTCATTATATCAGATGACTTAAGGTGGGGAGCAGTGCGAAAAGGTGGTGCTAAAGGCCAGTGGTATACTGGGCAGCATAGGGAGGGGAATCACGAGTCGCACAAGGGAGGAGGTGCGCCACTTGATGGCACTGGTGCGCCCCCACCAGGAGTACTGCATACAGTTCTGGAGGCCGCACCTTAGGAAAAACATTAACAGGACTGAGACAGTGCAGAGGAGAGCCACAAAAATGAATCAGGGTCTGCATCAAATGGCATATGAGGATAGGCTGAGGGAGCTCAACATATACTCCCTGGACCAAAGGAGGGAGATGGGCGACATGATTGAGACATTCAAGTATATCAAGCGTATAAATAAGGTAGGGCTACAGGAGCTCCTTCAGGAGAAGAAAAGCGTCAGAACTAGAGGACACAATATGAGGCTCAAGGTTGGGCGATTCAGGAGCAATGTTAGGAAGTTCTTCACTGAGAGGCTGGTCAACCCATGGAATTGCCTGCCCCGGGAAGTGGCGGAGGCCAAAACGGTAAACAGGCTCAAAAACACCTGGGACAGGAACAAATTTATAATTTCACAGAAAGGATAGAAGAGGGGGGTAGTTACCCATATCGGGCAGACTAGATGGATCTTACAGTCCCCTTCTGCCATCAATTTCTGTTATGTTTCTAGTATAGCAGTGCATTCTGCCCTGCTTGTTGAGGTAGAACATGACACATCAGTTGTCTTGACTACAGATGTACTACCTAGTAGTGGACTACGTCTGGCAGGGCTTACAGAACATTCAGGACTGCCCTATTTTCCAGCACATATGTGAAGATGCTCTCCAACCAAAACAGGATACATCTTATCTGACGGCGAGGCTGATCAGCCTCCGGAATCTAATGTGGAGCATGACCATTTCTTTTTATAGTTCCACTCAGAAAACTGGATTCTCGCAAGTCTATCCTCGCGATCCCACCTAGACACTGACGAACAGTCCAGACAACAGAAGTGGGGGTCCTAAGAAGGAGAAAAAAAAAAAAAAAAGAAAGAAAAAAAGAGAGAACTACATGACAAACTAGACAAGAATGCTTTCTGAAGTTCTGATCTCTGACTAGGTCAGTGTAGCGCTTCATTGGCAAGAAGAAAGGAACTGAGACGGTTGGAAACAGTGCCACTCTATATGTGCATGATGTATGTCATTGCAACAACCAATATCCCCAAATGCTCTGGTCCCTGAGAGGTCCTAATGCCTCCAGTCCTAAAACCAAAGAGTGTGGCTCTACGGAGACTAACTCTGGAAAGATAAAAAGCTTTAATTTTATTTACTCGCTTGACAGAATAGGTTCAAAATACATGGCGTGATATATTTGAGACTACACCAGTGCTTCTCAAGCATAAAAACCTGATGGCCTCAAATTGTGGCACCCAGAATTTACTGCGGGCCAGCCTTGTTTTACCCAACATCAAAACAACAAATTTATTTGTGCCTAGTACAGTAAATAAAATGTCTGCTTCTTTTTCACTTTAACTTTTCTCTCTTTTTTTTTTGACAGTAAGAAGAGGTCAGCTCCCTTACATTTCAATAGGTGCTCTTCAAACACCTAGCTGGTCAGATAAAATTATACTGTTGGCCTTATATGAGTTAGCAAAGGACTAAGTCAAGACACAGTATCTCGGCAACTGGTAAACCAATAACAAATGCTGCACAACTCCGGCCAGTTTAGCCCTTGAAGAAGCAGTGGGTTGCTGATGTGAAAATAGTGGTTACTCACCTGTACCCATAGTTCTCTGATTTGTATTCAGTTCACATCCCCACTTAGGCAGTTCCACTGGTGGCACCAGAGGTCTTTAAGCTTGGCTTCTCCCACCACTCATGGTGTCATCCTCCAGCTTCTCCCCATCTTACTTCAGATCTTTTTACACTGGAATCAAGGATCAGTGAGTCACTAGCCAGAGGAGGTCAGGTGGGTGGTCTGGATGTAAAATGAATACCAATCATGGAAAGTACAGTTACGTAGGAACTTACCGTAACAGTAGATCTTCGAGAGAGGTTCCTTCAGTAGGTTATCACATATAGGACTAGCGCCACCTGGCGTCTGGGCCGCATGGCAGACTTTTCTAGCAGTACCTGACGGGGGACCACGCACCCAACGTCACGTGACTGACGTCAGCATGACCATATATAGTGGGCGGTCCCCATGCCCGCCCTCCAGTTCTCCAGCCGGAGCCTGGAAGAGGCCTGATAGCAGGAGTAAACAGGATTTGGAATCCCTGTATATAAAGAAAAAGGGGGAAGGAGGGAAAAATATGACCTACTGAAGGAACCTCTCTTGAAGATCTACTGTTACGGTAAGTTCCTACGTAACTGTACTATCTTACTTCGAGAGGGTTCCTTCAGTAGGTCATCACATACAGGACTGAATCCCAAGCAGTCCGTCAGAGGAGAGGCCGAGAGAAACAAGGGAGGGGGAGAGAAAAACTCCAACAAAACTGTGAAATAGAATGGACCCAGCCCTAGGACAGAAGACCCTGCAGCACAGCTAGGCCAAAACCTGCCCTCCACCTAGAAGCAATGTCCAGACTGTAGTGTTTGATAAAGGTATGGACAGAACTCCAAGTTGCTGCAGGGCAGATTATCAGCTGCAGAAACGTTCCGCAAAAATGCAGTGGAAACAGCCATGCCCCTGGTAGAGTGACCTCTGATGGGACCTGGCAGAGGGTTGTCATATTTTTGGTAACAGTAACGAATACAGTTACCTAACCAATTGGAAAGGCACTGCTTAGAAACAGCTTTGTCCGCCAACCTGGGGGCAAAGGAAATAAAAAGCTGATCACTGTTACGGATATCCTTTGTTCGGTGTGTGTAACACTGAAGGATCCAATGGACATCCATGGTGTGCAGGAGTTCTTCACCTCTGTTCACAGGGGACAGAAAGAAAACTGGAAGCTCCACTGATTGGTTCAGTGTGACTTCCGACACTACCTTGGGTAAAAACTTAGGATTTGTCCTAAGGACCGCCCAGTCCCAGTGGAAAGTTTGGTAAGGCTCTTTACATACTAGAGCCTGAAGCTCTGAAATCCTTCAAGCTGAAGTAACAGCAACCAAAAATAACGTGTTCCAAGAAAGGAAGCATAAATCACAGCTCATCGTTGGTTCAAAAGAAGGGAGAGTAAGCTTCAACACAAAATTCAAATCCCAAGGGGGTGTAGGGCTGCGGATGGGGGGGTTTCAGATGGAGAACCCCTTTCAAAAAGGTTTTCGAGACTTCCAACGGAGCCACGGGTTTACCATCCACCAGCTCGTGGTATGCCGAAATTGCCGAAAGGTGGACCTTCAAAGAAGAATACGACAGACCTGAATCTGAAAGATGGAGGACATATTTCATGACTTGCGGGGCAGAACAAGAAAATGGGTTCCAATCTTTGGAAGTCGCCCAAATAGAAAAATGTTTCCACTTCATAGCATAAGTGGAATGGGTAGAGGGCTTTCGTGCCTCTACTAAGATCTGAGTAACTTGAGAGGAAACCCCAAAGTGAGAAACCACTATGTCTACAGGAGCCACGCTTGAAGATGCAGTGTCTTGAGCTGCGGGTGAACCAGACGACCTTGATCCTGGGTTAAGAGGTCGTGAGTCACTGGAAGTGGAACCGGTGGTTCTCTCGCTAACTGTTGCAGCAGCGGGAACCAAATCTGTCTCAGCCAGAGAGGGGCGATGAGAATCATCCGCGTCTTCTTTTCCTGAAACTTTAGGAGAACCCTCTCGAGAATGGGAAACGGAGGGAAGGCGCAAAAAATCCCTGTCCAAGAGAGACAGCGCGTCGTACCAGAAAGCACCATGCCCTAGAATGAGCGAGCAAAAACTGGGAAGTTCTTCGCTGGAGTGGGAGGCGAAGAGGTTGAGTTCCAGACACCCCCACCTTAGGAAGGGAGACTCTGCCACTTCCTGATTTAGTTCCCATTCGTGACTTAGGGTCCGAGACCTGCAGAGACTGTCTGGCAGGCCATTTTGAATGCCTGGAACATGCACGGCAACTAGGACCAGATTGTGCTGGACCACCCAGTTCCACACCCGCATCGCCTCCCTGCACAGGGGATACGAGCGACTTCCTCCTTGTTTGTTGATGTACCAAACTACTGACATATTGCCCGTCTGGACAAACAGTGATCACTTGGGAAGAAGGGTCTGGAAGGAGTACAAGACTGCCCTCATCTCCAGAACACTGATGTGTAATGATGCTTCCAAGCTGGACTACAGCCCTTGTGCTTGGTGCTCCCCAAGATGTGCCCCCCATCCCATATTCGATGCATCTGTAGTCAGGGCTGCAGAGGGGGCTGGGCTCCTGAAAGGAAGACCCAAGGAAAGATTGCAGGGGTTCCTCCACCATAGCAATTCTTTCTGAACTGCCAACGACACCAGGATCGGATGGTCCAGGTCGTCCAGGAGTTGATCCCACTGCACCCGCAAGGACCACTGAGTAACTCATGTGGAGCCTCGCCAGGGGAACAGTAGTGATGGAGGCTGCCACCAGGCCGAGTAGGCGGAGGACCTCCAAGGCCGGGATGGTCCTGGTTGAAGCCACCAAAGAAGCCTGACGGACCAGGGTCTCCACCCTGTCTGGAGGAAGGAAGGCTCTGCATTGGACCATATCCAAAACCGCCCCAATGAATTGAGGTCTCTGGGATGGGACCAGGGATGACTTGGGGATACTGACAGTGATCCCCAGTTTGATGAAAAGGTCCACAGTAAAGGACAGACCCTCCAGAAAGGAAACCCTGGAAGGGGCCAAAAATCTCCAATCATCCAGGTAAGGGAAAACCGCAATACCCCGGTGGCGAAGAAAGGCCACCACCACCCCCAGACACTTGGTAAACACCTGAGGTGCCGAGGACAGACCAAAGGGGAGGGCCCGAAACTGGAAGTGCTCCCCTTGGAATAGGAACCGCAGGAATCGGTGGTGGCTGGGGAAGATCGGAATGTGCAGGTAAGCATCCTGCCATGTCCACAGCGCAAAGCCAATGGTTCTCCTGAAGAAGTGGAAGAAGGTTCTGGAGCGTCAGCATCCAGAACTTTTTGTACTCGACGAACAGGTTGAGACTGCTCAAGTCGAGGATGGGTCCCAAGTCTCCGGTCTTTTTTGGAACCAGGAAAATATGGGAGTAAAACCCCCTTCCTCTCTGCCGGAGGGGAACACACTCTATTGCTTCCTTGAGCAAGAGGTTTTGAATTTCTTCTTGAACGAGAAGAGCCTGATCCCTTGAGTAGGAAGAACATTTTGGAGGAGAGTCTGGTGAGAGTCTTTTCTTGGATAGCTATGGCTTCTAGTGCACTTGGGGTCTATAATCCTTATACGCTGTTCTGAAATTATTCTTGCCTCCTAGCGCCAGCCGGCATATAGCCTTAAGTATACAAGGGGTCTGTAGTTCTCGAATGTTGTTGCAATTATTTCTTACTGACCAGACCTAACCAGTATCCTAACCTTATATATTTATGTAACATAGAAACATAGACTTTGACAGCAGATAAGGATCACTTGGCCCACCCAGTCTGCCCATTTCCCTACCTACTGGATAAGCTGCAGATTCTAGTTAACCAACAGCCTACTTCCTGCAACCCCCCCACTATAATTGCCTTGTGTCTGTCCCATGCATGTTTGAATTCCCCCACTGTTTTAGACCCAACAACCTCCTCAGGAAGGCTGTTCCATGTATCCACCACTCTCTGTGGAAAAAAATCTCACATTACCCGAGCTGTCCCTCTATCTTTAAATTGTGACCCTTGTTCTTACACATCTCTTTTCTGAAAGATGCTACCTCCTGGACTTTGTTGATTCCCTGAGGTACTTGAACGCTTCTATCATGTCCCCCCATCCCTCCTTTTATCAAGAGTATACATATTAAGCTCTCTCAGTCTCTCTTCATATGGTTTCTGCTGCAGACCCTGTACCATTTAAGTTGCCCTCCTCTGGACTGCTTCCATCCTGTCTATGTCCTTGCTTAGATGAGGTCTCCAAAACTGCACACAGTACTCCAGATGGGGTCTCACCAACTGTCTGTACAGAGGGATAACCACTTCCCTTTTTCTACTTGTGATGCCCCTTCCTATGCATTCCAGTATCCCCCTGGCTCTCCTACTGACTTTTCACATTGCTTACCCACCTTTAGGTCATCTGATATGACTACCCCCAGGTCCCTTTCCATTTTTGTTGTTGTTAGTACCTCCCCTGCTATAGTGTACTCTTCTCCTGGGTTTTTGTTTCCCAGGTGCATTACTTTGCACTGAATCTAAGTTTCCATATGTCTGACCATTCCTCCAACCTTGCCAAGTCCCTTCTCATCCTTTCTACCCCCTTGTGTATCAACTCTGTTACAGATCTTTGTGTCATCTGCAAGAGGCATACCTTTCCTCCAGACCCTCTACAATGTCACCTATAAAGATGTTAAAGAGGACTGACTCAGTACTGAGCCCTGAGATACTCCACTAGTAACCCCTTCTTCGGAATGTGTTCCATTCACTATTACCTTTCATGGCCCTGTTGTGCAGCCAGTTTGTTACCTAGGCTACCACCCTGGGACCCACTCCCAGGCTGGCTAACTTGATTATTAAACTTTTGTGCAGGACTGTGTCAAATGCCTTACTAAAGTCTAGGTAGGCCATATCCACAGCCCCTCCCTGGTCTATTACTTGGTCACCCAGTCAAATAAATCAATTAGATTCGCCTGACATGACCTTCCTGCTGTAAATCCATGCTGCTTTCGGGTCCCAGCCCCGCTGGCCTCTAGGTACTCAACAATTCTTTTCTTCAGAAGTGATTCCATCATTTTCCTACCACTGAGGTCAAACTTACAGGTCTGTAGTTTCCTGCTTCTGCCTTGCTCCCACTTTTGTGAAGGGGAATCACATCTGCCTCCTCCAGTCCTCAAGTACCGCCCCATCCTGCCATGATCTGTTAAAAGCGTGGTCAGTGGTGTCACTAGGTCCTCCCTTAGTTCTTTTAGGATTCTGGGGTGAATCCCATCAGGCCCCATTGCTTTGTCCACCTTGAGTTTTAGGAGTTCTTTCAGGACTCTTTCTTCTATGAATGGACTGGTGTCAACCCCCTACCCAGAGTGCTTCTATTGTCTGGTTTAGGTAACTCCTCCTCATCTTCTTTTGTGAATACTGAGCAAAAGTATTCATTCAGTATCTCTGCCTTTTCATTGTCTCCCTCTGCCCACCTCCCCTCTCCTTTATTAATCTTCACTATCCCGCCCTTAACCTTTCTATGCTCCCTAATGTACCTATAAAAGGTTTTATCCCCTTCTTAACTGAGTTGGCTATTTTTTCCTCGGTTTGGGCCTTTGCTAGTCTGACTGCCTTCCCCACTTCTTTCTGCTTTAATTGATACAGTTCCCTGTCGTGCTCCTTCTGTGATTCCTTATACTTTTTGAATGCAGCCTTTTTCTCCTTAACCTTCCCTGCCACCTCTTTTGAGAACCATAGTGTTTTTTTACTCCACTTTGTTTTCTTTATTTGTTTCACACAAAGGCTTGTTGCCTCTATGATGGCAGTTTTGATTTTTCTCCATTATTCTTCCACCCCTCCTTTTTGGTCACTTGCTAGTGCATTTTTCAGGTATTCACCCATTTTGCCAAAGTCAGCCCTTCTAAAGTCCAGTATCCTTGTTTTTGTATAGCTTATCTCCATGGTTGTGCTCATTGTTAGCACACTGTGCAGTGGTCGCTTGTTCCCAGATGTCTACTGACTTCTAAATTTGTGATCCTCTCCATTTGAGAGTACCAGGTCTAATATTGCTCCCTCCGAGTGGGTTCCAACACTAGCTGTCCAAGTTTCGCCGCAGGGCATCGAAATGACCCTGCTTTGGATGTGGCTGCAGTCACATGTTATCCAGTTAACATCTGGCATATTCAGGTCCCCCATCAACAGTATCTCCCCTTTTTCAGCCATTTTGAGAATGTCCTCTATCATTTTGTTGTCCATTTCCTCCCCTTGAGACAGGGGTCTGTATACAACCTCTGCACGGACTGTGATGCCATTCCCTGTTCCCAAGGTGACCCAGAGTGCCTCTTGTCCTCCCCCTTTACTTTTTAGTTCTGTAGCTTTGATCCCTTCCCTTATGTATAGAGCTACTCCACCTCCTCTTTTACCTTCCCTGTCCCTTCTGTAGATTGTGTACCCTGGTATGTTGACATCCCAGTCATGGTTCTCGGTGTACCATGTTTCCGTGACTGCCACAATATCCAATTGTTCATCTTCCATCAGGGATACTAGCTCAAGAAGCTTGTTTCCATAGATACATAGATACATAGACAGTGTCGGCAGATAAGGGCCTATGGCCCACCCAGTCTGCCCATTTGAGCTTGTAAGTTCAGTTTATGTTTTCCTAGAAGTCTGTTGCCCCTTACCCCTGACCTCCAGAATTCCTTTATGTCTATCCCATGCATTCTTAAATCCTGTGATTGTTTTAGCCCCCACCACTTCCTCTGGCAGGGTGTTCCACTTGTCCACCACCCATTCAGTGAAGAAATTCTTCCTCATGTTTCCTCTGAATCGTCCCTCCTCCAACTTCATCCCATGCCCTCTAGTCCTGGAACATCTTTTCGCTAAAATAGAGTATTCCTGCACCCTGTTCCTCCCTGTGAGATACTTGTATATCTCTATCATATCCCCTCTCCTCCTCTCCTCCAGGAGTACATGTTCAGTTCCTTCAACCTGTCTTCATAGGACTTGTGATGCAATCCATGCACCATCTTTGTTGCCTCCTCTGAACCTTCTCTACCCTGTCTATGTCCTACGAGGTATGGTCTCCAGAACTGTACACTGTACTCCAGGTGGGGCCTCACTAGTGTCTTGTATAGGGAATTATGACCTCCTTTCCTGCTGGTGATGCCCCTGCCTATACATCCCAGCATCCTATTTGCTTTACCTGCTGCCTTGTCACACTGTTTACCTTGAGGTCATCAGAGATGATAACCCCAAGATCCCTTTCCTGCTTGGTGCATGCTATATCCTCACCCTCCAACTGATATATTGTGTCAGGTTTTGTGCCCCATATGCATTATCTTGCACTTTGCACTGAATTTCAACTGCCAAACCCCTGACCATTCTTCAAGTTTCTGCAGGTCCTTCTCATTCTGTCTACACCCTCTGGTGTCTACTCTGTTACAGAGCCTTGTGTCATCAGCGAACAGTGAAATTCTGCCTTCTAGGTCCTGTGCAATGTCACTGATGAAGATGTTGAATAGAACCGTCCCAGCACTGATCCCTGTGGTACCCCACTGGTCACTCTTCCCTCTGTGGAGTGACAGCCATTTACCACCACCCTCTGTGTCCTGCCACCCAGCCAGTTACCTACCCACACTACTGCCCTGCCCACACCCATATTCCCCAGTTTGTGTAATAGTCTTCTATGTAGCACAGTGTCAAAGGCCTTGCTGAAGTCCAGATAGGCCATGTCCACTGCCCTCCCCTGATCCACCTCCCTAGTCACCCAGTCAAAAAATTCTCAGACTACGGGCACTGGTACTCATTGCCCTCCATTTAATGTTGGCTTTATCCTTTTCCCCATCCCTGCTCTTATTGTCCTTGTCTATTTTCCATTTACCCCTGTCCTGCCCTGTGTTGAGCTCTGTACCTCAGTGTTTACCTTACTACCTGCCATGTTTTGTGGGGAGGCTTGAAATTTCTGCCTTTTATCAGCGCCCCTTATTAGTTTAAAAGTCCAAGGAAGCATGTAAACCTATCACCTAGGAGCCTGCTTCCTTCGTGGGACAGATGCAGACCATCATGCCAGTATAGACCTTTATCTCTCCAGGTGGACCCCCAGTCCCAAATGAAGCCAAAGCCCTGTGCTTTGCACCAGTTTTGCAACCATTCATTAAACTGTATGGTGTGTGCACTTAGCCTCACTCCTGCCATGGACTGGTAGCACCTCTGAGAAGGTTATCATGCTTGCTACCCGTCTGAGGCCCCTCCCCAACTCCACAAATTCATTCTGCACCGCACTGATATCATGCCTAGCTAGGTCATTTGTCCCAAGGTGGACTATGATATCTAGTTCCCTCTCCTGTGATGCTGCTTCTGCAATCCTGAGGATTCGCTTCCTGTCCCTCCAAGCCATGGCAAAAGGCAGGCACCTTACTTCCTTCTCTTCCTTTCCCAGTTTTACCCCCCTAACAATAGAGTCCCCTATCAGAAGCTGTTTCCTTCCCCTGTGGTGTCCCTTGCCACTCTTTTGTGGGTCTCCCTTGTGGATGTCCTCAGCATTCTTCTGGGTCTCCACTGAGGGTGCCATCATAGAGGAACCTTGCTCTGCCAGAATGGCATATGATTTGTGTAGAGGTACAACTAGAGGGCTTTGCCTCTGGTCCACCACCTGCACCCTCCCAGAACCCACTGTGGTCCAACTGCTCTTCATACTTGGCAACCTCTGAGGCAGTGGTTGTGGCAGTGGTGCTCTTGGAAGGGGAGGCTCTTAGTCCTTGCTAGTTCAGCCTGGAGGTGGGCAACCTCTCCTCAGAGCTGACAGTTGCCTGCAATAGATAGACAAAGCAGTTTCAGAATGTCTCCTGGAAAACTGCTGCCCCACAGCCAGTGCATTACACCACTCCCCACATGTCCTCTCCTTATAATATATAAATGTAATATATATATATATATATATATATATTTTTATTATTATTATTTGTGGTGTACCTACCCTTTTTGCACTGTGCTGGGTTATTATGATATGACAGTTCTGCCCCAAGACCTGTTGAGGAAGTGATGTCAGAACTGTGGCTATAAAGGAAATGCCACGCCTGGGGGTGGGTGTGGTGGGTGGTAGTAGTCCACAGCCACTGGTGACTGTTAGAAACAATCAAATACACAACTGCTCCACCACCCTGGTGAGTACTGCCCTTCATAGTAATTCAACTAACACCACAATTTACTAGACCACGGCTCCTGCACAAACCACCTACTGAGTCCAGGGATAAAATTAACTCACCTCAGCCAGCAGGACACTTTTAAATGTTGCAAAAATATCCCTCCAAATCCTAGGTCTCAACCTCAACAATCAAGCAAATTCAGTTGCATCTCACTCCCTCTGGTTATAAAATTACTACACTTTTAATGGAATCCTGCAATTCTCTGCTTAATGCCAATAAGGAAAAAAAAAAAGAAACTTTTTGTAGAAAGCGTAGCTCCCCTTCTTAACAAGTATTATGCCCTACCAGGTTTCCAGGTCCTAAATGGAGTTATAGTTTGTTCTTTGTAGTGTAGCAAGGTTCTCAGCTTCCAACAGACAAATCAAAGTCAGTGTGATGGGGCACTCAACAACTCAGTGTTGTGGCAGTGGTGTTGGGGCATTGCCCATATTGTATACTGTAACTAATGTATGTCGCTTTGCATAACCTGTATCCATGTTTCAAACAGGTCCACCTTGAAAAAGAGCTCTGCTCAACAGTGACCACCTGTATAAATAAAGATTTGACTGATTGATTGATTGGTTGGTGGGATCTCCAGAAACTCTATAGTGTGTCCGGTGGACACCAGTTGCAGGACCCATGCATCGGAGGTTATACCCTGCCACTCCTGCGCGTGGCAAGTGAACCTCCCACCCACTGGCTCCTCGCCATGAGGCTAAGGAGGTGTCAAGGGAGTCAGGAGGTGGACCTCCTGAGCGTCTCTGGTGCTTGGAGGCAGGAGGAGTGCCGGAACCCGTGGCCTTGTGTTTCCCCTGGCATCAAGCCGGGGCCTGCTTCCTCTGCCTCCAGGTCCTTTTCCGAAAGGGCTGCTGCAGTTGTTGAGTGCCCCATCAGTACATGTGCCTCACTGCGAGGCCTGTATCCCTGAGGTCAGTGATGATGTCTTTGGTGTCACCACCAAAAGGCTCCCAAGCCCTGGAAGGGAGCGTCATGAATCGCAGACTGAACCTCACTGGCGAGGCCAAAAATGTAAAGCCAGGCATGCCGTCTTAAAGCAACAGCCATCGCCGAGGCGTGGGCTACAGAGTCAACGGAGCTGTATGTAGCCAGGAGAGCATGCCTACAAGAAAAACGTGAGAGGCGGAGATCCTTGGCGAGCTCCTCCTTGAGGCTCGAAGGGCCCATAACCTGGACTCAGGCCTCCAGCCTGGCCAAAGTAGCCTTCTGGTGTGACACCACATGGGCCACATAGTTTAGGGACTAGAGTGCACATGTGATTGAAGAACAGACCTTTCTACCAAACTGGTCCATCTGCCTCGACTCCTTAACTGGAGGAGATTTGCTCAGGTGCTTGGGTGCAGACAAGTGATTATGAGCAGCCGAAATAATGACGGAGTCCGCCTTCGGATGTGCACTGAGAAGAACAAGTTACTCACCAATAACAGTAGTTCTAGGAGTGGTATATGTTTTTCATCCACACTTACTGGCATGTCCCTTTCCCTTTAAATTTTGCTGGAAGTCTTCAAGTTGGCTCCTCCCACCCACCCGGGTGGTATATACCTCGGCTCCGCCTCGTGATAAAAGATCTTGGCCCACTGGAAGCCAGGTGTGTGCATCCGCAGCTAGGGAGGTCAGGTGAGTCCGTATGGATGAACAACATATACCACTCCTAGAACTACTGTTACAGGTGAGTAACCTGTTCTTCTAGGATAGTGGATATGTTGTTCATCCACATTTATTGGCAAACTCCTAGCAGTTCTCCAGGAGGAGGGAGGCAAGGTGTACATCCCCTACTTAGGGAACAGAGATTGGAGAACTGAGGCACCAAAACCAGCATCCCGGCGTGACTCAAGGTCGATATGGTAGTGGGTGATGAAGGTGTTTGCGGACTTCCAGGTAGCAGCCTGACAGATTTCCTGGATAGGGATGTCCCTGGAAGCAGCCCCTGATGCAGCAGTATGGTGGGTAGAATGAACTCTTATCCCTCTGGGAGGCCCTTGCCCGCCAACTTATAGCACAGACCATGCATGATGTAATCCATCTTGAATAGTCCGCTGGCTGCAGATCTGCCAGAAGCGGTTTGAAGAGGGTGACAAACACAGCTTAAGTAACTCTCCCGAAAGTCCGCTGTCCTCTCCTTATAATAGGAGAGAGCACGTCTCAGGTCCAAAGTATGGAGCCTGTACTCGGCCTCCGAGGTGTAATTAGGGTAGTATATTGGCAGAGTCAACACCTGGTTAAGGTGAAACTCTAACACCACCTTCGGAAAGAATTTCGGGTGAGGGTGCAGGACAACTTTGTCCCTGAGGAAGACCAGATAAGGGGAGTCCACCGAAAGCACCTGGAGCTCCTCTTTCCTTCTGGCAGATGTGATAGCCACCAGGAAGGCCATCTTCCACAACAAGTCACAACTCAAATTTTTGCATAGGTTCAAATGGCTTGCCCATAAACTTTGCCAGTACCAGCAGCAGATCCCATGGAGGTGGAGGTTCACGCACTGGAGGGGATATGTGATCCAGGCCTTTGAAAAAGCACCCGCCCACTGTCTCCTGCTCTAGTGTCGGCTGACCGGCCCGCACCCGCAAGCAGAAATGGCTCCCCAGGTGCACCTTAAGGTCGATGATTGCAGACCCCTTGGAGAGAGACCAAAGGGAGTCGAGAATGTCAGCCACAGAACAGGTAAGGGGTCCAGGCCCTTACCCTGACACCAAATGGAAAACCTTTTCCATTTGAAGGCATAACATTTCCTGGTCGATTCCTTTCTAGATGCCTCCTCCACGGTGTAGACATCTTCGGAAAGTACCAAAGCCTGGAACTCTAGACGCTCAGGTACCAGGCTATGAGGTGCAGGGATTGAAGGTCTGGATGGAATACCTTCCCTTGATTCAGAGATATCAGTTCCGGGCGTGTACAGAGCCGCTTCGGGGGCCTGCAGCTGAGACTGAGGAAATCTGGATACCTGAACTGGCGCAGTCTGATTGCTCTGAGCTCCAACAGGATGATGTGGCATCGGGACTCCTCGGGGGTCCAGAGCCCGTGGGCCCTGTTGTCCTCCATGTGGGCTTCCCAGCCCATGAGAGAGGCATCAGTTGTCAGGACGACCGTCGGCTCGGGGCACACAAACGGGATCCCTTCCTGCAACCGGTCTGGGGTGGCCCACCATTGAAGAGCATCCCACATCTTCTGGGCTACAGTAATCAGCTGGTCGAAATGACTGTGGCACTGAGTCCACTGGGAGGCCAGCTCCCACTGGAGGGAGCGCATGTGCAACTGGGCCCAATGGACCACTGAGGTGCACACCGCCATGTACTGTAACCCAGAAGGCGCAGAAAGTCCCGGGCAGGGTGCAAGTGCCCAACCAGAAATGATTGGGTAAAGGAGGAGAGAACCTCCATCCTGTCCGCCGCGAGCCAAGCTCTGGCTTGATAAGAGTCGAGCTCTGCCCTGATGAAGCCCGTCACCTGAGAAGGCACGAGTTCCGACTTGGCCTCGTTGATCAGGAGGCAGAGTTGGGAGCAGGTTTGAAGGGCCAGATCCCTGGACCTTTCCTTCACCTGTTGGGTGGAACCTGCAAGGAGCCAATCGTCGAGGTAGGGGTAAATTCTGAACCCCCCCCGACGCTGGAGATGGGTCGCCACAACTGCAATGCATTTGGTGAAGACCCATGGAGTCGATGACAGGCCGAATGGCATGGCTCGGAACTCGTACAGGGTCCCTTCAACCCTAAAGCAGAGGAACTGCTGATGGGACAGACGGATTGGGACATGAAAGAACACAACCTGCAGATCCAGTGAACAGAACCACATGTTTCACTCCAAGGATGGTATGATCTGGGACACAGTGACCATCCGAAAGGTGCATGACCTGAGATATTGATTCAGGTCGTGGAGATCTAGAATGGGGCGCTAGCCCCCCCCCTGTCCACTTGGGCACCAGGAAGTACCTAGAGACAAAGCCTGTGTCAGCTGAAGGATCCGCCACGACAGCCACTGCCTCCTTGAGGAGGAGGAGGTAAGCGATGTCGTCTCAAAAAGCCGACTGGGTGCGTGCAGAAATCCATTCTTCCCGAGGTGTGCGGGCTTGGTTGGGAGGGTACTGCTCGAATTGTAGAGGCAGTCCCCAACCGACCACTTCGAGAACCCACCTGTCTGTGGTGACAGCGGACCAGGCGGAAAGAAAGCGGCGGAGCCGGCCCCCCATGGGAAGACCCTGAGCTGGCATGACGGGAAAAGGGGTGGCAACCCCCACCCCATCACTGAGCAGGCTTGGAGGAGGAAGCTCCAGGACCTGAGCCTCGGCCTCCTCTGCGGGCCTGTTGGGGTCCAGGCTTGGGCTGAGGGCACCAAGCTTGAGCCTGCTGCTGATGCTGATGCTGCTGTCCTCCTTGGAGGGAGGACTGCTGAACCGCAGGGAAGAGTGCTGAAAAGGCTTCTTCTTTCTTCTGCTGGTTCTGCTTGAAGAACTCTTAGCAGAAGTGGCATCCAGGTGGTACTGGACTGCTCTATACGCTGTGGTGACCGACACCCTGGGCCGAACAAGTCGGTCCCAAGGAAGGGCACATCAGCTAACTTGTGCTGAGTATCCGCTGGGAAGGAGGAGAGCCTCAGCCAAGCCCTGCTGCGAGAGGCAACTGCAGCAGCCATCGAGCAGACACAAGAGTCCCCAATGTCCAGGGCTGTCTGGAGCTGCTGTTTGGCAACAGCTCGGTCCTGGTCTCAGACCTGCTGAACTGTGGTCTGCATGTCTGTGGGGAGATGTGGGAGGACTTTGTCTAATGACCCGAGGAGGGCATGAGAGAAGTGTGCCATGATGACAGCCGAACTTGCCTGACAAAGGCCCAAGGAGGAAGCCGCATAGACCTTCGGCGCCGAGTGGTCCAAATGCTTGGACTCTTTGTCGGGAGGTCGGTCAGTGTCGGCAGAACTGCCAGTATGCCTCAACACAGAGGCGGTCACCAGGCTCTCGGCCGAAGGGTGCTCAGTGAACCCCACAAGGGATCCCATGGGAACCTCGTACTTGCGGGCCAAGTGGGCAGATAGTGCTGGACATGAGGCAGGACGCTGCCACAATTCGAGTGCCAGACCAATAATGGCCTCGGCCACAGGAAAAGCCTCCGTCGGGGTACCCTCTCTCTTGAGGATGTCAGCGAGAGGGAACTCCGACTTTTTTTGGATGGGTTCCAGGGGCATCGCTGTGGACTCAGAGATGAGGTGAAGGATCCCTTGGAAGGAAGAAAGACCTTCCTCCATCCCTAGGACAACGGACGACTCATCATTTCCAGGATGAGAGTGAAGACCAGTGACATCAGAGTCCGAAGAGTCGGGGTACAACGGCCTGGCGCCCAAATCACTTTCAACCTGCTGAGGGCGGTCCAGGGTGACCATGACTGACAGACGTCAGGGAAGCCCGGTGTCTGGTCGGTCCTCTTTGGAGGGAGCCCCTCCCACAGGCTGCTTAGGCGGTGGTTCCACCACTATTGGTGGAGAGACCGGCTTAGGCCAAACAAGCACTGGCACTGGCCCCACAGGCAGGGAAACTGAAGGTTTCGGCTCCGAGGGGGTCGGCTTCAGCCTAGGAGGTGAAAGCCGAGTAATGGCCGGGGTAGGAGTCAAAGTCAGCTTGTGCAAGGACAATATCAGCTGTTGCCACATGAGGTCCTCGTAGCGGTAACGGAGTTTCCAACGGAGCCTCTCCTTATCTGAGGAGGACAAGGACGACTGATGGCATTGCCTCTTTTTGGAGCGCTTATGGCTCTTCCTCGTCTGTCCGGACGAGGCGGTTCTAGACCTCAACCGAGATCGAGCAACTCGGTCGCTTGGGAGACACAAGCGGGACCGGTGATACCGGGGGTCCGGAACCGGTTCCTCAACGGGGACACCAGCGGGCTGGGTCTCCTCATCGGGGAAGACAACGACCAGAATCCTTTCCAAGGAGTCGTCGACCTGGGCCGGCGACAGTGGGTTGATTGGATCGAGAACAATCTCGACCTCATCGGCCATATCCTCGGTCGGCTGGCCTGACGGAAGATCCGTGAAGCCTGTGGCTGAGGAAGCGATCTCGACTGAGGTCGAGACCGCATGCTCCTGGGATTGAGACCTCTCTCGGTCCCAAGAGCGCCTCCGCTGAGACAATGGTTTGCTAAGTTCCTTCTCCTACTTGCGGGATCGGGAAGAGTGAAGTTGAGGGTGCCTCTCCCGAGCGGGAGAGACTGGCACAACTTGAAGCAGCCCGAAAATGTGGAGCTCAAGTTGAGCGGAACGAAGAAGCTTTGAGTGTCCGAAGCGCGAGCGGCTTCTTCCTCGAATGCCTGCATGTGTTCCAGCTGCTTGGTGGAACCCGCAGCCACGGAAACCGCCCACCTAGCCTCCTTATACTTCACCAGAGGGTTCCTTTTCTCTGGTCTCCCAGTTTGAGACGTACGAGGTGGTCATCCAAGACATTGGTATGGAAGGCCAAACAGAAGCTGCAGGACAAGGTGTCATGGCAGACACCAAGGCAGTAAACGCATGTAAGGTGGGGATCGGTGCACAACATTTTTTGGCTGCAAGGACACCGGTGAAATCCAGGGGAAGATTTTTCCTCCATGATCGATGATGCGAAAATGTGATCGCTAACTCGAACAAGTTTTAATTTCGGTAAAACCGAAGATGTGAAAGCCAGGGCCTATGAAATGTGTGAGCACGAGGGAGGCAACCTGCATCTTCCAGCGGAAAGGAAGATCTGGCCTCACAGGGCGGAGCCGAGGTATATACCACCCGGGTGGGTGGGAGGAGCCAGCTTGAAGACTTCCGGCAAGATTTAAAGAGGAAAGGGACATGCCAATAAGTGTGGATGAACAACATATCCACGATCCTAGAAATGGAACCTCCTTAGGCGCCTGGTACACCCTGTCCGCCCTCTTGGGGACAGCCAGGATGGAATGAGGCATCTGCCAGACCATAGAGGTGAGGTCCACTCCACGGAGGAATCGGGACAGGGGAAAGAGACTCTAAGTCCAGATTTTCAGTGAGTCTCTGTCGCATTGGGTCCTGTTCCTCCGACTCCCAGTCAAAAAAGTCTGGCACGGACCTCAAGAGGTCTGAAAAGGCAGGGTCCTCCAGGGAGGACTTGGGGGAAACCTTGCCCTTCGGAATCTCGGGTTCATCCGAGGGCTCCTCCGGCGACTTATCGCCATCATCATCGTCATCATCATCACCCCCTCATCCGGACGGTCTCCAAGGTCCGGAAGAACAAAGGCTTTACAGACCGTCCTCGAGACGTGGACTGTGGATGGAGAAGAAGAACTCCTCGGGGACGGAGATCTAGGAGAACGTAGAGGTGGGAGCCTGCTTTCCAGATCTGACACCAGCTCCGAATGCACCCCCTGCCACCAAGACTGAATTAGGGTCTTGAAGTCCGGCATGGCCAGAGCTTGTGGAGGGGGCAGGGGAGGAGGTTGAGGCTGGGGTGGAGGAGGGATTACCGGGGGAGGTGGGTAGTGGTACCCCTGGTAACCAGAAAATTGATACCCCTGGAAGGGACTGTACCCAGGGTAGTACTGTCCTGTGGTACTCCAATCAGGAGGAGGACCAGCCGGGTAGTGGTCCCCAGGATACCCCAGGGGGTAATGAGGGACAGTCTTGGGTCTAGAATAAATCCCCAACGTCAGTGGGTCTGACAGAGGGGGGACCCACATCGGGCCCGCCATTGTATAGATTGGCGGCGGGTCCGGGGTCGGGATAGCTAGCATCTGGGGTACCGGCATCGGGACCAGCACCACCCGATCCGGCACCGGAAAAGGGTCCGGTGTCGGAGCAGCCGGCGCCAGAGCCAGACGAAGGGGGCCCAATGGAGGGACCATGTCTGACGCCGGAGCCAAAGGCTGGAGCAGACAGCTGGGCCCAGACTCCGAGACCGTCGTCCGAGGTTCCGGGGTCGGGCTAAACAGAGCCGGATCTGACGGTGGGATCGGGACCGGGACAGTCGCTGGATCTGGACAGGTCACACCCGGAGGGAGAGGAGCCTTCCCGTGACCCCACAGGGAGTAGAACGGATCTCCTAAGGAATGGTTTTGTACGCCGAGGACTCCGCACTGTCTCGCTTGATGTAACCCCTGAGAAGTGGAAGGTACGTGGGGAGAAGGAGGAGAGGGACAGTCTCCTCCTGGCTCTTCCGGACAGGTGAGGCGTCAGGCCCTGGACGGGAGAGCTATGTCGAGCGTCAGAGACGGGTGGTCTACCAGACGGAGCTAGGTGGAGGGGAGAGCCTCAGTCAACTTATCGCTACAGCCAGGAGGGTCCTCGACGCCTGGGGAGCCGGATTTCATTGGCAGCTGGGCAGTCCCTCAGAGGGAACCGGGGCCGACTTAACGGCAGTTGCAGTGTGGCCGGAGGAGCCAGCGGTCGACTTACCTGCGGAAGTTTTGTCCGACTTGCCATCAGAAGTCTTCACTTTAGGCAGCAGCAAAGAAGCGGCCTTACTGTTCGACGGCCGAGAGGCCTCAGACTGGGCCTCAGCGGAGCGCTCAAAAAGTTTCTCCTTTCAGTGCTCTTTTTTGGAAGGAGAAGATTTTTCTGAAGAGGACTCGCAGATCTGGTCCATCTGCTTTTCCAATGAAGCAAGGCAGACTTTTAAAAGGTGGACCTCCAAAGCCTGCTGCCTCAGTTTTCTGGTGGCCTGATTGAAGGGCTGGCACTCCGGGCAGGATGAGATGGGATGGTCTGGGCCCAGGCAGATCATGCACTTAACGTGGCCATCCTTGTGTGGTATTTGTGTGCCACAGGGTGAGCACTTCTTCTTAGGTGAAGACACAAGCAAAAAACTCAAAAATTTTGAGAGAAAAAAGCGATGGAATAAATCCGAGGCAAGAACTTTCACGACAAACACTAATGGAAGTCTGCAATGTGACTGACACGAGGCGACAGCGAGAAAGAAATAGAGGGTGGGCACGGGGACCATCCTCTGTATATGGTCACACTGACGTCAGTCACGTGACGTCGAGTGGACAGTCCCCCGTCAGGTATTGCTAGAAAAGTCTGCCATGCGGCCCAGACGCCAGGTGGCACTAGTCCTATATGTGATGACCTACTGAAGGAACGCTCTCGAAATATGATCTACAGTTACTATTTTTTTTTTTTTTAATTTACTGTACTTTTCCCCCTCGTAACAGCCAGCCCCCATCAGTCCTACCCATTCTCCAAACCCCTCACCCGCCTTCCTTGGGACACACCTCCTTCTCTTATGGACACCGTAGCTCACCCCTCAGGGCAGGGCTGCTGGGAGGGGGCCCTTACCCCTCCCAACAGAGACTTGTTCAGTGCTCTTCAGAAAGGGGTGCTTCAGTCAGTGATGGGGGGGTCCGTGGTGAGGGGTGGATGTCCCCCTGCAGCAAATGGCTGTATTTCCTTTCTCTGGCCTAGCCCCTATGGGATGCTGAGAGAACCCTCCACATGCTCTTTATAACATGCAATGCATGGCTATGCAAAAAAGCAGCTCCCTTCTGGATGGAGGTTAAAACCCGCCTGGACCCCTCATTTGGTTTCACTGATGCTTTTACTCCGGACATTTGTCTTGTTGGTAATTATAGAGGAAGAGGGTTGGGTGCCTATAACAGGTATATTGCTCTTGTAGCCATGGCTGCTAAGAAAACATTACTTACCATCATAATCTTGTTTCTTCCAAGGGAATCTTACTGTATTCGGACAAATGCAGTATGGTCTCACTATAGGACTGCCCTGGAGCCAAAATAGTTAATAGAACCTTTGCTAATAGTGGAATGTTAGGCTCAAGCTTGGTTTTTAAACCACTGTCCTTGGTTGCACTTCCTGCAACCATCAGATTCTTACGGAGCATGCAGCAGCTAAAAACAACTAACTAATCTATTCTAATATAACAAATTTAACCCCCTTTCCAGGACAAATCCCCTTTCAACAGCAAGGGCATCTCTGAGACTCAAGTCACAGATGCCCAAGAAATTAACAGGTACACCAACAGGTTTGCCATAGGATATGGACAGCTGACATGCAGTGCCCTCTAGGTTCTAGTAGGGGAGGAAGGGTAGGAGCTCAGAATACAGCAAGATTCCCTTGGAAGAAACAAGATTACTATGGTAAGTAAGGTTTTCTTCAAACCCCAGGAAATCTTACTATATTCTGACAAATGCAGACTACCCAAGCAGTACCTTTAGAGGAGGGCAGATAACCTATTTAGGAAACAGGCTCCGCAGTACTGCTGTGCCAAACCTGGCACCACTTCTAGCCTGGGTATTCCAGCCGTAGTGCTTGGTGAATGTGTGAACAGTTTTCCAGGTGTCTGCTTTACAGATTTCCAGCAGAGGAATGTCTTTTGAGGCTGCTATGGAAGCAGCTGTTCCTCTAGTAGGGTGGACCCTGAGACCCTTTGGAGGCAGTTTGCCCATTTTGCCATAGCAAAACTGGATACAGGCCACAATCCACCTAACGATGGATCTTTTTGTGGCTGGTTTTCCTTTTCCCACTTTCCCACAGGTCAAGAAGAGTTGGGTACTATCCCCCCGTGACCCTTTGTGTGGTCCAGGTAGTAGCTGATAGCTATTTTAACATCTATGCTATGCAGTCTCTATGTTACCCTGAAGTGGAATGGTCAGTGAAAAAGACTGGCAGTGTAATGTACTGATTAAGGTGGAAGTCAGATACCACCTTAGACGAAATTTCTTGTCAGTCCTGAGGACAACTTTGTCCCTATGAAATGCAATGTAATCAGTCTCCATGGATAAAGCCTGAAGCTCATTAATCCTTCTGACAGAAGTAATTGTTACAAGGAACACCGTTTTCCAGGTTACATAGTGGAGATCTGCCAAGGACATAGGCTCAAAAGGTGGCTGCATGAGCTGTGCAATACATATGTTGAGAACCCACAATAGGGTAAGATTCCTGTGTGGGGATGCAAATGCAGCAGCCCCTTGAAGAGCCAAAGATGATGCCTTGCCTGCTGATAAGTAAGTAGAAACAGCTGCCAAGTGCATTTTCAGAGTGGATGGTCTTAGACCAAGAGAATGAAGGTGGGCCAGGTAATCCAGGACCACTGTCAAGCCTGCCCGAGTGTGGTCTATATCTTTACTCTGGCACCAAATGGAGAACCTTTTCCATTTGGATGTGTAGGTCTTCCTAGTGGAAGGCTTTCTAGAAACAGTGAGGACCTCCATGACCCCTTCTGAGAGATGTAAGTCAGCGTACTCTAGGTCCTCAAGAGCCAGGCCTCGAGTCTAAGGGACTGAAGGTTGGGGTATAGGATCCTGCCCTGGGAGGAAGTCAGTAAGCTGTACTTCCTGGGGAGGCTGATTGATTTGGCCACTGATAGTGCCAGAATCAGAGAGTACCAAGGCTGCCTGGCCCAGTCTGTAACAATAAGGATCATTGTTGCCGGCTGGGATCTGAGCTTGTTCAGAACTCTTAGCAACAGTGGAAATGGAGGGAAGGCATACAGGAACTTCCCTGTCCAATGCAACAGCAGTGCATCCAGTGGGACTAAGCCCCTCACTGGGGGCCTGCAGCAAAACTGGGGGAGCTGGTAGCTGACTGGGGCTACAAAGAGGTCTACCTCCGGAGCGCCCCACCATCTGAACACAATCTGTAACACCTGCTTGTTCAAAGATCACTCGTGGTGGTTCAGATTGATTCTGCTGAGAGCATCTGCCAGGACATTGTCCTTCCCCGGTAGGTGGACTGCTGAGAGAGAAATTTCCAGACAGTATGCCAGGCTCCACATTTTCATGGCCTCTGTGCACAGAGGGGTTGACCTTGTGCCTCCTTGCTTGTTTATGTAGTACATGGTGGTTGTGTTGTCTGTCTTGACCTGTACCACTTTTCTCTGTAGCATACTGGCGAAGGACTAGAATCCCAGAAAGACTGCTCTTAGCTTTCATTTAATTTTTCATTTATTCTTTGGTAACCGGGTAAAGGCACTGGACGAAAGGTCCCTTTTCAGGCCCGACCTGGACAAAACAAAAATACACAAATACAAAATACAAAACCAAAAAATACAAATTACAAATTTCAGTTTCTGTGCAACAGTGACTCTTGCTTGACCATGTGATGGGAGCAGTGTGCTCCTCCAGATGTGCCCCCCATCCCAGGAGGGAAGCATCCGTGGTTAGCACTAAGGAAGGGTTTACCTGCATGAATGGTATGCCCTGTCTGAGACTCTTTCTCCAGCCACCACTGAAGTGCCTGCAGGAGTGTTCCTGTGACTGGCAAAAGCTTTGACAGTGAGTGTCTTTTCTGATGCCAGTACAACTTGAGATGAAACTGAATGTCTCTCATTTGGAACCTTGCCCCTGACACTGTTGCTGTGGAAGCTGCCATGTGCCCCAGCAATTGTAGGAAGTGCTTGGCAGGCCTTAGGCTATGCAGTATGAAGGTACTTGCCAACTGTATCAGGCTTTCCACTCTTGCCTGTGGAAGAAAAGCATTTCCTCTCAGTGTCCAGCTCGGATCCTATGAATTCCAGGAGCTGTACTGGCTCCAATACAGATTCTCTCAGGTCGACTAGGAACCCTAGTGACTGTAGGACATCCTGCGTGAGTGTCAGGGACTCCCTTACTTGTTGAGGGGATTGCCCTACAACTAGCCAGTCGTCCAGGTAAGGGAATACTGCCACTTCCTGCCTCCTCAGGTGTGCCACAACCACAGCCAAGTATTTTGTGAACACGCTTGGAGCAGAAGTAAGTCCGAAAGGCATTGCCTTGAATTGGTAATGGACTGATGGCAGTCTGAATCCAAGACACTTTCTGTGGGACTGCCTGATGGGGATGAAGAAGTAAGCATCCCTTAGGTCTAGAGATGCAAGCCAATCCCCTTGCCTTAGGGTTGGGAGGATTGCTGCCAGAGTCACCATCTTGAACTTTGGTTTTAACAGATGTCTGTTTAGGTGCCTGAGATTCAGTACAGGTCGCCACTCCCTGGTTTTCTTTGTTGCAAGGAAGTATCTTGAATAGAGGCCCTTTCCTCTTTGTGCCTGAGGAATTGGCTCTATTGCCCTTTGACACAGAAGGGTCGATACTTCCTGCTCTAACAGTAATGTTTCTGATGGGGAGGAAGGTCTGAAGACCCTTGCCCTCAGCTTTGGCATGAATATGAAGCTGAGAGCAAGGCCTTGGCCCACTATCGCCAAGGCCCACTTGTCTGTGGTGATGGACTGTCATTTTTGGATGTAGTGGGCCAGCCTGCCCCCTACTGGGATTGGAGAGGCGATCCGAGCAGACACATCAGGGTGTCTGCTTGGCTTGGGCTGCTGTCTGGGGGCTGGGGCTAGTACGGTTGCTGCCTTTTCTGCCCCTGCCCCTGAAATAACCCCTCTGAGGTTGGTACTGGGGAAAAGCTTGAGGCTGAAAAAATGGCCTATAGTGTCCACTACCTCTACTTCCCTTAGCTTGATGCTTCTGGGGTGTAGATGCCTTTTTCTTGGCAGCAGCACTCTTGCAGGCTGTTTTGTAGTCATCCATTTTCTTCATATAAGCCTCTGTCTGTTCCCCAAACAGAGATGTAGGCTCACATGGGAAATCAAGGGCCTTAGAATGTGTGTCTTGGGTCAAGTTGGTGGTTCTGAACCAAGCAAATCTCCTAAGAGACACAGAAGCAGCGATCTGTCTGGCAGCAGTGTCATTACTGTCCACAGCCATTCTGAGTTGGGCTTTTGATGCCTCTATACCTTTTTTTTTTTTTTTGAAGTTACTATTTATTCGCCTTCCTGCCTGCCATCCCCGACCGTTCAGGAGCCCCAAGGTAGACATCCTTCTGCCTTCCACCCTGCCCGTATGACCCCACAGGAACCCCATGAAGCTTCGGTTTTACCCCCCGAGCAGGGATGGGGCAGGGCCCCCTTACCCCAACAATCAACTGACGTCGGTCCACGGGCCATCGGGCGGGTGAAGGCACATCGAGGGCACGTCTCCAGGGGCTCCATCTTCCCGGCGATGGCAGGCGTTTTTCCGCTTTCTCCCACCCCCAGCGTTGATCCTGACGCCAAGGCGCTTGAGCACCGACGTACACGCTGTATGTCGGCAGCCTTCCCCTAACATTGGGGTTGTAGTACTCCGAGCCTCCGCCGAGTCAGACAAGTGTTCGGCTATGCCTTAACCTCCCCGGAGTAGGCGAGCTGTTGTGGGACGCCTGTTTAACTCTCCGGCCGCCCACCTAGTGACCTGAGTCCACTCCCGAACCCGGGTCGCCGGCGTGGAGCGAGGTGTGGCGTCCTCTATACCCTTTTTCGCAGCATCTTCAAGATCAGCTGGCTCGGACAGATTTTATTATTTCCATAACAGTGTTCCATAGTGTTCTTTGATATCTGGCAACATAGGCCATATAGGATGCTTGCCTAATAATCAGAGAGGATCCCAGATAAACCTTCTTGGCTATAGAATCCATTTTTCTGGAATCTTTGTCCAGTGGGTGTGATGCCAAAGGTATGCCAGCCTTATCACAAGCTGCAGCATGCACCACCCTTCATGGCTTGGGTTCCCAATGAGAAACTCACCTTGTCAGGGGAAGCAGCATGGTGGGGATCAGGAGAGATATCCGGTTCAATCAGCTCTCCATAATCCTCATCCTCATCTTCAACATCTCCAAAAGGTTCTACCCCTTGTTCCAATGAACCGGGAACAGAGGAAGAACCGAAGGTTTGTGTATGCGACTGCCTGTCAACCAGAACCGGGGTATTCAGTTGAAGCGACTGGATGATTCTTATAGCGTTTGCTATCTCCTCAGCAGTTGGAACCAGTGTCTTTTTTTGGTTGCGGTTTGTGCGTTATATGTTTCCCTTTTTTCACCTGTGGTTGCTGGTTCAGTGGCAGTTTCCGCAGGCCGTTTTCTACCTGAAGAACCATCACCCTTGTCAGAGGGCTGTTCCTCCGGTTCTTTATGGCTGGTTGCTGGTTCGTCTGTAGCCGGGTCAGCGGCTTTCTCCGACATCTTCTCCTGCAGTCGTTTAAGTCACCTCTCAAGCGTCGACTGAGGGACGTTTTTGAAAATATCACAGTCCTCTCTGAGGTGGTCAAACCCCAAGCAAAATACACAAATCAGACGAGGATCTGCTTTAGGGAACAGGTCCCCACACTCAGTGCAATGCTGAAAACCTACGGGGCCCATTCTTTTCTTGGTCTGTGACATTTATCTAAAAAACACTTTTTTTTTTGTCGGTAAAAACCGAACAACCGAGAGTTACCCCGCTAACATTTTTCTAAATAATAACCAACTTACCTTAACAGTCGGACTACAAGACAATTACTGAGTTTCACCTCAGAAAATATAAGAAATTACCTGTTCCTTCTCGGTTGAGAAAAATCGATAAGGAACCGAAAATACTTACCCGATGAACACTAAACTAGACTAAATCTACCTGTGAACCAAGGACAGTGCTTTAAAAATCAAAATAACTAAGCAGACTTCTATAAACCGAGAAAAAATAAACTTCAAGTAAGTGAAGGAGAGCTCCTCGGAGACGTCTTACTGAGGCAAGTGGGGTAAAGAATCTGATGGTTGCAGGAAGTGCAAGCAGGGACAATGGTTTGAAAACTGAGCTTAAGCCTAACATTCCACTATTAGCATAGGTTCTATTAACCATTTCGGCTCCGGGGCAGTACTGCATTTGTCAGAATACAGTAAGATTTCCTGGGGTTTGAAATTAGTGTTTTTACGGCACTGGACAGATGAAGTCCCATCCTGGAGGGAATGGCATGATGAACTCCTGAACACCCTAAGTATGGAACTTCACTTTGCAAACATGTGTCAGATGTCTAAGGCCTTTCATAACCAATGCGGGCTTTTATATGCTTGGTTAACTATGGCACCTTCTCATTCTTGACATGTGTGAACCCCACCTTAGGTTAGATGCTCTCCCCAGGGCCTTCACATGTTTTTATTTTACGTTAATGTGGTATTGCTTAAGAGGGACGTGAGGACGCACTTCTTTACTGAGAGAGTGATGACAGCATGGAACAAGCTGCCAATGGAAGTGGTGGAGACAAAGTCAGTGGGTGCCTTCAAATGGGTGGGTGCCTTCAAAAGGGCATGGGATAAGCACAAATGCATGTCATGTGGCAGTGCCAGGGAAAGAACAAATATTGGGGGGTCAGGATCATAGGTGTAAACTTAGGGCCGAACTCAATCACTATTATCTTGAGCAGACATGACAGACCGCGAGGTCTCCTTCTGCTGGCTATTTTCTTATGCTCCTTGATTCTGTTTGTTAATTCGGTGTGTGCCTGTTAATTCAGAATTACAGCATTTCATGCATAGGAGGGGGGATATTAAGGGGGGTTGGTTCTTGTGTTTTATTTCTGTTGGGGATGGTTTTTGTTTTGATAGGTTAATGGTGTTTGTTCTACTGGATGTTTGTTATGGTGGTTGTATTTTGTTCTGTGTGTATTCACGGTTATAAAATATGCTAAAGCATATTAAATTACAAAAAAAAAAACCCTCCATGTGTGTGCATGCTTGCGTGCATTCCACATCATCGGCATTCCCCCCAGCCCACTTCCATGGCTCCACTTGCACTGCCACCCGTGGTCACCCAGGTTGCAGTAGCAGAGCAGAGTTCATCAACCTTCCCTCCTCAAGATGGAGAGCACCCTCCAGGGCGCTCTGTGTACCTCCCCGGTCAGCCCTCCAACAACTCAGGCTAGTTTCCGAACCCAGATCATCAGTGTTGTGAGCGGCAGTGCTACGGTTGTGCTGGCGGGCTGGCCACAAGTAAAGTACAGTTACGTAACAACTTACTGTAACAGTAAATCTTTGAGAGAAGCTCTAGCAGCAGGCCAACACCGGTAGAACTGAAGCAGCCAGAAAACATTCTAGCTATCAATCTACCACGGGGGACTGCCCACTGCCAACATCAGCATCTGACGTCAGCCTATCCTATAAAGGCAGGCGGTCCCTCACACCCACCTCAGTTCTCCCGCCAGAGACCCACAGCGGGCAGCAAAATGGAGAACTGAGGGGGATCGCGAGAGGCAAGAAAGAAAAGCAGAAGCAGTATAAAACGAAAAGAACCAGCAGGGGGAAGGAGGGAGGGAATTCAGGGTCTGCTGCAAGAGCTTCTCTCGAAGATCTACTGTTATGGTAATTTCTTACTTAACTGTACTATCTTACTTCAAGGAAGGCTCTTGCAGCAGGCCAACACCGACCGGTAGGACTGAATCCCAAGCAGTATCGAGCATAAGCCCGAGAACAGCACTAGGAGGAGGTCAGGTCAACAGCCAAAAGCTCATAAAAGGAAGCCCTGGAGAATGGCCAGGCTGAAATTAGCTCCGGTGTAATGGCCCTTAACCACTCCCAGAAGGTCCTTGTTGTACTTACGGTAACAATAAACAATGCAATTAGCTAACCACTTAGACAAACTGTTTGGAAACAAACATGCCCTCTCTCGGGGGAGAACAATACAAACAAGTGGTCAGACTTCCTGGAAATCTTGGTCCGGTGCGTATAGTACCACAAGATTCTATGAACACCCAAAGCATGGAGCAAAGCCACCCTGATAAGAGTACTCAGGAAAATAAACTGGAAGGTGGATGTACTGGTTCAACGTAAACTCCGATACCGCCTTGGGAAGGAACTTAGGATTACTACGCAAAGACACCCTGTCTTTGTGAAAAACCAAATAAGGCTCCTTACAGATAAGAGCCTGAAACTCAGAATCCTTCGAGCGGAGGTAACAGCAACTAAAAAGAGCGCTTTCCATGACAGAAAGCGCAGCTCGCACTTCGCGGCCAGTTCAAAGGGAGATAAAGTGAGTTTTTCCAACATAATTGAGGTCCCATGGAGTGCCCAGGTTCCAAATGGGAGGTTTCAGGTGCAAGATGCCCCGCAGAAGGGTGTGGGACACCTCAAGCTGAGCCACAGCTCTGCTCTCGATAGGCGCATGGTATACAGAGATGACAGAAAGATGCACCTTGAGGGAGGAGTATCCCATGACTGAATCTGAAAGGGAGGAGAAGGTACTCCAGTACTTGGTTCACCGGGCAGGTGAAAGGGTCTAAATGATGGGAAGTGGCCCAAAGAGAAAAACGCTTCCACTTCATGGTGTAAGTGACACTGGTGGAGGGCTTCCAAGCAGTTACCAGGATGTCAGCGACCCCAGAGGACACCCCAAAACAGACAATGGCTATGTCTGCAGCAGCCACGCATAAAAACATAGGGACTTCAGATCTGGATGGACCAGGGTGCCCTGGTCCTGGGAGAGCAAGCCGGTGCACAGAGGAAAGGGCACTGGAGGTTCCGCCACCAGCTGCTACAGCAAGGGGAACCAAATCTGTCACAGCCAGAAAGGAGCTGTGAGAATCATCTCCACCCCTTCTGACTAAAGCTTGAATAGGACCCTGTGCAGGAGCAGGAAGTGGGGAAAGGCATACAGAAACCTCCCCTTCCAAGAGAGGGACAACACGTCTCACCAGAAAACTCCAGGCCCAGGATCAAGCGAGCAGAAAAGTGACAGTTTTGTGCTGAGTAGGGACGCAAAAAGGTCCAACTCTGAATGACCCCACCTGTCGAAGACCACTGAGGTCAGAAGCCCCCACTCGTGAGCCCACAACCGAGAACGGCTGAGACAGTCTGCCAGGATGTTTTGGATGCCTGGAACACATTCGGCAAAGAGCTCCAGACTGTGCTCGATGGCCCAATACCAAACTCTCATTGCCTCCCGACACAGGGGGTAAGAGTGAGTCCCCCTACTTGTTGATGTAATACATCACGCACATGTTGTCCATCTGCACTAGCAGAGGACCGGGAAGGGGAGGAGATGAGTCTGGAAGGCCTGCAGAGCGTATAGGACCACTCGCATATCCAGGACATTGGTATGAAGCCTCCACTCCACGTCCATCCAGGTGTCCTGGGTCTGATCTGCTAGATGAGCACCCCACCCCAGGCCAGAAGCATCAGTTTTAAGAATCTGACAGGGAGTCGAAAGTTGAAAGGAGGCACCCCGAAAGAGACTGCTGGCTCTAGCTACGACAGGACTCTCTGGACTGGGTCAGACACCATGACCATCTGGTCCAGGTTGTCTGTGCATTGGTCCCATTGGACCCATAAGGTCCACTGAAGAACCCTTATGTGGAAGCAGGCAAGAGGGACCGTGGCAGTGGCTGCTGCAACATGGCCCAAAAGTCACAGGAACATCCTGGCAGGGATCAATGACTTGAGAAAACCAGACGAGGCTGCTCCATCAAACAATCTGCCCTGTTTGGGGGAAGGAAGTCCATCCCCTGGGCAGTGTCCAGAACTGCCCCTATATACTGGAGGCGCTAGCACACAGAGAGGCAGGATTTCGGCTGACTGATGGTGACCCCCATCTGAAAAAGACAGCGGGTGTAATCCAGGGTCTGACCGAGAGAATCCTTGGAGGGGGCTGCTAACAGCCAATCATCCAGGTAGGGGAAAACATAGAAGCCCTGCCTCCTCAGAGCAGCTGCCACCACTGCCAGGCAATTAGTAAAAATGCTGGGTGATGAAAACAGGCCAAAAGGGAGGACCCGTAACTGAAAATGGTACTCCTGAAAGGAAAAGCACAGGAACTGGCGATGGGCAGGAAAAACCTGAGTATGCAGGTAGGCATTCTGCATAATTCTGAATAAGACTGCACTACTAGTACTAGCACAACCAAACACAGCACCACAGAAATAAAACTTCATTTTAAAAAGCTTTATTGCTTTGAATACAGTGCTGTGTACCAGTGTGACCGCAGCCTGCATATCCAAGGAGCAGAAACAATCTTCGTGGTGCACAAAGAGTAACAGTCCTTGAAGGGTCACCATCCGAAAACATTTGTACTCGATGTACAGGTTCAGATGGCTCAGGTCAAGGATCAGACGAAGAGCCTCAGTCTTTTTGGGGACAAGGAAGAAGTGAGGGTAGAATTCCTTTCCTCTCTGAGCCGGAAGAATGGACTATATGACTTCGTGAAGAAGGGACTGAATTTCTTCCCAGACCAGAGATGGATGGACTGGAGGATAAGAATACTGTACCAGAGGATTTTCTGGAGGCCACTTCAGGAATTCTAGAGTGCGACCATGCTCTATGATCTGAAGCACCCAATTGTCCGTGGTGATCCCCTTCCACCCATCGAGGTGGAGGGAGAAGCGACTCCCAACAGCCTCCCCCAGATCCCTTGCTGGGGGGGGTCAGCTAAGGAGTCAGAATGTGGGGACAGGCGCCAGGAGGGTGGTCACAGGTGCTCTGGGGGCCCTGGTGGCGGCAGCTGTGGGGACTGATGCCGGCTTATGCTTGCCTTGACCTTTAGTGGGCTGGCAGGATTGCCTGCGGGAGGAGTGGTGAAAGGATGACTGCTGCCCAGTCCTAGGCTGCATATGACAGAGCGAATGAACTGTCCTGAGAGCTTTACCTGAGTCTTGCAGAGTGGAGATCATATCCTGAACATCCCCACCAAAAAGGACGGCACCCGGAAAGGGGGCATCCAGGATGCTGGACTGCACATTGGGGGCGAAGTCAGAAACCTGTAGCCAAGAATGACGACTGAGGCAAACCCCCACCGCTGCCCCCCTATCAGAGGCATCTACTGCATCATAGGCAATCCAGAGGATGTGACTGCCCATGTCTGAACCCGACTTCAAGAGCTGGAAAACCTGGGTCTTGGTGGGATCTTCCAACAAAGTCTGAACCAGATCCCGGGCTTGGTCTCAAAGTACATTCTGGTACTGGACCATATGGGCCAGATAGTTGACGGGTAGCGAGGGTAGTGGAAGCAAAAACCTGCTTACCCAAGTGGTCTAGCTGTCTAGACTCCTTGTCTGGTGGAAGGGTACTTAGGTGCTTGGGCCTCTTCTTACAGTTATGGGCTGCGCTGATGACCCCAGTCGGCCTTAGGATGGCTCCACAGGAAGGGTTTGCCAGTGGGTGCATGGTACAGGCGGTCCGCCTACTTAGGCAAAGGAGGGATAGTCGAAGTGTGATTCCAGCCCACCTTAGTGACATTATCATAAGAGTCGATAAAGGGTGGCACCACCACCTAGAGGGCATCCTGCTGCCAGAGGTAAGCAGTCAGTCGACGCTGCTCTGGGTCCTGCTCCTCCATCTCCCAACCCATCAGGGACTAAATAAAGTGCATGATGTCCATGAAGGAGGGATCATCAGGAGGAGACGTGGGAATCACCCTGGAGGGCTCTTCCCCCTTCGAAGACTCCCCGAGCAAGGAGGAAGACCATGTGGAGTCTGAATCCTCCCCACTGGACTTGTCCAGGTCACTGACCGGCAGAGGGTGCTCGTCCTGCTGAGCACCAGAGCCGGCGTCAGGTCACGATCAAGAAGACCCCAATGACAGGGGTTCACCGGTGCCAGATCTGTCCGGGTTTTGTGGTGGTGGGTCCCGGTCTGGACACTAGGGGTGCATGGGGGGCGGCGGCCCCTGAGGTATGGGGAGCTGCTTCTGAATGAGAGACTACCACATAGCAAACAGGGCCCTGTAGTCCACTGCAGGTGTAATATTAAAGACTGTCAGGTACAGGAAAGGGTACCCCAGTGTAGGGCCAGTTGGCGTTGGCTGGGGGTCCGGCGCCAGGCCTGCAACAGGCAGAGGTGCCGGCTGCAGAAGAGGTGACATCAGCGCCAGGTATTGGCAGGAAGCACCCAGGAGAGGGACCTGCCAGCGCTGGGTGGGTTGAAGAGGATAGTACCTGGGGGAAGGCGACCTTCTAGGTGAAGGCAGAGGTGACACCGGACTAAAAGAAATGTCGGTAGCATGCTGCGGGCACTGCCTGGAAGGACTGACATCGGATCTCACAGAGGGGACTGACGTAGGCAGCGCCATGGCCAGGGTGGGCACTGGTAGAGCAACCAACACCTGAAACACCAACACCGGCCAAGCCTCCTGGCTGAGAGCCTGTGTGTGAAGAGATGGGCCTGAGCGTCAGGGGCAGAGGACAATGAATTAAAGTCCCCTATACCAAGGAGCCACCGCCCGAGATAGCAATGAGGGTGGGCAGCAGTGCCACCGGCAGCCCAGAGGAACAGAGGGCTGGTGGGGCAGAGGGAGCCGGCCTCCCACTGGAGGACAACTCCGATGCGGCCGCGGGTTAATGGGGTGACCGTGAGCAGGAAGCAGACCGGTCCCGGTGTTTGTCCAAGTGTTTGTGCTTCCCACTGGATCTGTAAGAAGCAGCAGCAGCCCCAGAAGACTAAGCCAGCGAGGCTGAAGAGCTCCTTGACTGCAGCTTCTTTTCCATCGCAGCCAACTTCTGCCTAAGCAGGAGGCGCTCCAGAATCTTAAGTCGACATTGCTGAGTAACCTGGTTGAATTTCTGGCAAATCTGGCAGGCTTCAGTGTCATGGCTGGGGCCTAGGCAAAGGATGCAAGCAGAATGGCCATCCTTTTCCGGAATCTGTTTCCTGCAGGCACACTTCGTGGAGCAGTCGGAAGACGAAGCTGGTGTAGAAGACAAATTAGACAGCTGAACACCCAAAATTTGATGTTTACTACGAAAAAGAAAAGAAAAAAGCATGGCAAACGCGAGTAATTTATTTATTTAAGTTTGATAACTGGGTAGGCCCACTGAGTCCAGTAATGGTCCTTTTTTCATGGCAGTCAGCCGTAGCTGCGGCGTCTGCTAAAGTCCAACATGCACAGGTCGACGACGGGAAAAGAACCGAGGTTGGTGTGTTGAACCGCCCGCCTTTATAGGATAGGCTGATGTCAGACACCAACGTCGGCAGTGGGCGTTCCCCCATGGTAGACTGCTAGCTAGAATGTTTGTTGTTTTTTTTTTTCTAATTCTTTTTATTGCATGAGACAAACCACAGGATACAGAAATACCATTATTTCATTTCAAGAGTTGTATATCCATTGTATATGAATAGGACTGTGAGGCATATAATTAATACACATTACGCATTGCACAACTTGTATAAGCTAAGCAGGTTTAAATATAATTTGGACCAGCCCTTTCCTCCCGCAAGGCAGGCAGCTGACCCACCCCCCAAAGCAATATTCAGTCTCCCATGCCCCTCCCATATCATCCCCATCCCTCACGGAACAAATTCTGGATCTCGGGAAGACATATGTAGTACTCATCTATGCCATTTTATTTCAAAGGAGGCAATCTTTTATGAAATTTTGCAATTAGATATTCTGATTTATAAATCTCCTGGGTGATACTTCTCCAATCCCCTACTAAAGGGATCAGGGGTGTCATCCATTATGCTAGCTAGAATGTTTAACGCGTGGTTCAGGCACCTGGTGGCTTCAGTCCTACCGGTATTGGCCTGCTGCAAGAGCCTTCCTCAAAGTTAAAAGTCAGTATTTCTAATGACTAGGATTCAGTTCGTTACTTACACTTAGGCAGACTCCTAGCAGTTCTCTAGGGGAAGGGGCAAGACGAGCACCCCTATTTAGCAAAAACAGACTGGAGGACCGAATCCCCAAATGTAGCATTGTGATGACTGAACCTGTGCATGCAAGACCAGGTAGAAACCCTGCAGAGCTACTCGACTGGGATGTCCCAGGCAGCCACCATGGAAGCAGCGCTATGCCTGGTGGAATAATCCTTCAACCCATCGGACAGCTCCCTATCAGCCAACCTATATATAACATAGACTGATGCAGGATGTGATCCACCTCCAACTGCCCGTTTAGCTGCCGGTCTGCCCAAAGCAGCTTCAACATAGGTCACAAACAGCTGGGGAGTGTTGCCGTTAACACGGACATGGGTTCCTTGTAATAAAGGAGCACCAGTGTATGTCCAATGTATGGAACGCACACTTGGCATTACAAGTAGGCTTCTGAAGACAGATCACCTAGTTAAGGTGAAACTACGAGAGTACCTTGGGCAGAAACTTTACGTGGGGCGAAAGATGATTATGTTCTTGTGGAAGACTAGATATGGAGTCTCCACTGAGAACGCCTGGAACTTACTCGTCTGGCCAAGAGAATATTAACTAAATTCACAGTCTTCCAAAAGTGTGACATCTCACACTTTTGCATCGGCTCACATGGTTTATATATCAGCTTAGCAAGCATTGGCATTTGGTCCCACGGAGGCAGCAGTTTGTGCACCAGTGGAGATGGGTGGTCCAGACTTTTAAAAAAAAAAAAAGCCCAACTACTTTTTCCTGTGCCACCATCAGCATACCCACCTGACCTCAGTATGCAGAGATGACGCCAGGTGCAGAGAGTATTGTGGCTTGTAATCCCGAAAGAGACAGGAACCAAAGGTATTCAAGGAGAGTCATCACTGGACAGACAGAGGGATCCAGATCCTTGTCTGCCCACCAGCATGTGAACCTCTTCCATCTGAATATTGTTTGTACATTCTACGAGTTAACTCCTTATGGGACGCATCCACAATGCAGAGAATGTCTTTTGAAAGGCCCAAAGCCTGGAACGCTAGCCACTTGGGTACCAGGTTGAGAGGCGCAGGGACTGAAGGTCGGATGTACAGGAAGCCACCTCTGAGGTCTGCTGCTGAAGTTGATGAGATCCTGGTACCAAAACTGCCCAAGCCAGTCTGGCACTATCAAGATCAGATTCACCTTGTCCCAGAGTGCCTTCAGCACTACTTTGTGAAATGAAGGGGAAGGGAGGGAGGAAAGGGGGACAGAAGGCCCAGAGTACAGAGCTAACAGAAGGCATCTCCAGTCAGCATTCCCGACTAAGGGGAACAGACACAGAAAAGCCTTAGCTTTCTGTTCTTTCAGGAGGCAAAGATGGTGTGCCCCACTGGGTGAACTGCTGTGTCACCACATCCTGGTCCAAGAAACACTTGTGAGACATCTCACCCACGTGTCAAGAGTGTTCGCCAGCAGGCTGCCCTCTCCTTTTATGTGTACTGCAAGGAAATCCACCTGCAAACTGTGTATAATGGAGCCGGCTCAGTGGCACTGAGGGTTGAGGTGCTGGAAGCCACACCTTGCGCCACACTGGCGACCAGAGTCCGGGAACGAGCTCGAGCACCATTGCTTGGCAGGGGAGGGAGTAGGATTGAGCGTACGATGGATTGCTGCTCTCTCCCTGGGGAGGGATCCAGGGTGTCTCTGGTGCAGTAGTGACCCCCCCCGTGGAGACCAAAGGCACAGCTAGCGCACAGAGCAGTGAAGGAGAGGAATGTGGCAGATGCTTATGGCATGGTCGTGTGGGTGTCATTGCATGCCCATGCTCCTAGGGGAAAACAAAGTTTGAAACACCCCCGATCCCAGATAGGTGATGGTCCTCCTCAGAGCCATGCCGCCACACACCCAACACCGGGTCCTGTCTCCGTTCCCCAACCTGCTCCTCCGCCACCTCGACTGGCACACTCGATTATAGATAGAGCACCATAGTAGAGACAGCCCTACCCCAGGCGGGGCTCAGAGTTGGGGAGTCTGATGGCTGGAGGATGGTGGAGGGCAGTTGGAGATGGAGGATCAGGTGGGCGGTAGAGCGGTATCAGGCCTACAGGAGCAGCCTGAGAGAGTTACGGAGATAGTGGCGCATAAATACAGGCTACTCATCTGTAACGGGAGTTCTAGGAGTGGCATACGTTATTCATCCACAGTCTGGCAGGTACCTTGCTGCTTTAAGACGGGCTGGAAAGTCTTCAAGCTGGCTCCTTCCATCCACCCAGGTGATGAAACTCTCGGCTCCGCCCCATGGCACCAGACCTAGCCCATTGGAAGCCAGGTTGTGCGCCGAAGCCAGGGAGGACGGGTGGGTCCATCTGGATGAACAACATATACCACTCCTAGAACTCCTTTTACAGGTGAGTAACTTGTATTTCTAGGGGCATGGATATGTTGTTCTATCCGCACTGTCTGGCAGACTCCTAGCAGTTCTCCAGGAGGAGAGAGGCAAGGCGCACACCCACTACTTAGGGAACAGGGATTGGAGAACTGAGGTTCCAAAACCAGCATCCCGGCATGACTCAAGGTCGGTGTGGTAATGGGAAATGAAGGTGTGTGCTGACTTCCAGGTAGCAGCCCTGCAGATTTCCTGGACAGGGACATCCTAGAAGCAGTCACTGACACAGCGGTATGACGGGTGGAATGAGCCCTAAGCCCTATGGGAGGCTCCCTACCCGCCAACCTATAGCAGAGATCAATGCAGGAAGTGATCCACCTGCCAATCATCTGCTTTGCTGCAGGTCTGCCAGGCGCGGTTTCAGCGTAAGTGACAAACAGCTGGCAAACCTCTCCCTTAACTTCCACTGTACGCTCTTTGTAGTAAGCGAGCGCTCTTCTCAGGTCCAAAGTATGGAGCATGTACTCGACCTCTGAGGTGTGATTGGGGTAGAACACCAGCAGAGTGAACACTGGGTTCAGGGAAACCCCGACACCACCTTCGGGAGAAATTTCGGGTGGGGACGCAGGACAACCGTATCCCTGTGGAAGACCAGGTAGGGAGCTTCGATGAAAAGTGCCTGAAGCTCCCCAATTCTTCTGGCTGACGTGATAGCCACCAAGAGATGTCACTCCTGTGCATCGGTTCGAATGGCTTGCCCATGAGCTTGGCCAATACCAGCAGTAAATTCCATGGAGGTGGTGGTTCATGCACCGGAGGGGATATGTGATCAAGGCCCTTGAAAAAGCGCCAGATCACCTTCTCCTGTGCCACTGACTGCTTGCCAGCCCACGCCTGGTAAGCAGAGATGGCTTCCAGGTGCACCTTGAGGGTCGTCGACCGAGGATCCTGCGGGGAAAGGGACCACAGGTAGTCCAGAATGCTAGCCAGTGGACAGGACGAGGGGTCCAACCCCTTGCCCTGACACCAAATGGAGAATCTCTTCCATTTGAAGGCATAGCATTTTCTGGTCCACTCCTTGCAGGATGCCTCAACGATGTTGAGGACCTCGTCTGAAAGACCCAAGGTCTGGAACTCTAGCCGCTCAGGAACCATGCCGTCAGGTGCAGGGATTAAAGGTCCACATGGAGTACCTTCTCCTCACTGATGGAGAGCGGGTCCAGGCGGGCTGGAAGCCGCCTCTGGAGCCTGCAGCTGAGGCTGAGGAGATCTGGATACTAGAACAGGCGAGGCCAGTCTGGGGCTACCAGGATCACCTGCGCCTTGTCCCTCCTGATCTTGAGGAGCACCTTGTGGATCAAGGGCAGAACAGGGAAGGCGTAGAAGAGGCCCGGGGTCCATGGCCTGGAGAAGGCATCCCCCTGCAGTGAGCCCTGCTGAGAGGGGCGGGCATGATACAGCCTCAGCTCGGCGTTCTTCCTGGAGGCGAACAGGTCCACCTGAGGTATGCCCCAGTGGGAGAACAGGTCTTGTACTATCTCTGGCAGGAGAGATCACTCGTGAGATGCATTGCCTATCCGGCTGAGGGCATTGTCCAGACTGTTCGAGGCTTCTGCCACATGAATGGCTAGAAGATCCGCCTCCAGGCTGGCCACAAGGGACCAAATGCGACGAGCTTCCTTGCACGGAGGCAAGGAGTGCATCCCACCCTGTCTGTTGAGATAGTACATGGTTGTGGTGTTGTCCGTCTGGACATGGACCACTTGACCCTGAACAAACAGAGCGAAGGCGTGAGGGCTAGCCAGACCACTCGGAGCTCCAGCAGGTTGATGTGGCATCGGGGCTCCTGAGGGGACCAGAGTCTGTGGGCTCTGTGCTCCCCCAGATGGGCACTCCAACCCATCAGAGAGGCGTCGGTCGTCAGGATGACCGTCAGCTCGGAGCGGATAAATGGGATTCCCTCCCGTAGATAAGCTGGGACGAACCACCACTGCAGGCCGTCCCACATCTCCTGGGTCACAGAGACTGGCTGGTCTAGATGACCTGAGCGCTGAGACCACTGGCGGGCCAGCCCCACTGCAAGGGGCACATATGCCAGTGGGCCCAACGGACCACGCTGGTGCAAGCCGCCATGAGACCCGGAAGGCGCAGGAAGTCCCGGGCAGAGCGCTACTGCCCAACCAGAAATGACTGGGCAAAGGAGGAAAGGACCTTGGCTCTGTCCACCGGGCTCTGGCTCGGAGAGAGTTGAGCTCCGCCCCAGTGAACTGAACCACCTGGAAGGGCACAAGTTCCGACTTGGCCCCATTGATGAGGAGGCCGAGTGGAAAGCAAACCTGGAGGGCCAGACCTCTGGACCACTCCACCTCCAACCTGGAGGGACCTGCTATCAGCCAGTCATCCAGGTAAGGGTAGACCCGGACCCCTCGGAGCCGCAGGAATGCTGCCACCACTGCGATGCATTTAGTGAAGACCCTGGAAGCTGATGAGAGGCCGAAGGACAAGGCCCGGAACTCGTAGAGGGTTCCCTCTGCCCAAAGCGGAGGAACCGCTGATGAGACGGACGGATTGGGATGTGAAAGAACACGTGCTGGAGGTCCAGGGAGCAGAACCACATGCCCTGCTCCAGGGATGGCATTATCTAATCCATGGTTACCATCCGAAAGGTGCGCAGCCTTAGGAACTTGTTCAGGTCGTGCAGATTGATAATAATGTGCCAGCCCCCCGCATCCGTTTTGGAACCAGGAAGTACCTGGAAACAAACCCTGGGCATGGAGGAGGATCTGCAACCTTGCTGACTACCCCCTTACGGAGGAGCTGGTTGATGTAGTCTTGGAGAGCCGACTGGGAGGCTGCGGATCCGGTAGTCCCCTGCGGGGCGTGGGCTCGAAAGGGAGGGACCTGCTCGAACTCCAGAGGCAGGCTTCGCCGACCACTTCCAGTACCCAGCGGTCCATGGTGATAGCGGACCAGGCGGAAAGGAAGTGGTTGAGCCGCCTCACAGGGGACCCAGGGAGGTGAGACGGGTTGGCTGGCACCCCAATCCGCCACTGGGCAGGCTTGGAGGAGAGAGACCGGCCGAGGAGCCTCAGGGCCCTTCCCGCTTCCTCACCGAGGCGGCAGTTCAGCTCTAGGGTGCCAAGTTTGAGCTTGCTGGCCCTGCTGCTGGTGCTGCTGGGCAGGTCTTGCCGCAGAAGTGGAGGGACGAAAGGGCTTACACTGCTGATGGCAGACTTTGTCCTTCTGTGCAGATGTGACTGAATCTAGGATGGCATTGGATTTTTCAATGCGCTGGAGATAGCCCTCCAAACCGGGCCCGAACAGGTCGGTGCCCAGAAAGGAAACATCTGCGAGCTTGTGTTGGGTGTTTGCCATGAAGGTCGAGATCCACAACCAAGCCCGGTGGTGCATGGCCATTGCGGCCGCTACCGAACGGGCACAAGAGTCTCCAATGTCCAGAGCCGACTGGAGCTGCTGCTGCTTTGCCACCGCCCTTCCCTTGATCCCGGACCTGCTTGACCGTGGTCTGGAGGTCAGCCGGGAGATGAGTGAGCACCTCATCCAGGGAGCCCAACAGGGCATGACAGAAGTGTGCCATCATAACAGCCGAGCTGGTCTGGTGAAGGCCCAAAGAGGCGGCAGCATACACCTTTCTCCTTGAGTAGTCCAGTTTCTTGGGACTCCTTATCTGGGGGCTTGTCCATGTCCCTCGTGTTGCCCGAGCACCTGAAGACAGAATCTGCAACCAACCCCTCGGCCAAGGGGTGCTCCGAGTAGCTGGACAGAGAGCCAATAGGGACCACGTACTTGCGGGCCATCGTGGCCGATGGCGCTGGGCAGGAGGCTGGGCACTGCCAGAGTTCTAACGCCGGACCCACAATGGCCTCGGCTATGGGGAAGGCCTCCGTGGGAAAGTCCCCCTTGTCCAGAATCTCCTTAAGGGGACATCTATCCCGTTTCTGCACGGGTTCAAGTGGCATCCCGGTGGACTCCGAGATGAGCCGAAGGATACCAAGGAACGAGGTGGGGCTCTCGTCCACAGAAAGACTTCCCCAAGGATTCCAGGTTGACGGGACTGCAACAGGGAGTCTTTGAACTCCAAAGAGTCCGTGTACAGCTGGTGACCGCTTGAGCCACTCTCCACTCGCCGAGGGCGATCGGGGGTGAGAGTGACCGACAACCGATGGGGCAGACCTTGAGCCGACCAAGAATCCTTGGTCAGTGCCCCATTCTTCAGCTAGGGAGGGCAGAGCCGTCAGTGCCGGGACCGGGTCCTCGACCGGGAAACCGGCGGCGGGAGTCGGCTTAGGCCATTCGGGTGACAGCCACTTAATTGCTGGTGTGGAAGCCGGCATTGGCTTGCTGCCGGCCAAAAGGAGCTGTTGCCACATTAGATCCTCATAGCGCCGATGCAACTTGTGCCGGAGCCTTTCCTCAGCCGAGGAGGATGAGGAAGAAGAGCAGTGGCACCGCTTTCCGCAATGTCAGAACCAAGACCACCGACGGCGGCATTTCCCCGCAGTGGAGGAGGACTCAGACCATCGGCGGTGCCAGCAATGGGCCGAGAAAGGAGTGGGGGAAACCCACTGCCCCTCTGGTTCAGGGTCCTGGGCTGCGGATTTCCACTCAATGGTCTGAGGCAAGTCCTCGGAAGGCACCGGAAGCACCGGTGTCTGAGAGAGAGAGACAGTTGTTGGCCACCTCAGTCAACAACCTGTCTGTGGGCTCAAGAAAACTCTCTGCCTCATCAACAGGTGTCTCGGCCAGCTGGTCTGATGGGGACACCGTGAAACCAATGGCACAGGCCGCAACATCGACCGAAGTCGAGAGCCGACAGTCCGGAGAATGAGATCTCTCCCACTTTTCAGATCCTTCTTCAGGGACCGAGAGGTGTGAGACCCAGAAGGACCCTCCCCTTCAGTCAAGAGGGACCGGCAAAGCTCCCGAAAGGAAGCCGTGTAAGAAGAGTCCAGCTGGAGTGGAATAAAGGCCGAAGCCGAAGAGGAACTCGACGCGACCTGGCCCGCCTCCTCTTCGAGGGCTGTGAGCTTTTCAAGCTGTTCCAGCTGTTCCGCAGAGATCGCTGCCACGGACACCACCCAATGGGCCTACTTCGATTTGACCGGTGGGTACCATTTCTCCGGGCGCCCCAGCTGGAGTCGGGCAGCACGGTCTTCGAGCACCGATGAGAAAAGGACAGACACATCTCACAAGCCTGCGGATTGTGGTCATGCCAGAGGCACTAAACGCATGAGGTGGGGGAGTCTGTGCACATCTTCTGCCCACAGGGGCACTGGTGGAACCTGGGGATGGTCTTGTCCTCCATCGCAGCCACGAGGGAAGAGGGTGAAGACTGAACTCGAACAAGTTTCAAAGAACGTTTAGGAAAAAAATTAGATGTTTTTAGAGCCAGGGCCTGCAAAACGCGAGAGCGCTAAGGAGGGACACTGATGCTTCTAAGTGGTAAGGAAGATCTGGCGCCAAGGGGCGAAGCCGAGAGTTTCATCACCCGGTTGAGTGGGAGGAGCCAGTTTGAAGACTTTCCGGCCCATCTTAAAGCGGTAAGGTACCTGCCAGACAGTGTGGACAGAACAACATATCCACTCTAGAAACAGAAGTTACAAAAAAAAAAAAAAGTGTACAATGGATCAGGTGCAGAGCAGCTCCTGACACAGAGGAAAGTAAGTGCCATCTTTTTTGCTCAGGCAGAAGGTGGCGGTCATGTTGTCAGTTTGACCTTTCACAACCTGACTACAAAAAAGAAGAGCAAACTCCATCAGTGCCAGATGCACTGTGCAGAGCTCCAGCAGGATGATGTCTATGCTGGTCTCACTGGTGACCAGAATCCATGTGCTCTGGTTGGACAGGTGGGCACCCCACCCCACCAGAGATGCATCTGTAGTAAGGTGGTGGGTGGCTCTGGGCAGACAAACAGAATTACCTCCCCAAGGTTATGGAGACACAGCTACTACCACTTGATGGCATCCTGCATCTGCTGTGTTACCAGGACTGGCTGGTCTGGTCACCGAGACACAGAGACTACTGGCACCCTAGCTACCACAGAAGGGGGCAGTCACATGTGCCAGTGGACTCAACGGACCATATTGGTTGAAGCCGCCATGTACCCAACAGCCAGAGAAATTCCTAGGCCTGTTGCGAAAGCCCACTCTGAAATGATCACGCAAAGGGGGTAAGATCCTCCACTTGATCCATAAGTAAGTGAACCCTGGCTTGGAGGAAATCCAATTCCTCCCCCTCCCATAACCTTAATCTCCTGCATGGGACCAGTTTGGATTTGGCTGGATGGACTAGAAGGCTTATGTCCTGGATGGTTTGGACTGCTCCACCGCGTCCCTGGAAATGTCCATAATGAGGCAGTTGTCCAAGAACAGGTATACTCTGGAACCCCGGCGCCTGAAGTATGCTGCTATGACCGAGATACACTTGGTGAACACCGTTAGTGCCGAGGAAAAGATGAATGAAATGACTTGAACTGGCATCGGACTCCGTTGACAAACAAACAGAGGAAATATCAATGGAAAAGACTGATCTAAATGTGAACGAAAGCATCTTGGAGGTCCAGGGAGCAGAACCATACCCTAGGCTCCAGAGACGGTATGATCTGATACAGGGTGTCCATAGGGAACGTCTACCTGTGGACAAACTTGTTCAGATCGTGCAGGTCCATGATGAGGTATCAGCCCCCCCAATTCCTTTCAGTACCACACTGGCCACCAGGCCACGCACCCCTTTCTGTCTCTGACCACTGACAATAACATGATGATCTGCTTAAGTGGATGCTTAGCCTGCTGAGATGAGGCCACCAAGTCCAGAGTGATGATGGACTTTTCAAGCCACATAAGGTGGCCCTTCACCCCAGGGCCAAAAGAGGTCAGTGCCCAAGAAGGGCACATTAGCCAACTTGTGCTGGGCCTCCAGGTTAAACGTAGAGAGATGCAGCCTAACATGTTGGTGCATGGACACCACCATGGTATCAGGACAGGAGCACGAGTTGCCTGTGTCCAGAGCAGTCGAAGACTTTATTAAAATATCAAGAAATTGCCAGTTAGTGTTTGAAAACCAGTTTTCCACAAACACTAAAGGGGATGTAAAGGAGGAGATAAGTACCTTCAAGTGGAAAAGAAGCTCTGACAGCAGACTGAGTGGAGCTGGAAAACATCACCACTTGTGGTGGGAGGAGACAAGCTTGAAGATGTCAGAAGACTGACCTACGATCAGTGGAACTGCCTGTTGATAGGGTCCAGTGTTGTGTAGCATTTGTTATTATTTCACTAATCGCTGAGATTTTGTGTCTTTGACATTTCTAATTTTTATATTGAGCATGATCTTGTTCCATGAGGTGGCTGTTTCCTGACTGCAGACATAGGACTATACCTTGCATTAGTTCCCGCTGGAAAAAGGTTCACAGCTTTGATCAGCAACTGTAGATCATCATCTGGCCAGTTTTTACTTCCACCTCCACCAGCTGACTGCTCAGAGCTCTTTGATGTCTGACGTATTCGGGCCTCTGCCTCCTCTTTCTCTCTCTGTATTTGTGCATTGACTTCTTGTATCTACTTGGCAATAAAAAATACAAATGTTTACCACAGCCTTTAAAAAAAAAAAAGCAATCCAGGTAACATCTTTGAGACCTATTTTTCTATTACTGAAACCGGACCAAAAATGACAGTGCCCCCCCCCCCCAAAATCATTTTTCTCAGCATGATTATGCCTTTGTCTTAATTTAACATTTTTATTTTCCCCTAGAAACCATTACTTCATGTCCCTAAATAGAAAATATTTTGGACAGAGAAAAAAAAAAATCCAAATTCCTCTTTATAACTAAAAAAAAAAAAAACAGAAAGTTCTAGCTGCCTCCTGTTTTGAAAAAACTCCTTGCAAATGGTTCCCTCAAGTCATAAGGATCAGCTTCTCCATTAACTGACTCGTAGATAAAGTGGTGCCCATGAGCAACATTTCTCCAGGAAACAAATTGTAGCTTCAAGGGATTTTAAAACCAAAAAGGCCAAACTGTTTCCTTCTATATAGATGTTGGCTGGCCCCATACAGTGGGCTAACAACCATATGGAAAAAAAGGGGGGTCTGTTCTGTAAACCAGACCACCCCTCGGCCAAAGGCAGCACTCCCAGATTTCAGCAGAGGCCTATGATTATCCTGCCACAGCAGTACCTCCTGTGATGCACAAGGAGTGGGTTTAAGTGTTGTGAGTGACCTCACAACACCACGCCTCTGAGACCTGGAATAAGTTTCATGTGGCTGAGGTGGACCAAGAACAGTGAGGGTAAGAAAGAAAAAAAGGTGGAGGGGAGAAAATCTAGTGGAGGAGGGAGATCTGCATTCAGGATGATGTTTGAAGAAGGCTCCCGACTCCCCAGCTGTTCGCTGGCAGCATCAAAAGCCCCCACCCACTGCAACTTAAAGGCCTCTTTACACTTAGAGAAGTGGCCACAAAAAAGTTCCCCACTGCTATGGAACATTGCAGCAAGTCTGGTACCACATACTGCAACAACTATGATTTTCAATGGGAAGTTACTAAAATTAGCCTGAGGTACCCAAAGACATGCTGCTGTAAGAGGATACTTTTTTATGGCCAGCACTGTAGCATTCTGCACACTGTGAGTAGTTCAGAGTTACTGATCTGCTGCCATAGGGAGTTTTGTGAGTAATGTTTCCTCTAATGGAGTCTTGCTGTAGTCTCACTATATGCAGTTAGCCCCAGCACTTGAACTGCTCCAGAGAGGAAAGAGTTAACTCTATGCAGAAGCATAGAACGTTGAGCTCAAGCTCTGTTTTCAAACCTCTGTCTCTGGTACTCTGTAGTGTAACCGTCAGATTCTTACGAGTACTAAACTAACTAATCCAATAGGTAGAAATTGTTTCTAAAGTTTTGTGCCAAATGGCACTAACAGATATTTAGGGTCAAAAGACTCAAGTCGAGAATCCCAGAAAGAATATAAGCAGCTAGTGAAACAACCAAAAACATTCATAATAAAAACCAGAAAACCCCTTACTAAGATAAGGGCATGTCAAGTACACCTCTGGGGTGCGGCACTGTGCCTGGCAACCCACACCCCAAAAATGGAAATTACGTACTTACCGTAATTCTTGATGTTCTTGGACGAAGTTTCCACCACTCATTCACACTGATGGGATCTACGCTGGAGGCACTAGGACCCAGCAGGAGCAAACTTTTTGCAAGAGGGCCGGCGCCAGAGATGGAGCTTCGAGGAGCAGTGTCATGAGCCATGGCTCATGCGGCAATGACTATCTCAGCGTCGACCCTCCAACCGCCTCAGTACCTTTTTTCCCCCCCGAGGAGGTGCAGCGTAACTAACCTAGAAGGATAGCCTAACAAAAACCAGACATAAGATTGTTCGAACGACCCGTATGAAAAGGGTCAAAAAAGAAGTCTTCACAGCCTAAAGATTGAGGGAGTGAAGACCAACAACAGAGATGAGCTCGGGGGATGGTGGGTGGGCATGTGAATGAATGGTGGAGACTTCATCCAAGAAGATCAAGAATTACAGTAGGTACGTAATTTCCATATCTTCCCGGACATAAAGTCTCCACTACTCATTCACACTGATGGGAGAGTACCGAGCTAATAATCCCCAGAGAGGGCGGCAGGAGAAACCAAGAGCTCACAAATTTAGGGCAGAAGTCCGTTAAGGATAGTCCTGCCAAGCGAAAGATGTCGCCTGGCATGGACATCCAGGGCATAGTGCTTGACGAAAGTATGCACTGAGCTCCAGGTAGCCGCACTGCAAATGTCTGCAATGGGCACGTTGCGGATTTCCGCCAGGGATGCCGCGACTGCTCTAGTAGAGTGAGCGCACACGCTGCCCTCCAGCTTAACTTGTGCCATGGAATAACAATGGCGAAGGCATGCCAACAGCCATGTTGAAATACATCTGATAGCAACAGGTTGACCCAGCCGGGTCTCGCTGAAGGAAACAAACAGTTGTTGAGCTTTGCAAATTTCTTTTGTTCTATCCAAATAGAAACACAGAGCTCTTTTGACATCTAAAGAATGAAGGGTACGCTCTCCTTCATTTTGGAAGTTCGCAAAGTAAGTAGGTAGGACCAAAGGTTGGTTTAGATGGAATTCTGACACAACCTTGGGGGGAAACTTAGGATGGGTCCTAAGAACTACTCTATCCTTATGAAACACAGTATATGGAGGGTCTGTGACCAAGGCATGTATTTCAGAAACCCTGCGGGCCGAGGTAATGGCCACCAGGACAGCCGTTTTCCAAGTGAGAAATCTCAGCTCACAGGTAGCTAGCGGCTCGAAAGGCTTTCAAGTGACCATGTCTAGCACAAGATTAATGTCCCAGGCTGCGACTGGATGTCTGATAGGAGGTCTGGTATGCAGAATACCATTAAGAAACCTCTTAACTACAGGTAACTGAGCCAGCGACAAGGAAAGTACTGGCTCATGATAAGCTGAAATGGCACAAAGGTGAACTTCGACTGTAGAGTATTGTAGACCTGAATTTGAGAAGTCTAAAAGTTACTCTAGGACTTTATTTGGTGGGCAGGAAAAAGGATTCAAAGAGGATTTTGCACACCAGAGAGAAAAACGCTTCCATTTGGCTGGGTAAGTTTTTCTGGTGGCTGGCTTGAGCGCAGCCAAAAGAATATCTGAAACTCTCCGAGAGATAATGAACCTGTTCACTTCTATCTCTTCAGGAGCCAAGCATGAAGGTGAAGTGACTTCAGACTGGGATGGACCACAGGCCCCTGGGTCAGAAGGTTCATCTGAAGGGGAAGCACTTTCGGAGGGGTTTCCGACATACCGTTGAGTAATGGAAACCATACCTGTCAAGGCCAGCAGGGAGCAATGAGGATCATTTTGTCCCTCTGGGACTCGAAATTGAGAAGTACCCTCTGGATTAGTGGAAGAGGAGGAAAGGCGTATAGAAAGCGTTTTGTCCACTGAAGCCTGAACGCATCCTGACAGAAAATGTCAGGCCCTGGATTTCTGGAGCAAAAGAGAGGCAGTTTTGTGTTGAGTGGGGATGCTAAAAGGTCCAGGTCTGGAGTTCCCCACTCTGCGAATAGTGACTGAACTACGGTCGAGTCAAGAGACTACTCGTGAGGATCTGTCTCTGTTCTGCTGAGACGGTCTGCCAGTTCGTTCTGCACTCCCGGCAGGCAGACTGCCTGAATTAGAGCCTCGTGCTCTAGGCACCATTCCCACACTCTCATCGCTTCCCTGCATAAAGGGTAAGAGTGTGCACCGCCCTACTTGTTGATGTAATACATCGCTGCTTTGTTGTCCGTTTGAAGGAGAATGTTCTTGTGACAGAGAATGTCCTTCAAAACCCGGACTGCATAAAGGACGGGTCTCATTTCTAGGACATTTATGTGAAGCTGGGACTAGTCCCAAGTCCACGTACCTTGGGTGTGCAGATCCTGACAGTGAGCTTCCCACCCCATCAGGGACGCGTCTGTGGTAATGGAAATCTGATGATCTAGGGGAGCAAAGGGATACCCTTCCAGAAGGTTGTCCTCTTGCGACCACCAGGTGAGTGACCTCTTCAGAGGTTCTGTCACCTTGATGAGAAAGGACTGAGGGTGAGTGGTTGGGGACCACTGAGTACTGAGCATCCACTGAGAGGTTCTCATGTGGAGACGTGCTAGGGGTACAGTGAACACCGAGGATGCCATGAGACCCAGCATCCATTGCATCAAGATAGCTCAAAATTAACTGTTCTCTCTGATGTATTGGGCCATCTGTAGGATATCGCTCCCTCTGTCCTCTGGAAGAAAAGCTTTTGCACAAGAGGTGTCCAGGAGAGTTCCTATAAAAAGGAGCTTCTGGGAGGGCTGCAACTGCAATTTCATGAGATTTAGCAGGACTCCCATGGACGTGAGAAAGTCTGAGGCTGTGGCTACGGCATCGAGAGTTCCTTGCCTGGAAGGACTTGCTAGAAGCCAGTCGTCCAGATATGGGAACACTTGTATTCCGATTTTTCTGAAATGCACTGCGAGAACTGCACAACACTTTGTAAAAACTTGTGGCTCAGAGTATAGCCCAAAGGGCAGGACTCTGAACTGATAATATTGGCCCAGTGCTACAAACCTTAGGAATTTGTGGTGCTTTGGGTATATAGGAATATGTTGGTAAGCATCCTGCATATCCAGGGAAGCTAGCCAATTGTGTTGATGAGGCAAGGCTAACAGGGTCCCTAGCGATATCATCCTGAACCTTTCCTTGAGAAGAAACTTGTTTAACTTTCTGAGGTCCAGAATGGGGCGCATGCTACCGGTCTTTTTCAAGACCAGGAAGTAATGGGAGTAGAAACCTGTGTTTCGTTGATCCAGCGGAAAGTACAGTTACATAAGAACTTACCATAACAGTAGATCTTCGAGAACAGTTCTTGCAGCAGGTTACACCATTAAGACTGAACGCCAGCGCCAGGACCCCACGGAAATTTTCTAGCTAGCAGTCTTCAGCGGGACCACCTCCGACATAGGTCCTCCAGGCGAGTATTACAGGAGGCGGTTCCGCCAGAATTTCAAGTTCTCCGCTGAGACTCCGGCGCTTGATGACATCAGAAGAGGAGACTGAGGATCCGCCATCAGAAGGCCAAGACTAAAACAGATCACTCCATCCCGAAGGTGGATGTTAAGTTATAACCTATCTCCTCCAAGGGGAATGGTGGGGGAGTATTTTGCTGAGAGCTGTCTCGAAGATCTACTGTTACGGTAAGTTCTTACGTAACTGTACTATCTTCTTCGAGATACAGCTCTTGCAGCAGGTTACACCATTAGGACTGATTCCCACGCAATAGCGACAATCTTACGCCAGTGGGAGGAGGAAAAAAACGGAGATTATGACCCTGTCTGAGCCTAGGACAGAAGTCCTTGAAGGACGGCTAGGCCGAAACCTGCCCTTCGCCTTGAAGCGATGTCCAGGCTGTAATGCCTAATAAAGGTATGCACCGAGCTCCAGGTAGCGCAAATAGCTGAAGTGGAAACATTCTTCAGCGCTGCAAAGGAGGTGGCCCTTAACCGCTCCAGGCAACGGCTTGTTGCGCTTGTCATAACAGAAAAAGATACACTGAATGAGCCAACGTGAAAAGGTCTGCTTGGAAACGGGCCCCTTTCATCCTCTCAGCAAAGGATACGAACAGCTGATCCGCTTTCCTGTACTGTTTGGTTCTGGTCAGGTAATATCTGAGACACCTGTGGACATCCAGGGTGTGAAGCAGCGCTTCTCCTCGATTGGTGTACTTGGGGAAAGTACACTGGTAAATAGATATCCTGATTAAGGGTAAGGGCTGAAACCACCTTAGGCAGAAACTTAGGATTTTTCCTCAGGGATACCCTATCCTGGTGGAAAATTAAATATGGCTCTTTGCACATGAGTGCATGTAATTCGGAGATTCTTCTCGTCGAAGTAACAGCAACTAAAAACAACAGTTTCCACGACAGAAAACATAGCTCGCAATCCGCAGCTGGCTCAAACGGTGGCAGCGTAAGCTGCTCCAGGACAAAGGGCAAGTCCCACGGAGAAACAGGGTCCTTGATAGGTGGCCTAAGGTGGACGTTCCCCCTTAAAAAGGCACAAGTCGTGTCCAATTGAGCCACCATACGATGGCCAATGGGGGCATGATAAGCCGAAATTGCACACAAGTGCACCTTAATCGAGGAGTAAGCTAGTCCCGACTGAAAAGGCGAAAGTTTCTCGGGACAGTCTAAAGGCGAAAGACCACGCGTTTGAGCTCATAAGCAAAACCTGCGCCACTTCATGGCGTATGTCGCATGGGTTGCCGCCTTTCTCGCAGCGGAAAGTACTTCTGCCACTTCCTGCGAGACCCCGTGCCGCATCATGGCTATGTCTCTAGGAGCCAGGCATGTAGGTTCAATGAACATAAGTCCGGGTGGACTAGTGAACCCTGCTCCTGAGACAACAGATGGGAGCTGATTGGTAAGGGAAGCGGAGGTTCCCGAGATAGCTGATGTAGTAGCGGGAACCAGATTTGCCTGGGCCAGAAAGGCGCTATCAGGATAAGCATCGCGTGCTCCCTATGAAGTTTGAGAAGAACTCTCTGGATCAGCGGGAAAGGAGGGAAGGCGTAGAGGAATCTGCCCGCCCAGGAGAGGGACAACGCGTCTCGCCAGAAAACACCAGGCCCTGGATCTAGCGAGCAAAAATTGGGCAGTTTTGCGTTGGATGGGGACGCGAATAGATCTAATTCTGGAGTGCCCCATCTGTGGAACAGATCCTCTGCCACCTCCTGTAGAAGTTTCCACTCGTGGACTCTGGCCTGGGAACGACTCAGGCTGTCTGCGACAGTGTTGTCCACCGCCAAGAATGTGAACAGCGACAAGGTTTGCGCCGTGTCGAATTACCCATTCCCACACTCTCATGGCCTCCCTGCAAAGGGGGTAAGAGTGTGTGCCTCCTTGTTTGTTGAGGTAATACATCACCGCAGTATTGTCTGCCTGCAACAAGAGAGTACTCGGTGGAATCTCCGACTGGAAGGCTTGCAGGACATAAAGAACCGCCCTCATCTCCAATATGTTGATATGGAGATGAGATTCCTGGGTAGTCCATGTTCCCTGAGACCTCACCCCATTCAATGCGCTCCCCACCCCAGCCCTGAGGCGTCTGTGGAGAGAGTTATAACCGGGAATGGCGCTGTGAAAGGAACCCCCACAGAGAGGGTTTCCCGGTTCTAGCCACCATTGCCAGTCCCGAACCACGGCCTTCGTGATTCTGACTGGATGCTGCAGATGATCTTGCCGTTGGTCCCATTGCACTCTTAACATCCACTGGGTTACCCGCATGTGGAGTCTTGCCATCGGGACTGTAGGAATGGCCGCAGCCATGTGTCCGAGCAGGCGAAGGACCAGTCTGGCTGGGTCGGGCTTCTTCCCTGACAGATCCCTGATGAGGGATCGAATGCGTTCCACTCTGTCTTCGGGAAGAAAAGCTTTTCCCTTGACGGTGTCCAGAACTGCCCCTATGAACTGCAGTTTCTGGGACGGTACCAGGAGAGACTTCTCGTAGTTGATGAGGATGCCCAGAGACCGAAAAAGGTTCTGGGTATATTGGATGGCTATCAGTAATGCCTCCTTGGAAGGGGCCAAGAGAAGCCAATCGTCCAGGTACGGGAACATGTAGTGGCCCTGTCTCTTCAGAGCCGCCACACAACTGCCATGCACTTGGTAAAACCCATGCTGATGACAGTCCGAGGGAAGTGCCCGAACTGATAATGGTGGCCAAGAAACCTCAAGTGCAGGAACCTCCTGGCGCTTGAGCAATAGGGATGTGCAGGTAAGCTGCCCCAGATGTCCAGAGACGCCAAGAAGGCGTTTCTTCAGCATGGGATTAGACCCGAAGGGTGACCATGCGGAAGCGTTGTAGACGCACCCATAGACTGAGGTCGCTGAGGTCCAAGATTGGACGGAGGTCCCTGTTTTCTTGGGAACCAGGAAGAAGTGCGAATAGTAACCTGCTCCTCTCTGGTTCCTTGAATGTCTCCAAAGCTTCCTTCTAGAAGCGTGAGCACCTCCTGCTGAATAAGCAGGGCGTGGCGACCCGAATAGCGGAGAGCAGAGGAGGCCTTGTGGGCGGGTTGTCTACAAACTCTATATAATGGCCTTTTTCGACCAACTGTAGCACCCACCTGTCGGTGGTGATCGACCGCCACCCTGGCAGGTGGTCCGCGATGCGACCCCCGACTTTCATTTCCCGTTGATCCTGAGAGGGGGCAGGGGCCGGGAAGGAGTCATGCTGGGGCAGCATTGGATCCTGCAGCTTGGGCCGACTTTGTAACTCGTTGGCCTCTGCCTAAGGATGTCTTAGCCTGGGCTTTTCTGGAGAAGGAGCTCCTCTGTTGCTGACCGGAGCGAGGTTGTTGCCTCTGGATCCGGCTGCGAAAACGACTTTGGTTCCTGCAAAAGGAACTAAGCCAAGACCTGTACATGGCCTGGACAGATCTAATCGCCTTCCCAGCTTCCTGCAATTTGGTGATCACCTTCTCCAAGGCTTCACCAAACAGAACTTCGCCATGGTAAGGCGCGTCCATGATGTTGTTCTGGACGTCCGGGGTAAAGCCGGAGACACGGAGCCATGAGTGTCTCCGGAGACACACGCCTGAGGCCGCAGCTCTGGCCGAAGAGTCCGCAGAGTCATATGCGGCTCTAAGCACCTGGGTCCCCATGTCCGAACCCGTATGGAGGAGTTGCAACAGCTCCTCCTTCTGGCCACCATCTGGCAATTTTTCAGCTAGGTCCTGCCCCTGCTCCCACAAAGCGTTCTGGAACTGAACCATGTGGGTGAGGTAATTCAACGACCTAATGGTGCAAGTCGCGGCTGCGTACGTGTGCCTGCCCAGGACGTCCAACTGCTTGGACTCCGGGTCCGGTGGCTGTGTGCTCAAATGCTGCGGTTCCGTAGACTGGTCATGTGAGGCTGTAATGACCAGGGAGTCGGCCAGAGGATGGTTCGCCAGGTACTGGTCCTCCCTTGGGGCCTTGTACAGGCGGTCAGCCTTCTTCGGCATCGCCGGGGTCGAATGTGGACGCTTCCACGCAGCCTTGGTGACGTCCACAAAGGTATCCACCAAAGGTGGCACTACCACAGGCTTAGGGTCTTTTTGCCGAAGGTAGCGGGCAAGTTGTAGTCTTTCGGGGTCAAGCTCTTCAGTGATCCCACCCCATGTTCTCCTGAATATGCCTCATTATCTCGGAGAACGAGGGGTAATTCGGAGGAGACCTGGGAAGGTCGCGTGGGTCCGGAGAGGGGACGCTGATTGGAGAAGGAGATCTGGAGCACTCGGAGATGTCAGATCTGGAACCCTCCGTGGACGGGATATACCGTCGTCTTCTGGGTCTCTTGGGGCTGGGTGACCCTGAAGAGGATCTTGACGAGGCCTTCTTCCCCTAGATCTGCCCCCTAGGAGCTGGGCGCGACCCTTGGGGATGGTGCCCGACCTGCTGACCCCTAGGTGGAGGAGGGGTGCAGGTGTCGGAGGGGTAGCGGGCGCAGGAGGAGGTTGCGTGGTGACCAAATCCTTCTTGATGGTGTCCCACCAGAAGGTGAAGAGCTCCTTCACTTCTGCCAGATTTAGGCCCTACGACGGACCAGGCGCCGGTGGCCTGTCGTCGGGTCCCCAGGAGTCTCTGGTTCCGGAGAGGGCTCCCGTGGGAGTTCAATGGGTCTGGGGTCGCCCGCCTGGTCTTCGGGCTGGTAGACTCCTCCTCCGACAATGCCTCCTGACCGACGCCGGTAGCGGTGGTGTGGTTCTTTTTCTGCTGTAGCCGACGCTGTCCCCCGCCAGCATCCTCGGGATGCTCTGACGGGTGACAAACGGTCGCCGGGTTCCTTGCAGTGCCTGTGTGTGATTGGCCGACGTCGGGTCCGACGTCCGCTTGAGGAAGGTCAGCTCCTTGGTCTTGCGCTGAGGTGGCGGCGGTTGGGAGATAGACCGGACGTCGGAGGCCGGATGACGGGAGGACGATTTGTGGTGCTCCCCAGACCTGGACGAGGCCTTAGTCAGAGTGGAAGATGCAGGCCTGGAGGTCTTGACAAGCTGCAGAGTGGAGGAACCACCGGCCGATTTGACAAGAACCGGGGGAGGCTGAGAGCGGGCCCTCGACGGAGAGCGGTCCGACCTGGAGCCGGAGCTGCGGGAGTCCAAGGCCCTGGAAGAGGATCTGGGTCTCTCCTTCTCCCGGTGCTTTTTGCTGTGCCTGTGGGACTTCCCTGAAGATTCTCCTCTGGAGGAAGGGTCTTGATCCATTGCCTTAAGTTTCTCCTCGAGGAGGAAAGCTTGGAGGGCCTTCTGGCGGCAGATCCTCATACGGCTGTTAAAGCCCTGGCAGAAGGGGCAGGCCTGGGTATTGTGGTCTGGGCCCAGGCAGCGGACGCAGGCCGAATGAGGATCCTTAAACGGAATCTGTTTGCCACAGGCACACTTCAATGAATGGCCCTCCACAGAAGTTGGAGAGGACATCAGACGAAATCCGATGAAAAAGAACTGTTGAAATTCTCCTGGTCGTCGCACGCTAGAAACTGACCGAGAGGCCGATGCTGCGAAGTCGGCGGGAAAAAAGAACTGGGGATTCTGGCGGGACCGCCTCCTTATGTACTACGCCTGATGTCAGGGGCGGGACCGACGTCTGAGGCGGTGCCTGCTGAAGACTGCTAGCTATAAAATTTCCGTGGGGTCCTGGCGTCTGACGGCTTCAGTCCTAATGGTGTAACCTGCTGCAAGAGCTGTATCTCGAAAAAGATCCATTTCTACTGCCCTGTGGTTCAGAAAGCCTTGTATCTCAGAGGCAAGAAGGTCTGACTGTATTGTTAAGAGCCTGGGCTGTCATTTGGGGGGACGATCCTGAGGGGTTTCTGAAAGGTTGAGGGAGTACCCCTCGCGGATTACCCGGAGGACCCATTTGTCTGATGTTATAGACTTCCGCTGGTTGTAGAACTGAGTCAGACGTCCTCCCACTGCTGAGGAAAAGTCCCCCCTCGGGCAGTTGAGGTGGGACCTGGGCCAGAAACTCAGAAGGTGGCACTGGGTGCTTTGGGCCCTTGTGCCTTCTGTTGCATTTTCTTCTAAGGCTGGGGGGCTTGGCTTTTGTTAAAACCTCCTCTGCCCTTGCCCCGAAAGGACTGACAGTTGTGAAATCGACACTTGTTAACAACCACCCCCGAGAAGGGGTGGAAGCGGGTCGAGTTGTTTTAATGGCCGACCTAGTCTTCTGCGTGGCCTCCAGAGCTTGCTCTACTTGAGGTCCGACCAGATACAGCATACCCGTCAAGGGTAATGCCATGACCTGCCGTTGGGCATCATTAGTAGGCCGAAGTGCGTAGCCAGGGTGTGGGTACAAATGCCCGCCGCCACTGAGGCAGTATCGAAAGCATCCATAGCTGCTTTAACCTGCTGGTTGTTGACCCGATACCCTGGTTATGGTCTGAAGTAGCTCTGAACTAGTGTCCGACTCGGTAGAGCTTCCACCATCTGTTTGAGCGAATGCCAAAGAACATACTCGTATTGAGAGAAATAGCCCTGGTAGCTGGCAATACGCATACCCAGGGTAGAGGCCGGCCCGTCGGCGCAGCGGTTGGATTTCCACTTGTGACGCCGGCGACCCGGGTTCGGAAACGGACTCGGGTCGTCGGAGGGCCGGCCGGGAGGAGTAGGATTGAGCGTCCGATGGGTAGCTCTCCTAGTCCAGGGGGAGGGTGTGGGCAGCGTTCGGTGCGTTGGGGACCCCTGGTGGAGACCAGGGGTTCCACGCAGCCAACACTCAGCGTGAATGGAGGCGGGGCGGACGCTGGCATCATTGCAAGACCCCGCCTCCCTAGGGGAGAAAACCGGAAAAAGGAGGAGGAGCTGCCCGCCGTCATGGATGAAGCTCGCCGCGGCTTCAATGTGCTTCCAGGCTGGACCCCCGACCTAATTACAGTGCCCGCGGCATATATGAGGGGAGTATGTCGCGGGCCCCACCGTGGGGGGTAAGCCACGGGGTATCGGGGGCAGCGGCCGATTTGGAAGCAGAAGCCGGCAGCCCGTGACCGGGCAGAAGGATAAGGCGGCGGGCGGCTCCAGGAAGGAGGAAAAGTTAAATATAAAAAAAAAAAAAATACCCAGGGTAGACGCAGCAAAGACTCTCTTACCTAAGGTGTCTATCTTGTGAGATTCTTTGTTTATAGGCCGGGCTGTAGATGCCTGAGGAAGAACGGCCTTATCATTCTCTGCCAGGACTACAATAGGGTCCGCAAAGGCCTGGGAGGCCAAAATGGGTCGATCCTTGGGAGCAGCATACTTCCTGTCTATGGACTTAGCCACAGAAGGAATGAGAGTGGGATTATTCCATACCATCTGAGAAAGCGTCTCAAAGGATGGTTGTACCGGGGGAGTTAAATCCATAGGGATCTCCGGGACAAGAAGGTATTGGGAGTCATAAGCGCTTCCCAGGATCGATATCTGTAGTCTGGAGAGAAAGACTAGAATTAAAATTTTTCAGCAGAGACTTAAATGACAGGGCTTCGACCACAGACTCTGCAGCAGGATTAATTCCTGCTCTTTCAACATCATCATCATCCAGCTGAAGGTCTGGGTCAGGCTCAATATCATCTCCTGACAGCCCAGGAAGGACTGCATGGACAGAAAAGGAGTGAAAGTCAGTAGGAAATGAAGAAGGGAAAGGAATCGGAGTTCGAGAAGCCCTGAAGACTGGATGCCACCGCACCAAGCCTTGGCACCGAAGAGGAACACGGCGCAGAAGGCAAGGAAGTCGGCGCCATCTGAAACAGCCCAGCACACAGCGCCGACAGAGGCCACGGTGCCAACAGGGCCACGGCGCCAAGGACGGCGCCAAGGATGGTGCCAACAACACAAGCGGTGGTGAGGGCGGCGCCAACAGGTGCATCGGCGCAGAAGACAGCGCCAACAGTCACCTCGGCGCCGAGAGGACCATCAATGCCAACGGCGCCAAAAGCAATCCAGGGCTCTGAAAACTGCGATTTGAAGAAAAAGTAGGAGGAATACCAGGCATTAGTGTGGCCCCTGCGCCGCAGCCATGTGAGGGGGGGGCACCTGAGTGCGGAGTCGATGGCACCGAAGAAGGTTCCGCGTGACTAGGAGGTCCAACCGCCCTACCCGAGCCCTCGAAAGGCCCAAGGGCCTTGGAGTGATCGTGTCAGGCAGCTGGACCAATCTCCAAGCCCATTGCTCCACAAGAGCCGCCCACTGATGAAACTGCTCATCGGAAGCCCCTCCAAAAGGCGGGAAGGGCTCCATCAATGAAGAGGTCGGTCACTGGAGACAGAAACCGCGACTCTGGAGGAGACCACACCTGACCCCAATCAACGACCGTCGACTGCTGAACATACCAGAAGGCAACCTCGAGTGATGCCTTCTCTTTTGAACCTGTGGGGCCGAGAAGAAACTCGAGGGAAAGCGGTGCTGAGTGCGCGACTGCTTCTTTATGCTTCGGGACCACCCATCCCCTCTAGCATCGGACCGTCCATTGTCAGACCCCCTCCCCACTCCGGAGAGGGCGGCGGACCGGACCCGGCCCGGCTGACTGAAGAGCTTTCATACGAAGTCTCCCTACCATCACCAGACCCACTCATGGTCAACTCCGTCAATGTAGGCTGAAGACTTCTCTTCTTTAATAAGTATAGTTAAAAGTAAGCGGTACTTATTTTGAGATATATTACAAAACAATAAACTGAAAACTATGCTGCTAGTTTGAAGTTTGACTCCCGGAGGGTGAGCGACGTCGTTACTGCAGCACACTTGACGGCGGGAAAAAAAGGAACTGAGGCGCTTGGAGGGTCGACGCCGAGATAGTCGTTGCCGCACGAGTCGATCCTCACGGCTCCATCTCTGGAGCTGGCCCTCTTGCAAAAAGTTTGCTCCCACTGGGTCTTAGCGCCTCCGGCGTAGATCCCATCAGTGTGAATAAGTGGTAGATACTTTATGTCCAGGAAGATCTACTAGGTTCCAGGAGGGGAGGCAGGAAGGGAGGTCAGAATACAGCAAGACTCCATTAGAAGAAAAAATATTACTATCGTGAGTAATTTTTTCTTCAAACAACATGAAGTCTTGTTGTATTCTGAAAATATGCAGACTACCAAGCAGTACCCCCGAGTCACAGAACCTATTTCGGGAACAGGCTCTGCAGTACAGCCGTGCCAAACCTAGCACCACTTCATGACTGAATGTCCAGAGAGTAATGCGTGGTAAATGTGTGAACAGACTTCCAGGTGGCTGCTTTACAGATGTCCGCTAAAGGTATATCTCTAACTGCTGCGACCGAAGCAGCTGTACCTCTGGTAGAATGAGCCCTCAGGCCTGAGGGAGGCTCTTTCCCAAGCTTTGAATAGCAGAACTGGATACAGCAGACAAACCACCTGGCAACTGTTCTGTTGGTAGCAGGTTTGCCCTTTCCCACTTCTCCATAAGTGAGAAACAACTGAGAACAGTCATTCCTATGGGCCTTAGTATGCTCCACATAGTAACCAAGAGCCCTCTTTACATCAAGACTGTTTAGTCTTCTCTCCCCAGAGGAAGAATGATCAGTGAAAAATACAGGCAATGATACAGACTGATTCAAATGAAAGTCTGATCCCACTTTAGGAAGAAACTTTCTGTTGGTACGAAGGACCACCTTATCACTGTGAAATGAGAAGAAATTGGGTCCCACTGATAAAGCCTGTAATTCACTGATTCTCCTGCAGAGGTAATGGCTACCAGGAATACAGTTTCCCAAGTCAAGTATTTCAGCTCAGGGGGAGCGCTGTGGAGCAGCAATATGGTGGACGTCTCTCAGCATAGCTCTAGACCTACACTTACAAAAATCCGGATTAAAGTATATATACTCTGGGCTAACTGCTCCCATTTTTATCACAATATCTTTCTGAAATAGAGCAACACGGAATGGGACCCAAGAAAGACGGGAAACATGGGTCCGAGGATTGGATTGGTTTCTTTCTTCGTCGGATTCTGTGACTGGCTCTGGGTCATCGAGCGGACCTGCAAATACGGAGCTACCAGCGGCACAAGTAATGGCCCTCCTTACAAAGATTCAAACGACTGGGGAGGAAACACTTAAGAGGTTGGCAGCCATGGAGGCCAAGCTGAACGAAAGTGACAATATACTTATAGAGCACTCGAAAGCGATTAATGACTTGTTGGAAGCAAACACTAGACAAACAGAATGCAATGCTTCCTTTATTCAGGATTTTCATTTTCTCAAAAGTAAGTTGGAATCTGTAGAGAACTTTCAGTGACAGGCCAACGTGCGGGTGGAGGGCTTTCCACCGCGGCTCGCGGTTCGAGCCAATCTGTTAAACAACCTAAAAAAAAATGATCTTTGTGGATTTAAAATTGCTACTATCTGACTCAGAGATCTCTATAATTAAGGCCTTTACCATCCCGCAAAGACCGTGCCCTCATGGGGACATCTCTCAAAGGCCTGTAACAGTGATTGCCACATTGTCATCCCCAGAGGCACAAATACCTCTTCTGCAAGCGGCCAGGGGTGATATAGTATGAGAGGGTAGTCGCTTGGCTCTATTTCCAGATCTCTCATCACAGACCTAGAATCGAAAAAAGGAACTTCAACTCATAAAGAAGGACCTTTTACGAAACGGAATTCAAGCCCAGCTGACATACCATGCGAAGCTGCAGGCTCGCCACGAGTCCAAGGTGCATGTCTTTGTGGACCCAGTACAAGCGGCTGAATTTGCGGAGAAACTAATTGAAAGGGTGAATCCAGCTCCAGCGACCCTTGACGAAGAAGGTTGAAAGGGACTTTAATCGGGACTTTCAAGTAACAGTTATGGTATCTAAACGCTGTTGAAGGCCCCCTCCAAGGGTAGGGGGGGTTTGTCAGTTAAGGCCCTTGTTATGTTGCTTCAATGGGACAGTTTATCAGTTAAAAAATGAACAGAAAATTTAAACGTTGGGAGACAAATTACTTATTCCTTCTACATGTGAATGTTTAACATGTTTAACCAGTCGCTGCTCGAAGATATGAACACTGTCCAATGATGTATTAGATTAGGAAAAGTGGGGGATAAACAGATGGTGCATTTTTGCACTTCTCAGTTTGCGAGCTTAAAGATGGCCTATTATTTTATGTCCTGTGAACCTGTAGGGTGGGTCTAGTATTGCACCTTTTGGTGCAGGTTTGACAATGCAGCTTAATTGAGATCAGGACTTCTTCATAATAATTGCCACACTGTTTCCTAGACGTTTCAGCCACCCCACCAAATATATTTCTGCAAGGGGGAGGATAATATGGTGGTGTATTTTATTTTAAGAGAAATGATGTTGGTGAGAGCACCATTAACCTACATATTAATCTACTCAGACTTTACTCCTTTATTAATAACATGAAGCTCTGCTGTGCTGCATGGGTATTTCAATCCTTGGTACTGATATTTAATAACGCACTTCACATGCTGTGTAGGGGTCTTCGTACCTCATACCTGTTATTATGTATGTTTACAGTTTGCGCTGTATGTCCATAAAACCTATAAATAAAAAGTACAAAAAAAAAAAGTATTTCAGCTCAGCTGAGGATAAAAGCTCAAAAGGGGGCTGCATAAGCTGTGCTATACAGATGTTCAGATCCCAAGAAGGGGTAGGCTCCCTGAAGGGAGGATTAACATGTACTAAACCCTTGAAAATTTTCTTGAAAACTGGATGAGAAGCTAGGGAAGATCCCTTACCAGCAGAAAGGAAGGCAGACACAGCTGCCAAATGTACCTTGAGAGTAGTAGGCCAGAGGCCTTAGCTGTTAAAATGCACCAAATAATCCAAAACAGTGGCAATATCAGCCAGCTCTGGCTTGACCAGCTTTTGGGAACACCAAAACCCATATATTTTCCATTTGGTGTTGTAAGTCTTTCAAGTAGCAGGTTTCCTGCTAACCTTTAAAATATCCAAGACTGACTGAGAAAGATGCAAGTTTGCATATTCTAGCTCTTCAAGAGCCAGGCTTTGAGCCTGAGAGTCTGAAGGTTGGGATACAGAATCCTCCCCTGGGAGAAGGTGAGGAGATTGTACTGTCTGGGAAGACACCAAGGCATTGTTACTGACAGAGACAACAGCAGAGAACACCAAGGCTGTCTGGCCCAATCTGCAGCCACCAGAATCACTTTGCAAGGTTGAGACCTGATCTTGATCAGGCCCTGAATATCAGAGGAAAGGAAGGAAATGCATAAAGAAACCTGCTTGTCCAATTCAGTAAGAGAGTATCCTGAGGGACAGGACCCAGAAAAGGTGGTCTGCAACAATAAAGAGGAAGCTGATGATTGTCCAGGGCTGCAAAGAGATCAATATCTGGAGTGCCCCATCTCTTGAAAATGACCTAAAGAACTAGAGGGTTCAGGGTCCATTTGTGGTGGCTCTGGGAAATCCTGCTGAGAGCCTCTGTTAGAATGTTGTCCTTCCCTGGGAGATGCACAGCCACCAGGGAAGCCTGAAGGGAATAAGCTGGAGATCATACTTTCATGGCCTCTGTACACAAGGCCGAGGACCGAGTGCCTCCCTGCTTGTTGATGTACCACATGGCTGCAGTATTGTCTGTCCTGATCTGCATCACTTTCCCTTGAACAACAGTTGAGAATGTCTGAAGTGCCAGAAAGACAGCTCTCAATTCGAGAAGGTTTATGTGTAGAAGGGACTAATGGTGTGACCAGGTTCCCAGAGCTGTAAGGTGATCTAGGTGAGCCCCCCAACCTAGTAGGGAGGCATCTGTGGTGAGAATCACGGAAGGAGCCTAGCTGATAAATGGGACACCTTGTCAAAGATTGTCCTCCTCCGGCCACCACTGGAGTGCCTAAACTAGAGTTTGAGACACTGGAACCAATTTGGAGAGAGGGTCTCTTTTCTGAGACCAATAAGATCTGAGATGAAACTGAATATCTCTCATCTGAAACCTTGCTCCCTGGACCACAGCTATGGATGCTGCCATGTGGCCCAACAACTGTAGAAAGTGTCTGACTGGACGAGATACTAGAGGACGAAAAGAGGAAGCCAGAGTGACCAGGGACTGAACCCTTGAGAGAGGGAGAAATGCTCTTGCCTGAATAGTGTCTATTTCCACCCCTATGAAGGTGAGAAGCTGGGCTGGTTCCAGAACAGACCTTTCTAGGTTCAGAATGAAACCCAGGGATTCCAGGAGTTTTTGAGTGACCTCTAAGACTGATTTGACTTGATCTGAGAACTGGCCCACTAGGAGCCAGTCATCCAGGTATGGGAACACAAGGATACCGTCTCCTGAGGAATGCCACCACTACTGCAAGACACTTGGTGAACACCCTTGGAGCAGATGTTAGGCCGAAAGGCATAGCTCTGAATTGGTAATGACCTGAGGGCAACTCGAACCGGAGGTACTTTCTGTGGGAATGTCTGATAGGTATGCGGAAGTAGGCATCCTTGAGATCCAGAGAAGCTAGCCAGTCTCCTGGTCTCAGAGAGGGAAGAATTACTCCCAGAGTCACCATCTTGAATTTTGTTTTTGTTAAATGTTTGTTCAGGTACTTTAAAACTAGGATGGGTCACCACTCCCCTGTCTTTTTTTGGGGTAAGGAAGTATCTGGAATACAGTCCTTTTCCCCTGTGACAAAGAGGTACCTTCTCTACTGCTTGCAGAAGCAGAAGAGAGGAGACTTCTGCCTCTAAGGCCTTTGTCTCCAAGGGATAGGGAGGATTGAAGGACCATGCTCTCATTTTTGGGAACCTTTTGAAACTGAGAGCAAGTCCCTGGCTCACTACTTCCAGGACCCATCTGTCTGAAGTAACAGACTCCCAGGCCTGGGTGTAGTGAGCCAGCCTGCCCCCTTCTGGAACTGGGGAGGTGACCCTGACAGACACCTCAGGGTGTCTGCTTGGCAGGGGGCTTAGACTGAGTGGATGATGGGGTCATAGTCATCCCTCGTCTGCCTCTTCCCCCTAAAGAACCCCCTCTGTTGGAAAGAAGAGGAGGTGGCCTGAGCTTGGTAAAAAGACCTGTGAAAAGGCCTGCCCCTGCCCCTAAACTGCTGCCTCTGAGGAGGGATCTGCTTTTCTTTGGCTGCAGCACTCCTATAGGTGGGTCCTGTATTCATCCATCTTCTTCACATAATTCTCTGTTTGGTCCCCAAAGACAGAAATACCAGTTACAGGAAAATCCATGGCCTTAGCATCCTAAGAGAGGTTGGTACACCTAAGCCAAGCAAATCTCCTCATGGAGATAGATGTAGCCATGACACTGGAATGAACATCATTTGAGTCTACAGCAGCATGGAATTGCACCTTGGATGCCTCAATACCATTTGCAGCCACTTGCTCCAGCTCCTTGGCTAGCTGGGGAGGGGCATTCCTAGCCAGCTCCAGAATCGTATCCCACATAGATTTCTGGTACCTGGCTGTATATGCTATGTAATTCGATTGCCTGAGTCCCAAAGAGGATGCCAAGTACTGTTTTTTTTGCCACGGCATCCACTTTCCTGGAATCCTTATCGGTGGGGTGAGATGCCAGAGGAATATTAGCCTTGTCACAGGCTGCAGCTTGCACTACCCCAACATGGCTGCTATGATTTGAAAGGAACTCCATCCCAGGACCTGACAAAGCATACCTCCTGTCCATTCTTTTTTCCACAGGAGGAATGGAAGTAGGAAACTGTAAAATATTTTGTGTCTGCTTCTCCAAGGATTTGTGTAAGGGGATAGACACTCTTTTTGACTCTGGGACATCCATCATTTCCAGGTAGTCAGGGTCTTTCTGATCCTGTTCAGCCTCTTCCATAGGAAGCTGAAGAGTCTCAGCCACTTTCTTGTAAAACAAGACATGGGAAGGGGACTCAGAAAGCCTGGGAGGAGAAGCCTGAGAAGGCCTGTCTGGGGAGATGTCAGGCTCTACTGGTTCATCTAGACCTTCACATTGCTCTTCTTCATAATTTTCATCCTCTTCCCAATCGCCCTCATATTATACTTCAGGATCTGTACCCAAAGCAGCTACTTCCAACCGAACCAATCAGTTCTGAACCGATGCCGGTTCGGTTGCACTATTGTAATCGCTTTCGCCATTTCCTCAGTGGTCGGAACATGGGGTGTAGGATCCGAACCAGCTGATTTGCGTTTCCTTTTTGCTGGAACTGACTCCACAAAGTCGGCTCTCCTTTTGCCCGAAGAGGTATCGCCCAGGTCAGTGGGCACCTCTTCAGGTTCAGCCACTACCGAACCGGGCTGGCCAACCAGGTCAGCGGACTTCTCGGCCTCCCTCTCCCTCAGCCTACTCAAACGTTTTTCCAGAGTGGCTTTGGGGAAGTTCTTACAGATTTGGCAGTCTTCTTTGAGGTGGTCAAACCCCAGACAATACACACAGATGAGGTGAGGATCAGCCTTAGCAAAGTCCTTCTTATACTCGGTACAGTGCTGAAACTCAGTGGGCCCGGTTTTCTTTTTGGGTTTCTCAAGCATGCCGAAAATTCAAAAAAGTCACCCTTGTCAGTGTTTAAAGCCAGGCAACTAAAAACGGTTCCAACCGTGTCATGGGTTGGTTAAAAAAAATCCCACAAATACCAGATTTTTTTTAGGAACTGATAAGTACCGGAAAACCACACAATTAACAGAGAAAAACAATCAAATCACAATAAGTTTCAGTTCTGAACTGGAAAAGAACTGAAGGCAAAACAATTTCCAACAAATCACCAAAATAAACACTACCTACTACTACCACTTACTGTAATGAGACAGATGTAAGAATACCGAAGAAAACTCAGGAGTTGCAGTTGAAAAAAACGACCGATTCAAACTTTTACCGAACCAAAGCGCAGGAGGGATGTCCAGAGCGACTTCACAGTTAGGCGGAGTAAGAAATCTGATGGTTGCACTACAGAGTAACAGAGACAGAGGTTTGAAAACTGAGCTCGAGCTAAACATTCTATGCTTCTGCACAGAGTTAACGCTCTCCTCTCCGGAGCAGTTCAAGTGCTGGGGCTAACTGCATATAGTCAGAATACAGCAAGACTTCATGTTGTTTGAAGGCAAGGAGCAGTAAAAACTGGAGGGCAACTGAGGCCTACCATGCAGCATCAGAGTATGTAGTGAGTCACAGCAGGTAGTGAGCCAAAAGTGTTGGCGGGGGGGGGGAGAGAGCAGCAGGACCCCTGTTGGGACAACTGTATGTACATAAAAAGCAGACATTCAGTATTTCTTGATTAAACTTGCTTAAAGCCCATTACAGTGTTCTGATGCAAAGTTAAGACTTTATGTCTTGGCATGAGGAAATTTAAAACTGAAGGCCCAAATCCAGCTCTCTGATTGGCTGGCTATCAGATAGGTACCACACAGTAATCATACCGAGTTGTATGTGAGTGCACAGAATTTTCTGATTTTGACACAGTGGTAAGGTAAACTGTAGGGTGGGTGGTAAATTCTTGCCCTACAGTAGCTGGCGAATGACTTGAGAAAAAGCACTTTTTTGGGGGATTACCTACAGCAATCCAGGTCTGCTCCTTACCACAGAAAATATTTTTTTTTGGGGCATCACCCAACAGTAGTCCAGCCTGCCCCCTTCCACTAAAAACAAAGAATATTGCTGTAGTTCAAGACACAGTACTGCCACACTAACTGTAGCAAAGTAGTTGAGGGGAACAAAATGTTTACAGTTGTATTCTTCATTCAGGGACCTGTTTTCTTCTTTATGGCTCCTGAATATTAAACCATATCAGCACTAGAACACAGTGTAGTCTATTAGTTGTAGAAATGAACTGCATAACAAGTGATCATAGGTTTGAATCCCACCATGACCACTGTCTTACTGTGAGATCTTTGAGGAAGTAAATCTCCTAAGCGTTTCAGTCCTCCCAGCAGTAAAACTCGACAGGAGCGGGACTTGCAACAAGAAGCTGCAACGCACTTATGTTTTTATTTGAAAACTGGTAACCAGGAGAGGCACACTGAGCCAAGGCTCATTTCCAGATGTGACCCAGGGGAGGGGTCCAGTGGGAGTACAGCAGCATGATACATAGTACCAAAACATTTTAACAACAATCAGCAAAAAATGTGTACAAAATTAGAATAAATACAAAAAATTGTATGTGCAGAGAAAAAAAGTACAGTATAGCTCAGTAAGGATGCCTAGCAAGTGCATAATCAGAGGTGGCATCAATACTTTTTGAGAAAGAACAGCACTGATCACAGGCAATTGACATGAGGAGTGAGTCATTGCCAGACCATGTAACGGAGGGAGAAAACTGTTCTGGTGTGGAAGTTAACCCAAGACTGGAGCAAGGACCCAGCTGACTGCTTACCAGGATGGTTAAGGCTTAGCCACTGATGTGTCAGGAGGAAGGGCAACAGGAACAGGTGGGGATGGGCTGAAGTTTCAACTGGTGCCTGAGGGAGCCAGGGGATGGAGAAAGGTGGAGGGAGGAGGGGAGTTGGTTCCAGACTGAGGAAAGTCAATAGGAGAGGGCAGACTGCCAGCAGAGGCACAGGGGCTATCAGGCCCAGTGAACAGACTGTACAATCAACAAAACAAATCTATATTTTTTTTACCTGTTTCTCCACAGCAGCTTTTGCATCCTCCTTTGTCGCAGATGCAAGTATTTCATTCAAGGACTGCAAACTGCAAAACAGTTTTGTTTAGTAAACAAATAAAGAAAAACAGAAGATTTTGTAAGGTAAAGAAATCCACATACTACTCAGTACCTTATCAGTTCTAGACGATCACAGAGCTTCTCTACCTCCTCCATCATTTTAACACTCTCTACCTCGTCATTAGAAAAATAATTCCAGTTCTAGAACAAGGCAAAGAAAATTATGGTAAATTAAGGGAAAACACAGCAATGGTACGGAAATGAGCAAGTGCTAGGTGACCACGGTTATTCAAAAATGTTCTGGTCTAACTGGTGTACCTTGCAAAAGGTACGCAACTTCTGCCGCTCTTTTTTAATTGCTTTCTTCTGTGTCTCTTTTTCTTTTTTTGCCTGTATGGCTTGTTGTCTGGCTTCCTCTTCTTCCTTTTCCTTAGCTAACCGAGCTGCTTCAAGTTCTGCTTGTCTTTGCTATGGGTTAAAAAAACAAAACACAGAAGAGTAGACTTTGACAGTTCACCAAGAATCAACAATGCTGCCCCCCCAAACTAAAACATAAACCTACAGCTCAACAAGCTTATTCTCAGAGGATGTTGATTTTTCTTCCCCAGTTTCTTCAGGGGTCAGAATAAAATGGTTTGACCTTTACAGTTCGTTTGCTTCTCATCTTTATGTGGCAAATGGGGCATGACCTCCATAAATGTAACAGTCATACAACCAATCTGACACGACACAGGTAACTAAAGTGTGACCTTTCCGTTATGGATTAGGGCTTCTTCTCTACTCTAGTGGCACATTCTCCCACAGCAGCTTTTGCTGGGCTCAAGCTAGAAAACTAAAAGCACTGAAAGGCCTGCTACCCTGCATCTCTTTTGCAGACAAAGAATAAGACAGTCCAAGGAAACGTGGTGCATTAATGATTTCTGCATGTGAAGTGGTTCTCTTATTCTTGTACATCTGTAAGGAAGGTGCATTTGGTCCCTTCCAGATGTCTGAACACTGTAATCATAGGTGTCCATGTGGCTCAGCTGGTAGCACATCTGCCTCTGGGTCAGAAGGTCATGGGTTCTAGTCACACACCGGGACTGGGTTCATACCATAAATGCTGCACCAGAGTACAATACTAAGAGGGTGTTGTACTGTCGGGTGTGCCATCCTTCAGATGAGACACTAAACTAAGGTCCTGTCTGCCTGTTCAGGTGGATGTTAAAGGGGACATGAAAGGAGAAATTGGATTAAGCATCTTAGTAGTATATGCCAGTATACGCCATCACCATAGCATTTCCGTTTGTCATGTTATCAAAACATACAAATTTCAGTTTACACTGCGATTCCAAAGATAAAGGTTTATGTAGTTTGTGGCAGAAAGGAAGTGCAGTTTGACTCAGAGTGATGATGTTTCACTATGGAAGTCTGCAGGTTGATGTGGTGCTGGTGGTGCCCCCCCATCCACACTCACTTAGGAGTTCAAATGTAAAGGCTTAGGTGGGAGGACAATCTGCAGGTGTGGAAAGAATAGTTACTTACCATAGCAGCAGATCTTCTAGAGAATTTCCTCTAATAAGTCACATCATGGAACTGTAAGCCGTCGGTATCAGGAGCACCCGGAAATTTTTTGCTGGCTAGGGCCACCCACATCGACGTGCTTTGTCAGCACCTATATAACTTGGGCATCCCAGCATGCTTCAGTTCACTGCTGGAGACAAGCTCAGAGTATCACTGGATCAGCAAGGACCAAAGTGACCAGGACCAAATCAGGCACACAAGAGAGTATGAAAGGGTTGGGTAAGACCTTGTCCCATTTGATATGCAGAGGGAGTTAAAAGCAAGGATCTATTTAATCCTCTCGTATTCTGTCACTTTTCTATCTCTTGCCTGTCTGATTGTGCAATCAGTTTTTTTCTTGTGGGATCTAGAAATTGGCCAGTTCGATGGTCCCACAATCTCTCTCCATTTTCTTCCTTCCTTCCTTCATTTGCTGTTTTGGTTCTTTCTTTCTTCCCTTGCTTCTTTGTGCTTAAAAATATTTGTGAATCTTTATGTGAAACTGAGATCCCTTGGTTTGCAAATGTATATAATTATATTACTGTACTGAAATGTTTGCAGAAAGCTATTCGGGTTTATCTGGAACTCAGGGGGTTAAACCCTGAGGTGCATTTGACCTCCACAAGCTTGTTTGCAGAATTATTAGCAGGAAATTAGTCCTGGGACAGAATGTCTTCATTGGTTACACCTGTTAAGGAAACTAATGTACCCTTCAGCCTGCTCACAGGAAAGAAACTGACAAAGTCTGCATACATTTTTTTGGAACACAGGTGGTGTAATTTACAAGAACAGGATGCAGAATTTAACTGCCAGGGAAAAACATCACATATAAAGTTAGCAGCATTTTGTTTAGAGATATAGAGAGCTGGAGATTTTAAAGAGACTCTCAGATGAAGAACTTCTGTTTGTTTGACCTGCCTGTATAAAAGAGCTATCCTGTACATTTTTTTATTGCTTTTAATAATAAAACGCTACTTGCAAATTTTGCAACTTCTTCTAGTTTACCTATGCTTCCTGACTTATGCCTCTACAACAGCTGGCATCAGACAAAGTGGGATTAATGAGGTTATGGAAACCCGAGTACAGAGGTCGCAGGAGGCATCAGAGAACCAGCTTGCCAGAGAAGGCAAAATAGTCACTTGTCACCTGACAAGTGGGGAAGGTGGGAGGAAGAACTGTGGCTCAATTGAGGAGATTATCTCTTAAGATCTACTGTTTTGGTAAGTATTCTATCTTCTTCAAGGACATCTTCCTCCATAAGCCACATAGTGGAATGATTCCCAAGCAGTACCAAGCACTGAGGGGGATGGCAGGACCTAATGATCTTGTGTAAGGAGGCCTTGCAGATCAGTGAGGCCAAAGCCGGCACATCTACAAGAGATGATGTCCAGACTGTAGTGTTTTGAGAATGTATGAACAGTACTCCAAGTGGCAACAGCACATATGTCAGCTACGAAACCTTGTGGAAACAAGCCACCGAGGTAGTCACCCCACAGGTGGAATGAGCATGGACAGGACCAGGAAGCTGTTTACTGCATTTCTGGTAACAGAAGGTAATACAACTGGCCAACCATTCTGATAAGCCCTAGGCCCTGTATAGAAACAGGGGAGCCCACCATCTGGGGGACAAAAGCCACAAACAGTTGTAAGGATTTCCTACAATCCTTAGACCAATTTAAGTACCAATGCAGAGTCCTGCGAATGTCTAGCATGTGTAAATGATGTTCCTCACAACCCGTGGGAGTCGAAAAATAAACAGGAAGGTCACTAGTCTGATTTAGTGTTCTCTCAGACACAATCTTCAGTAGAAAATAAGGATTAGTACATAATGTAACCCTATCCTTGTCAAAAATAAGGAAAGGAGGATCTGCAACCAGACCCTGAAACTTCGAAATGCGTCTAAGCAGACATCACAGACACTAGGAACAGTATCATCCAACAGAGGAAGTGCAGTTCACAATAGCAGCTGGCTTGAAGGGAGGCCTACTTAGGGTCTCTAGGACCAAACTGAAGTCTCACACTGGAACCAGCTCGCGGACCAGGGAGCGGAAGAGGAGGAGCCTTTGGAGGAACCTACAGGAAACCTCAAGTTGGGCCCCCGTCTTACTCTCTGTGAGGGCACGGAATGCCAACACCGTGGCTAAGTGGACCTTTATAAAGGAATACTCTAGGCCCGAGTCCTTAGGGGACAACAGCTAGTCCAGCAGTTTATTAACTGGATACGTAAAACAATCCAAGACAGGTGCAGTGCACCAAACTGTAAAACACTTCCATTTTTGTTGAGTACGTGTATGACGTAAACTGCTTTCTAGTTGCCAGGAGAACAGCTGCAACTGCCGGACAAACCCCAAAATGGGAGAGCTCTATGTCCTCAGGAGCCAGGCACGGAGGTGCAGGGTGTTGCATGACAGGCCCGTATCCTTTATCTGGGTTCCTACTGTATGTGCTGTAATGGACTTTAGAGTAAGACACTGTCTTTTTAAAAAGCTTTTAGGAGTAAATACAAAATAGCCAGAATTTCCCCCAAAAAAGCTAGTTTGGGTCTGGTACTCATCTAGATAAGAAACTGACAGATTTACTATACTCTTGGATCGAATGGTAAAACTAGACATGTAGTCGCCACTAGCAGGATAAGGCCAGCAGGAGGCCAGTTTAAGATCACAAGCTATAAAAGGCCATGAGCTATAAAAGCCATAACTCTTAGATAAAACTGGGTATCTAGCCTTCAATAACACAAAGAGGTCAGGAAGATGGCCTAGAGTCAGGGGTTAAGCCAAATGCATGGACCAGATGTTACTGGGGTTGACATGGAACCACAGTGACACCTGCAGGAAGAGGTAAATTGTGGCACCTCAATATCTGTACTTGCTTGCCATCCCACAGTAGAGAAAAAAAAGGTGAGTGTGTCTTAAAGATGACCAACTTGTATTTATCTGACACACATTTTGAACTCAGGGCAGTCAAACAGTTTTTAGTTTGGAGTCAGGTAGCCTGACCAAGCTGGTATATACTTTTACACTAGAAAGTATATGTGTAGGCCTGGAAAAATCTCTAAAACCAGACCGGAGTGTGTGGAAATTAGATTTTTCACGTACTAAACAGAAAATTCTGATTTTAAGTCAGGATTTTGGAAAAAATACTTTTCACCAAGGAAGTACTTGGAGACTTTTAAAAGGACATCCAGAGAACTGGAACACAAACTTCCTATGTCTCTGTTGCCTAATGAACTGTTTTCTCCACAAGGACATTTAATCTTCCTGGACTCTAACATCAAAATAAAGTATAGTTTAGAACAACAGTATCTAGTGTTTTCTGTAAACCATCCAGTGTTATTTTTGTTCCCTGTGAGTTCAAAGCTCTTCCAAAACTGTAGAATTCTCTGTATTGCTTTTATTCAAGTAAACTTTTATGATTTTCTTATCAACTCTGCCTGGGGTCTGATTGTGTGATCTAACATTTTAACAGAAGGTTTCTGCAAAGACTGTGTGCCTGGAAAAATAGTGACCGCTCAGCTATTCTACAAAACTACTTAGGCAAGAAGTAGCCAGTGGCAGTGGTGGGATTCAAACACTGAATGTAGTGCAGGGTCAAGGGAACTCGAAACTACAGTTTCCACCCTCTCACTGGGAAAAGGAAGATTGGTGATTCTTCCTGAACCTGACAACTGTTCACGAGTTCTGTAAAAAGGGGGAATCCTCTCTGCAAACCGGAGATCCTGGTTAGGCTTGTGACGGATTTGGTGCCAGCTACTGGGATTTTGAACGGTCTTGCAAACCACCACACAATCAAGGGCAGAATTTGAAAAAGGGAAAAAAGAAATTTGTTTGCAGACAATATACCCTATCTTGTTTGAATTTTTATTTTTTGTTAGCAGAGTAGTGCTAATAGAAGAATGTCTGCCCAGTATAGCACTATGAACCTGGAACAACTGAGGAAGATCTGTGGGGAGAAGGACATTCCTAGTGAATAAAAAAAAAAAAAAGGCAATTAATGGAGGCCCTTATGGCAGCTGAGATGGAGGATGCACCACCACAATTAGAGCCACAGGTGTTGACTTCAGAGGTCCAGAGCCCAGAGGAGAAGGAGCCATCTACAGACAAAAAGCTGGAGCTGAGAAGGCTGCAAATGCGAGAGAAATAGCTTGAGAATGAGCAAAAAAGGTTTGAGATGGAAATGGAGGAACGACGGCAACAGAAAGAGGCTGAAGAACAACAGCGCCAGGCGGAGGAATGGCAGCAACACAAAGAGGCTGAGGTAGAGGAGTGACAGAGTTTGAGCTGAAAAAGCTGACGCTCCAACAAACAACATCAGAGCAGGTAAATGATAGGGCTGGGTCTGAATCTCCAGGACTGGGGTACAAGTTAAATTCAAAATGAATCACCAAGTTTAAAGAGGGGAAGGATATGGACATGTTTTTAAATTCATTTGAAAAGGTCTGTATCCAGGCCAATCTGCCCAGAGAGACCTGGAGCTTTCACCTGTCTCCACTACTTATTGGCAAGGGAAGGGAAGCATTGGAGCAGATGGACAATGTTGAAAGTAAAGATTTTGACAAGTTAAAAACTGCTTCATTAAAAAAATATGATCTGAACCCTGATGAATACAGAGCAAAGTTCCAGAAACTCGGAAAGGTTCCGGAAATGAGCTTTGAGGAAGTAGCCACAAAACAGCATCAATATTTAAAATGGTGGGAGGGGGTGAAAGCAGATTCTGTTGAAGCTACTGAAGAGGTGGTATTGCTTGAACAGTTTTACTGGATTTGCTCACCTAACTTAAAGCTTTGGTTAGAAGACCGAGATCCTAAGACTGCCAAAGAGGCTGCAGAGCAGGCAGATCACTATGCTCAAAGCAGGGCTGCTCACAAATGGAATGCAGTGGAGAAAGGAAAAAGTGGGCATTTTAGGCAACCAAAAACCACAGCGCCTCTGCAAAAAGAAGGAAACCCCCAGGTCCCCAAAAGGGAGGTTGAGGACAAGAAACATGATGAACGCTGGTATTGTCACCAGCCAGACCATCTGTCTAGGCAGTGTCCTAAGAACGCCCAGAACGTAAAAGGGCCTGTACAAACAGAGACAATTGCCCACTGTATCGCTGATGCTCTTCCTGACAATATGAGGGGGGACACTCACCTAGTCACAGTGAATGGGGTACAAACTAGAGGGCTAAGGGATACAGGAGCATCTCTTACCCTGGTGAAAGAGGATTTGCTGTGGGCTGAACAAATACTGCCAAACTAGTTTGTCTCTGTGAGGGATTACACAGGAGAAAGGAAAACGTACCCATTAGCCAGTGCTACTCTGGATTCGGGAGATGCAGGTGAAGGGGTAAGGAAGGTGGCTGTAGCTGAAAAACTCATTATGGATGTGACTGTGGGGAATGATGTTCCACGGGGAGTGGTTTGTGCTGTGATCAAGAGCCAAAAGAATAGAGGCTCCTGTGATCTTTGGGACCCCACAGAAATTCATACAGGAGAGGTTGGGAGACAGGCCAATCAACCTGTAACTCTTGTAAAAGAGGGTGATAACGGGGATGGAACTTCCCCTAGTGTCAGTTAACCCAACTGCTACTGAAAGTTGCTCTGAGGAGGAAGGGGTGACACTTAGCCCGTGGGAGGGGGTAGGTTGTGATACTGAGTCTCCTACTGCCACAGCTATGGACCTCAGCCTGGGAACTGATGGGGGCATGTCCCATACTCTGGATAAGTGGGAAGACTTAGCAGCAGCACAACTGACAGACCCTAGCTTAGAGAAGCTGAAAGCCTGTGCAGAGTCTGATGGGACACAGAGAGGTGATGGAAAGCATAGGGTATATTGAGACAATGGACTGCTATACACACAGAACATCAGGACAGAGGGAGGGGTGATGGGCAGGTAGCTTGTTGTTCTCCAGGAGTAACGTGGGTTGTTGCTCTAGGTAGCTCATGATATTCCCATGTCTGGACATTTGGCCATTGCTCGCACTATGCAGTGCTTAGCCCACAATTTCTATTGGCCCAATATTACCAAGCAGGTGAAGGAATACTGCAAACCCTGTCAGGAAATAGGGAAGGCCAGAAGCAAAGCCAAGACTGCCCTGATTCCCTTATCACTCGTGGAGGAGCCATTCCAGAAGGTTGGAATGGATATTTTGGGTCCTTTGAATATCCCAAGTTTCTCGGGGAAGAGGTATATATTGACAGTTGTTGATTATACTACCCGCTACCCCGAAGTCATCGCGCTGTCCTCCACTAAGGCGGACAAAGTGGCAGATGCTTTTCTGGGGATTTTCTCCCGTGTTGGGTTTCCACAGGAAGTTATCTCTGATTGAGGGGGTAACTTCATGTCAGACTTAATGAGGTGTTTGTGGGAGAAGTGTGCTGTTGTACAGAGGCGCACAATGTAGCACCACCCACAAGCCAATGGTCTCGTAGAGATATTTAATGGGACCCTAAAAGCTATGCTTATGGCATTTGTAGAACAGCATGGGCGGGATTGGGGGAAATACCTGCCTCACCTGCTGTTTGCCTACAGGGAAGTGCCACAAGAGTCGACCAGGTTTTCACCCTTCAAGCTCTTGTATGGACACAGGGTAACGAGGCCCCTAGATTTAATACGAGAGGACTGGGAAGGTAAGTATGCCCACCCAGGTGACTCCCATAGTGAAGTACGTGTTAAAATTCAGGGAGACACTGAGGGAGCTTACAGGCATGGCCCAGAGCAACCTGGCAGCTGCCCAGTAAAAACAAAAGACCTAGTACGATCACGGAGCCAGAGCTCACTTGTACGGGGTAGCACAGGAGGTAATGGTTCTGATCCCAGTCTGGAAGGACAAGCTGCAAGCTGAGTGGGCATGACCATATAAGGCAGTATGGTAGGTAAACAATGTTAATTACACTGTAAAGTAATCTGACCAAAAACACACTCACAGGATGTATCACGTGAACATGATGAAGCCATATTTTAATAGGGCTGACATGGTACTTGCGGTTTGCAGTCCTGGAGAGGAGTTAGGTGGGGAAGACCCCCCTTCTCGACTTGTTAGCCAAGAGCAAGCAGGCATCATCTGTGGAGACCATCACGCTGTCACCCCCAGTTGACACTCAGAAAGGCCCAAGAATTGAGGACCATTTTGCAAGACTTTGACCCTTTATTTACAGCAAAGCCTGGAAGGACATCACTAGCAGTGCATAATGTAGACACAGAGACTCAAGCTCCCATATGTAGGACAGCTTTTTTTTTTTTTTATTACCCCCCAAACTCTATTTCTTCACCCACCTACTGGGGCATCTCTCAGGTTTCCTCGCTCGACCTGCGGCTATTGACCGCCCGACTTCTGAATCGGGTTCATGACTCCCATCCCCCCTGGCACCTTGGAGAGGCCGGGAGTCCCCAGACAACAGAGTCGGGGGGGTGCGGCAGGCGTTGGGCATGTGGGCCTTGGCCATCGGAGTTCGTCATCGCCTCACCCAGTCGGCGAGGGTATTTTCCTTGTTTTTCGCCCTCCCCGAGCTCAGACGTGCAGTGGCGTCTGGTGATGCCCACTGCAGCTCCGCCCCACTACTTTGCTGCCATGACATGCGCAGTGCCTCCAGTCTTCACCTAGGGGCGCTGCAGTGCCGGGCAAGCCTGGATCCCTCCCCAGAGAGAGGAGAGCTGTCCTTTGGACACTCAATCCTCTCTCCCCTGCCAACCCCCGATGACCTGGACTCATTCCCAAACCCGGTCACCAGCGTGGCGCGAGGTGTGGCGTCCAGCGCCTCAACCCTCACCGCCACCGGGCCGGTACATAGGACAGCTTATCGGGTGTCAGAGACAGTCCTCAATGACATTAGGAGGGAGGTGGGAGAGATGTTGGATCTAGGGGTCATTCAGAAATCCCCAAACCCCTGGGCCTCACCTGTACTCCTTGTACCAAAACCGGATGGGGCTACATGGTTCTGCATAGATTATCGTGGGCTTAACGTCATCATGAAATCTGACGCCCACCCAATGCCACGCACAGACGAACTGCTTGATAAACTGGGAGGGGCGACATACTTGACTACAGCACACCTGACAAAGGGGTACTGGCAGGTGGAACTGACTTACAGGGCTAGGGGAAAGGTCAACATTCATCACCTCAATCGGCCTGTTCGAGTTCAAGGTCATACCCTTTGGGATGCAGAATGCCCCTGCAACATTCCAGTGGTTAGTAAATCAGGCGCTCCAGGATACAAAGGACTTTGCAGTCACCTACCTGAATGATGTTGCTATCTTCAGCAATAGCTGGGAGAAACTTGGCTGAATACAGGCCACCGGTCTGACTATTAAGGCTGAAAAGTGCCAGGTGGTCATGGCAGAGGTCACTTATTTGGGACATGTTGTGAGGAGATACTAACTCCGCCCAAACCAAGCAAACATAGAGGCGACTGCATCATGGCCCATGCCTGAAACCCAGAGACAAGTCAAGAGCTTTCTTGGGACAGTAGGGTATTATAGAAAATGTGTTCCCAATTACAGCTCCCTGGCCGCTCCTTTATCTGGGTTGCAAACAAAGAATAAGCCTAGGAAAGTAAAAATAGGATGCAGACTGTGAGCAGGCCTTCACATAGCTGAAAGCCTCGCTGTGTAGGGCCCCAGTGCTGACTAGCCCAGACTACAGGGGGTGACAAATGGAAAACAACAGGCCATTTGTGGTGAAGATGGATGCCTCAGGTGTGGCAATTGGGACAGTTCTAAGCCAAGTATCCAATCATAGGAGACAGCACGCCATTGTATATTTAAGCGAAAAGCTGCTTCCCCGGGAACAAGCCATTGCAACAGTGGAAAAGGAATGTCTCACTTTAGTTTGGGCATTAAAAAAAACTTGAATCATACCTTTACGGGAGACATTTTAAGGTCCAAACAAACCACAACTTGGAAGTATGGTTGGGCCAAAGGGGGTGACAAATGGAAAACTTCTGAGATGGAGTACTGCCTTGCAGTCTTATGACATGGAGACTTCACATAGGCCTGGATCCAAGAATGGGAACACAGATGACCTATCCCACATACTGGATCTATAACAGAACTGGGAAGAACTACCTCCAACAGAGGCGTGTTCCCCCAAGGTTCTATTTTAGGAGGAAGGGATGCTGCAAGATAGGCCCATATCCATATTTGGGTTCCTACTGTATGTGCTGTAATGGACTTTACAGTAAGACACTGTCTCTTTAAAAGGCTTTTAGGAGTAAATACAAAATAGCCAGAATGTCCCCACATAAAGCTAGTTTGGGTCTGGTACTCATCTAGATAAGAAACTGACAGATTTACTATACTCTTGGATCGAATGGTAAAACTAGCCATGTAGTCTCCACTAGCAGGACAATGCCAGCAGAAGGCCAGTTTAAGGTCATAATCTATAAAAGGCCATAAGTTATAAAAGCCATAACTCTTAGACAAAACTGGGTATCTAGCTTCCAATAACACAAAGGTCAGAAAGATGGCCTATGGTCAGAGATTAAGCCAAGTGCATGGACCAGATGTTACTGAGGGTTGACATGAAACCTGACATTCATTCATTCATTTATTTATTTAAGAGTTTAACCAGGAAGGCATACTGAGCAGAGTACTGCTTGATTCCAGATGCGACCTGGGGGAGAGGGACAGGGAGAAGCATGAACAAAACAAAACAGTGTAATCAGAGTGGAGACCGACATAGAACAGACATGGAACCACAGTGACACCTGCAGTAAGAAGTACACTGTGGCACCTCAATATCTGTACTGGTTTGCCATCCCAGAGGAGAGGGAAAAAGCTGGGTGTGTCTTAAAGGTGACCAACTTGTACTTCTCTGACACACATTTTGAACTCAGGGCAGTCGAACAGTGTTTAGTTTAGAGTCAGGTAGCCTGACCAAGCTAGTATATACTTTTACACTAGAAAGTATAAGTGCAGACCTGGAAAAATCTCTAAAACCAGACCTTGAGTGTGTGGAAATTAGACTTTTCATGAACTGAACAGAAAATTCTGATTTTAAGTCAGAATTTTGGAAACCAAGACTTTTCACGAAGAAAGTACCTGGAGCCTTTTAAAGGACATTCAGAGAGCTGGAACACAAACGTGCTACAACTCTGTTGTCTAATGAACTGTTATCTCCACAAGGACATTTACTCTTTCTGGACTTCTAACATCAAAATAAGGCAAAGTTTAGAACAACAGTATCTAGTGTTTTCTGTAAACCATCCAGTGTTATTTTTGTTATTGTCTGTGAGTTCAAAGCTCTTCCAAAATTGTAGAATTTTCTGTATTGCTTTTATTCAAGTAAATGTTTATGATTTTCTTATTAGCTCTGCCTGGGGTCTGATTGTGTGATCTAACATTTTAACAGAAGGTTTCTGCAAAGACTGTGTGCCTGGAAAAATAGTGACCGCTCGGCTATTCTATAAAACTACTTAGGCAAAAAGTAGCCAGTGGCAGTGGTGGGATTCAAACACTGAACATAGTACAGAGTCAAGGGAACTCTAAACTATAGTTTTCACCCTTCCACAGGGAAAAGGAAGGTTGGTGAGTCTTCCTGAACTCGACAACTGCTCATGAGTTCTGTAAAAAGGGGGATCCTCTCTGCAAACAGGAGATTCTGGTTAGGCTCGTGACACAGGGGATCACAAATCCAGGTGCACCAGCGCACCCTGCTCCCGTGTCAGAAGTTCAGCCCACAGAGGGAGTAGGACAGAGGGTTTCCCTGCAATTGCTGCAGCAGAGGGAAACAGATTTGCCTGAGCCAGTAAAGGGCCTTAGAATTCAGGTTGCAGATTTGGCCCATAGCTTGACCACGACCCTCTGTATGGGAGGTAACAGAGGAAAAGCATACAGGAATCTCCTTTTCTAGGAGAGTGACAATGAGACTCACCAGAATACTCCACGCCCTGAGGCGAGCAAGCAGAAATACAACAGTTTTGCACTGTATAGAGATGCAAACAGGTCTATGTCCAGTTGACCCCATTTTCCAAAGAGATCGCCCACAACAGAATCTGAAAGTTCCTACTAGTGGCAGAGCACCCAGGACTGACTGAGGTGATCCGCCAGGGCGTTCAGGGTATCAGATAGGAACACTGCTGACAGAAATGTGTCATGTTCTACCACCCAGTGTCAAACTCTTATCACCTCTCTGCAAGGAGAATATGAGTGGACTCCACCTTTTTAGCTGATGTACATCACTGAAATATTGTAAGTATGGATCAGCAGGTGATACCCAGGAAGGAGGGTGGCAAAGGCCTGCAGGCCATGCAAAACAGCCCGCATCTCCAAAGTTGCTATGCAGAACGGTATCCAGAGGGGTTCACCGGCCCTGAGTTCTGAAGGGGCCAGGATGGGCACTCCAATCCAAACCCAAAGTGTCCGTGGTCATCACCAGGAGTGTGGAATGTGGACCCCATCTCTAGGTTGGAGCAGTCCAACTACCAGAACAGGGAGCGATACAGTGGAGGAGTCCCTTGTATGAGATAGTCCAAATTGTCCAAATGCTGAGCCCACTGCACCCAGAGGAACCACTGAGGGATCCCCATGTACAGATGTCCTAGTGGGACGGTCAGTATGGCAGTCACCATGAGGATGATTAGCCTCAAGAGGCATCTTGCCGAAACAAAGTCGCTGGACAAAACCAGCTGAGCTTTGGCCAACAGAGCCGTAACATGATCTGTGGGCAGAAAAGCTCAACTCAATACCATGTTACAAAAGCCCCTATGTATTAGAGATGGTGGCATGGGGTGATAACCGACATCACTTCGTTGACCAGAATACCCAACTGGTCAAACAACTGTCAGGTCCAAAACAGTGTGTGTGCTATGGCCTCGATGATGGGCTTTTAGAAGCCAATCATCTATGTATGGGAAGACACAGAGACCCTCACTGCAAAGGGCAGCTGCCACCAGACAAAGCACTTGGTAAAGACATATAATGCAGAAGACAAACCAAAGGGCAAAGCAAAAAACTGATAGTGCAAGCACTGGAGCATGAAATGCGGGTACTTTCGATGAAACTTGCAAATCCTGACATGAACATATGCTTCCTTCAAGTCCACAGCAAACATCTAGTCCCCCTGTAGTGAAAGACACAGGAGGGACTGCAGAGGGGCCATTTGAAACTTTCTGTATTCTATGAATATATTCAGTCCCTGAAGGTCTTACATGGGGCCTAAGGCTGCCCATTCATTTTGGTGCCAGGAATAGCAGCTCTGGTTTTGTTCTGAAACTGGGACGACTTCTACAGACCTCTTTCGGAGCAGTCCGAACCTCTTCCAGCAGGACGGCAAGATGTCCTGGAGGATATTGGTTTGGCGGGGGGGGGGTCATAGGAGGAAAGTACAATTATGTAAGAACTTACCGTAACAGTAGATCTTCGAGAGGAGCACTTGCAGCAGGCTATTACAATCAGGACTATGCCGCAGGCACTAGGACCCTCCGGTGAACTTCTGCCAGCAATACACAGCAGGGACCACCCCCGATGCCGGCCCCGCCCCGACGTCGGTCAGGGTACAAGAGGGGGCGGACCCAGCTCCACCTCAGTTCTCCCGCCAAGACCCAGAAGAAGGCCTGACAAGCGAAGGAGACGAAGCCTGCCATGAAGAGAATCGGAGAAGAAAAACGAAAATGGATCTGCACAGCTCGAGGGGGAAGGCGGGGGGGAAGTAGCGCCTGCTGCAAGAGCTCCTCTTGAAGATCTATTGTTACAGTAAGTTCTAACGTAACTGTACTATCTTACTTCGAGTGGGAGCTCTTGCAGCAGGCTATTACAATTAGGACCGAGTCCCAAGCAGTCCCATAACAAGGAGGTAGATGACCCCGGGAGGTGGAATATGCTGACTCCAGAGGCCTTAGGACAAAAGCCCTTGTAATACGGCTAGGCCGAAGCCAGCTCGGCGTCTGGAGACGATATCTAAGCTGTAATGCTTGACGAAGGTATGCACCAAGTTCCAATTGGGGCCACACAAATGTCCTTTATGGCGACATTTCGCAGGGTGGCGAAAGAAGCTGACACTCATCTGGTGGAGTGACCCCTAACCGGGCCCGGCAGGGGTTTATTGTGTTTCTCGTAGCAAAACGAGATACAGCGAACTATCCATTTAGAGATAGTTTGCTTGGACACCGGTTGACCCAAGTAACGTGGTGCAAAAGCCACAAAGAGTTGCTCCGATTTACGGTGCTGAGTCGTCCTTTTGAGGTAATACCTCAAAGTCCTGTGGACATCCAATGTGTGGAGGAGAGCCTCCCTTCTATTGGAAGAGGAAGGAAAATAAACAGGAAGGTCAACCGACTAGTTGAGGGTCAATTCTGAGACCACTTTCGGAAGAAACTTAAGATTTGTTCTGAGGGAAACCCTTTCCCTGTGGAAAACCAAATAGGGCTCTTTACACGTCAGATCCTGAAGCTCGGAAACCATTCGAGCTGAAGTAACATCAACCAAAAAACAAACCTTCCAAGAAAGGTAACGCAGCTCACAATTCGCTGCTGGTTCAAAAGGAGTGAGGGTGAGTTTCTCCAGCACAAAAAGGAGGTCCCAGGGTGGGACAGGGTCCTGAATGGGAGGTCTCATATGCAGAATTCCCCTAAGAAAGGTGCGGGCAACATCCAGTTGTGCTAATGCTCTATCTCCCACGAGAGCATGATAGGCGGAGACTGACCACATGTGCACCTTGATAGAGGAGTAACTCAGACCCTTATCATACAAGGCTAGGAGATACTGCAAAGCTGAGTTCACAGGGTAGGTGACGGGATCCAAATGCTGCGGAAATGCCTAAAGACAGAAACGCTTCCACTTCATAGTGTAGGCGGAGCTAGTAGAGGGCTTTCTTGCTGACACTAGGACCACCGCCACTCCCGGGGAAACCCCGGATCTATGTTGAGCTACTTACGAAGAAGCCAAGCATGTAGGTGTAAGGATCGAAGATCCAGATGGACCAGTGACCCCTGGTCCTGGGACAGTAACTGCGAGCATATGGACAGCGGAATTGGAGGTTCCGTTGAGAACCGCTACAGTAGTGTGAACCAAATCTGCCGAGGCCATTTAGGGGCCACTAGGATCATTCGGGCCCCTTCTGCCTGTAACTTGAGCAGCACCCTCTGAATGAGAGGGAAGGGCGGAAAGGCATACAGAAACCTCCCTGCCCAGCAAAGGGATAACACGTCTGGCCAGAAAACTCCAGGTGCGTGCTCTCGCAAGCAGAACGTTGGCAGTTTGGCGTTGCGTGGTGACGCAAAGGGGTCCAGCTCTGGAAGACCCCACCTGTCAAAGAGCTGGTCCGCCACAGACTGTAGCAGCTCACACTCGTGCTCTCTGGAACACGACCTGCTGATGCTGTCGGCTAGATCGTTTAGGATGCCTGGAACGTGCACTGCGGACAGCAGGATGCCCCACTCCAGCGCCCAGTACCAGACTCTCATCGCCTCCCTGCAAAGAGGATACGAATGAGTGCCCCCTTGCTTGCTGATGTAAAAGACAACTGCCATTGTTGTCTGTCTGAACTAGAAGAGAGCCTGGCACCAGGTCCTCTTGAAAAGCCTGTAGGGCATAGAGGACTGCTCGCATTTCCAGCACATTGATGTAAAGACACTGCTCCTCGGGTGACCAAACCCCTTGCGTTCGACGTGCACCCAGGTGCGCCCCCCCATCCCAGGTCCGAGGCATCTGTTGTCAGAGTTTGACCTGGTGGCTCTGGACGAAAGCTGACCCCTTTCTCCAGATTGCTGGGGTCCATCCACCAAAGCAGAGTTCTCCTGACTGGCTCCGAGATCTTGACCGGGGAGTCTAGATCGTCGTGGCTTTGGTCCCACTGCACCCTGAGCATCCACTGCAGGACTCTCATGTGGAGGCGGGCCAAGGGAGTGACAGGAATGGCCGCCGCCATGTGCCCCAGTAAACTGAGGAAGTTCCGAGCTGGAACTCGAGGAGTTATGGAGATCCATTCTGCCATCTCTCGCAAGTGAACTCCCCTGTCCTGGGAGAGGAAGACCATGCCCTGGACGGAATCCAGGATCGCTCCTATGAAGGCGAGCTTTTGGCTGGGATCCGGGGATGATTTTCGTAAGTTCAGGGTGATCCCCAGCTCTCGGAACAGAGTATAAGTGTCTTCAAGAGCTCATAAAAGGCTTCCCCTTGACGGGGTCATAAGCAGCCAATTGTCTAGGTAGGGGAACACAGTGTCCCATACGCCTTAGAGCCGCAGCCACCACTGCTAGGCATTTGGTGAAGACTCGCGGAGCAGAAGAGAAGCCGAACAGAAGCACTCAAAACTGAAAGTGCTCCACCTGGAAGTGGAACCTCAGAAACTTCCTGTGGGGAGGACAGACCCCGATATGCATATATGCATCCTGCATGTCGAGAGAACAGAGCCAGTCCCCTTGGTGCAGCAAAGGAAGGAGTCTTTGAAGAGTCACCATCCTGAACCTTTTGTACTCGATAAAGAGGTTTACAGGACTGAGGTCTAGAATGGGACGAAGGTCCTGAGTCTTTTTTGGGACCAGAAAGAAGTGGGAATAGAACCCCTGCCCTTGCTGATGCAAGGGGACCCTCTCTATAGCTCTCTTCTGCAAGAGGGTCTGTATCTCTCCTTGTATTAGTGGGATGTGAGAGAGAGGATAACGGGAGAGCTTTGGTGGAGCATGTGGTGGAAAGTCTGTGAACTCCAACGTGTGTCCTGTCCTTATCATATCCAAGACCCACTGGTCTGCGGTGATTTACTTCCACCCCTCGAAATGAAGGGAGAAGTGGCCCCCAACCGACTCCCCTGGATCTTCCCGTGGAAGGGGGGGTGGAAGGAAGTCATTGGGCAGAGCCGGGAGTGAGGAGAGAGGCCTGGGAGGACTTGGGCCCACGAGCAGGAGGTTCACCAGATTGCTGGTTTCTGGATCTCCTGCGAAAGCCTCCTCTCTGCCCCTGCTGGTTGCCACGGGCTGGACCTTGACTGCCTGAGGACTTACGAAAAGGCCGTCTATGGTGCTGTCGTCGCTGGTCGCCACGGTACATCTGGCAGACCGACCAGATCGACTTGCCCAACTCCTGGAGGCGGGAGATCAAAGCCTCAGTCTCCTGCCCAAACAGCACAGTACCCTGGAAGGGCAGATCCTTGATACCGGCCTGCAGATCCTGGTGAAAGCCCAAGACTCTCAACCAGGCATGGCACCAGAGGCACACCCTGGAAGCAGCTGCCATGTCTGCAGTGTCATACGAGGCCCTCAGTACATGGGAGCCTACGTCTGAGCCTGACTGGAGGAGGGCCAGGAGCTCTGCCTTTTGGTCAGAGTCTGGCATGGTCTTCGCCAGCTCTAGTCCCCTTTCCCACATCGCATTCTGGTACTGTACCATATGCGTTAGGAAACTGAGGGAACGAATGGAACAGGTGGAGGCAGCATATACTTTCTTTCCACCTGGTCCAGGAAGCGAGACCAGGGTCGGGAGGCTGGGAGCTGAGGTGCTCAGTTGCCGAGACTCAGTGCGGGCAGCCGTGATCACCAAGAATCGGCCTGAGGTGTTCCGCTAGAAAGGGTTCTGCCCTCGGGGCCTTATACAGCCTGTTTGACTTTTTGGGAACTGCCGGGATTGAGGCCGGATGCATCCAGGTGGTTCTGGTAAGGTCCTGGAATGTACTGACTAAAGGAGGGATGACCAGAGGCTTTGGCTCCTTTTGCCTCAGGTACTTGGCCAATCTCCGTCGTTCCGAATCCAGGTCCTCCGTGTCCCACTCGTTGGAGGCCTGGATGTGCCTCATGACGTCCATAAAAGTAGGATTGTCCAGAGGCAAGCAAGGCTGGTCCTTCTCTCCCGGGGAGCGCTTGAGGCTGAGAGAGGAAGAGGAGGTAGACGTTGGTGAGGAGGATCGACTATCCGACTTGGAGTAGTCTGACTCCGTCCTATAACCATGCCTTCGCTGACGTCGGTCCGAAGACCGACTCTAGTCCCTGGACCAGCAATGGAGCAATGACCAACGTCGGTCAGAGGACCGACGTCGGGAGCGTTCTTGCCTGGAGCGAGAAGGGCTCCTGGAGCGTGACCTAGACCGACATCGGTCACCCGAGTCCCGGAAGCGACATCAGTGGTCCTGAGACCGTGTGCGGGAACGAGCCCTGGAGGGAGGTGAAGGCTGGCGCTCCGGCGACTTCTTCGGGGAAGACTCACCTCCCGGCTGTGGTTTTTCTGCAGGGTCCTGTACCGGTGTCCGGGCCGGTGACGGGGAGGACCACTTGTGGACGTGCCCCCACCAAAAGGAGAAAAGATCCTTGAGCTCATCCTTGGTGAATATTTCAGCTACTCATTTCGGGAAGGAAGTCTCCGGAACATCGAGGCGCGAAGGAGAGCTCTCCTGAGGGCCCAGGGGGGAGGAGGACTTGGGCGACGGGGACGTCAGTTCCTCCGCGACCGTCCCCGCATCCTTCGCCCCTTCGACCGGCATCGGTGTAGGGACTGACGGGGTGACGCCAGGGGGCACCGGAGAGTCCTTGGTCTCTGGAGACGCGCCTTTAGCAGTCAGCGTCAGTGCCTTAGCAGGTGGAGCCGAAGCAGGCACCTCTAAGGGCTTAGCGATGACCCTTAGCGGGGTCACCTTTGGCTTGGCCGGCTTCAACCCCGACGGGCCGGCCTTAGCCTGAGTAGTCTTCAGAGGATCTCCAGAACCCGAGGGGCGGGCCTTTTTAGGAGATGGCCACAAGTGCGAGCGCGACCAGGACCAGTGATGGGACCAACTACGGTCCTTGCTGTGGCGCTTTTTCTCCTTCTGCTTCCCCTCCGAGGAGTGCAGATCCATCTTCTGCTCCAGCAGGTAGGCCTTAGGCCCTTCAGGCGGAGGATGTGGGTCCGCTGGTGCTGCCTGGCATCCGCGCAGTTGGCGACGCCGTGGCTGGGCCCAGGCAAAACGCACTACCGGCTGGGCGCCCTTCGCTGGGATCTGCCTCCCGCAGTCACACTTGTTTAAGTGTTCAGGAGATGCCAACGCCCGAGAAGACATCGATCTCAGCCGGGAAACGGCTGATGTCGGACTCAGTTAACGGAGGTGAAAGCGAGGGAAACAACGCTCTAAAGGCGGAAAAACAACCGACGGGCAGCGGACTGACTTTCGGTACCTGAGGACGAGAAAACCCGTCAAAACTGAAGAAATAAAGTTGATTGTAGATCAAATCTACGAAGATCTTTAGCTGCAACTGCAAGCAGAAGCTGTTCCTTCGACTTCACGTGCAGGACGCGGCGAGAAAGAACTGAGGTGGAGCTCGGTCCGCCCCCTCTTATACCCTGACCAACGTCGGGCCGGGGCCGGTGATGGGGTCGGTCCCTGCTGTGTACTGCTGGCAGAAGTTTCACCGGAGGGTCCTAGTGCCTGCGGCATAGTCCTGATTGTAATAGCCTGCTGCAAGAGCTCCCACTCAAAGTAAGATCAGAAAGGAGCTCTCAGGCATGTCCTAACTGAACTACTTTTCAGAACCCAGGCATCAGTTGTTATCTTTGTAGGAAGAGGAAGATGCGACCTCCCACCAAAACTTCCTGAGGCAGTGAGGCCAGAGGAAGGGGAGGGGAGTCAGAATCCACCGGCATGCCAGTAAGGGTTTGACCCTTTGTGAGTCTGGCAGAGGCACAGGTTGGTAGGTTTACAACCTGGGAAGCAGAAGTTTGAGGTCACTGGGAACCATATCCGGGACCTCTGGAATATCCACAGCCTGGATGTGTATAGGGGCTGCAAAAAGAACCTCTACCCCTACCACTGGGCTTAGGGTTCAGAGTGTGCAGGTACCTCAAAATCATTTCTGAGAACAGTAGATCCCTCAGATCATTTTCCACATTTGATCCAAAGTGTTTCTTTCTTCTGAATGGGCATCAAAGACTGACTGTTGTACATCGGAGGCAAAGCTTGCCACCTGCAGCCAAGAGTGGCGGCGGAAGCAAATCCTTGAAGCCAGCATGCTGCAGCATCTGAGGCATCATAAGCCAACTGCAGCATGTGCTTTCAGACTTCTTCTCGGTTAGCAACCATCTGCTGAGCCAGTATCTTGTCTGGGCCATCCGACATTTTATCAGCCATGGAGGCAATTATCTTCCATAGGCAATTCTGATACTTTATCCTGTATGCCTGATAGTTTGCAATTTTTATGTCAAAGGAAGCAGAAGCAAATGTTCTCTTCTCCATCACAACTAGTTTCCTGGACTCCTTATCAGGAGGAAGTCACATGCTTGGGTGCCTATAGAGCGATGATGACTACTGAGTCTGTTTCAGGCCAAGATGAATAGAAAGACTTAGCTGTAGGGGAGGATAGTGTTTATCTACCTTTCTAGGAATGGCTGGCAACTGAATTGTTCTATGCCAGGCAGCCAAAGTAGCAACCTCTAATGCTGAGTGAACAGTAGGGATGATGACAATAGGGAAGAGAGACACCTCCAAGGACTCATAGAGGTTCTTTTCGAGAAATCCTCCTCCTTTGCATCAAAACCCAGCTTAGCCTGGACCAGCTTGAGGAAAACCAGAAACGAGGCATCCTCATGGGGAGACCTAGGAGTGCTTTTTACACACTCTTCTGAGCAGGAAGAAACAGTACAGCTAGAGCTTACTACATCTATTACTTCCTCTTCTTCATCCAAGGCCTCCTCCTCCTCTTCCATATATTCTAGATTGTATTCCAATTCATTATTGACATCAGCTGTCATTGCGAGAGGTTCGACAGGATGAGAAGACAGTGGAGGAACTGTCAAAAGGCATTCCAGCGACAGAGGCCGTTCAGGGCCCGGAACAACAGTGGGACCTGACAATTGCTGCATCGGCGGTAAGGTCAATTGCAACAACATCAAAGGCATGGATGGCGGCAGCAGCACAAGACACTGAAATAGCTCCAACATCGTCTGATAAAGGAACTGTGTACTGACTGGCCCCTAAGGGGTTGACAACAGCTAAACCGTTGACAGGACTGTGCCGTGCCAGACAGCAGTATGGGCTGTGAATCCCCCAGTGGGGGGAGGTGAGCCAGTGCCAGACCACGACCTTGGCATCTGTGAGATAGTCCGGGGGGGGAGGACCCCCAAGGCCTTAGCCTTGGCCATGTGTTTGTCAGACAATTTAACTCCTTTCAGAGGAGAGCGTGAATGATCTGGGGAAGTGATCTTCACTCTATGCTGCTTCTCCTTCTCCAAGTGACGGTGTTTTTCAGCCGACGTTGAGGACTTGTCCTTTTTCTTAGCTGAATTAGCAACAGACACCATCGACCACAGGGAGCAGCAGGCTGACAGCGTACTGGAATCAGAGGCAGGTGACAATGGTGATGCCGCCATCGCCACAGCCTGTTATTCCTTCATTTCTTGTAGCATCAGATGAACTTCTAATGCTTTCTTGTGACGTCTCCTGGTTGCTTGATTAAAGCCCTGGCAAACAGAGCAAGCTTTAACGTCATGGTCTGTGCCAAGGTAATGAATGCACACAGAGTGGTTGTCCACTTTGCAGATTTTAACTTCACTGCAAAGGCAGTATCAGAATAGTAGTTTCTTGTCTTTTCGTTGGCGACATAAAAGTTACATTTTACAATAACAAACTTGAGAAGTAGTAGTGTTAGCAAAACTTTCCAAATTTCGATGGCATTCTTCAGCAGCGGTGGACTGATGAGTGGTTGAAGGCAGGAGAAAGACCTGAAGCATGCTGGGGACACCCATGTAATTTAGGCACCAATGAGGCGCATTAACATGGGCAGCCCCAGCCAGCAAAACATTTCCAGGTGGTACTGATGCCAACACCAAACAAAGGGGTAGCTAGGAACACTAAATCAGGGTAAGGGGTCACAAGTATTTTCAGGTAACACAGGTAGTATATATGTTGGGAATGTTAGGAGTGGTGCAGTGCAGTGGCAGTTTTCAGAGAGATCTTATGGAGACTGTGCTGCTGCCCCATCAGTGTGCAGCTCTCTGGGCTGAGGGAGGAAGCTGCTCCATGCTCCAGGCCGAGTAGGCTAGGATTCAGAGGACCTGTTCCACCCACCCAGGGGCCACCAAGTCTAACACCGTTACACCACAGGATGCAAGGAAGGAGGAATGGCTGGACTACAGTGGGCTCTGGAAGGATGGGAGTGGTGAATCAGAGGCACATTCCTCAGCCAGTACCACTACAAAATTCCTACACTGTTCTGGCGAAGCAGAACTGCCAGGAGGAGGCAACCGTGGTAGTGGTCGGGGAGGATGTGGGGGTTCTCTGGAGTTGAGACTGCAAGGAGGAAGAAAGAGGAAGAAAGAGAACCACAGAGAGGAGGAAGCAACTTCTAGAGGAGGACTCAGTTGTGAGAGGGACAGACTCTGGTATAGGAAGGGGGCGAGTTAGGTACCAACATGGCACCACGGCCCAGAGGGGTGGGACGTGGATCCAGAGTATTGCTGGGGCAGCAGGATGGGAGGCAGAGCTGGATGTCATTCTTCACTGGGGATAGTGCAGGGGGAGTTTAAGAAGCTAGAGAAGGGTCTTAGGTAGTTTGCTCAGTGGCTTTTGCTGAAGTGCTGTCTGTCTCCGACAGGGGGAAGGAGAGTGATCGCCACACCAAGACCTTCAACTCATGGTTGAAGGAATGGTGCAGACAGCAGGGGTTTGGCTACATTGTGGACTGGGGATCCATCTGGAGAGATAAGGTCTTTACAAGAGTGATGGCCTGCATCCATCCAGGAGGGGAATCGTACTCCTCAGTGGACAGTTTAGATGTTACTTTGATGAATATTTAAACTAGCCGAGGTGGGTGGCAGAAGAAATAGAGGAGACAGCAACTGCCCCCCCAGGCTGAAGCAGGGAGAACCCAAGAGGAATGGAATTCCCCATGTTGGAAATTAATAAAGGAAGTAGGGCAGTAGAAGTGAAGGGGGATGGGAATGGAAGCATTAAAGAGAGGAGGGGGAAAGAGAAGAGAGGGTAAAAGGGAAAGAAAGGGGGTAACAAAATCAGGAAGGCCATGTGTGTAAATGCGAGAAGTCTACGAAATAAGATTCTGAACCTAGAGGCCATAATGGCAAAGGTTGACCTGGATATTGTGGCCATTACCGTTCATGGTGCACCGAAAACCATAACTGGCACATGTCCATACCAAGCTATTCTCTGTTCGGGAGGGACAGGTTGGGAAGGAAAGGTACAGGCGTGGTGCTTTATGTGAGGGAAGGCATAAAAGCAATGGAGAAACATGTAATACAGGGGGGTGAGCAAAGGTATTGTGGGTCGCCCTAGAGACAGGGAATGGAGTCTCTATTCACACCGGTATGATCTACAGACCTCCAGCACAGGGGCAGGAGTTAGGTGAAGTACTGATGGAAGCTACTGCCAAGATGGCAGAAAAGGGGGAGGTGCTATTGGTGGGGGACTTCAATCTGCTGGATGTATATTGGAACCTCCCAGCTGTGGCTTAGCTAGAAGCAGGGACATCCTGGACTCTGTGCACGGGCCGTTCTTCAGGCAGCTAGTTAGTGAACCCACTCATGATGGGGCAATACTGGACCTGATACTAACAGGGAGTGTGTTGCAGACGTCAATGTAGGAGGCCATGCGGGGAACAGCAATCACTGTACTGTGTAGTTCAGTACAAGGATGGCTGCAGAACGTACCCACACAAGGGTGAGGGTCCTGGCCTTCAGAAGGACAGATGTTAAAAAGATGGGCGAATGCTTCAGGGATGACCTGGATGGGATGGAGAAAGAGTGGGCATGGGCAAACTTATAAAGGACTACAGGGAAGGCAACAACCCTCTGCAACAAGCAAGTGAGCAAAGGCAAGAGGAAAAAAAGATCGCTATGTTTCTCGAAGGAGGTGGCAGAAAAGGTAAGGCCAAAAGGATAGCATGTATAAGGAGACACAGAGGGAGGAGGATAGGGAGGTGTATCGGGGAAATAGAGGGAAGCAGAGAGAGCAGTAAGGAGTGCAAAGGCACAAATTGAAGAAATAATAGCCCAGGTGGTGACTGCTAAAGGAAAGGATTGTCGATGTCTTGAATCCACCGGATTACAAGACCAAGGGAGCATGGATTCACGGGGCCAAGGTCATGTCAAACAAATCTGACAGATTTCTTTGACTGGGTGACCAAGGCATTAGATCAGGGTGGAGCAGTGGACACGGCCTACCCAAATTTCAATAAGGTTTTTGACACCGTTCCACACGGGAGGCTAGTAAGCAAGCTGGATAGCTTAGGAGCAGGTCCAAAGGTTGTAAACTGGGTAAGAAATTGGGTTAGGTGAAAGAGGGTGGTGGTAAACAGAGGTCACTCTAAGGACGGAAGGGAGACCAGCAGGGTGCCTCAGGGATCAGTGCTGGGACCGGTGCTCTTTAATGTCTTTATAAGCAACACTGTAGAGGAGCTGAAAGGGAAGGTCTGCCTCTTTGCATTTGACGCCAAATTCTGAAACAGGGTTGACACTCCAGTTGGGGCGAAAAGGATGAGCAGAGACCTAAGAAAACTCAAGGAGTGGTCAGGGATGTGGCAGCTGGATTTCAATGCAAAAAGTGCAAAGTAAAGCAACTGGAGCACAGAAACCCAGGGACAGAGTACAAAATGGGAGGAGTGGTACTCACAACCACCAAGCAGGAAAGAGACTTTGGGGGGGGGGGTGATCATACTGGATGACCTCAAAGTGGCCAGGCAGTGTGACAAGGCAGTTGGAAGGGCTAGCGGGATACTGGGGTGCACAAGGAGGGGTATCACCAGCAGAAAGAGGAAGGTCGTATTCCTCTGTATGGATCACTAGTAAGACCCCGCCTAGAGTACTGTGTCCAGTTCTGGAGACCACATTCCTGAAAGGACAGTCAGAGTGGAGGCAGTCCAGAGGGCAACTAAAATGGTGCAGGGTCTTCATCAGAAGCCCTAAACATGCACACCCTGGAAGAGAGGGGGGATATGATAAGAGTTCTTTAAATATCTCACAGGGGTAAATAAGGTACAGGAGGGAAGTATTTTTCAGAAATAAAAAGTGCTCAAGGACAAAAGACATGAGATGAAGTTGGAGGAGGGGAGTGTATTTAGGAGAGATGTAAGGAAGTACTTCATAGAAAGACTGATGGATTCCTGGAACACTCTTCCAGCTGAGGTGGTGGGGGCAAAACAGTAGCGGGGTTCCAGAATGCACAGGACAGGCATGAGAGGATCTTAGGAAAAGGGAAGGAAGGGGGGCGCAATACTATAGGCTGGGGAAAATGGGCAGACTAGGTGGTCCAAGCAGTCCTTGTCTGCTGGCAAATTCTCTGTTTCTATGTTAGTTTACATGGAGGAGATAACCTCAGAGATCTACTGTCATCCCCAGGTGGTGGAACACTCCTATAGTACTCAATCAATAAAGATGACAGAGGTGCAGGAACTCTCATGCAGTGTTACAAGGGCTGAGGAACTGTCTGCTCAACTGAACTAGCAGCACACAGTATGATGTTCTGACACCTTGATTTACCAGCTGTTGCTGACAAGCTAACTGTGGTCTAATCAGTTAAACAATCTCTCCCACTCTGGCCTCGACAAAAATAATCTGATCAGTTTGCCTTTTATTAAGACTTTAAAATCTATTCCATACTTCACTACAGGCAACATTTAATCACACAGGTTAGTTTGTAGTTTTGTGTGGGGGTCAGAGAAAAGAAGAGACAAGCCTTATTACCCATGCTCAAACAACATGAAATCTTGCTGTATTCTGATTATTTGCAGTTAGCTCTTCTAGTTCAACTGCCCTGGAGATGAAAGAGTTAACTCTATACAAATGCATAGAATGTTGAGCTCAAGCTCGATTTTCAAACCCCTGTCTCTGGTACATTCTGTGTAACCGTCAGATTCTTTACACCGCATGCCTGTGAAGTCGCTCCGGAGGTGCGTTTTCATCAGTTATTTCAACTGCTTTTTGTTTATGGTTCTTCACACCTCTGACTATGGTACAGGTTAGACTAGATTAGGTTAAATCTCCATTGGGTACGTCTCCGGTCCTTTTTCGGTCCACGTAACAGAGAGAACCGATTTGATTATTTCTTGAGGTAAATTCTTAAGGTTTAAGTGTCTGTTTGGGATCCGGCGTTTTTTTGGTTTAACACAAAATGGGTTTTCATCATTTTTTTCCATCTACCATTGAACCGGTTGTTAACTGAAAACTAATTTAGTAACTCTGGCCTGACCGCCTCACAAAGGGTAACTCTGGCTTCAGTGCATTATGTCTGAGAAACCCAAGAAAAAGACCAGACCCACTGGGTTTCTGCACTGCACAGAGTATGGAGAGGAGTTTGCCAAGGCGGATCCCCATCTCATGTGTGTTCATTGGCTGGGGTTTGACCACCTGAAAACAGACTGCCAAATTTGTGAACACTTTCCTAAGGCCACACTGGATAAGCGTTTAGCCAGGCTGAAGGAAAGAATGGCCGAAAGATCCACTGACCCGGATGGCCGGTCCAGTTCGGCTACTGAGGGTGCAGAAGAACTGGAGGAGGTGCCTTCTGACCAGGGTGATACCTCCTCGACCAGAAGAAAAGCAGATACCGAGGCTTTGGCACCAGCAAAAAAGAAGCAAAAATCTGCCAGTTTGGAGCTCTAAGTTTCTGGTTCCAACCGCGGAAGAAACAGCTAAAGCGATTAAGATCGTACAGTCTTTACAATCAGAACCAGGCTAACCGAGACCAAGTACTACCACATGCTCCTCGGTTCGGTCGTCTACCAGTTCTTTTCCCACTGGTTCATATGACCTGGAAACTTGTTATGATCTCGAGTGGGAAGAAGAGGAAAGGCTTGGGGGAACCCATTGAGCCTGATATTTCCCCGGATAGGCCACACACTGTCTCCCCTCACAGGCAATCTGGGGAGTCCTCTTCCCATTATTCTTTTATACAAAGGTTGCTGAAACCTTACAGCTCCCTACTTTGTAGGCTGCTGAGGAAGAGGAGGAGCCCGATTTCATCGATATGATAGATGTTCCTGACTCCAAAAGACTGTCAATTCCTCTCCATAAGTCCTTGAAAAAGCAGACTGATAAGATTTTGCAGATGCCCACCTCTATTCCTCCTGTTGATAAAAGGATGGATAAGAGGCACATGCTCTCAGGCAGTGGCACAGTTTCTCTATAACCACTGTAGTCATATGGAAGTTGTCCTGGCTGCTGCCTGTGACAAGGCGGGCATTCCCCTAGCTTCTCATCCTCCTGAGGAGGACTCTCAGAAGATGGATACCATGGCCAAGAAGCAATATTTGGCTTCTTCTCTAGGGATTAGGCAAGCTTCCTATATGGCATATGTAGTCAGATACCAGACGTCCAGATGGGAATCCGCCCTGGATCTAGCTAAGACTGCTCCACCTCAGCTGGCCAAAGACCTGCAGCAGATAGTCAATGATGGCACTGAGACAGCCAAAGTCCAATTTCATGCTGCATTGGATTCTAATGATGTGCCCTCTAGAGTCATGGCTACTACAGTTTCCCCGAGGAGATTTTCCTGGCTCAGGAGTACCAACCTCTCTCAGGATACCGAGTCAAAGGCCATGGATTTTCCTGTCGTCCAAAATTCTCTGCTTGGGGAGCAAACAGAGTCATTAAGAAAATGGACAAGTACAGGACCACTTGCAAAAGCGCAGCTGCAAAAGAAAAGGCTGCAACCCCTCAGAAGCAACAACCTAGGCCTGGAAGAGACAGGCCTTATCAAAGGCCTTTCTACCAGGCACAGGCATTCCCTGCTTACCAGCAGCAGTTTTTTTTTTTCAGGGGCAGGGGTAGGTGACGTGTGAGCAGAGCCACATCCACCTCTCAGCCTAAGACTCCTGCCAAGCAGACACCCCGATCTGTCAGTCAGGGCCGCCTCCCCTCTGCCAGCATGGGGCAGGCTGTCTCACTACTTCCAGGCCTGGAAATCCATTACCACAGAAAGGTGGGTCCTGGAAGTAGTGAGCCAGGGACTTACTCTAAATTTCAATCAATTCCCAAGAACCAGAGCAAAGTCTTTCAAACCTGCCAGCAGTTCAGAGAACACTCTTCAGAGAAGAAAGCAGTGGAACCTGTTCCCGTCCTTCACAAACGAAAAGGGTTGTACTCAAGATACTTCCTTACCCTAAAGAAGACTGGGGAGTGGCAGCCCATCCTAGATTTGAGGTATCTCAACAAGCACCTGACAGAACCCAAATTCAAGATGATGACCTTAACCAAAATCCTTCCCACTCTCAGACAAGGAGATCGGTAAGCTTCCTTGGATCTCAAGGATGCTTATTTCCATATACCTATCAAACACTATCACAGAAAATATCTAAGGTTCAAGTTGCCTTCAGGTCACTATCAGTTCAGGACAATGCCCTTTGGCCTCTGCTCCCAGAACATTCACAAAGTGTCTGGCAGTGGTCATGGCCTACTCGAGAAGGCAGGGAGTGTCTGTGTTCCCCTACCTGGATGACTGGCTGGTCATGGGACAGTCCCCACAGCAGGTCAGGGAAGCCTTGGCTCTGGTGCAGGATATTCTTGTGTCCATAGGATTTCTGGTTAACCGCAGCAAATCAGTGCTGGAACCTGTCCAGATCCTAGTGTTCATAGGAGCAGAGCAGGACACGGTTCAGGCAAAGGCTCTCCTGCTGGTGGGAAGGGTGGACAACCTCATCCATCTGGCAAGTTCCTTTCGCTTGCAGGTGTCTCAGCCGACAAGACACTTTCTTCAGCTTTTGGGACACATGGCAGCCTCCATAGCAGTGGTCCCTGGAGCCAGGTTTCAGATGAGGGACATACAGTTTCACATCAGAGCTTGTTGGTCCCAGAAAAAGAGACCCTAATCCAAGCTGATTCCAGTGACAACCACCTTGGTACAGGCACTGTAGTGGTGGAAGGACAATCTCAGAGAGGGTGTTTCTTTCCTCCAACAGTCTCCTACAGTAGTTCTCACCACAGATGCTTCACTCCTGGGATGGGGGACTCACCTAGGGGACCACACTGCTCATGGGACATGGTCTCATCAGGAGTCTTTGCTCCATATCAATCTGTTAGAGCTCATGGCAGTGTTCCTAGCTCTCCAGTCATTCTAAGAGATGGTACAGGGCAAGGTGGTTCAGGTACAAATAGACAAAACCACCACCATGTACTACATCAACAAGCAGGGCGGAACAATGTCCTCTGCCCTGTGCACGGAGGCAATGAAGATCTGGACTCTGGCATACTCTCTTCGGACCTCCCACTCTGCTGTGCACTTGTCAGGCAAGGACAAAGTACTGGCAGATGCCCTCAGCAGAATAAATCAGTCACTACGACTAGTCTCTGAACAAGGGAATCCTGCAAGCAGTATTCAGGAGATGGGGCACACCACAGATAGATCTATTTTCAGCCCCAGACAATCACCAGCTGCCCCAGTTCTGTTGCAGACCTCTACTTCTGGGCCCTGTGCCTCTGGATGCACTGATACTGGACTGGACAGACAAACTCCTGTATGCCTTTCTCCCATTCTATCTGATCTTCACAGTGCTGGTCAAACTCAGGAGCCAGCCATCAACTATGATTCTGATTACCCTAGATTGGGCCAGACAGCCATGGTAACCCATGTTGCTGTCTTTGGCAGTGACCAGTCCAATTTGCCTCCCCTGGAGGCACAATCTCCTGACCTCCTCTCAGGGGAATATCCTGTACCCCAAACAAGTCCCTCAGGCTCTTAAGGACCTAGAGTATGCAGGCCTGCATCTCTCTCAAGGGGTCCTGGATATTCTGAAAGTTTCCAGAAAACCTGCCACCAGAAAGACTTATACTTCCAGGTGGAAGAGATTTTCCATCTCGTGTGCACACAGGGAAATAGATCCACAAGTAGCAGGACTGGCAGCCGTGCTGGACTATTTGGTCCATCTGCACTCCCTAGGTCTTCGCCCCTCTAGCCTGAAAGTGCATCTGGTAGCTGTGTCCACCTATCTTTCAGCAGGGAAGGGACCTTCCCTGGTATCCCACTCAGTTTTCAAGAAGTTTTTTAAAGGGTTGCTCCACTTGCATCTCCCTCACAGGGATTCAACCCCATCTTGGGGCCTGAATATCTGCATAGCTCAGCTAATGCAGCCCCTTTACGAACCCACGTCTTTGGCTGAGCTTAAATATTTGACATGGAAAACTGTCTTCTTGGTAGCCATACCCTTGTAACCATAACCATAATTATACTATATAACCATAGTCTCCTTGAACCTAAAGGTAGGAATCCAATGTAGCAGGGCAGTGGGAAAGGCCAATGGAATGTTGGCATGCATAGGCAGGGGCATTACTAGCAGAAAGAGGGAGGTAATAATACCCCTTTACAAAGCCATGATGAGGCCGCACCTGGAGTATAGGGTTCAGTTCTGGAGGCCACATCTCTGCAAGGATATAGACGCGTTGGAGAGGATTCAGAGAAGGGCAACCAAGATGGTACAGGGTATGCAGGGAAAGTCATATCAGCAGAGGTGTAAGGAGCTGGATCTGTACACGCTGGAGACAAGGATGGAAAGGGGAGACATGACTGACACTTTTAAATATGTAAAGGGGCTAAATAAAGTGGGAGAAGAGGGTTTACTTAAGAGGAAGAAGGGGGTCAAAACTAGAGGGCACAGCCTCAGACTGCAAGGAAAAAGATACTGGGGCAATGTGAGAGGGTGGTGGAGCCGTGGAACAGACTACCAGTCAGAGTGGTGGAGGCCAAATCGGTGGAAGAATTCAAGAGGGCATGGGACAAGCACATGGGGCTGAGTATCAGGGGAGGGCGGGGGATGGCAGGGAGGGGGAGGTATGGGGGAAAAAAAGGGGGCAGATTAAATGGGCCAGTATGGTCCTTTTCTGCCATCCAGCTTCTATGATTAACCTCTGCTAGGAGGATCAGTGAGCTACAGGCCTTGTCAGTGGAACCTGACTACACAGCATTCCATATAGAGACAAGATCATCCTTGGGACAAACAGGAAATTTCTCCCAAAAGTGGTCTCAGACTTCCATTTGAACCAGTCCATGACATTACCTGTCTTCTCTACTGAACACCCCAGCTCAGGGGAACCAAGACTACATAGCCTGGACGTAAATAGGGATATTAGCTACTACATAGATCAGACAAGGGGCCCACAGGAATGACTGTACCCAGTTATTCCTCACCTATGGAGAAGTGGGTAAAGGTAAGCCAGCCACCAAAAGGACCACTGCTAGGTGGATCGTGTCTTGCATCCAGTTTTGCTATGGCAAACTGGGGAAAGAGCCACCTGCGGGCCTCAGGGCTCACTCTACCAGGGGAACAGCTGCCTCTACTGCAGCTGCCAGAGACATTACCCTGCTCGAAATTTGCAAAGCAGCTACTTGGAAAACTGTTTACACATTCACCAAGCACTACTGCCTGGATACCCAGGCCAGGAGTGATGCCAGGTTTGGCACAGCAGTACTGTGCAGCGTACTTCCTAAGTAGGTTCTGTGCCCTCCTCCATAGGGCACTGCTTGGTAGGCTGCATATAGTCAGAATACAGCAAGACTTCATGTTTGAAGAAATAATAACTTACCACAGTAATCTTGTTTCTTCTAATGGAGTCCTGCTGTATTCTGACCTCCCTCCCCGTCTCCCCTAAAAGGAGCAGGTCCTGCTTATCAGTAGAAATTTAAGTGCTGTACCTCTGGGGTGCCATGTTTTTCTTGGGCATTTCCTGACTCGAGTCTTCTAGTTGCCCTTTGTCTGGGTTTTAGCCATGCTGGGCTATTTATTAACTCATTCAGGCCTAGATACGCCTGTATGTGGCGTCTGAAAGCATAGCCACTCAGGCCAATAATGATTAATGACTGTAGACGTACTCAGCTGACTTTCACTCAAGCCTGGAAATGTCTGAGGAAGTCAGCAGTTTTTGCCTAAATATTAAACAAACCGAATTGCTTAGAACTGATTGCATAGCACCGTTACAAAGGTAATTTTGTGCTGAACGACTCTGCTGCTCATACTTTGTGTCTATCATGTATACTTTAGGAATTATTCGCATTTGTTTATGGTTTGGTGTGCATGGCTGACATCTGTCTCTCAAGACTCACCTAAGCACCTTGAATAAATCTGAAAAAAACCAATTGTTTGGTATTTCAGCTAGTATAAAATAAAAAACGAATTGATTACAATTGATTGCATAGCACCATTGGAAAAGTAATTTTGCACTGAATAACTTTGCCACTCGTACTTTGTGTGTAGCACTTACGGTTCAAGAGATATACACATTTGTTTGCGGCATGCTGATTTTGGCTTGATTTTGCTTAGAAAGGCCCAGGATGCAGTGCTAAAAGTATACAGGGCACAAGTGGTGGAAGTCTCAAAGAGCTCTTGTGGTGTGAATGAATCAAAATAGATAGGGTTAGTAGTCACTGTTTTAGTGCTCATAAGAATCTGACGTTACATGGAATGTACCAGGGACAGGGGTTTGAAAACCGAGCTCGAGCTCAACATTCTATGCATTTGCATAAAGTTAACTCTTTCATCTCCGGAGCAGCTGAACTGGAAAGGCTAACTGCATATAGTCAGAATACAGCAAGACTCCATTAGAAGAAACAAGATTACTGTGGTAAGTATTGTTTTCTTCTCTGAACTGTGTGATTGTAGCATGGCTGTTAGAGGGATATAATCAATACAGACAGTGTGCAGATTTACTACTGATGATCTCAACTTCAAGGAACAAGGACTGCATAATACTTCCACTGTCCCCCCCCCCCCCAAGGTGTTGACCCCTCCAGGAGTCACACTAGTTTTCCCGATAACCAGGAGTAGACTGGGGATGAACCGGGGCGGATGTCGTGGGGTGCATGTAGCTCCATCATGTGTGCATCAGGATGCGTTTTGCCTGCTTTTGGCGTGGCTCTCTCACCTCCCTGGCATTGCCTATGAGCTCCCACAATGCTCTTCTTATAGTTGGGGTGGCCAATGTCTCGTGGTCACCGACTACATCAAGGCCAACTTTAAACCCACCATGTGAAGTGTTGCTGTAGTAGAACACTCAGTTGCCTCCTCCAAGGGTCATCACATGAAGCCTCCACACAGTGCTCCAAATCCCACTGATCCAGGGCGGGGGAGACAGGACCGAGACTCAATCCCATGTCTCCCACAAAGTGGTGTAGTGCACCACCAGGCCAGGCAGAACAGCAGCCTTTTGCCTCAGAATCTTGTGTCCCTGTAGCAAAGCAGGGAGCAAGTCGCTCAGATTAGGCTCCCAAGCAAGAAGCCAAAACCCCATCACCTGTAACTCAAATCTACTGATTTTCTGCCACTAAAAAATTAAAAAAAATTCCACACCCAGTTGCTCAATACCCACTCGGTTTCCCTAACAATATTATATTTTTATTTATTTTTTGTCCACATGGAAAGAAGGACTAGGCAATTCTGCCTATTTTCAGCCTTGTTGGGGGGAGATACAGACAGAAACCACTTAACATAGAAACACATAATCTTTCAGCAGATAAGGAACTCTTGGTCCCAGCAATCTGATTCCTTTATGCCTATCCCATGCATCATTGAAGCCTACCACTATTTTCACCCCCACCACCTCAGCTGGAAGACTGTTCCAAGCATTCACTACTCTTTCAGTGAAGTAGTACTTCCTCACATCCCTCCAAAATTCCCCACTTTCAGCTTCACTGCATGACCCCTTGTTTTCACTCAACTCCTCCTCTCAAAAATACTCCCCTCCTGTACCTTATTCACCCCGTGAGGTATTTATAGGTCTCTATAATGCCCCCCTCTCCCTTCTCTCTTCCAGGGTGTACATATTAAGATACCGCAGTCATTTCTCATAGGGCTTTTGATGCAACCCCTGCACCATTTTAGTTGCCCTCCGCTGGACAGCCTCTACACTGTATTTGTCCTTCCTGAGATGTGGTTTCCAGAACTGGACACAGTACTCCAGCTGGAGTTTCACCAATCAGCTATACAGTGGCAACACCACCTCCCTCCTTCTGCTGGTGATACCCCTCCCAATGCACCCCAGCATCCCGCTGACCCAACCTACTGCCTTGTCGCACTGCCTTGCCACCTTGAGGTCATCCAATATGATTACCCACAGGTCCCTTTTCCTGTTTAGTGACCATCAATACCACTCCCCCCATTTTACACTCTGCCTCTTGGTTTCTGTGCCCTAGGCGCACGACATTGCATTTTTTCACACTGAAACCCAGCTGCCATACCCTTGACTACTCAGAGTTTTCTCAGGTCTCTATACATTCTCTCCACTTCCTCTGGAGTGTCTACCATACTGCAGATTTTGCTGTGTTCTGCAAATAGGCATACCTTCCCTTCCAGCTGTTCTGCAATGCACTTATAAAGACATTAAAGAGGACTAGTCCTAGTACTAAGTCCTGAGGTACCCTGCTGGTCACTTTCCCTTCCCCAGAAAGACCGCCATTTACCATCACCCTCTGCTGCCTATCCATCGACCAACTGTTTCCCCAGTTTACCACATTGGGACCGACCCCCTAACTGCCCAGTTTTCTTATGAGCCTCCTATGTAATACAGTATTGAAGGCCTTGCTGTACTCTAAATAAGCCATGTCTACCGCCCCACCCTGATCTATTTCCCTGGTCACCTAGTCGAGGAAATTGCTCAGGTTCATTTGGCAGCCCCCCCAATGAATCTGTGCTGCCTCGGGTTTTTTATCCTTAGGATTCAAGACACTCCACTAGCCTTAAAAGCATCTCCATTAATTTCAATACCACTGACGTCAGAATGACCAGCCCACAGCTGCCAGCCTCTGCACTACTGCCCCTTTTCTAAAGCAAGACTACATCTGCTCCCTTCCAGTCCTCTGGAGCCACTCCTGCTTCCAGTGACTTGTTGAACAGGGTTGCAGAAGTGCAGCCAGTATCACCATGAGCTCCCTCAGCACTCTCGGGTGTATCCCATCCAGTCTCATAACTTTATTCACTTTCAGATTCTCAAGTCATTTTAGGACCCTTTCACTGTGAATGGTGTCTACCTTCCTCCTCCACCAGTGTTCCTATTGTCTTTATGTGGTCTACCCCCCCTCCCCTTCCACTGTGAAGACTGAACAGAAGTATCTGCTCAGGATACCTACTTTTTCCTGCTCCTCCTCTTCACAGTCACCCCCCGCCCTTCTTTAACATCACAATCCCTCCCCTTGTCTTCCTCTCATCACTTATGTACCTAAAAAAAGGTCTTGCACCCTTAGTTAGCCTTTGGCTATCCTTTCCTCAGCTTGTGCCTTTCCGCCCCTCACTGCCTTCCCTGCTTCTATTTCCTTTTCTCGGTATACCTCCCTATCCTCTTCGCTTTGCGTTTCCTTGTACCTCATGAATGCTACCCTTTTAGCCTTAACGTTTGCAGCCACTCCCCTTAAGACAGAACCATAGTGGTCTCTTTTTTTCTCCTGTTCTTGCTCACTTATTTTACACAGAGGTTTGCTGCCTTCACTATGCCATCCATTAATTTGGCCCACTGTTCTTCCACGCCACCCAAACAATCCCCTTCCCCCTACCACTAGGTCATCCCTGAGGTATTCACCCATTTTTCAAAAATCTGCCCTCCTGAAGTTAGGACCCTCCTCGTGTGGTTTGTCTCTGCTGCTGTCCTTATGTTAAACCACACTGTACGGTGATTGCTGGACCCCAAGTCGCATTCCACTTTGACGTCTGCAATACTGCCCGTTTGTGAGCACCAAGTCCACTACTGCCACATCACAAGTGGGCTCCTTGACTAAATTCCAGAGGAGCATCCCCTGCAGGGAGTCTAAGGCCCTGTCCACACTACGCCTCTGTAATGTTACAGAGTGCCCAAACCATTTCCGCAAGGGTTTGCGTTTACACCTGTAATGTTACAGAAGGCGTTTTCGTTAACTGTTGTTGAAACCACATATGAGGTGGTTTCAACAATGGTTATGAAACTGGTTATGCCTCGGTAACGTTACAGGGCGTAGTGTGGACGTGTAGCACCGGTCCCCTAGTGCAGCGCGAGCTGCATTGTGGGATCGGGTGCCACGGTAATGGTCACCCGGCTTCCGAAGTGTGGACCGGCGGTGCCAGTCCCGTAACGGACACCACGGCAGTGTGGACACACTGCACTGCTCCCCGGTTGTAACGGTTTCTATCCGTTACGGGGTCTGAGCGGTGCAGTGTGGACAGGGCCTAAGATGCCCATATTTCCAGCCGAGGCTGCAGCTGGGAGACTCCCATCTACATCTGCAGATTGAAGTCCCCCACCAGCAGTACCTCCTCTTTCTCTGCCACTGTGTTGGTGGCTTCCGCCATCACTTTATCCAGTTTCTTTCTGCTGGAGGTCTGTATCTCACCCCAGTGTGAACTGTGGCTCCAGCTCCTGTCTCCAGGGTTACCTCCAGAGCAAGAAGGAGCTGGATGGGACTGAAATGCCATTGCAACATGCCACTGCTAGCTTGGATAACACCCCAACCCACCACCTTTCTGACTTTTCCCTCTTGAGCTGCTTTGGTCTCCCCTGCCCGCTCTCATTTCTTTGGACTTCTTTCTTAAGTCCTTTACTACCTGCTTCTCGGGCTCTACCACTTTTCAATTGTCTTGTATGGTTTTTTTTTTTTTTACATCATGCACTAATTTGCACTTATCGTTTGTAAATAATTGTATTAACTGTTGCTTATCATGATGTACTGATTGTTGTTTTTTTCAGGTACTCAATTTTCTTTCTTATGTTACTTTCTTTGTTCACCAATGATGTCTGTCTAGCCACATGGCTTGTACTCATTATATTACTTGTCACTACCTCTGTAACTGCCACCTGTGTGGCCCGGATCGTACCTGAAAACGGTCCCTGGATCAGTGCACTTACCTGGTTACCAAAGACAAATAAAATAAATAAAATAAAATTGAACCAGATTAAGCTGGTGGTGGTCCTTTTTGGTGATAGTGGGGGAGAGATCTGGCCAGGACACTAGGGCGAGTCCCCTTCTCTTGTCAAGAAGTGCCACGGGATCTTTAACATCCACTGGAACAGGCAGATGGGACCTCGGTTTAACATCTCATTTGAAAGATGGCACCACAGGAATACAGGACCCCCCTCATGCTGCACTACAGTGTCAGTTCTGGGATTTTACCCCAAGTTTCTGGTGTGGGGCTAGAACCCAAATCCTTCCACTCTTCCGTCTCGAAAGGTGAGTGTGCAACCTGCTGAGCTACTGACACTATTCGGCTCGTTAGCCAGGTTTATTTAAAATGTATTTAACGCGCCTAAAACGTCCAGTGCTGAGCAACTTCTCTCACTTTCACTGCTTCCGTGTGACTCAGCATTAGTCAGAAACAGTTTAAGTGACTGGGGTTATTGCACAAATCTGGACATTTCAAATAAGTAAACTACAGTTTAAACAAACTTAGCAACCACATCTAATACTGTTTGGGACACAGGTCGGTACACAGCAGCTGGGTGTTTGGGAGTTGTTTTTTTTTTTTTTATTAAAATTACTTGAAAGCAATACATTTCTGCTGCAGGTGAGGGAGGAAGGCGCATATATAAAAAAAATATGGATGACAGCCTGTTTCCATTGGCGGGGGGGCAGGAGGCTGGGTAATATTAAATTTAAGTGGCATATTCCCTATTGATACTGTTGTGAACATTCTCCCCAAAGTCAGAGTACTGGTATTCACACATCTATAATGTAGGTACTTGTATAGACTGAGCAGCACTCAGACACCCCAGTAATATTACCCCATATGATTACAACCACCAGGCTGTAAACAATCCAGTGATGAGGTGGCCATTATTTATTTAGTTATTTTATGTTTTGTTAACTGGATAAGAACCCAAGGACAGAAACTGTCCATTTCCAAGGGGGACTCAGGGAAGCAAAATAAATACAGGAACAATACAGAATACATAAGCAATAAAATACAGGGAAAAAAGAAAATTCAAAATTCAAGGACAACGCGTCTATACAAAACATTTACACACACTGTAAGCCAACAAATGGTTCCTCTAAGTTTATGGGTCCATTTGGAGGGCTTCTTATGGATGTAAGCGTGTCGCTCTGCGTGTTCTCAGCATCAGAGTGTGACAGGATAGAACAGGACCCTGTCCCAGTTGTTATGGAGAGTTTGAATGCAGGGATATGTTCTGTTCTTTCCTTTCCTATCTCTTGTCTGTCTGGTTGTGCAACCAAATTTTCTCGTGAGACCTAGGATTTGATCACCACGACAGTCTCGCAATTCTCTGCCTCTCACTGTCTCTCAGTCTTCCCTTGCTGCTTCTGTGTTTTCTTCCCTTGCATATCTGCTGGTATAAAAATATATGCAAATCATTATGTGGAAATGTAACTGATATTGGATCTCTTTGTTTAGAAATTATATAGTGTTACAGTTGAAATGTATATAATTATAGTTTGAGATGACTGCAAAAAGCTATTGGGAACTCAAGGGGTTAACCTGAAATGCAATTTTTAAGCCTTTTGCAGAAACTGTGGAAAAGGTGCCTCAGTTCTGGGACATTGTGTTCTAGCTGCACCCACCTGAAATATGCAAGATCATTTTAGAAAAAAAAGGATGCTTGTTAAAAATGGTGGTTGCAAAGACTTATGAGAGACAGTAAGCTGCAATGTTCTGGAGACACATAGATTGAAGGAAAACTCAGATGGATCTTCTGTTTATTTGGCCTTTGTAAATAGTAATACTGAACACATTTTTTTTTTATGTTACTGCTAGTACTAATAAACACTTTTTGTGAACTCTAGAACTGCTCCCGTTTTTTCCTATGCTTCCTGACCTGTGCCTCAATGAGAGATGGTGTCAGCCTAAATGTGATTTACGCTGTGCATACTCTTAAGCCAGGAGTTTTGTGCATGGGTACTGGACCTAATACCAGGGAAGCATAGAGAAAGGTCTGGATTCTGCAGCAGCAAGTCCAGGAGTGGTTACCAGGAGAATGGCAGCCAAACTAGCAGAGACAGAAGTCCAGTCTGACATTGTACAACCAGCACAAGTTATGAAAACAGAACAGGCAGTGACATAACCTGAAAACCTGATGGACTTTTTCAAATGGTGGGCTATACAACGAGGAAAGGAGAGGAGAGAAGAGAAGAAGCAGATGAGAGAAGAGATGCAGTGACAGAAGCAGTGACAGCTGGATGCCTTGCAAGCTATCAAAGGCAAAGGATCAGGCATAGATCCAGACGAGCAACAAAACACAAGCACCTTGAAAGCCATTAAACTTACAAAGTTGTATCCCTCGGATGATAGCGAGGCATACCTGACAACTTTTGAAAGAGTTGCCACAGCCTGCCAGTTCCCAAAGCAGCAATGGACAATCAGACTGGTACCCAACCTGACAGGGAAAGCCCAACTTGCCTACAGCAATATGGACACTGCACAGTCAGAAAACTATGACCTGGTGAAAAGCGAAATCCTGAAACAGTATGACATCTCAGGAGAGACCCACAGGCAGAGATTTCGATCTCTGAAGTACAACTCAGTCGACAATCCTCAAGAAGCCTTCACCCGACTCAGAGAACTCCTGATAAAATGATTCCAACCAGAGGGCAAAACAATCCCAAAGATCATCGACACATTTGCAATGGAGCAATTCATCAACATCCTGCTTACAGATGTGCAGCTCTGGAAAAAGGAACACCGACCAGAAAGTGGGGAAAAGGCTGTTTCTTTGGCCAAGGACTACCAAATTGCGAGACAGACACCACAGCAGTGAGGTAACAGCCAAGCACTTGTAAGACACTCTTTTTCCCATTTAAATTCCAAGTCTGATAAGAACTCTGGTGGAGGAAACAAATCTGTGCCTAAAGCTGTTATTTGCTATAACTGTAATAAGCCAGGTCATATTGCAAGAAATTACTGTAAGAAGAGTGACACTGGAGTACATCTGTCCTTGGCAAATTGGGGCAAGTACTTAACAGATGTGAAGGTGGGGGATAAGACTGTAAAGGGACTCATGGATTCGGGAAGCAGACAGACCCTAGTACATACTGAAGTGCTGGGAAAACACTGTGCAAAAGGACCAGGTACTGGTGTCATCTGCATCCATGGGGACACTCGATACAAGCCCACCACCCAAGTGACTCTGACCATTAAGGGTGTGTCGCACTAAATGAAAGTGGGGGTAGTACCTAAGTTACCTGTATCCGCGATTATTGGAAATGACTGTCCAGGATTTACAGAGTTAATCTCAGAGGAACTGAACTCTGCAGTTTCAGCAGCAGTGGTAACGAGAGCTCAGGCCAAGAAAATCTCAGATGGTGGGGACTCTTTTTTCACTGATTTTAATTTGGACTTGTTTGAGAACAGCTCCAAGATCCAGAAGTCCAGGAAAGAAAGACAATGCCTGAAGAAACTGTGGCAACAAATGACTGATGGACATCAGGGGTTAACATATGAAAATGCTGAAACTAAGCTGATAACTGTTTGTGAATTTGTTTCAGAGCAAATGAACAATGTTTCTCTCCAGGGTTATTTTAAGTAGCTGGGGGTGAAACTAAAACAGGGTGGACCAATGTTTAAAAAATGTAATGGGTTACTGTACAGAGTTTGGGTTAAACCTCAGACACAAGAACAGACAGAGCAATTGGTTATACCACACAGCACAGAAGTATAGAACAGAGTTGCTACAGATAGCACATGATAGTCCTATGGCTGGTCACTCAGGGAGGGATTGCACCTTTGCTAGATTGCTGTATAGATTTTACTGTCCTGGAATTCATGAAGATGTGCTACCTATTGTAATTCCTGTTCTGAGTGTCAACAAGTAGCCCCAGTCACTAGAAAAGACAAGGTGCCCCTGGTGCCCCTACCCTTGACAGATGTGCCTTTTGAGAGAATTGCAATGGATGTGGTTGGTCCTTTAGACAAAGGTAAAAAGGGTAATAGATTTATCCTGGTAGTATGTGTCTATGCTACTTGATACCCAGAAGCAGTTCCAACGCGTACTGGCACAGTTTCAAAAGTGATAGCGGAGCCTGCAAAAAATTTTCAGCAGAGTGTGCATACTTAATGAAATTATTACCGATCAGGGTAGTAATTTTGGTGCTCCATTACTTAAGAAGCTGTACAGACTACTAGGTATCACTGCCATACGAACTTCCCCCTATCACCCTCAGACAGACGATCTTGTTAAGCGTTTTAACCAAACCCTAAAATGCATAATAAAAAGGTTTGTAAAAGGGAGAAGGGAAAGATTGGGACCAATATTTGCCACCTACTTTTTGCTTACAGAGAAGTGCCACAGGCATAAACAGGGTTTTCACCATTTGAAATGCTGTATGGAGGCCGGCCCGGTGGCGCTGAGGGTTGAGGCACTGGATCGCCCACACCAGACCACACCGCGACCTGGGCCAGGAAAGAACTCGGTCACCGTCGGGAGGGGAGGATTGAGCATCCCAATGGATGCCTCCTCCCTTCGGGTGGGTTTCCAGGGTGCTTCAGGCACCTGACGTCCCTGAGGGTCAGTAGGAGCACTGACTTTCGGGGCTTTGGCGACTCCCATGAGGATGGAGTCAGGTAGGCGAGGATGCTGTTAGGCACTTGATAGCGACTTGCATCAGCACGTTGCCTACCCGAGCCGGCATCCTCAGAGGGGAAAGGAATCACAGAAAAACGGAAAAACCCCTCGTCAGTCCTAGATGACAACCAATCCATGCCTCCCAGTCACCAACCCACAGGCAGACCCCATTGTGCAGGCTCTCCTCTAAAGGTTGAGGAAGGGGGTCCTTCCTCACCCCACCTGGGGGGTTATCCGAGCAAGGAAGCAAATGGAGAAGCCTGGCACTCTAGGGGCAGACTCCGTGACAGTGGTCTAGAAGGTTGACCGGTCCGAAGGAGTGAACGGTCGAGGATAGGGTAAGCAGATTAACAGTAAGTTAAAAAAAAAAAATGAAATGCTGCATGGTAGGCAGCTAAGAGGGCCACTGGATGTGATAAAAGAAATGTGGGACGATAACCCCACTCAGAAACAATCTATAACGTCTTATATATGTGCCCTAAGAAAGAAGCTGGCAAAATATGCTGAAATTGCCACAGTAATCAGGAAGAGGCCCCAAACCAGCAGAAGGTATATTATGACCATGGGGTAAAAGAAAAAGTTTTTGAGCCAGGTGAAAAGGTTTTGCTACTGTTTCCCACAACAGAAAATAAACCGTTAATGAAGTGGCAAGGGCCTTATAGGGTGCTTAGACGTACTGGCACCGTTAACTACGAGATTGAGACCCCTGACAGGAAAAATCCTACCAAGATACACCATGCTAACCGCCTGAAGAAATAGGATGAAAAAATGCCAACAGCTGCTTTGCTAGTTTTACCAGAAACTGATAAAGAAGATACTGATGTAGCTTATGATAGACTTGAACAAACTCTAACTGTTGATGCTGCACAGGTTAATGTTTCCTTAACTTCAGAACAAAGTGTAGGACTTCGTAACGTGCTAAAGACATTTAACAGGTACTTTTACCACAGTACCAAACCGAACAAAAGGGGTCGAACATGTAATAGTGCCAAGGAACACTCGCCCTATTAGGCAAAAGACATACAGGTTACCAGAGTGGTTAAGAGCTGACATGGTTAAGGAAATACAAAAAGTGAAAGAACTGGGTATCATAGAAGAGTCGAGGAGTGCTTGGTCATCTCCAATGGTAATTGTAAACAAAAAAGAAGGGGGTGTTACAATCTGCCTTTATTTTAGGAAACTTAATCAAGTGTCAGAATTTGACAGTTATCCTATGTCCAGAATTGATGGTTTGGTGGACAGACTGGGGAGTGCAAACTATATCAGTACCCTCGATCTCAACAAGGGTTACTGGCAAATACCTTTAGCTAAAGAATCTAGAGACAAAACTGCATTTGCCACTCCTGTTGGATTCTATCATTTCACCACCATGCCATTTGGTTTATATGGTGTGCCAGCTACATTCCAGCGATACATGGATGTAATTTTATCACCTCTCACTGGTTATTGTGCTGCGTACCTGGATGATGTCATGGTGTACAGTCCAGACTGGAAAAGCCGCCTGAAGACCAATGAGCAGTTATCCAAGCTATCAAAAATGTAGGTCTGACCGTTAATCCTACCAAATGTGCATTAGACATGCAGGAAACCAGATATTTGGGCTATGTGTTGGGAAATGGAGAAGTTAAGCCAGAAATTTCTAAAATAGAAGCTGCTGCTAACAGCCCTGTCCCTAAAACAAAGAAACAGGTCAGGTAATTTTTAGGGCTGGCTGGCTATCATCAGAGATTTGTTCCCAATTTTGCCGGGTTAGCTACTACCCTCACTGAACTCACAAAAAAACAGTACCCAAATAATGTGAAATGGACCCCAGTGTGATGAAGCTTTTCAGGCCATTAAGGCTGCATTATGTTCAACCCCTGTTTTAAGCAGCCCAGACTTTGAAAAACCAATTTTGTTACAAACAGATGCATCACAGGTAGGCCTAGGTGCAGTTCTAAGTCAAAATACAGATGGGATGGAACATCCTATTCTGTACATAAGTAGGAAGTTGCATGACAAAGAGAAAAGGTGCTCCACAATTGAAAAGGAATGTTTAGCAGCAAAGTGGGCCATGGAGTCCCTTATGTTTTATTAGCTAGAAACTGCCTTTGTACTTATAACAGATCACAATCCTCTCTGTTGGCTTAACCAAATGAAAGATAAAAATTAAATAATCACAAGGTGGTACCTAGCACTACAGCCACTTAAATTCATGGTAATACACAAATCTGGTAAAGAGAATTGCAATGCTGATTTTCTGTCAGGATATGAAGCAGGAATTGAGGGTTCTGAGGGTTGAAAAACAAATGTATGCGTTTAAACTTTACTGTTTGCTGTATTGTTATAAAAAAAGAATACTGCACATGTGCTTAATTTCTGAAGGTTAGAAGCTAATGTTAGAGAATTAATAGAACGTTTTGGAAACCTGTTTGATAAAACAGGTACCCTCTTGGGGGGGGGGGATGTATGTCACAGGGTAGAACAGGACCCTGTCCCAGTTGTTATGGAGAGTTTGAATGCAGGGATCTTTTCTGTCTCTTGTCTGTCTGGTTGAACAACCACATTTTCTCGTGAGACTTAGGTCTTGATCACCCCGACAGTCTCGCAATTCTCTGCCTCTCACTGTCTCTCAATCTTTCCTTGCTATGTCTGTCTTTTCCTCCCTTGCATATCTGCTGGTATAAAAATATATGCAAATCATTATGTGGAAATGTAACTGATATTGGGATTCCTTTGTTTAGAAATTATATAGTGTTACTGTTGAAATGTATATAATTATAGTTTGAGATGATTACAAAAAGCTATTGGGAATTCAAGGGGTTAGCTTGAAATGCAATTTTTAAGCCTTTTGCAGAAGCTGTGGAAAAGGTGCCTCAGTTCTGGGACAGTGTGTTCTAGCTGCACCTGTCTGAAATATACAAGAATGCAAGAACATTTTAGAAAAAAACAAGAGGCTTGTTAAGAAGGGGGTTGCAAAGACTTAGAGAGAGAGAGATAGATACAATGTTTTGGAGACACACAGAGATTGAAGGAAAACTCAGATGGATCTTCTCTGTTTGGCCTTTGTAAATAGTTATACTGAACAAGTTTATTTTTTTTATGTTACTGCTAGCAAAAATAAACACTTTTTGTGAATTCTACAACTGCTCCTGGTTTTTGCTATGTTTCCTGACCTGTGCCTCAACGACACAGGACTACAAACTGAAGATGAGCAGTTCTGTGGTCCTAAGGCTCAAGAGGCAACACTTATATCCATAAGAGGCCCTCAAAACAGACCCATAAATTATTAGCTTGCTAACTGAATAAAAAATGCTTTTTTAAACTTAATACAGTTAAAACACAGTAGGCAAGAAGCCCGTCCATAGTGTGAACGTGTGAGGTACCTTACAATAATAAGAGTACCTCACGCACAACTGAAATGAGGGCTGTGACTGGTTGGGGATGCTCCTGTGATTTATAATTATGTTTAACTGTAGCAACATTATTCACAGTAGTTAAATTATGAGGCAAAGTATTCCAAGCCATGGCCATGGTATAAGAAAATACTCTTTGACCTTGTGTAGTTTTTCAAAATGGTGTTACTAGCAAACACTGATCAGAACTACATGTTCCAGGACAAGATTTAGATGTAGTAAAAAGATTAGCAAGAGATGGACAACCTTGTTCTTTTAAGATTTTCCAAGTAATGGAAACACCCAAATACTTGATTCACTGCTCCAGAGGTAACTACTAAAGGGCCTCATACAGCAAACAGTGGTGCGTCAGCTATCAGTGACTACTAAAAAATTATGCTTAAAGAGTTAGTGTAGTGCCTGGAATTAATAGTAATTTTCAGATGCAGTCAGTTATCGCCTTCTATATCTGAAGTATTTTTTTATTTTCTTATTTTATTTTATTTATTTATTTAGATTTTGGTGACCAGGTAAGCCCTCTGAGACCAGAGATCCCTTTTTCAGGGGCGACCCGGGGTTGAGTACACCAACCACTTTACATTAGGTGAGGATTCTGGTGGAATACAATTTCAGAGTACATTCATAGTCAGTAGGGTACATTTAGACAAAGTTGGTGGATACAGTTTCATTACAACAGGTCAACAGTATTATTGGCATTAACTTATAGGCAGTCCAAGGTGAGAGGAGTATTAGTCAGTTGTCATTGAGAGGGGTTAGGTTTAGGACATGATCTAGCGGCTACAGCCGCAGAGGCTCAGCTCAAGAAGGTACACTAAGTCCTGATTTGAACCCGGAGAGTGAGGGCTTGTCTAGTATGCTTGCAGGAAGCGAGTTCCACAAGTTGGGGGCCTGAACTGAAAGAACAGCTTTCTTGGTTGGTCGATCTGAGGGGATGTCAAGAAGTCGACTTGTTGTAGACCGGAGGGTTCGGAGGACTTTGGGAGTGAGCAGGCCCACTCAGGTGAGGCGGGTGGTCTAGGAGATGAGTTATAGGTAAGGCAGGCAGTGGCATAGATAATTCAAGCCTTAGCGCGGCCAGTGAAGGTCCTAAGATCTCACAGCGATGTCTCCTTGGAGAGGAGCTGGTTCCAAAGCGGGCTATTCGGTGGTAGAGAGTGGTAAGCTTGATTAGCTCTGACTCCCTGAGAGACTGGGGTAGGGGAGCCATATAGCAATGAGGGAGGGAGGTTGAAGTTTACAGTGACTCGTGGCCCGGAGAGGAGTTTCAGACGGTATAAGAGGCCAAGCCTCTGATGTATGGATCTAGTTAAGGCATCGATATGAAGTTTGTAGGTTAACTCCTGGTCAAGGAGAACCCCAAGATACTTGAATTGGTCTGAGACATCTACTTGCCTTCCTAGGGCTGATGAGAGTTGGAGTAGCCCACTACGGTCACTGCCCAGGCGTCGAGTCCCGAAGAAGACTGCTTTTGCTTTTTCTTCATTTAGTTTTAGGGAGTTTGCAGTGAACCAAACTTCAAGAGCTTAGAGGCTGGCCTGAAGTTTGGAGGAGATAACCAAGGGTTGGGGGTCACTGAAGTAGATTACAGTGTCATCCACGTAGAGAATAAGGTTGCAGGGAGCACAATCCTCTTCAAGGTCATTTAGGAATAGTGAGAATAGTATGGGGCGCAGGATGGAGCCCTGGGGTACCCCAGAGGTCATAGGTCTGTGGTTAGAATGCGCTCGCCAGCAGACTTTTTGGGATCTGTTTGTCAGGTAGCTTGTGATCCAGGAGAGTGGGAGCTGATCCAGGCCAAGACGATGAAGTTTGGTAAGGAGAAGCTCATGGTTGACCAAGTCAAAAGCCTTGGACAGGTCAATGAATAGGGCTCCCGTTGGAATGCCTTGGTCCATGGCATAAAAGTATGTCTGATGTTAGCCGGATGAGGCGCAAGGCTCGTGTTGTGGCCTTTCCTAAAGCCGCGTGCTGTACTTTGGAGAGGAGTAGGTGGTGTTCTAGGTAGTCTTGAGTTGATCATAGACAAGTCTTTCCTGAATTTTCCCCAGGGGGCAGAGAAGAGAGATGGGCCTGTAGTTCTCCACTCTGTCCCGGGTTCCTTTTGTGTGGACGGGGACTATGGTCGCAACTTTCCATTTACTGGGGACCGTCCCTTACTGGAGGTACCTATTGATGAGCAGGGTGACAGGGTAGGTGATGGCCGGGGCTGCAGCCCTCAACAGCCGAGGTTCTAAAAGGTCATTTCCAGGAGAGGAGTCTGGGTTTACTTTGCGCAGAAGGGGGAGTACTGTTCCAGGCTCAACTAGTTTCAGGTGGAATAAGGGGCGAGGTAGCACCTTGTCTGCATAGGAGAGAAAGGGGGTCCCAGGCACTGGTGGGAGGCAACCATCAGGGCTTGTAAAGGAGGCACAGAACGCTTCAGCCACTTTAGTCGGGTCGTTGGTAAATGAGTCCCCAATTATTTATTTATTTATTGATTGATTGATTGAAATCTCGGGTTACAAACCTTTGATCTGGGAGCTCATTTGCAAAGCTTCCACGTCAAACAGCAAGCAAACAAATAGGTACATATAGGTTAAATACAAGGGTTACATAATAAGTATCTTTTCAGGCAAACATTTGGTACATACAGGTTACCAGCATAGTGACATAGTTGGTTCAAGCTTGATAATGAGATACAGACATTGGTTTTAGGTTATAAATGGTACTACAGAAAATCAAGTAAAGTTGTTTCTGATGCAGGAGGCTGAGGGACCTCCAGTGGAAGGCAACAGGCAGTGGGGTGGGGGAAGTGGGGACCAGGCAGGACTGAGGCCCATTGTCAAGATGAGGTAGTTGGGAGGGTGGTAGTAGGGAGAGAGAAAACTGTAGGACCAGAGTGGTAGGGGGGATGGGGCAGGAGCAAGGGAATGGAGAGAGGGATAGGAGTGTGAAGGAGAGGGGGGAAAAGGAGAAGAGCACTTCCTCCAGTTGATAACATCTCAGGCCTTACACAGGTAGTTACCACTGCTACTCATAATCATGGTCACTCTCTTGACTTAAGTCTTCCTTCTGGGGACTGAGGCCTCCAACTTGGGGTGGAACCAGTCGGATGGTCTGATCACTACACTTGGGGTTTAGTTTGGCGCCCCCATGTAGAAGCCTACCCTGTGGAGATGACTGGTACCGCCTTTGAGATATAATTCTCAAGGCCTATGGCGTGCTGGATCTCTCATCCTCTCAGAGGCAAACAGTGACCCAGAGGCCCTCGTGGGGCTTATAACTCGGCCGCTGCAGCGGCCCTGGATGTCACTGCTCCTGTCCATGTCTGTCCTCTCTCACTCCGCCCTCGATCCCCCATAGTTTGACGAGACTCTGAGGGAGATGTGGCGACTAGGATGTAGATCAGAGCATTGTTGGAGGAAGTCCACTCTAGATGCCGACCACCTTAGATTGATGGACCATTATCAAACCTATCAATCTGCAATCTCCCCTTAAGAAGGTAGAGTTCCTGTCCACGGAGATTGCTGCTGCTCAAAATCGACCAGCTCTGCTGTTCCAAACTGTGGACAGACTGTGCAGCCCAGCCTGTCCACAAGTCCAGAAAGCTTTTTTGCAAGAAGAATGTGATGAACTTGCTCAATTGTTTGCAAATAAGGTGGCTGACATCAGATCGGCTTTCCGTCCAGCACACTCTATGGGTGTTGCTGTGGATCAGCGCGGGATCATTCATCCTTGGACTTCTTGGGAGTACCTTTGTCTGACTGACTTTCATGGAAGTCATGCAGATCGTCCAGAGTGTGCACCCTACATGCTGTAGTTTGGATCCAGGACCTACTTCCCCGATTTTGGGTTGTATTGATGTGATCGGTCCAGTCCTAGCTTGGGATAGTCTGGTGCTCCTTGAAGACAGCTGAGTTTCCAAGCTCACTGAAAGAGGCAGTGGTGACACCACTCTTGAAGAAAGCTTTTTTGGACCCAGACTGCCCTGCACACTACAGACCAATCTCTAACCTTCCCTTTGTGGGGAAGGTGATTGAGAAGGTAGTGGCCACGCAGCTGTAGGACCATTTGACCATCCATGACATCTATGAACCCCTCCAGTCCAGATTTCAAAAGAGGCATAGTACTGAGACAGCGTTTGTTTAGGTGCTCAATGATCTCCTGATGGCTAAAGATGGGAGGAGCCGTTCCATTCTGGTCCTCCTGGCTCTCTCATCAGCGTTTGACACCGTGGACCATGAAGTCCTGCTTTATCGCCTGAGGTTCATCTGCGGACTGTCTGATACAGTCCTTGGGTGGTTTACATTGTTCCTCACGGGAAGATCTCAGAGGGTGGTGACCGGGTTTTTTTCCTCTGACCCTATTGCCCTATCATGTGGGGTCCCTCAGGGTTCAGTGCTGTCCCCCATGTTGTTCACAGTGTACATGCTACCCCTTGGAGACACTGTAAGAAGGTACGGGCTGAGGTTTCACTGTTAAGCAGATGACACCCAGCCCTACCTTTCTTTTGTGCCCGACCAGGATAGAGATGTCTCGGTCTTTAATAGCTGCATCGCTGAAATCCAGGAGTGGATGGATGCCAGTTGGTTAAACTCTGATAAGACTGAGGTTTTGGTTGTGGATCCGGGTTGCTGGACGGGGGGTTGAGTGAGGGTTCACCCTCTGGTCTTTACCTTGGGGGAGTACCACTCTTGACCTCTGAACAGGTGCGAAACCTGGGGGTAATCTTTGACAAAGGGCTGACCCTACATTCACAGGTGTCGGCTGTCATCAAATCCTCATTTTACCATCTGAGGAATAGCTCCAGGATTAAGCACCTTGTTCCATCCGGTGACCCTCCTACTCTGATCCATGCCTTTGTGACCTCGCGTTTGGACTACTGCACCTCCTTGTACCTAGGGCTACCAGGGGTGGAAATCCGTCGCCTGCAGGTGGTGCAGAACGCTGCAGCATTATTGGTTATTGATGGGATCATCTTGATCCCGCGAGTCGCCAGTGTAAGCGCGGACTGCACTGGCTGACAGTTCAGTATGATCACCTTAAAGTCTGTCTTCTGACTTTAAAGCCCCACACGGACTGGGCCTGACTACCTGAAAGAACCCTGGTTCCTCACTGCCTCTGGGCGATTGTCTCCAGCCAACGAGGGGTTGCTGAGATTCCAAGGGTATGTTTGAAATCTCTGGGGCAAGAGCATTTAGGCTGCTGCCCCCACCCCTTTGGAATTCTCTACCCTGGCCAGTTGGCATGAGTGTACCACCGTAGAGGGCTTTAAACAAGCATTGAAAACGTACTTGTCGAACCAAGCTTTTGGTGATTAACTAAAGGACGATATCAGCCTGATTGTTTTTGTTGATGTTGTGATTTCAATTATTGTTAAGGCGCCTTGGTTTTTTGAAAGGCGCCATACAAATAAAGTTTATTACTATTATAAAGGAGAAAAGGGGGATTATGGAGGGGAGGGTGCTAACATAGAAACATAGACTTTGGCAGCAGATAAGGACCGCTTGGCCCATCTAGTCTGCCCATTTCCCTACCTACAGGATAGGCCGCAGATCCTAGTTAACCAACAGCCTATTTCTTCCTACCCCCCACAAAAATTGCCTTATGTCTGTCCCATGCATTTCTGAATTCTCCCACAGTTTTAGACCCCAAGGCCACAACCTCCTCAGGAAGGCTGTTCCATGCATCCACTACCCTCTCTGTGAAATACAGGTTACTCATCTGTAACAGGAGTTCTAGGAGTGGTATATGTTGTTCATCCACACTGTCTGGCAGGTATCCTTGCCACTTTAATTCTTGCCGGAAGGTCTTCAAGCTGGTAAAACTCTCGGCTCCGCCCCATGACGCCACATCTGGCCTGCTGGAAGCTCAGGTTGTGCGTCGAAGCCGGGGAGGTCGGGTGGGTCGTGTGGATGAACAACATATACCATTCCTAGAACTCCTGTTACAGGTGAGTAACCTGTATTTCTAGGGACGTGGATATGTTGTTTGTCCACAATGTCTGGCAGACTCCTAGCAGTTCTCCGGGAGGAGGGAGGCAAGGCGACACCCCCAATACTTACTTGGGAAAGAGAGATTGGAGAACTGAGGCCCCAAAACCAGCATCCCGGTGTGACTCGAGGTCGATGTGGTAGTGGGTAATGAAGGTATGTGCCGACTTCCAGGTAGCAGCCCTGCAGATATCCTGGATAGGGACGCCCCTGGAAGCAGCTACTGATGCAGTGGTATGGCAGGTAGAATGAGCACTTATCCTCTGGGAGGCTCCATGCCCGCCAACCTGTAGCAGAGCTCTATGCAGGAGGTGATCCACCTGCCTATCATCCGCTTTGCTGCAGGTCTGCCAGTGTGCGCTGCCAGCGTAGGGTGACAAACAGCTGGCTAACCTCTCCCCAACTTCAGCAGTCCCCGCCTTATAGCAGCGCTCGTCTAGTGTCCAAAGTATGGGACCTATACTCGGCCTCCGAGTGTGATTGGGATAGAACACCGCAGAGTCAACACCTGGTTAAGGTGAAACTCCAACACCACCTTCGGGAGGAACCCGGTGGGGGCGCAGGACAACCTTGTCCCTGTGGAAGACCAGGTAGGAGGCTCGATGGAAAGTGCCTGGAGCTCTCCCATCCTTCTGGCTGACGGATAGACACCAAGAAGCGGTCTTCCACCCAGGTGGAAAGACCACACCCTGTGCATTGGTTCCAATGGTTTGCCCATGAGCTTGGCCATCAACAGCAGTAGATCCCACGGAGGTGGAGGTTCTCACACCGGAGGGGAAATGTGGTCAAGGCCTTTGAAAAAGCGCCTCGACCACCTTCTCCTGTGCCACCGACTGCTTGCCGGCCCGCGACCGGTAAGCAGAGATGGCTGCCAGGTGCACCTTAAGGGTCGTCGACCGAAGCCCTTGCCGAGAAAGGGACCACAGGTAGTCCAGAATGCTTGCCAAGGGGCAGTCGGAAGGGTCCAAGCCCTTTCCCTGACACCAAATGGAAAACCTCTTCCATTTGAAGGCATAGCATTTTCTGGTTGACTCCTTATGGGACGCCTCAACGACGTTGAGGACCTCGTCGGAAAGACCCAAGGCCTGGAACTCTAGCCACTCAGGAACCAGGCCATCAGGTGCAGGGATTGAAGGTCCAGATGGAATACCTTCCCCTGATTGACTGAGATCAGGTCCGGGCGGGCTGGAAGCCGCCTCGGGAGCCTGGAGCTGAGGCTGAGGAGATCTGGATACCAGAACCGGCGGGGCCAGTCTGGGGCTACCAGAATCACCTGCGCCTTGTCCCTCCTCACCTTGAGAAGCACCTTGTGGATCAAGGGAAATGGGGGAAAGGCGTAGAAGAGGCCTGGGGTCCACGGCCTCGAGAAGGCATCCCCCTGCAGTGAGCCCTGCTGAGGGGGGCGGGCATGGAACAGACTCAGCTTCGCATTCTCCCTGGAGGCAAACAGGTCCATCTGAGGCGTGCCCCAGTGGGAGAAGAGATCCTGTACCACCTCCGACTGGAGAGACCACTCGTGAGACGCAGCCCCTATCCGGCTTAGGGCATTGGCCAGGGTGTTGGAGGCTCCTGCCACGTGAATGGCTAGGAGATCCGCCTCCAGGCTGCGCATTAGGGACCAAATGTGGAGAGCTTCCTTGCATAACAGCAAGGAGCGCGTCCCACCCTGGCGGTTCAGACAGTACATGGTCATGGTGTTGTCCATCTGGACCTGAACCACTTGACCCCGTAGAAACGGAGCGAAGGCGGTGAGAGCTAGACGGACCGCCGGAGCTCCAGCAGGTTGATGTGGCATCAGGACTCCGAGGGACCAGAGGCCGTCATTCAGTGTTCCCCAGATGGGCACCCAACCCATCAGAGATGCATCGGAGAGAGAGACCGGCTCGGGCGGACGTAACGGGATACCTCCTGCAGATGAGCTGGAATGATCCACCACTGGAGAGCATTCCACATCTCCTGGGTCACTGTCACGGGCTGGTCCAGCGGATCGCGGCGTTATTGTGACCACTGGCTGGCCAGTCCCCATTGAAGGGGACGCATGTACCAACGGACCCAATGGACCACGCTGGTGCAGGCCGCCATGAGGCCCAGGAGGCGCAGGAAGTCCCAGGCAGGGCGCAATTGCCCAACCACAAATAATTAGGCAAAGGAGGAAAGAACCTCAGCCCTGTCCGCCGGGAGCCGTGCTCTGGCTCGCAGAGAGTCGAGCTCTGCCCCGACGAACAGAATCACCTGCTTTGGCACGAGTTCCGACTTGGCCTCGTTGATGAGGAGGCCAACCTGAGAGCAAACCTGGAGGGCCAGATCTCTGGACCGCTCCACCTCCTGTCCGGAGGGGGCTGCATCAGCCAATCGCCCAGGTAAGGGTACACCGGACCCTCGGCGCCCGCAGGGAATGCTGTCACCACTGCCATGCAATTGGTGAAGACCCTGGGAGCTAGGAAGAGGCCGAAGGCGCATTGCCTGGAACTCAGAAAGGGATCCTCCTCCGCTCTGAAGCAGAGGAATCTCTGATGGGACGGACGGATTGGGACATGAAAGAACGCGCCTGGACGCCCAGGGAGCAGAACCACATGCCTCGCTCCAAGGATGGGATTATCTGAGCCAGAGTGACCATCCTGAAGGTCCAAGACCTTAGGAACTTGTTCAGGGTCGGCAGGTCGAGAATGGGGTGCCAGCCCCCCGTCCGTTTTGGGACCAGGAAGTACCTGGACACAAACCCCGGGTCTGAAGGAGGATCCGCCACCTTCCTGATTACCTCTTTTTCGAGGAGCAGGGCAATGTCGGCCCGGCGGGCCAACAGCCAGGCTGCTGGACCCCATGGCCCCCAAGGCTGCACGGCTCAAAAGGGAACCTGCTCAACTCCACAGGCAGGCCTTTTCCTACCACCTCCAACACCCAGCCGTCCGTGGTGATAGCGACCAGGCGAAAGGAAGTGGCGGAGCCTGCCCTCCCACGGAGGGAACCCGGGGGCCGGGGGAGGTGACGAGGTTGGGGGCGGCACCCCTCAACCCGTCACTGGGCAGGCTTGGAGGAAGAACCGGCCGAGGGACCTCCCGGGCCTTTACCTCCTTGCTTCCTGTTGGAGGAAGCCATCGGCTTGGGTTTGGGACGCCAAGCGCGAGCCTGCTGGCCCTGCTGCTGGGCCGGTCGAGGGGCAAGGACCGAAGGACGAAAGGACTTCTACTGCTGACAGCGGCCTTTGTCCCTCTGGGCGGAGGTGACCGAGTCCAGAGTGGCATTGGACTTTTCGATCCGCTGGAGGTGTCCCTCCACTCCAGGGCCGAAGAGGTCAGTCCCCAAGAAGGGACGGTCCGCCAACTTGTGCTGGGTATCCGCCGTGAAAGTGGATATCCTCAGCCACGCCCCACGTCGCATGGCCACTGCGGCCGCTACTGACCTGGCACAGGAATCACCTATGTCCAGAGCAGTCTGAAGCTGCTGCTTCGCCACCGCCCTGCCCTGGTCCCGCACCTGGCGGACCGTGGTCTGCAGGTCAGGCGGGAGATGAGGAACGACCTTATCCAGGGAGCCCATGAGGGCGTGGGAGAAGTGTGCCATCAGCACGGCTAAGCTGGCCTGTCGGAGGCCGAGGGAGGACACAGCGTACACCTTGCGCCCGGCAAAGTCCAACTTTTTGGACTCCTTGTCGGGGGGCTTGTCCACATCCCGAGCGTTACCGGAACACTGGAAAACGCTGTCGGTGACTAACCCCTCAGCAGAGGGGTGTTCCGAGAAACCGGGCAAAGAGCCGGTAGGGACCACATACTTCCTGGCCATCCTGGCTGAAGGCGCTGACAGGAAGCAGGCCGCTGCCAAAGCTCCAAGGCTGGGCCAACAATGACCTCTAGCCACCGAAAGGCCTCGAGGGAGAATCCCTCGGTCCAGAATCTCTGGGATACGGTCGCTTGGACACGGGGCTCGAGCTGCATCCCGTGGACTCCGAGAGGAGTCGAAGCAGACCCAAGAAGGATGGAGGGGCTATCGCCCACTGACTGGCCCCTCGAGAACTCCAGATCGCACTGCCTGGAGAACAAGGAGGAATATCGTCCGATTCCAAAGAGTCTGCGAAGAGCTGCCTCGCCCTGAGCCACCCTCCACCCGCCGAGGACGGTCGGGAGTGAGGGTGACCGACAACCTGTGGGGCAGGCCATGACCCGACCGAGAACTCTGGTCGGGGCCCCGACTTAGGTTGTGGAGGCGGAGGTTCCACCACAATCGTGGACCAGCTGGTTTCCGCTTAGCAACCGCCCTGGGGCGGCAACTCGACTGAACGAGTGGTTGCTCGGCCGCTCCGGCAACAGCCACTTGATGGCCGGGTCTTAGCCGGGTCGGCTTAGGTCCGATAACAGCAACTGCTGCCACATCAAACCTCATAGCCGGGCAATAACTTATGCCGGGCTTCCTCACCCGACGAGGAGGACGAGGAAGAGCGGCCGCCGCCACTTTGGTAACGAGACGAGACCAGCCGAAGACGCGCGGAACGGGTTGGACCGGAAGAGGTCCCAGACCAAGACCAAGACCCCAGGGGACCGAGGGTGGGTCTGGGAAGGGGCGGGAGATACCCGCTCTTCCCTCAGTTCGGGAGCTTTAACCGGGGACTGCGGTCCCGAAGGAGCAGGCAGATCCTCGGTATCCACCGGGGGAACGGGTGAAGTAGGGTTGTCGGCTTCTCCAGTCGACAGTCCGTCTAAAGGATCGAGAAAAATCTCGACTTAGTCAATGGGAGTCTCGGCAGGCTGGCCTGACAGGGGCACCGTGAAGCCAGCGGCCTCAGCTGCAACCTCGACCGAAGTCGGCGGTCGGCTGCCCAGGAAGGGGGACCTCTCCCACTCCCAGGAACGCCGACGGTGGGACTTACCTTTCGACTCCCTTTTCTTGGGCCGAGAAGAATGTCCTGAAGGCCCCTCCCTTCGTGAAAGGACTGCAAAGCTTCTTGAACGGCTGTATACGAGGAACCCGAGAGAGTGGGATAAATGCCGCGCCGAGAAGAAGAAGATGCGCCTGGGCCGCTCTCCTCGAGGCGATCAACTGCTCGAGCTGCTCAGCCGAGCCAGCGTCGGACACCGCCCAACGAGCCTCTTGATTTCACAGGCGAAAACGCTGGGCGCCCGAGCTGCAAACGGGCAGCGCGACCGGCCCAGAACATTGGCCGGAAGGAACGGCACACCCGGCAAGCCCGCGGTCGCGATTCAGGCCTAAGCAGTAGACGCGATCGGAGTGCGGATCTGTCCTGGACATTTTCTGCCCGTAGGGCATCCAAAGCCAAGAACAGACGTGTCCATCGCAGCCACGAGGAAAGGAAGACCAAGTTTGGAAAACTTCAAAATCAATTTCGGTGAACCAAGAATTGGATCAGTCTCAAGCGCGAGCGCTAAGGAGGGAACCTGAGCTTCCAAGCGGTAAGGAAGATCTGGCGGCATGGGGCGGAGCCAGGAGTTTTACCACCCGGGTGGGTGGGAGGAGCCAGCTTGAAGACCTTCCGGCAAGAATTAAAGCGGCAAGGATACCTGCCAGACAGTGTGGATGAACAACATATCCATGTCCCTAGAAATAATACTTCCTCACATTGCCCATGAAACTTCCCCCCTCTATCTTTAAATTGTGTTCCCTTGTTCTTGCACGTCTCTTTTTCTGAAAGATGCTACCCTCTTGGACTTTGTTGATTCCACTGAGGTACTTAAAAGTTTATATCATGTCCCCCCTCTCCCTTCTTTCCTCAAGGGTATACATATTAAGCTCCTTTAGTCTCTCCTCGTACAGCTTCTCTTGCAGACCCTGCACCATTTTAGTTGCCCTCCTCTGGACTGCCTCTATCCTGTCTGAGGAGGAGAAGGGGTGATGGTAGATAAGGCGAGGGCGGGTAAGTGAAACTGGGGAGAGGATAGAGTAACTGGTAGGCATCTGGGGTAGGTAACGGCATCTGGTTGGACAGAGATAAGTGCTAGGGCAGATAGGTAGGTAAGAAGTGCAGGGAGATGACTGAATAGGCCCTTGATGAAAAACTTGAAACTGAAGTTATAGAAGGCAGGTGCACCTCTGGCGGATAGTATGGTGGATGCACAGCACTGACTTGAACAGCCTGATTCTGGATTCAGCAATTAGCCCACTCGGGAGGGAGTTTAGCAGGTGAGGGGCTCGGTATACAAAAGACCTCTGGCCTAAGGAGGTGCAGCGGAATGGCACTTTGAAGTTGTTAGTGAGTGTACCTCATGTCGGACGAGATGGAGCAGAAGATGTAATCATGTTGCGGACCAGGGAGGGGTCAAGCCAAGGGTAGCCTTTTTAGCCAGGAAACTGAGCTGGTAACTAATTCTGTTATCCAGGTCAAGCCAACCCGTATGGGAGTAGAGGTCGCATGTGTGGATAAGGCGAGGAACACCCAGGAATAACCTACAGGCTTTATTGAGAGTAATGGTGGTTCTCTTTAAGGCTGTAGTTGAGGCCGCACTGTATAAAATAAGACCATAGTCAATCATACAGAAAACTGAGCTTGTTAAGGCAAGTCTTAGAGCGTGTTTTGTGAGGTAGTGCCTATGCCTGTACAGTTGCCCCAACTTTCTGCCTGTTGACTTAGTGACTTGGTCGATGTGAAGGGAGTATGAAAGGGCTCTGTCCAGCGTGACCCCTAGCTACCTGAAGTTATTAACCATGTCTAGGATATCGCCTTGTTTGTTGCGGATGACAAGTTTTGACGCTTTGAATCTGTTGTGTGTAGAGGAAAACATAGTTTTCATTTTTTTTATAACTGAGTAGTAAACGCGTGCTTATGAACCAGTCCTCAACTAGCATGAAGTTATTTTGTATGTTTTGTTCTAGAGCTCTAATGTCCGGATGGCTGGAGAAAATTACAGCATCATCTGCACATAGGAGAATATGGTCTTGGCAGACTTGCGAGAGGTGATTTAGGAAGAGACTGAGTGGGCACTTCCAACAAAATCTTCTCCCAGATTTGCCCAAGCAAGGATATGATGCAATCTATAGTGGGTAACCCTATCATAAGAATTGGGGACTCCCCTATTACCGGCGACTGGATCCCTCATTTACAAGAGATGCGAGTGTGTGACCTTTATCAGCCCAGTGGTCTCCTATCACCCATAGATATGCTTGTTAAACTCCAGACTTCCACCACATTTATCTTCAAGATATATCAACTGAGGCACCTCCTTCTACACAAATTTGGGGGAGTATAAGTGTCCTCAAGATTGAATAATTTTGTGGAGCAAGTCAAAGACTTAGCTGTTCAGCCACATAGCGTCTCGTTAATATGAAATGGTCTCCTCTCTACCCTTTTCCCCACCACGTTGTCAGGTTCTAAAGTCCGGGATTCTCTTATCCCCAATCATGGGGTTAACTGGTCCGATATTTGGAGGGATTTGCACATTTATATTACACAAGACCGGTTAAGAATTACCCAATATCAAATACTAAATAATATGTATTATACCCCATGTAAGTTAGTGAAAATGGGACGGGTGCAGTCGCCCACCTGTGTTAGATGTGGTAAAGTGGATGGAACAGTACTGCATGTTTTCTGGACCTGTGAGAAGGTTGCTCCGGTGTGGACAAAAATCAAATCCCAAATGGATCCTTTACTGGGTTTAGAGGCGCTCTTTACCCCAAATATTTGTATACTGGGCGATTTATCTTCAATTAAAGTCAAAGAAAGGAAATTTCATATATCTCATCTCCATGGCGGTGAAAAAACTGGTCCTCAAGCATTGGTTGGATCAATCCATCATATCTTACACAGAATGGTTACATGACATGTCTTTTTATCTCAGGGCTGAAAAAATGATAGCAAGTTGCGGAATAGACCAGCTGCCTTTGACAATAAATGGGGCAAACTATACGCTCTTTATTTGAATTAGGTTACCCAATTTCTCGAGCTCTCTGTCTTAGAGATTTGTCTTATATATCTTACACAAGCTAATCAATATGTACTGTACTTAGGTGAAAAGTCAGATCGCTCCAACAGGAGGGGAGGGAGAGGGGAAGGGGGATTGGGAGGGGGGGGGGACATATAATTCTGGTAACAGTCCTGTTGCATTGTATCATGTGATGTTGTTTAAAATTGAATAAAGCTTTCTAAATTAAAAAAAAAAAAAAGGAAGAGACCGAACAAGAGGGGGCCAAGGATGGAACCCTGTATGTTTTCTGTTTGCTAATTAGAAGATTTTCCACCTGGCAGTACTGGAGTGATGTGTGGAGCAGCACTCTGGAAGCAAAATAAAAGTCATTATGTTCCTCCCACTACATCATCAAAAATATGGTCAAACACACTGAGGCACCACAACCCTTGAAGACTGAGCAGTGACTTTTACAAGTTACCAATCAAAATGCAGGAAATTGTGACATCACTAGTAATCAAGAAGAGCCAGTCTCTGCTGCTTCATGTAAAAGGGAATAATCTGGCAGTGAGAAATGGTTCTCCATGGTTACTAGTGATGTCACAGTCAGTGTTGTCTCAGTGTTCAGGTAGTGGGAGGAACAGAACTGACTTTTTTTTAGCCTCCAGAAAGAGCGCTGTCCACACATTGCCCCAGTACAGCCAGGTGGAAAATCTTCTAATTTAACAAACAGAAAAGAAAAAAAAATACTTGAGATATTGAGATACAAGAAGTGACAGCTGACTACATCAAAGTTACAATTAATTCCAGGCAGTTTCCAAGCAGTACACTAACTCTTTAAGTGGCTGAATTGTATGGTCACTAGGATATGGGTGCCCACTGTACAAATGAATGAAAGTCCAGCTGGTGGTAGGATTCAAAGAAACCATGCCCTCAGGGTTTCAGCATTCTGCACTGTAAACCAACCTGCCTGTGATAAACTTTAACCCTGTACTCAACAACACCTGTCAAACTAAAAAACAAGAACAAAGGAAAGGTCGACAATGGGAAAAAAGGTGTGCTTGGATAAAACAAACGACTGAAAATCAAAGCAAATCCAGCACTCGCCCAAAATCCATAGGTAAAAACCTGCTCAGATGCATATAAAAACGGTGCTTACTTTATTCAAAGTGCATGGTGCAGAACGAACAGGTTACTTACCTGTAACAGTAGTTCTAGGAGTGGTATATGTTGGTCATCCACACTCTCTGGCATGTCCCTTTCCCCTTTAAATCTGGCCGGAAGTCTTCAAGCTAGCTCCTCCCACCCACCCAGGTGGTAAATGCCTCGGCTCCACCCCATGACGTCAGATCTTAGCCCACTGGAAGCAAGGATGTGCGCCTAAAGCCGGGGAGGTCGGGTGGGTGCGTGTGGATGAACAACATATACCACTCCTAGAACTACTGTTACAGGTGAATAACCTGTTCTTCTAGAAGCGTGGCTATGTTGTTCATCCACATTCTCTGGCAGACTCCAAGCAGTTCTCCGGAAGGAGGGAGGCAAGGTGCACACCCCCTACTTGGGATATAGAGACTGGAGAACCGAGGCCCCAAAACCAGCATCCCGGCGTGAGTTAAGGTCGATGTGATAGTGGGTAATAAAGGTGTTCGCTGACTTCCAAGCAGCAGCCAGACAGATTTCCCGGATAGGGATGTCCCTGGAAGCAGCCACCGATGCAGCAGTATGGTGGGTAGAATGAGCTTTTATCCCTCTGGGAGGCTCCTTGCCGCCAACTCATAGCACAGACCTATGTATGATGTAATCCACCTTGCAATGGTCCGTTTGGCTGCAGGTCTGCCAGAAGCCACAGGTCTGCCAGAAGCCGCCTCAGCATAGGTGACAAACATCTGGCGAACCTCTCCCCGAATTTCTGCCATTCTGTCCTTATCATAGGAGAGAGCACGTCTCAGGTCCAGAGTATGGAGCCTGTACTCGGCGTCCAAGGTGTAATTAGGGTAGTATACTGGCAGAGTCAACACCTGGTTAAGGTGAAACTCTGACACCACCTTCAGAAGGAATTTCGGATGGGGGCGCAGGACAACTTTGTCCCTGTGAAAGACCAGATAAAAGGAGTCCACCGAGAGCGCCTGAAGCTCCCCTGTCCTTCTTGCAGACGTGACAGCCACCAGGAAGGCCATCTTCCACGACAAGTGTGAGAGCTCACACTTGTGCATGGGTTCGAATGGCTTGCCCATAAGCTTTGCCAAAACCAGCAACAGATCCCATGAAGGTGGAGGTTCATGCACCGGAGGGGATATGTGATCCAGGCCTTTGAAGAAGCGCCCGACCACTGTCTCCTGTGCCAAAGTCGGCTGACCGACCCACGCCTGGTAAGCAGAAATGGCTGCCAGGTGCACCTGAAGGGTCAATGACTGTAAACCCCCTTTGAAGAGAGACCAAAGGTAGTCGAGAATGTTAGCCACAGAGCAGGATAAGGGGTCCAGACTCTTACCCTGACACCAAATAGAAAATCTCTTCCATCTGAAGGCGTAACATTTCCTTGTTGAATCCTTAAGAGGTGCTTCCACCACAGTGTACACATCCTCAGAAAGACCCAGAGCCTGGAACTCTAGCCGCTCAGGTACCAGGCTGTGAGGTGCAGGGATTGAAGGTCCGGATGGAATACCTTCCCCTGGTTCAGAGATATCAGGTCCGGGCGTGTACAAAGCCGCTCCGGGGGCCTGGAGCCGAGGCTAAGAAGATCTGGGTACCAGAACTGGCGCGGCCAATCTACAGCTACCAGGATCACCTTCGCCTTGTCCTCCCTCACCTTGAGTGACACTTGTGGATCAAGGGAAACGGAGGGAAGGCATAGAGGAGGCCTGGGTTCCACGGCCTCGGGAAGGCACCCCCCTGCAGCAAGCCCTGCTGAGGGGGGGCGGGCATGGTACAGCCTCAGCTTGGTGTTTTCCCTGGAGGCAAACAGGTCCACCAGCGGTTTGCCCCAACGGGAGAACAGGCTGTAAGCTACCTCTGGATGGAGAGACCATTCGTGGGGTGTCTGGCCTATGCGGCTGAGAGCATCTGCCAGCTGGTTCGAGACTCCTGCCACATGGATGGCTAGGAGATCCGCCTCCAACCGGCTTACGAGGGTCCAGATGCGGAGTGCCTCCTTGCACAGCAGAAGGGAGTGCATGCCGCCCTGTTTGTTGAGGTAGTACATGGTCGTGGTATTGTCCATCTGGACTTGAACCACGTGACCCCGGAGCTGAGGAGCGAAAGCTGACAGTGCCAGTCTGACTGCTCTGAGCTCCAACAGGTTGATGTGGCATCGGGACTCCTTGGGGGTCCAGAACCCATGGGCGCTGTTGTCCCCCATGTGGGCTCCCCAGCTCATGAGAGAGGCATCGGTCGTGAGAACGACCATCGGCTCGGGGCGGACAAATGGGATCCCCTCCTGCAATCAGTCTGGGGCGGTCCACCACTGGAGAATGCCCCACATCTTCTGGGTCACAGTGATCAGCTGGTCGAAGTGACCATGGCACTGAGTCCACTGAGCAGCCAGCTCCCCTTGGAGGGGGCACATGTGTCTTCGGGCCCAACGGACCACCAAGGTGCACGCCGCCATGTAACCCAGAAGGCGTAGGAAGTCTCAGGCAGGGCACAAGTGCCCAACCAGAAATGATTGGGCAAAGGAGGAGAGAACCTCTGCCCTGTCCGCCAAGAGCTGGGCTCTGGCTTGATGAAAGTCGAGCTCTGCCCCAATGAAGCCCATCACCTGAGAGGGCACGAGCTCCAACTTGGCCTCGCTGATCAGGAGGCCTAGTTGGGAGCAGGTTTGAAGAGCCAGATCCCTGGATCTCTCCACCTCCTGGAGGGAGGAACCTACAAAGAGCCAGTCGTCAAGATAAGGGTAAATTTGAACTCCTCGACGTCGGAGATGGGCTGCCACCACTGCGATGCACTTGGTGAAGACCCGTGGGGCCGATGACGGACTGAATGGCATGGCTCGGAACTCCTACAGGGTCCCTTCAACCCTGAAGCAGAAGAACTGCTGATGGGACGGATGGATTGGGATGTGGAAGAACGCATCCTGCAGATCCAGTGAACAGAACCACATGTTTCGCTCCAGGGACGGTATGATCTGGTTTAGAGTTACCATCCGGAAGGTGCGAGACCTGAGATATTGATTCAGGTTGTGGAGATCTAGGATGGGGCGCCAACCCCCCATCCGCTTGGGCACCAGGAATTATCTCGACATGAAGCCTGGGTCTGTAGGAGGATCCAGCACTGGAGCTACTGCCTCTTTGCAGAGGAGCTGAGCAATGTCGTATCGAAAAGCCGACTGAGTGCAAACTGAGATCCTTTCCTCCCGAGGGGCACGGGCTCGGCTGGGAAGGTACTGCTCGAATTCCAGAGGCAGTCCCTAGCCGACCACTTCTAGGACCCACCTGTCCGAGGTGATATCGGACCAGGCGGAAAGAAAGTGGTGGAGCCAGCCCCCCATGGGAGGACCCAGAGCTGGCATGATGGATGTAGGGGTGGCAACCCTCAACCCGTTACTGGGCAGGCTTAGAGGAGGGGTAGGCTCCTGGACCGGCACATCGGCCTCCTTTACGGGGCTGTTGAGGACCCTGCTTGGGCCTGGGGCACCAAGCTTGAGCCTGCTGTTGCTACTGTTGCTGCTGACCTCCTTGTTAGGAGGGCTGCCTAACCACAGGGAAAGAGTGCTGAAAAGGCTTCTTCTTGTGCTTCTGCTGGTTCTTGCCCGAAGAACCCTTCACAGAGGTAGCATCCAAGGTGGCACTGGACTGCTCTATGCGCTGGAGGTGACTAGCCACTCCTGGACCAAAGAGGTCATTGCCTAGGAAGGGCACGTCAGCTAACGTGCTGGGTATCCTCCGGGAAGGAGGATAGCTGCAGCCAAGTCCTGCGGCGAGTGGCCACTGCAGCTGCCAAAGAGCGGGCACAGAAATCTCCAATATCCAGGGCCATCTGGAGCTGCTGTTTTGCAACAGCACGGCCTTGATCATGGACCTGCTTCACTGTTGTCTGCATGTTCGTAGGAGATGAGGGAGGACTTCATCCAATGATCCAAGGAGGGCATGAGAGAAGTGTGCCATGACGACAGCCGAGCTGGCCTGACGAAGGCCTAAGGAGGAGGCCGCATAGACCTTACGGGCAGAGTGGTCCATGTTTTTGGACTCCTTGTCCGGGGTCGGTCAGTGTTGGCTGAGCTACCAGTACACCTGAACACAGAAGCATCACTAGGCTTTCAGCCGAAGGATGCTTTGTGAACCCCGCCAGGGACCCCATGGGCATCATACACTTGCGGGCCATGCGGGCAGATGGAGCTGGGCAGGAAGCAGGACGCTGCCAAAGCTCAAGGGCCGGGCCATCGATGGCTTTGGCCACTAGAAAGGCCTCCATCGGGGTATCCCCCCATTTGAGGATATCCATAAGGGGGTACTCCACCTTTTTCTGGATGGGCTCCAGGGGCATTCCGGTGGACTCGGAGATCAGGCGGAGAATGCCCTGAAAGGAGGAAGGGCCTTCCTCCAGTCCGGCCACGGACGACTCCTCATCCCCGGGATAAGAGTGTAACCCCGTATCATCGGAGTCCAAGAGTGGGGTATGAGTGGCCTCACCTCCTCTCCTGATCCGCCGAGGGCAATCAGGGTGACTGTAATGGACAGACATCAGGGAAGCCCGGTGCCTGTCACGGTCCTCTTTCGAGGAGCCCTCCCAGGCTGCTTAGGCAGTGGCTCCGCCAAAATGGCTGAAGAAACGAAATAGGCTGAGCCGGTATCCAGCTGGACCTGAGTGGGAGGCGGAACCGAGGACTTCGGCCCGGAGGGCAGATGTCGGCTTAGAGGCGGGAGCAAGTAATGGCAGGGTGACGGCAGAGCCAGCTTCTGCCCAGTCAAAATCCAGCTTTGCCACATCAAATCCTCCATATTGTCGACGGAGTTTCATTGAAGCCCTCTCGTCAGGAGGATGAGATAAAGGGACAGGTGGCGGTGCCTCTTTTTGAATGTTTATGGCCCTTTTTCAGCCGATCGACTGAAGGTCCTGGTCCTCGATCGAGACCGGCGGGGTCGACTAGTTCGATCGGGGCCCCAGAGTTGAGTGAAAACCGAGGTTCCGGCACTATCCTCGATGGGGACACCCGAGGGCAGTGTCTCCCTCTTCGGGAAAGGAAAGGACAGGTGTCCCTTCTAAGATAAATCGACCGAGAGTCGTGCATAAAAGCTTCGATTGGGTGGGGAGTAATCTCAGCCAGTTCAGCTGTTTCCCTCGTCTCGGTGCCTTGGCCCAACGGGAGGTCAGTAAAGCCGGCAGCCAAGGAAGCGATCTTGACCGAAGTCGAGACCGCATTTTCCTAGAACTCAGACCTCTCTCAGTCCCAGGAGCATCTCCTTCTGGAAGAAGATGACTTGGGGTCCTTGTCCCTCTTCTGACGGAGGGAGGAGTGCGAGCCCGAGGGCGCCTCACCCCTGGTGGGCAGAGAATGGCGCAACTCCTTAAAGGAGCCCAAAAAGGTAGAGCCAAGGTTGAGAGGAACAAAAAAACTGCGACTGGCCAAAGCCTGAGCCGCCTCCTCATCGAAAGCAGCCATCTGCTCAAGCTGCTCGGCGGATCCCTCCTTAGAGTTCACCAGCGGATTTCTAAGCTCCGGTCTCCCCAATTTTAGGCACGCCTTACGGTCATCCAGAACATTGGGATGGAAGGCCAAACAGAATGTACAAGACGTGGTGTCATGTCTGATACCTAGGCAATAGACACACGAGAGGTGGGGATCGGTGTGTGACATTTTCTGGCTGCAGGGACACCAGCGAAATCTGGGGGACAATTTGTCCTCCACGTCCAATGCGCTGTAATCGAAATCGTGAACTCTGACGAGTTTCAAAGAAATTTACGGTGAAAACCGACTTTGCGAATCCAGGGCCTACGAATTTGCTGAGAAGCACCAGGGAACCTGAATCTTCCAGCAGAAAGGAAGATCTGGCGTCGTGGGGCAGAGCCGAGGTATTTACCACCCGGGTGGGTGGGAGGAGCCAGCTTGAAGACTTCCGGCCAGATTTAAAGGGGAAAGGGACATGCCAGAGAGTGTGAATGAACAACATATCCACACTCCTAGAAAAAATGTTTTTCTGCACCATGCACTTTGAATAAAGTACGCAGCGTTTTATATGCGTGTAAGCAGTTTTTACTTGTGGTTTTTGTGTGAGTGCTGGAATTTTCTTAAATTTTCGCCTGTCAAAATAAGTTATGAAAGAGAAAAAGAAAAGAAAAGCAAGACAACCAAGAAAGGAGTGGGAAGTATTTGGCGCTGAAAAAGTTTGGAACTGACAGCCCTCGGCTGAGTCCCACCCCTCCTGCTGTTTATGTCTGACACTGCACAGGAAAGCCTAAGTCCCATTCTTCTCCCCTCCCTTAAGCATAGTATGGGTTGCAGACAGACCGGCGTTCAGTGCACCTCAAGCCATGCTTATCTTTGAACAGCTCTTCTTCGACCGTGACCAAGAGATCCATCAAAGTCACCAGGCAAGTTGGCCAGGAGTCCATGGCTGCTTCCCCACTTGAAAGCCCGGTTCCCAGTACTTCGGGATGTGTTCTGGATTCCCCTGCATACTCCCTGCTCTCTGTATGTAGTAAGACCTCCCCTGATTGCTGATAGTAGGAATTGTACAGTAGTAGCAGTACTCCACAGCTGAGCTCCCTCTTCTGTCTCTCGGTGGCTCACCCCCCTCACTCTCTTGCAGCCGCAGCCTGCTCAACTCCACTTTCCATCCTGGCACTGTTCCCCACTCTCAGTTCCCACTGATAGGGCAGTGCCAAAGGACGTTGTGAGAAGGTGCACAGCAAAGCCTGTTCTCCACACCAGCGACTCCTGAGTACAGAGGTGGGAATGGAGGTAGCCTGCTTCTTATCTCACAGAATGAAATACTGTAGAACAAGGGGAGTGCTCAAATTCTGAGACTCTGTTTCTGTGTGACGTGCCTTCCGGCTTTCAGATAAGATCCATACCCACTTTTGTAGGACAGCATATTGGTATTACTAGGGGACAGAAACCAAATCAGGCAGTAGAGCTATCTTTCCCTAGATGAGGGAGCTTCATATTAGCCATGGCACACCTACTTTAACTATTGTTTTCATTTTAGCCTAGCATAAACAAAAAGTCTAGCTATGTAAGAACTTACTGTAACAGTAGATATTCGAGAGGAGATCTTGCAGCAGGCAACACCATTAGGACTAAGCCACCAGGTGCTAGGACCACATGGAAAACTTCTAGCTAGCAGTCATTAGCGGGGACCGCCCCCAACGTCGGCACGCCAACGTCCACCAATGGTATGAAAGGAGTGGTCCCCCAACCCATCCTCAGTTCTCCCATCAGAGATCCCAGCATTCACAAAGACTGGAGAACCAAGGAGGTTCCTCATAGCCGAGGAAAGCAATAACTGATATGGAGAAGCAGCAAACTGGAGGAAGGTGGGATGGAAAGCAGCACCTGCTGCAAGAGTTTCTCTCGAAGATCTACTGTTATGGTAAGTTCTTACAAAACTGTACTATCTTACTTCGAGGGGGCAACACCATTAGGACTGAGTCCCAAGCAATGAAGGAACTGACCCAGTCAGCTGGAAGGTGGAGTCAATCAGCCATAGGGCGCTCTAAGACCGTAGGCTCTGGAGGACTGCAAGGCCGAAGCAGACTCTACGCCTAGGGCAATGTCCAGACTGTAATGCTTGACGAAGGTATGGACAGAACTCCAAGTGGCAGCTGCACAAATGTCAACAGCGGACACATTCCTCAAGGAAGCAGCTGAGGCAGCCATGCCTCTGGTAGAATGGCCTTTGACAGGGTCTGGCAAAGGCTTTTCATACTTGTGGTAGCAATAAACAATGCAATTAGCCAACCATTTAGATAAACACTGTTTAGAAACAGGAGCCCCTTTTCTCCTGGGAGCAAACGAGACAAACAATTGATCGCACTGCCTAACAAGATGGGTGCGGTCCATATTTATTTATTTAATGAAATGTTTCACCAGGAAGGGAACACTGAGCAACAAGTTGCTCTTCTCATGGCGTGTCCTGAGAGGGAGGGTAACAGAGGAAGAAGAAAACATACATACAATCAATACAATAGTACATAGATACAGTAACAGCATAGTAGTATAACAATGAAGAGAGTTACAAAAAGTATTCAAAAATAAGTGCAGCATGAGCATATTTAACAGTGGAACTCTGAAGAACTAGTGCAAATTCTAGAGGACCAGTTTAGGCCCAGTATGCCAAGGTCCAGCTCGAAGGGAGAGACAGAGAGAAGATTAGATCAGGGTGACAAAGTGGGCGGTTAGGGTGAATAGGAATGAGAAGGCAAAGGGGCAAGTGGGTGGTTAAGGCAAATAGATAAAGGGTAATTCAATATTTAGTGGAAGGCTTGGAGAGAGCTATGTGGCACTCATAGCTATCCTAGGAGGAGCAGAGGGGGAAACTTGGGATTAGCCACAGGTACAGTTGACTGAGAGGAAACTATTAAGGGCAGCAGAGATGGAGAAATGGGACAACAAGTGGCGGATCGGACGAGGAAGTGCATTCCATAATTTGAGGAAGCGCTACAAGAAGGCAGCCTGGCCTGCAGAGGTTGTCCGATAAGGGACTACCATTAAGCGTGAGTCATACGAGCCATGAGAACGGGCACGTGAAGGAAGAACATCAAGTGACGAAGTAAGATAGGAAGGGAGTCTTCCAAACCAAAGTCTGGATGCAAATTTTGCACAACGGAGGTGACAACAATTAAGTGAGGAGAAACCCAGACCTGAGTCCGAAAGGGAAAGAAGGTACTCCAGGATAAAGTTCACCAGACAAGTGAAGGGATCCAAGTGCTGAGCAGTGGCCCAAATGGAAAACTGCTTCCAATTAATGGCATAAGTGGCTCTAGTGGAAGGCTTCCTTGCGGCCACTAAAACATCCGGCACCTAGGAGGAAACTCCAAAACAGGCAATGGCTAAGTCTGCAGGAGCAACGCATGAAGATGTAGAGACATGAGGCCTGGGTGGACGAGGGTGCCCTGTTCCCTGAGAGAGGAGGTCAGAGCAAAGGGGTAAGAGAAGTGGAGGTTCCACAGCTAGTTGCTGCAACAGTGGAAACCATATCTGGTGTGGTCAATAGGGAGCTATAAGGATATCTCCGCTTTCTCTGACTACAATTTGAGAAGACTCCTCTGCAAGAGTGGAAAGGGAGGGAAGGCATACAGGAACCTCCCTGTCCAAGAGAGGGACAATGTGTCTCACTAGAAAGCACCAGGCCCTTGATCTAGTGAGCAGAAACTGGGCGGTTTTGCACTGAGTGGGGATGCAAAAAAGGTCCAGCTCTATATGACCCCTCCTGTCAAAGAGATGCTCAACCACAGAGGGCAGGAGCTCCCATTCATGTGCCTTCGATCTGGACCAACTTAACTGTTGGGCAGGACGTTTTGGACACCTGGAACATGTACTGTCGTCAGCTTCAGGTTGTGCTCGATGGCCCAATACTATACTCTCATGGCCTCTCTGCAAAGTGGGTAAGAGCGAGTCCCCCCTTGCTTGTTTATGCAGTAGACAACAGATATGTTGTCTGTCTGAATCAAAAGAGGGACAGGGAGCAAGGCATACAGGATTGCCCTCATCTCCAAGACATTCATGTGGAGATGCTGCTCGTGCTGCACCCAAGTCCCTTGAGTCTGATGGTCTGTAACATAGGTGCCCCAGCCCAGGTTCAATGCATCCGTCATAAGAATCTGCCGTGGCGATTCCGCTTGGAAGTGAACCCCCTGAAATAGGTTGGAAAGGTTCAACCACCAGTCCAAGGTTTGCCACACAGAGTTAAAGACTAAGACTAATTGCTCCAGATTGCTCGTGCATTGGTCCCACTGAACCTGAAGAGACCAATGAGACACCTGCATGTGCAGGCAGGTTAAAGGAACAGTGGCTATGGCAGCCACCATGTGCCCCAGGAGCCGCAGGAAGGACCTGGCTGGTACTTGGCGGAATGCAGAAACCAGACAGGCCTGCGCATGTAAGCATTCCGCCCTGTCCTATGGGAGATGAGCCTTGCACTGAGCTTAATCTAGGATCACTACAATGTACTCCAAGCATTAGCTTGGCCAAAGGGAGGACCTGGGCAGGTTCAGGGTGATGCTTAGGTTCCGGAACAAGCGGAAGGTGGCCTCCATGGTCCAGATTAGCTGGTCTCTGGAGGGGGAAGTAAGCAGCCAGTCATCCAGATACAGAAAGACATACTGGCCCTGCCTCCTGAGGGCCGCAGCCACTACAGCCAGGCACTTGGTAAAGACTCGGGGAGTCGAGGAAAGGCCGAATGGCAGGGCCCTGAACTGGTAATGGTTTCCCGGGAAGCAAAAGTGGAGAAACCTTCTGTGGGGCTGAAAGACAGGGCTATGGAGATAATCGTCCTGCATATCCAGAGAACAAAGTCAGTCCCCTTGGTGAAGGAGGGGGAGCAGGCCTTGGAGGGTGACCATCCTGAAGCGATTGTATTCTATAAACAGGTTCAGCTGGCTGAGATCTAGAATTGGTCTCAGGTGGTCAATCTTCATTGGGACCAGTAAGAAGTGCGAATAGAATACCTTCTCTTGTTGGGTGGGTGGGACGGGTTCTATAGCCAGTTCGTGCAGAAGTGCTTGAATCTCTTCCTGGATGAGGGCAATGTGCACCTGAGGATAATGGGAGTGCAAGGGAGGGTTGTCTGGGGGGTTCCAGAAATTCCAGGGTGTGTCCTTTTTCCACCAGCTGGAGTACCCACTGGTCTCAGGTTATGCTGCGCCATCCTTCTAGGTATAGGGAAAAGCGACCCCCCCCCCCCACCGCCTCCCCAACGTGTCTGCCGGGAAGGGGGGTCAGTCAGGGAGTCAGGCTGAGGAACCTGAGATAAGCAAAGTGACCTGGGGGCTCTGGGAGCTCTAAGGACTGAGGCTCTGGCCAGCTGATAAGTGGCCTTGCATTTGAAGCCACCTCTGGGCTGTTGGCCATAGGTTGCTGTCTGTTGGGCAGACAGAAGGACTGGCGTTGGTTGGGCTTAGGCTGGGAATGATGCATGTACTGTACTGACCTCAATGCCATGGCAGATTCCTGCAGGATAGAGATTAATTTTATTTATTGAAATGTTTCACCAGGAAAGCACACCTAACAAGTTGCTAGTCTCCCAGTGCGACCTGGGGGGGGGAGTACAGAGAGGATGAACAGAAATACATTCAAGGTGCATAAGACAACAGTTACACACAATGAACACACAGCTGGCAATTTAGTGAATGGGAAGGGGAAGAGGACATCACAGGCATATATCCAATACTAAAAATGAATACTAGTAATATGGGTTAATTAGGTACAGACAGAACAGAGAGGACAACTGCTGAGAGGTGCAAAAGTATTAGTAAGTGCATGTGGTATAGGTGATTTTTAAGTGCCAAGGGAAGAGGAGGTTGGGCAAGTAGGTATCAGTGCACTAGGAAGAAGAGGGGGCGGGGGAGTGACAGCCTAACCCAGGACCCCTCCAGGATGTTTGGAATCTTGCGAGGGGCAGGGACCGCTAGACGAGGTGGGGGGAATTCTGGCGAGTGCCAGGAGGTGAGGGAATTGGGCAGGTAGGTAATCAAGTGTAATGGGTGAGGGGGGATGGGGAAGGGAGAGCCGAGCCCAAGGGGCCCAGTCAGGATGCTGAGAACTCTGCAATGGGTAAGGAAGGCTGGGACAGATAGGGCAAATGTGGGGGAGTGCCACGGGGAGAGAGGAGTAGGGCAGGTAGGTAACAAGTGCTATTGGTAAAAAGAGTAAGAAGAGGGGGAGGAGGGAAGAAGAGCAGAGCCCGAGGGACCCCTTCAGGATGCTGAGAACCCTGTAGGGGCAGGGAGGCTAGAAAGATAGGGAGGAAAGGTTAGGCAAGGAATGGGGGGGGGGAAGGAGAGCGAGCCTAAGGGACCCCTTTAGAATGCTGGGAACCCTGCAAGGGGGCAGGGGAGGCTAGAAAAGATAGGGGGGAGGAAAGGTTGGGCTAAGAGTACATATAGGTTAGGGTGAGTCAAGACAAATGTGAGGACGTGGTTTAGCGAGGGTCATGGTCGGAGCAGCTAGATGAATTGTGAAGGGCTGAGCTGATGGAGCAGGAGGAGGAGGAGTGACAAACTTGAGGAGGGAGGGAATTCCAAATTTTGGGGAAGCGGTATGAGTAGCCTGACTGACCAATGAGGGTGGAGTACTGAGGGATCACCAAAAGTGAGTCAGTAGATCTAAGGGAATGAGAGGGAGGGAGGGGTGATAGAGGAGGAGAGGTAGGCTGGGAGTTCACACAACCAGTGTTTAGAGGTGAACTTTGCACAGTGAGTGAGGCGTCTGTTTGTGAGAGAGGGGAAGGACAAGTTCATGATAGAGATCACAATGATGAGTGCGAGAGGGAGCATTAAGGACAAAGCAGCAGAAAGAGTGGAATAGGGTCTCCAATCTCATCAGGGAGGATTTGGGAGCGGCACCACAGACTATGTCGCAGCAGTCAAAAATGAGGAGGATCATCTTCTGGAGAAGTTCACGCCTAGCCGCAGGAGGGATACAACTACAGTTCCTAAACAGGGCAACAAGCTTGGGGCACAATTTTTTCAGGATGGCATCAATATGTCCAGAAAAGTTGAGGTGTTGGTACAGCCAAACCCCAAGGTATCCGAAGGAGAAAGTATCCTCTAAAATAGTCCCATCCAGGGTGTGGAAAGAGGGCAGACTGGGGAGCCTAGAGAGTCTCTGCCTGGTGCCAAAGGTCATGGAGACAGTCTTCTTGGCATCGAAGAAGAGATGATGGTTAGTAAACCAGAGCTGAATTTAACTGATCATGCTGCAAGCTGGATGTAACCTCAGCTGGACTTGGGCCAGAAGTATACAAAACTGTACCATCTGTATACATGTGGATGGAGGAGGAAGGGGAGCAGACTGATGACAGGTCATTTAGGAAGACTGAAAATAACAATGGACCAAGCACCGAACCCTGTGGCACTCCTGTGGTGATCGGGGGTGACTCCAGAGATGCTAACTGATAAAGAGTTCTACCAGTGAGGTAGGCCTTGAACCAGCTAGTGGCTGAAGAAGACAGGCCAGTTGATGAGAGAGAGGCCAGGAGAAGGGAGTGGGAGACAGTGTCAAACGCCTTGGCAAGGTTGAGAAAAGTGGGTGACGTGATAAGGCCATTATCAATCACTGTGAGGATGGAGTCAGTGAGCCTGAGCAGGGAGGTGGTACTGGAGTGTTTTTTCCAGAAACCAGATTGGAATGGGGTGAAAAAGGAGGAGTCAGATAGGTAGATGGTAAGTTGGGTGAGAACCACATGTTCCTGGAGTTTAGCGAGAGTAGAGAGGAGAGAGATGGAGCGATAGCTGCTAGGGGAAGAGGGGTCCCCGCCTTTAGGTAAGGGGAAGACCACAGCATGCTTCCATGAGGTGGGGACTGTGCCGGTAGAGAAGGAGAGGTTTAGAATGAGAGAGAGGGGGTAAGCGATGGCAGGGGCTGAGAGAAAGAGGAGTTTGGGGTCAAGGTTATCAGGGGAGGAATCTTTTGAGGGGTTAATAGTGAGCATGGCATTTAACGCATTGTCAGTAGTGATGGAGGAGAAGGAGGGGTGAGGGAGGGTTACAGTACTGGAGGCGGTTGGAGGGGAGAGTAGTAAGGAGGATTTTAAAGGTTCAGCGGCACATAAGGTGTAGTAGAGTCAGCCACAAGAGTATTTTTATTTTAAAGACCGGGGGTGGGGGTGGGATTGGGGTGTGAAGAGGGCACGGACCACCTTCCAGAATTTTGATGGAGTATTTATGTTTGTGAGGAAGGCCGTTTTAAAGTAGTCAGACTTTGCTAATCTTGTTGCCTTGGTACAGGCGTTTCGGAGCATAAGGTATGTGATGAAATCTCTAGGAAGCCGGGTTGATTTATGAAGCTTCCAGGCTCGATCTCTAGCCCTGAGGCAGGCCAGAAGTTCTGGAGTAATCCAAGGGAGATGACTGCCTCCGACTCTGGCTGTTTTAAATGGGTACCTAGGAATATTCCTTTAAAGTTAAGTAAGGGTCAGGTCGACCAAGGAGAAGGAAGGTAGGGGGGTGACCAGTCAGAGAGGGTAAGGTTGCGCAGTAGCTATTCAAGGTCCAGGGAGTTAAGTGAGCATAGCTGCAAGGTTTTATGCAGGGGATTCTGGCCTGTGGACTTTCCTGACTATGAAGACTGCGTTATGGTTGCTAAGAGCGTCAGGAAGGATACCAGATTTGATAACTCCGTGAGGGTGAGTTCTCAGTCAAGCAGGGACTGACTTAGTGTCTTGTGGTTTGGGCGGGTGGATTCTGAGATCAGCTGGGTAAGGTTAAAGGCTCCTATTTCATTATATGTTTTGACAGACTTAGGTGATAGCCAATTTAAACTGAAATCACCCAGGATGTATAGTTCACCAGAGTGGGAAAGGGCTGAGATGGATTTTACTAGGTCAAGAGTGATAGTGGGCTGGATGTTTGGGTGACAATAGATGCCAGCTATGAAGATGGGAAGAGTGAAGGGCAGGGTCACTTGTATGACTAGAGTGACTGCCATGGTTTGCAGGAGGTTGATTTTTAGTTGTAAACTACAGATGTTTAAATGAAGGATCTTGAATCCTCTTGGGAGACCAGAGGGGGCAGAGGAGGTTGCAGATGAAGGGCCCGGTGTGGAAGAGGATATTGGACCTGGGTTGGGGTGAAGATTTCTTGAGGAGAGCAAGAGAAGGGCAATAATAAGGAAGTAAATCTTAGAGCACTTGTGAGTGGATGAGAAAGAAGCCTTGGGCCTGGAGGGGTAGGGATGGGGGGAGAAGGAGAACATTAAATGAAGGAAGGCAAGATTAGTTGGCACGGAGATCAGGGAAGCATTGGGAGGATAGTAAAATGTGTCCAGGGTTTGAGGAGGGAGGAAGGAGTGATTGCGAGGTTCAAAGTGGGAGACTGGAGATGTGGGGTAAGGGGTGGAGAGTTGGGTTGTTTGGCAGGGGTGAGTAGTGTGCAAGTGGTGGGGTAGAGAGAGGGTTAGAAGCAGTAAAAAGGGGGAAGGTGAAGAGGTGGAGATGCACAGTGAGAGGAGGTGGAGGATTAAGCAGACCTGAAATATGAGAGTAGTGGGTTAAACAATGCAGATGGGTAGGAAAGCAAGGAGAGAAGGAATATGGCAGTAGTTATGGCAGTGAACTCTAAGGAGCAGCTGAGATGATATATGGCCCACTAGTGGTTGAAGAATATAACCTGCAAAGTGGATGGAGCCAGTGCAAAGTGCCAGTGGAGAAAATAATGTCTGAGGGTAGCGCAGGCGTGGCTTCTGAGGGGCCGTCCGCACCGCAAGTTTTCCTGGAGAGATCTGGATCACTGGAGAGCTTAAGCTGGAGCGGAGCGCCCATTCAGGATCTCCTCTAGAGAGAGAGAGAGCAGAAAAAGCAGAGATTAGTAAACAGCAAAATCATAGGGCAGGGGCTACAGGACAAGAGTACAGCAGGGGCTGAGTGTGGGAAAAGCAAAGGACAATATGGTCATCGATAGCAGCGTTAACAGGGCATTTAGGCAGAAGGGTCAGAATATATAGCGGAGGGATCAGGGAGCTAGTGAGGTGCGCGGAGCAGCAGGAGGGGAAGCTAGAGACTGGCAGAGGAGAGCAGCGGAGAAATAAATGGCAATAGAATTAAATTACCACCTAACAACACTCTGGCAAAAATACCTAAAGAAGCTGTAATCTCTTTTACAAGCGCCAAGGGCAGCTCCATTTCTATACACATTGAGAATGTAAGTAGTCTGTAAACAGTTTGAAAATCACAATAAACTTAACATAAAAATTTGGCAGAAGTACAGATTAGACTAACTAGAATCTAAGGCCGTAATGCTACTTATCACTAACACACATTAAACATAACAGAGAGCTAGAAATAATTTTGAAAAAGTAGGAAGGAGAGGAGTTATTGCTTTGGGCATCCTCACCAAATAGGACCGGACCCTGGAAAGGGGCATCTAGGATTTTGGCCTGCACATCCAGGGCAAAGTCTGACAGTCTGAGCCAGAAATGGCAGTAAATACACACACCAGTAGCTGTCTCCTGGCTTGCGGTATCCACTGAATAATAGGAAGCTCTGAGGACATGAGTACCCATGTCTGAGCCCAACTTTAGGATCTGGACCAGATGGGACTTGGTAGGGTCTTTAGGAAGAGCCTGTACTAACGCTAAAGCTTTGTCCCACAGGGCATTCTGGCACTGAATCATGTGGGCTAGAAAATTCAGGGTCCGCACAGTCAGGGTGGCCAAAGCGTAAACTTTTCTGACAAACTGATCCACCTGACAAGACTCTTTATCCGGAGGGTAGATACTAAGGTGCCTGGGCTTCTTTTTTGTTTTACTTTCTGTTTTTGTCCCCATTTTCACCTCGCCATCTGCCGGGCCGCCTTCCACCTGCCCAAGCCCTCCACCCACCATGTAATGTCCCAGATGATCCAGCACAACACCAGCCTTTGCTCAATAACCTTCCGGGTACCCTGACTGTAACCCATAGCTTATCCCCCAAGAGAGGAACCCCCCCGGCCCCCCTCAAACCGGGAGGAACATACTTCACTCAACAGTCTGGGCTTGTGGGGTGGAGCTGGCGAGATGTGGGAGGAATCGAGGAGACCCTGCCATGGCGTGGGGGGCCGCTTCATCTGCCTGGAGCTGCTGGGGATTTTATTCCCTTTTCCTTCCCTCACTCCAAGGCACAGTCCTGAGAGTGGCCTTGGTGAGATGCCTATCGGGGCCATCAGAAGGGTGGGTGAGCCCCACCCCGAGCATGTGACGCCTCCACGTCAACTGCCAGACGAGTGGGTAAGGCCACCCCAAAGGGACCACTTGTTCCTTCCCGCACAACAACCCCCTCCCCCTGGGTCACCAGGGGGATGGTCGTGCAGCAAAAGGAGGTGCCCTCCCTCCCTGAGGCAGGAGGTGTCTAATGGATGCCTGAACCAGTGCCTGGGCTTCTTAGTACAGTCGCAAGCAGCATTCATAACCACCGAATCTGCTTACGGATGCTCCCGGTAGAAAGGCTAGTCTCTGGGGGCATGATAAAAGCGGTCTGCCTTCTTGGCTAAGGCCGGACTAGAGGAGGGACAATTCCAGGCAGCCCTATTGACATCCTCGAATGAGTCAATAAGAGGATGAACCACCATAGGAAGGGTTTCCTTCCTACACAGGAAGGTAGTGAGTCACCGACGCTCAGGGCCTAGCTCCTCTGTGTCCCAGCCCATCAGGGACTGAATGTGCCTCATGACATCCATGAAGGTGGGGTCATCAGGAGGCAATCTGGGAGTATCCCTTGGTTCCTCTGGCTCTGATGGTAACTTGGAGTCCTCAGATTCGTCCGAGGAGGAAGACGGTGAATCCCCTCCTGATGGATCAGAATCTGGGACTGTCAGTGGGAGACCGTCCTTGGGAGGACAGTCTGGAAGCCAGAGACGGCTAGGGCCTACCCAGTCTGGGTTTGGAGGAGGGTCCCTGGGAAGTGGAGTGAGGGGTCCCCTTAGGGAGACCTTACTCTTCATGAACTCCCACCCTGCTGAAAACAAGGCATTGTAATCCATAGAAGGATTTTGGGAAGTCAGTGCCAGGGAAGGCTTATCCGGCGTCAAGCTCTGAGGTGCCGTGTGCCTTGGTGTCAGCCCTTGGGGTGCCAGGTAACCTGTTGTCGGCCCTTGCGGCATATGTTTGTCCGGCGTCAGCCCAGAAGGAGTTGGAAGACTGGGCATCACGTCCACAGGTGTTGGCTGAGGGATGGGGGACAGCTGGGGCATCATTGGGACTGGTGTCAGGGGTACAGACATCAGCTGAACAGGTGAGGGCTGATTCCAGTCAGGTGAAACAGCCGGTGCAGGCCTCGAAGGAGAAGCATGCACAGGGGAGCTACCCCTGATGGAGGCAGAGGCATCGCTCTTGCGGGGAGGGCAAGCACATGCTCCAGGCGTTGCTTGGAGGCAGTCCCAGAACTTGAGGTAGATGTGGGCAACGTCAAGACCGGGGTAGGACTGGCCAAGCTGCCTGGCTGAGGACCTGCTGGAACTAAGGGCTTGAGCTTCAGGGGCTGGGAGGCTGGGGACGGAGTCCAAAGCTCCAGAGAACCACCGCCCGAAATGGTAAGGAGGGCAGGAGGTTGAGACACTGAGAGCTCTGAAGGAGAAAGAGCTGCCGGTAGAGGAGGAGCAGACCTCCCATGAGAGAAAGACCCAGAATCGGCCGCCACTTTATGCGGTGACCTGGGGCAGGAAGCTGACCGGGGCCGTACCCTATGTTTGTCCTGGTGCTTGTGCTTTCCGCCAGATGACTTCTTCTTCTGGAAAGGGGAAGAAGTCGAGGCCCCGGAACCCAGGGAGAAAGAGGTACTTTTTCCTAGGAGCTCCTTCTCCATAGCAGATACTTTCTGCTACAGCAGAAAACTCTGGAGGGTCTTCATCGGCGTCTGTGTGTGGCTTGTTTGAAGTCCTGGCAATGCTGGCATGCCTCGTTGTCATGGTCAGGGCCTAAGCAGAGCAGGCAGGAATAGTGGCCGTCCTTGGAGAATAGTTGCATGCCACAAACACACTTCATCCGCCGGTCCAAAGATGTTGATGGAAAAGAAGACATGCAAGAACGATGAAATATCGAAAAAGGAAGAATACTGGGAAGAAAATAAGAAATCACGTGTAAAACGTGAAAAAATGGTGGCTGACAGAAGCAGGTATCCATGGAGGTCCAACTTGCACAGGTCGACAGTGGGAAAAGAACTTAGGATGGGTTGGAGAACCATCCCTTTTATACCGTTGGCGGATGTCAGTGTTCTGGCGTCAGGGGCGGTGCCCCGCTAAGGACTGCTAGCTAGAAGGTTTCCGTGTGGTCCTAGCACCTGGTGACTTAGTCCTAATGGTGTTGCCTGTTGCAAGAGCCCCTTTGAAGTAAGATCTTAGTCGCTCTATGAATTTAGATCATCTGGACCTTTAAGAGGAGAGAAAAAAAAAAAGGTATTTTCCTAAAATGTCATTTTCAGCTTAGAAGATTACACAGTTATACAATGGACTGCACTTTATGGTACTTGCTAACCCTCCTTCCCCCCCCCCCCAATAAAACTCTGGCAGAAAGGAATCGGGACCGCTGCTCTGTGGCACTTGCTAACCCTTCCCCCTACAACACCAAGACCACCATTCCAGAGCACTTGCTAACCTCCAAAACCAGGACCTCTATTCCACGGCACTTGCTAGCCCTCCCTCATCCTCAACAAAACTTTGGCAGGACTGGATCAAGACTGTCACTCTGTGGCACTTGCTAATCCTCTCCCCCCAATTAGGTTGTGGGAGGAATGACGTGCCTATGGTTACTACTCCAGCTGTGGTGTATGGCTTTCCTGAAGCTGCTCCGTTCACTCAATAACTGCTGTGACTTTGTCTCTGCTTCTCTGTTACTACTTCATACTGGATTAACAAGTTTTTAATCTGGAGTACTGTTATTAATAAAAGACTTATTGGTTCAGTGAACATGCAAGCAAATATTCGACCCTGACAAACACTTGTTTAATTTACAAATGAGAGAAAATGCAGGGTGTAAAGTACTTAAAAAAAAAAAAAAGTTTCTTAAAATTGTTCAATTTCATGTTTGGCCTCCGGGTTTTACTGCAGTGCAAGACCTTTCTTTGAACAGTGATGTAGGGAATGAGTTGCATAACTGTACAGTCAAGAGAAAAGTACACTTTGTTTTATACTTTGTGTTTACTGTTTTGAGTGAAACTTACACACAATCCCTCATACAGGGCCATAATAATTGTGAACATAATTACAGAAGAAAGTTGACACAGAGGATAATGTATGGGCATTCATCAGTAACTGGTTTGTTCACCGGCGAGAGGTTGCCATGGTGACTATGTATGAGAGGTTTACATCGACATGGCAACCTCAAGACGGTTATACAAACTGGTTGCTGATGTATGACCATACATTATATTTTATAATGTATGGTCAAACGTATCTAGTAAAAATAATTAAGCAGGATCCTTACTGTTGCAATTTTAAGTCAGCGTCGATCCGCACCGGGTCATGCTCTTACCGCCTCGGCCATTTCAGTAAGGCCGTCACATCGTGAAGCACGCATGCGCAGAGCGATCCCGGTTGCTATACCATGGCATTGATGTGACGTACCATTGATGGGTTAACAACAAAGTGACGTCACATCGATGGTATAACAACTGTGTAAAAAGATGAAAATCAACATACATTATATTCAAATTTATCCCCTGTACTCTGTTACCATAGGAGTGGGGGGTACCCAGATTTTGAAAATGTCAATGTCCGATAATACCAGACATCTCAGCGGCTTTGCAATGTCCAGTTTCAGGTAGAATAACAGAGGAAAGTCAAAAACAATCACATAGGATTGCTATTTATCCAGATCAACAAAATTACATACTAAATAGTAGAAATTTTTTTTTTCATAATTCCCTGCTAAAACAGCAGTATACTGAAAATCATAGCACTGCTTAACTAGTCTGTAAGAGCACTAGGTCCAGAAATACAGGTTACTCACCTGTAACAGGAGTTCTAGGAATGGTATATGTTGTTCATCCACACTTATTGGCAGGTTCCTTGCCGCTTTAAATCTTGCCGGAAGGTCTTCAAGCTAGCTCCTCCCACCCACCCGGGTGGTAAAACTCTCGGCTCCGCCCCATGACGCCAGATCTGGCCCGCTGGAAGCTCAGGTTGTGCGTCGAAGCCGGGGAGGTCGGGTGGGTTGTGTGGATGAACAACATATACCATTCCTAGAACTCCTGTTACAGGTGAGTAACCTGTATTTCTAGGGACATGGATATGTTGTTCATCCACACTTATTGGCAGACTCCTAGCAGTTCTCCGGGAGGAGGGAGGCAAGACACCCCCTACATCTTACTTGGGGAACAGAGATTGAGAACCGAGGCCCCAAAACCAGCATCCCGACGTGACTCAAGGTCGATGTGGTAGTGGGAAATAAAGGTGTGTGCTGACTTCCAGGTAGCAGCCCTGCAGATTTCCTGGATAGGGACATCCCTGGAAGCAGCCACCGATGCAGCAGTATGGCGGGTAGAATGAGCTCTTATCCCTCTGGGAGGCTCCATGCCCGCCAACTCATAGAGATTTATGCAGGAGGTGACCCATCTGCCTATCGTCCGCTTGGCTGCAGGTCTGCCAGGTGCGGCTTCAGCGTAGGTGACAAACAGCTGGCGAACCTCTCCCCGAATTTCAGCCGTGCGCTCCTTATAATAAGCGAGCGCCCTTCTAGGGTCCAGAGTATGGAGCCTATATTCGGCCTCCGAGGTGTGATTGGGGTAGAACACCGGCAGAGTCAACACCTGATTAAGGTGAAACTCCGACACCACCTTCGGAAGGAATTTCGGGTGGGCGCAGGACAACCTTGTCCCTGTGGAAGACCAGGTAAGGAGACTCGATGCTAAGCACCTGGAGTTCTCCCATCCTTCTGGCTGACGTGATAGCCACCAAGAGCGGTCTTCCACGACAGGTGGGAGACCACACCTGTGCATTGGTTCGAAAGCTTGCCCATGAGCTTTGCCAGTACCAGCAGTAAATCCCACGGAGGTGGGGGTTCCCGCACTGGAGGAAATGTGATCAAGGCCTTTAAAGCGCCCGACCACTTTTTCCTGCGCCACTGACTGCTGACCGCCCGCGCCCGTAAGCAGAGATGGCTGCCAGGTGCACTTAAGTCGTCACCTAAGCCTTGACTAGAAAGGACCATAAATAGTCCAAAATGCTTGCCACAGGACACGAAAAGGGTCCAACCCTTTTCCCGACACCAAATGGAGAACCTCTTCCATTTGAAGGCATAGCATTTTCTGGTGCGACTTCACTTAAGGACGCCTCAGCGGCGTTGAGGACCTCGTCGGAAAGACCCAAGGCCTGGAACTCTAGCCGCCAGGAACCAGCCGTCAGGTGCAGGGATTGAAGGTCCGGATGGAACACCTTCCCCTGATTGACTGAGAGCAGGTCCGGGCGAGCTGGAAGCTGCCGCGGAGTCCTGGAGCTGAGACTGAGGAGATCTGGGTACCAGAACTGGCGAGGCTAGTCTGGGGCTATCAGAATCACCTGCGCCTTGTCCCTCCTCGCTTTCAGCAGGACCCTGTGAATCAGGGGAGGGGAAAAGTAAAGGGCCGGGGTCCACGGCCTCAAGAAGGCATCCCTGCAGCGAGCCCTGCTGAGGGTGGGCATGAAACAACCTCAGCTTCGCGTTCTCCTTGGAGGCAAACAGATCCACCAGAGGTGTGCCCCAGCGGGAGAACAGGTCTTGTACTATCTCCGGCAGGAGAGACCACTCGTGCGATGCAGCCCCTATCCGGCTCAGGGCATCGGCCAGGGTGTTGGAGGCTCCTGCCACATGAATGGCCAGGAGATCCGCCTCCAGGCTGCGCACAAGTGACCAGATGCGGAGAGCTTCCTTGCATAATAGCATGGAGCGCGTCCCGCCCTGGCGGTTTAGATAGTACATGGTCGTGGTGTTGTCCGTCTGGACCCGGACCACTTGACCCCGGAGAAAAGGAGCAAAGGCGGTGAGAGCTAGGCGGACCGCACGGAGCTCCAGCAGGTTGATATGGCATCGGGACTCCAATGGGGACCAGAGGCCGTGCACTCTGTATTCCCCCAGATGGGCACCCCAACCCATCAAAGATGCGTCGGTCGTTAGAGAGAGACCATCGGCTCGGGGCAGACAAACGGGATACCCTCCTGCAGATGGGAAGGAACGGTCCACCACTGGAGAGCGTTCCACATCTCCTGGGTCGTCCACACACGCTGGTCCAAAGGATCGCAGCGCTGAGACCACTGGCTGGCCAGTCCCCACTGGAGGGGACGCATGTGCCAACGTGCCCAACGGACTACGCTGGTACAGGCCGCCATGAGACCCAGCAGTCGCAGGAAGTCCCGGGCAGGGCGCGATTGCCCAACCAGAAATGATTGGGCAAAGGAGGTAAGAACCTCGGCCCTGTCCGCCGGGAGCCGTGCTCTGGCTCGAAGAGAGTCGAGCTCTGCCCCGATGAAAATTATCACCTGCTTCGGCTCGAGTTCCGACTTGGCCTCGTTGACCAGGAGGCCGAGTTGAGAGCAAACCTGGAGGGCCAGATCCCTGGACCGCTCCACCTCCGACCTGGAGGGGGGGCTGCTATCAGCCAATCGTCCAGGTAAGGGTACACCCGGACCCCTCGGCGCCGCAGGAATGCTGTCACCACTGCCATGCACTTGGTGAAGACCCTGGGAGCTGGAGAGAGGCCGAAGGGCATGGTCTGGAACTCGAAAAGGGATCCCTCCGCCCTGAAGTGGAGGAATCTCTGATGAGACGGACGGATAGGGACGTGAAAGAATGCGTCCTGAAAGTCCAGAGACCAAAACCACACGCCGTGTTCCAGAGGTGGTATTATCTGAGCCAGAGTGACCATTCTGAAGGTTCAAGACCTTAGGAACTTGTTCAGGTCATGTAGGTCGAGAATGGGGCTCCAGCCCCCCATCCGTTTCGGGACCAGGAAGTACCTGGACACGAACCCCGGTTCTGATGGGGGGTCCTCTATCTCTTTTATCACCCCTTTCTGAAGGGGAAGGGTGATGTCGGCTCGACGAGCCTTCAGAGAGTCTGGGGACCCCGAAGCCCCCCTTGGGGCGACGGCTCTGAAGGGTGGAACCCGTCAATTCCAGAGGCAGGCCTCTTCCCACCACCTCCAGAACCCACCTGTCCGTGGTAACAGCGGACCAGGCGGAAAGGAAGTGCCGGAGCCGTCCCCCCACGGGGGGAACCAGGGGCGAGGTGACGGGGATGAGGGCGACACCCCTCAGCCCGTCACTGTGCAGGCTTGGAGGAAGGACCGGCCGAGGGACCACCAGGGCCTCTTCCTCCTTGCTTCCTATTAGAGGAAGCTGACGGCTTGGGCTTGGAATACCAAGGTCTAGCCTGCTGGCCCTGACGTTGTTGGGCCGGGCGTGCAGCGGGAGCAGAGGGGCGAAAGGGCTTAGGCTGGGGCTTACGGCCCTTGTCCCTCTGCTCGGACGATACCGAGTCCAAGGTGGCATTGGACTTTTCGATCCTCTGGAGGTGACCTTCCACTCCAGGGCCGAAGAGGTCAGTTCCCAGGAAAGGAACATCCGTGAGCTTGTGCTGGGTATCCGAGGTGAAAGTGGATATCCTCAGCCACGCCACGCGATAGCCACTCGCGGCCGCCACTGACCGGGCACAAGAATCTCCAATATCCAGCGCAGTCTGGAGCTGCTGTAGCTACTGCCCTGCCCTGGTCCGCACCTGCTTAACTGTGGTCTGCAGGTCCGCAGGAAGATGAGGGACGACCTCATCCAGGGTGCCCAACAGGGCATGGGAAAATGTGCCATCAAGGCGGCGCGAACTGGCCTGAGAAGGCGAGGAGGAAGCAGCACTTTCCGCCCAGTATAGTCCAGTTTCTTGGACTCTTTGTAGGCCGGTTTGTCCAATCCCTGGCATTCCGGCTCGCCGGAAAATACTGTCCGTGACCAACCCCTCAGCGAAGGGTGTTCAGAAAAGCCGGACAGAGAGCCTGTGGAACCGCATACTTTCTGGCCATCCTGGCCGAAGGTGCAGGACAGGAAGCCGGACGCTGCCACAATTCCAGGGCCGGGCCAACAATGGCTTCAGCCACTGGAAAGGCCTCCGTAGGAGAATCCCCTCGGTCCAGAATCTCAGTGAGGGGATATCTAGCCCGTTTGGACACGGGTTCGAGCTTCATCCCAGTGGATTCTGAGATGAGCCTGAGTAGTCCAAGGAAGGACGAAGGGCTATCGTCCATCGACTGCCCCCCAGAGGATTCCAAGTCTAGGCGCTTGGAAAACAGGGAGGAGTCGTCGTCCGACTCAGACGAGTCGTTGAATAGCTGCCTAGAGCCCGCGCCACCCTCCACGTGCCGAGGCTTATCGGGAGTGAGGGTGACCGACAGCCTATGGGGAAGGCCATGAGCCGGCCGCGAACTTTTTGTCGGGGCCCCGACTGTCGGTTGAGGCGGAGGCGGTTCCACCGGTATTGGTGGGGCAGCAGGAGTAGATCAACAACCGCCTGAAACAGCCCCTCGACCACCGCGAGGGGTTGTTTCCGTCTCCGTGACAAACTATTTTATGGCCGGAGAAGAGGCCTGAGCCGACTTGTTCCCAGCCAAAATTAGTTGTTGCCACATAAGTTCCTCATATTTTCGGCGCAACTTACGTGACCTCCCTACGTCCGAGGAGGAGGAAGAAGCTGACGCCACTTACATGTGCGAGACAGAGATCGCTGTGTCGACGGATCGGCGGATTGCCAAGATGTCCGAGATCGGTGAATTCGGAAGGCCGAGATGGCGCCGCGGGGAGCCGAGGATCGGCAATCCCTCGTTCGGTTGACAAATCCGACGGCTCGGGAACCAGAGGAACAGATGAGCCGACAGTATCCACAATCCTCGCGGGGAACCGGGAGGAGAATTGGGTTCTCCAGCCGACAACCGTCTAACAGGTCGAGAAAAATCTCGACCACGTCGGCGAGTCTCGGTCACCCTGGCCTGATGGGAGCACCGTGAAGCCAGTGGCCGAAGCCGCTTTTCGACCGAAGTCGACTGTCGACAAGGGGAGGGAGATCTTTCCCGCTCCCAAGAGCGTTGACGATGGGACTTACCCTTACTTTTCTTCGACCGATGAAACGGTCCAGAAGAAGTTGGACCTCGCCTTTGGTCGAGAGGGTCAAGCAAAGCTCCTTAAAAGAAGCCGAATAGGAGGACCTAAGCGAGAGAGAGGCGACAGATACCCGCAGCCGAGGATGTAACGGCATGACCGCCTCCTCCTCGAGCGATCATCTGCTCAAGTTGTTCTGGCGGAGCCCGCAGCCGCCGGATACCGCCAGTCGGGCCTCCTTGATTTGACTGGGGAAATCTCCTTTCGGGCGCCAAGTTGAGACGGCAGCGCGATCCTCAGGACGAGACCGAGAAAGATGAGCACAGTTCGCAGGCCTCGCGTTGCACCTGGCCTAGGCAGTAAACGCGTGGAGTGCGGATCCGTTCGAGACATCTTCTGCCCACAATGGCATCTCCGAAACCGAGTCGATTTGTCCATCGTAGCCGCGAGGGAAGAAGACCAGTGGTAAAAGTTTTGAAAATTTTTTAAAGTCGAAGAATTAGGCCCCAAAGCTTAATCGCAGAGCGTTAAGGAGGGAACCTGAGCTTCCAAGCGGTAAGGAAGATCTGGCGTCATGGGGCGGAGCCGAGAGTTTTACCACCCGGGTGGGTGGGAGGAGCTAGCTTGAAGACCTTCCGGCAAGATTTAAAGTGGCAAGGAACCTGCCAATAAGTGTGGATGAACAACATATCCATGTCCCTACAAAAAACATTTTAAATCTTAAACAGCAAACAGACAGTTATGTAGTAAGATACAATACATACCTTTTAGCCAATTAGACTGCATGATTTTTTTCCCCTGGCAATTTTATAATGCTGTTTCAGAGCTTGCAGACAGGGTGTGGGAATAAATAAATACATACATAAAAAGGTGGTCTGTAATCTCAGTTTACTGACTTTGGAGAACACTGCACATCAGGGTATTTTTAAGACAAACTCCTTATTGATAAACTGCTCTCATGTATATAGTCATGTTACTACATTTAAAGGTAGTTTTAAAGAGGCACAGTCATTAGCTGATGAGAAAATTGCAACATTACCTCTCATATATCTAAATTTACAAATCTAACACACTTAGATTGCATTCCTCCAAGTTATGAAATACTGGAACTACTGACTCTAGACAAAGGTCAACTTACTTTTTCTTTGGCTTCCTGTTCTTTTTTCTTTGCATCTGCTTTAGCTTTCTTCTCGGCTTCTTTCCTTGCCTTTTCTTCTTCTTTGAATTTTTTTATCCGGGGGTCACAATTATATGCAGTGTCTGGCAAAACAAAAGGAGTTAGTTACTACTAGCACTGTCGTTTTTAAGAAAAGAATCTATTCATTAGTACAATATTTATTTTGTAAATCAAAAAACTCCTTTTCAATTATTTCCAGAAAATTATTTGCTTTTAAACTTATTCTTCTAAACTATGTGTAAAACATTTTGAAGCAGATGACAAGGGTCGTAGCACTTTTAAGGGCTGAAGCGTGCTAGCCTCACAACTTACAGCACCGCTTGCATTATGGAAGGTACCTATAAAAGGGAAACAACAGCTTTTTGTTGCATGTCAGTGGACAGACATGTAGTCCTCAACATGCATACCGCCAAGTGGCTACTGAGTTGGGTAATACTCGGGAGGCTGCATCGTTTCTAGCAATACCAGTTATGCTTTTTCCTGGTTAGGTAGACTGTAACAAAGATGCATAATGGTGTTTCATAATGCCTGCTTAGAGTGAGCTGAATAGGTCAAAATAGCAGCCTGCCTCAGAATCAGTAACGGAGAATAACTCTTTTAACCAAAATGGTATTCTTTCAGAACATTTATCTGGAGGGTGCATGTTGATGCTTATTTTTGCTACCTCGCATGCAGCCTCTTGGATTAAACCCTCTGGGACTGGGCATGACTAAGCAAACTCTGAACCCCCCCAGACAAAATATCTTTCATCAATTATTCTAACATAAACTAGTATTGTACCTAGATTTTCTAGGATACTGATTCCTTTTTGTAAGCCTTCTGTATAGGGACTGTAAGATACTCTGCAGTACTTTTTTCGAGCATACTCACAAACGGAACCAACTCTTCAAACTCGCTTGTAAATTTACCATTTCTCCAAGAAACAATGAATAAGAGGATTAATTCTACTCCTGCTGGATGATATGCACTGTGATTGTTTCCAATTGTTTCTAATCACCTTGTACCACTGATTCATTGTCTATTTTATACAGTGTATGTACTTTGTATACAGTATTTATTCCGTACAACTGGTTTCTTGTGAAAACAGGCTATTTACCTGATCTTGCTCTCCAGTATGAAAAAACATAATAATTCTCTTTAAATTTTATATCTGAACTAATTTCCTCCTCACTCTTTATCGTTTGGGAAGATTGATTCAAACCCTACATCTGACTAGTATTTGTCATCCAGTGGAGTGAAATTAAGCATTAACCTCTGAATATGGTTTTTCAATGGCAGGCATTTTCTACTGTGATTAAGCTTGCCTTTTATACTGTTCCTCTACCACACAGGAGGCCTGTTCCTTAGTGTCTCTATGTGCCAAAACACACATAGTAGCCCTGCAATCAAAGCAGTCACCACTGTGATTTCTGCCCAGCTTGGTCACTTTCCTACCATCAGAACTGCCCTGATCCCCACTTTCTGAGGTGTCACTGTGCTACCAGGGTAGTAACTCTGCAACCAGAGTGGTCACCCCTATGGACTCTGTTGCACCTGGCCACTTTACTGCCATCAGAGTTGCCCCCACTTTTCAAGGAGTCTCCATGTCTGGCAACTGTGCTACAATCAGGGTCACCCACACCTTCTAAGGGGTCTCAGGCCTGCTTGCCTTTAGAAGTTTCATTTTTGCTCCTTAAAGAGAAACTGCTGTTCACGGGGCAGGCAGCTCCTGACAAGGAGCTGTCTGCCACAGAACCTAAATAAGTCACTATTTTTTTTTACCCAAGAATTATTAAAATACTTAACTTACAAAGCTGTTGGCAATACTTCCTAGTTTCCCCAAGCCAGCACCTGCCTGCTGCAGCCCCGCTCCTAAAAACTGCATTATGAAGATGCAAAACAGGGAAGGGACTGCAATGATACTAACAGGTATACAGCATAACTGGGGAAATGTAGGCCTTTATACATAATTATTTTAAATTTGCAGGCAGTTATGCATTGTAAGAGGGTACAGTACCTTAGTGTGCTACCCTCTTAATATGTAAAATTGCCAGCTATTTAAAATAATTATGTTTAAACGCAGATGCTTCCCCAATAATGCTACATACCAATTTGTATCGTTGTAGCACTTTTCCTATTTTGCATCACCATAACACAGTTTTTAGGAGCGGCACTGCAGAGGGCAATCAGTGGCACAGAGAACTAGAAGTGTTGCCAATGGCCCTGTAAGGTAAGTCTTTTAAATAATCTTTGGGTAAAGAAGTTCAAATAGTGGCTGATTTAGGCCCTCGGACAGACAGCTCCTGATCATGAGCTGCCTGCCCTGAGGAAAGACTGATGTCAGCTGCTCCTTAATCCATTTGTTTTGCCAGAGCAATTTCATACAAACGAGGGAACTTTCTGAAGAACCACAGTTTGATACAGGAACAGGAGATAAAAAAAAAAAAAATATATATATATATATAAACATGTGAGCTGAGCTAAACCTTTAAGACAAAGTGAGTGCTATCAAATCAGCTCAGATTTCACACTCAATAAAACTGGGCTCTGTCCTCCTTTCAGTTTTAGTGACATAAGGAGGTGAATTAAAAAAAAAAGTTTCCAATAAAAAGGGAAAAAAATAAAACATTTTAGTTAGCTAGTTTTAGTGCATGCACTAGCTGCACTTTCCTGCTGCTACTACCAATCAGTACAGAGAATGTGGACAGAGAGAGAAAAATACACATCTGCTGTTGGTAACAATTTTATACAGGTTTCACATATTTTTAAAACTAGAGGCCATCCTCGGTCTGACTTTCAAAGGCACGTAGAGGTTAGAAAAAATGCAGAAGGGCCCAGTCTTTCTGCTAGGGGCTACAACCAGAGCAGTTTGCGACCTGGGGACAGTATATCTTTTCTCACTTTCCTTGTCTATGTCTGGCATTTGAAGGAGCTTCTTGCCTACGGTTTTTTCCAGGATAAGAAAGGCTGTGTTTACAGGGATGCAAACCTTGCCCGATAAGTCTTCACCAAAATATCCAGGTGGAAATACCCCTTCGATGTCAGAGCCCTGCACAGGGACATCCAAGTCCTCAGAAATTTTTCTAAGAAAATCACGGAAGGAGGAAATATCCTAGAGCTCAGAGCTTTATATGCAAGTCCTATCAAATGCAGTAATGTTATTCCCTTCAGTGAGTCAATTATTAGTTTTAACAGTAGTGGCAGAGGGTCGGGAAGTGGATCCGTGGTTGAAAGCAGTTTCACAGCCATAGCTGATCTATGAAGTAAAACCTAACCAGAACTGGTACAGCAACCAGAGCCAGAACTGGAATGGTTCTTTGTATGCCCTTGGTCCCCAGAGTTGGTATCACTTGGCAGAAGAATAAAAGAAACAAATCCAGACGTAGCAAATTCAACCCTTGCACTCACATTTCTTATTTTTGTTATTTTTTGGGGATGGTACTAGTGCATGCATTTATCAGCAAGCTTCCCACTAACAACTTAGTTGCACTTTATTAGGAAGTGAGCATTAATACAAGGCCCTACACAATCTGGGTCTTGACTACCTGAAAAAGCTCCTGCTCCCTCACACCCCTGTGCGCCCCTCTGCCCCATTAAAACGAGCCTTTTGGCACTTCCCCCTTCACGATTAAAGTTCTCACAGACAGAGCTTTTGGGGCTGCTGCTCCTGTAATATGGAACTCCTTTCCATCAAGTGTTCAGTCGACCCACACAGTGGATGCTCTCAAGGAAGCTTTGAAAACTCACTATTTCCAGCTTGCTTACTGTTCTTGGTTATGTTTTTTTTTTTTTTATTAAATTTTTTATTAAGACAGTTTATAACAGATTTGAACAGCAAGTGAGACGTCAGATGCAATACATTCTGCTTTCCAGATTTTTTCTTCCGACAGGCTTATAGAGAAAAAACGTTTTCAGAGATGTCTTAAGAGAATGACAAAGACTGTTGCTATGCTTAATAAAATTTGATTACTACAACAACTCTTGTGTGGTTGATCTTATTCGTTATATCCTTTACATTTCTCCACATACAATTTTAATGGGTACGGTAACTCTGTTTCCTGAAGAAAAGTTAGTTATTTGATGTTCCACATTTTTACTATAATAAAGTAAAATAAAATGCATTTCCATATATGATAGTATTGTTTAATTACTCTAATCCCGTTGTTAGGTAGAATACAGGGCAAGGAGGGAAATCGACAAAATTTATAGCTAGAGGTAGGTTAGAAGTTATGTAGGAGGGTACAGTGGAAGCTGTGGGGGAGAGGTAGAGATGGGGCAGAGGTAAAGGGGTGAGTAAGGCATAGCGGGGGAGGTGGTCATCACCACTTCACAGATAAAAAACATTTGTTATTATGCAGTATACATGGTAAATCTTCCAGGTACAAAGTCAGGATAATGGGTTAATTAATAGGTTCTCCAAGTACGCCAGAACACATCAAAGGATTTAATGCGAGATGTTACTCTTACAGTCAGACGTTCCAGGTTATATATTTCGTAAGTCAGAGCTCTCCAATTCTCCTTCATGGGGACAGTCTTAGTACATCAAAGTCTGGTGACTGTTTTTTTTTTGCCGCTAATATAAGCAGGGTAGTTTTCTTCAATAGCATTTTGTGAATCTTCACTTCCCTGTGGGGGACTGTTGCAAGTATGTAAGTAGGAGTAAAGAGGTCTGGGTATTCGCAAATATCTTTAATCTCAACTAAGACATCTATCCAGTAATGTTCTAAAAGGGGACAGTCCCAGATTATGTGTGCTATATTGGCTTGGGGTGTACCACAGCCCCTCCGGCACAGGCCCCACCCTGCTCCAGAGTATTTGGCTGTGATATGGGGGGTTCTGAAAAAACACATTCTAGATTTCCAGGCATATTCTTGCCAGGAGGTGGAGTCCAGAACCTTGTGTGCAGGTAAGGCACTGGAGTTCCAGAGCGTAATGTCTATATCTTCTTTAGTTTCTCATTTGCTCTGTACTTTCTTTCTTGGTTATGTCTCTTGTTGTATTTATTATCTTACGCATTTTATTTTTATTTTTTTTTTACTTTCCCTGTAAGGTGGCCTGAGCCATATGGAACTGGCACTATAAAACTTGCCTTGCCTTAAGAAGCCAATTCCAGTGAGATAAGGATTTAGATATTAGAGTAGGTACCCACATATGAGGTATACCTTGTCATCTGGTGGTTGGGCTTAATTTAAATCTCAACTGACATCTGCTAAGTATCCCCTTTTGAAAATTATTAAGTAAAAGAAAAGGTAAGTACGAACATTAATTTTAAAGGATTGCAGATGGGGCTGAGGGTTGAGAAGTGAACTGGATTCTATTTGATTACTAATGACTAGAAGATGCCTTTTTCTCCCCCACAATCTTCGAACCAGAAAAACAGGATTCTCTACTGTGGGATGAGGGCATACCTATTTTGCCTTTAGTAAGAGTCCCAGATGAAGGGTTTGAAATTTTCAGTCTGATGTTTCGGGCTCCTTGGAATTTTTGTGCATCCCCTTACATGCCTCACTACTTTTGTTCAATAAATGTTCAGGACCCAAACAATCTAGACTTCTGTCATGGACATCAGCCACCAGCACAGGTTTCTTTTGTGCTACAGTGCTTGAAGCCCCTAAGTAGTTCTGTTTAAGTGATGATGGGAGCTGAGAAAGAATAGAGTGTTAAAGGTGACCTGCAATGATGAAGAAAGGCATGCTACCCCATAAACATGACTTACCCTGGGGTTGCCCAGAGCTGCCCTTGTATTTCACTTCTGTAAAGATCTGTCAAATGTGAAAGCAAAGAAAACCCAATGTGAACCTGACTGAGCAACCACTAAGATGTCTGGAAAAACCTGCAGAAACAGTGATGTGGAAGCTACCATAGAGACAGCAGTGCGTGGGTGTTAAATTACAGATCTTCTTCAAGGATATCCATTAGTCCACACCTTTGGAACTATAGTTGCCAGGCACTAGGACCATACAGAAACTTTTGCTAGCAGGGGCTGCCCACGACGACATCATGCATCGGCATCTATGTAACCACAGGCAGCCCCATCACTCCTCAGTTCTTTTCCCTCCGATCATCCTCGTTGAATCTGTTGAAGAAAACATTGCCAACTAGCTGCTGCCGTTTATTCTTTTACTTTTATTATAAGTGTATTCCGTTGTCTCTGCATGCCGTGGAAATTGAAAGGAAAAATTCCATCACACTTACCATAATTTCCTTTTCTGTTAGCTCCAACGCTGTCAGTGGGGAAGGTAGTTAATACATATAAGTAATGTGATCCCCTATTGCTCAAGTCAATTCTAAACCAAATCCTGGGCAGGAACTCGAGTAATATCTTTTAGCCCTACAATCAAATGAGGACTGGAAACAATGGGACTGAACACTTCATCACCTAGCACTGGTATCTGATCCAGACAGACAGACATGCGCGCGCACACACACACACACCAGCTCAAGGCTGAGCTTACTGACATCAGATAGGTAGATAGATAATTTTAGTTATGAAGCACTCAGTTCCTCAGACTCTGGACGCTGTACAAGTATTTAAAATCACAAAACACACATAATAAAGTCAGTATAAATACAGAATTTCATTCCATCTATCAGCAAACTCACATTATAAAAGCCAGTTCAAACAAATATGTTTTCAGTCCCCTTCTAAAGGCTTCCACCAAGGGAGCCCCCTTTAGATAGTCAGGCAAGGAGTTCCACAGGGTTAGTGCGGCCACTGCAAACACTATCTCCTGAGTGCCGCAACCTAGTCCTGGGAACCCCCAGGAGGCCCCCTCGGCGGAACAGAGTATCTGGACTGGACGTGAGGGTCAAGAAGATCTTGCAGACAGGCGGGACCCCCATCATGCAGGGTCTTATAGGTAAGAAGCGTTATCTTGAAGACAATCCTCCACCTGACCAGCAACCAGTGCAATCCGCGGAGGACAAGGGTAATATGCTCACACCTTCTTCACCCAGTCAAAAGACTTGCCGCCGCGTTCTGCACCAGCTGCAGTCTGCAGAGGTTGCCTCCAGATAACCCAAGGTACAAGGCATTACAGTAATCCAGCCTGAGGGTTACGAAAGCATGCCCAGTGTGGGCAGGTCCTCATGAGGGATCAGGGCTCAGATTCGGGCAATGTTCCTGGGATGATAAAAAACACTTTTGACCATGGCCAACACCTGAGCATCAAGTGTCAGACCGTCATCCAGGATCACACCCAAATCCTTCACCTGTCTAGAAGGGACAAGGGGAACTCTCCCCCTCCAAATCCTAGATTAGGGGACATCCCCCCATTCTCCACGACAACCCAGCTCCACTACCAATACCTCAGTCTTGTCTGGGTCAAGTCTAAGTCAGTTTTGAATCAGCCACGACTGGATTTCCTCGAGGCAGCTGTTAAATACGCAGTCCAACACCTGGACATCAGGTGCACAGGACAAGTACAGTTGGGTATCATCTGCATAGTAGTGAAAACCCAACCGGGACCGCCTGATAATGTCCCCAAATGGCCGCATGTACACTGTGAACAGTAAGGGTGACAAGACCGACCCTGCAGCACTCCACAGCTGAGAGGCTTTGGGCTAGATGAGGCAAATTTCATTTTCACCATCTGCACTCTGTCCGTCAGGTATGACCTGAACCAGCTGATGACATTGCTGGACAGACCACACAGAACTGCAGGTGGTCAAGCAGCACCTCATGGTCCACAGTGTCAAATGCCTCAGAGAGGTCCAGGAGAATCAAGATGGTACTAGCTCTCCTGTCCCTCACCATCAGGAGATCATTAAGCACCCTTAACAGTGCGGTCTCCATACAATGCCTTGCCCGGAACCCAGACTGGAAAGGCTCATAAGTAAATGAAGATGTGAGGTGTCTCTCAGGCTGAACGGCCACCACTTTCTCTATAACCTTCCCTAAGAACAGGAGGTTTGAGACCGGCCTGTAGTTGCTGAGACAGTCCGGATCCAAAGAGGGCTTCTTTAAAAGGGGCCTAACCAGAGCCTCTTTCAAGGACACTGGGAAGACCCCACTCCTCAAACTCCAGACAACCTTAGCAACCACAGGTCCTATCAGGTCCATAACATCCAACCACAAGGTGGGTCGGACCTGGGTCCAGATCACAATGTGTAGGGCGCAGCTTTGAGATTATCCCCGTCATCCTCTCCACTCCAATTAGCTCAAACTCATCCCAGACAGGAGAAGTGTTTCGACACAACTCAGGCCAGACACTGCATCCCTTTCAAGAGATACTCGAGGAGACCTCAGCCCTGAGAGAGGACACCTTGTCAGCAAAGAACAGCACCAGCTCCTCTCGCCTAGTGCTAGAAACTGCTCCTCCAACACGGAGACAGACAGGATGTTAAAGTCTGTCTACCATACGGAAGAGTTGAGCTGGTCTAATCCTCGATGAAGCAATCTCCCTAGACAGAAACTCCGCCTTCTTTCAGGAGACTGCACCAGTAGTCAGTGTAATGTGACCTCAGGGCCAATTTGTCCCCTATCTGGCCAGATCTCCTCCAGCATCTCCCTAACCTCCACCCCTTAGTCTTTAAACTCCAGAGTTCCTTATCATACCAGGGGGATTTCCGTCGAGTAGACAAGGAGCGGACACAAATGGGTGCGACTGAGTCGAAGGCCGCCGTCACAGCCCCATTATAGGCCATCACTGCTTCCTCCAGCCCAATTGCACAAGCTGCCCCCACTCTCAATAGGTCCAGTACTGCCAACAGTCCCACAGAGGAAACGCCTCTTAACGGGCGGTACTGGAACATCTCCTCAGGACCATCGGGGGGAGGGGGCGCTAAATAAGAATCCCACAGTGCTATGATCCAACCAAATCACTGGATCAACACGGAGGTCAATAATGTTTAGACCAATTGAAAAAAAACTAAGTTCAATGTGTGGCCGCCCAAGTGTGTTACCGATGTTACATGTTGTGTCAGGCCCAGGGCCTCCATGCTCTTCAGGAGATCGCTTCCAAATTTCAAGAACCCGTCGTCGACCCATGCATTGAAGTCCCCTAGGATCAACCACCGGGGGGAGACTCCAGCACCAGGCTGGCAGCAAGCTCCTCGACCTCCCTCAAAAAGTCCCCACCCACACCTGGGGGACAACAGAGCAGGAGAATCCTGAAACCCACATTCACGCCTCCCTGGGCGGCCACACATTCAAAAAACCTACATTTAGCACCATGAGGTTCAGGTTAGACTTAAAACAAATGACCACCCCCGCCCCTGTGATCCTCTCTTGGGGTGTGTATATCACAGAGTACCCGGCTGGAACTGCCACCTCCAAAATGGGTGCAACATTTTTATCCAGCCATGTCTCTGTGATGCAAGCCAGGTCAACCGAGGATATCAAGTCCACCACAATGGCAGTCTTGTTCCTCATTGACCTGGCATTGCATAACACAACCGGAGTTGGATGAGGTGAGGTAGCTGGGCCAGTCATCTGCCCACCCACTAAGATGGAGCCCTTGGGTATGGGAACTAAATATGGCAACTCTCTTTCAAGTTCCCATTTCACCCCAGGGCATCTCCTTGTCCTTACCACTCGAATCCCCGACACTCCAGCAGCCACACGGTACAACCCCCTCCGGTCCCCCTCTCCTGGCTATCCCCAAGGCCCTGCACCTCCTATTGGCCTCAGCCGGAAATGTTGGAAGTTCAAAGGGTCAGAGGACACAGAAGACCCCCCCCCAAAAGTAGCTGCACCTTAGGGGTTTCTGTCCCAAACACATTTCTAACCAAGTCCCAAAAAATAATCAATGTCACCCCACCCCAAATAAAACACAGAAATTTAAATATAACTCTCACAATTTCAACCTTTAAAACCACCCACCCAACAACTACTTCCACACCCCCACACACCCTCCAAACACTCACCAACCACAAACTCAACTTGAAAAACGAACACAATCCTCCTAACAGTTTTGTACTCTCCGAGTCCGCCAAAAAAAGCAGTTACGCAAGAACTTACTGTAACAGTAGATCTTCGAGAGAGGCTCTTGCAGTAGGTAATTACATATAGGACTGACGCTGGCCGGCGACAGGACCCCATGTTAAAATTTCTAGCAAGCAGTCCCTGGCGAGGGACCGCCCCCATGGCAGGTGACCGGCGTCATGCGACATCGGTATAAAGGGGCGGTCCCGGTCGCCCGCCTTCCAGTTCTTTCCCGCCACAGGCCCGGAAGGCCGGACAAGAGAAAAGCAGATGTTTCCATTCCTGGAAAAGAAGCTAAAAAAGCCTAGGGGAAGGAGGGAGGAAGATTACACTGCAAGAGCCTCCTCTGAAGATCTACTCGTTACGTGTAAGTTCTTACGTAACTGTGCATATCTTACTCGAGAGGGCTCTTGCAGTAGGTAATTACATATAGGACTGAATCCCAAGCAGTCTGGAACAAATAAGAGGCACCGGGAGAAGGGAACTACTCCAGAGAGAAGCAGAAGCCTTGAAGGCCTCAAGACAGGAGGCCTTGCAAAACAGCTAGCCTGAAGCCTGCTCTACGGCGAGAGGCAATGTCCAAACTGTAGTGTTTCGTAAAGGTATGAACCGAAGTCCAGGTGGCGGCAGCACAGATGTCTGCCGCAGACACATTCTTGAAACAAGCCGCAGAGGCAGCTACTCCTCAAGTGGAGTGACCTCTGACTTGACCTGGAAGGGTCTTGTTGTACTTGTCATAACAGAAAGTGATGCAATGAGCCAACCACTTCGATAGGCATTGCTTGGAAACAGCATTGCCTTCCCTTTTGTGAGCAAAAGAGAAGAACAACTGATCAGTCTTTCTGAGATCCTTTGTCCTGTTGGTGTAGTATCTCAGAATCCGGTGAACATCCATGGTATTGAGTAAATATTCCCCTTGGTTGGAGTACTGTGTGAAAAAGGCAGGTAACTCTATGGACTGATTTAAGGTAGACTCTGCTACTACTTTTGGTAGAAACTTAGGATTCGTGTGAAGAGCAACTCGTTCTTTGTGAAAAATCAAATAGGGGATTTTACACATAAGGGCCTGGAGCTCGGAAATTCTTCGAGCTGAAGTGATGGCCACCAATAAGAGCGTCTTCCACGAAAGAAACTTCAGATCTGCAGTTGCTGCAGGTTCAAAGGGAGGAAGAGTAAGTTTCTCGAGAACAAAGTTCAAGTCCCAAGGGGGGGGCAGGCGTTCGGATGGGGGGGGGTCTCAGATGAAGGACCCCTCTGAGAAAAGTCTTAGAGACCTCCAGTTGGGCAAAGGTTTTATCTGCGAAGGGAGCATGGTAGGCTGAGATAGCAGCCACGTGCACCTTCAAGGAGGAATGACTGAGACCCAGGTTGAAGAGATGACATAAGTATTCCAGCAGAACAGCCGCTGGACAGGAGAATGGCTCCATGTTCCTAGAGGCAGCCCAAATAGAGAATCTCTTCCATTTCATGGCATAAGTGAACCTAGTGGAGGGTTTTCTAGCCTCCACCAAAATCTCCGCCACTTTTGGAGAGATGCCAAAACGGGATTGGGCTAGGTCTGCAGGAGCCATGCATGAAGTTGAAGGGACTTGAGGCCTGGATGGACCAGGGCCCCCTGATCCTGGGTCAGCAAACCTCGAGATAAAGGAAGAGGAAGAGGAGGAACCTCTGAGTATTGTTGTATAAGAGAGAACCAGATTTGCCTGGGCCAGAAAGGAGCAATGAGAATCATTCTTGCTCCTTCCGTGGATAGCTTCTGCAAAACTCTTGGGATCAGAGGAATTGGGGGAAAGGCATAGACGAATCTGTCCTTCCAGTCTAGAGACAGAGCGTCGCTCCAGAAAGCGCCTCGCTCTGGAGCGAGCGAGCAAAAGCTGGGAAGTTTTGCGTTTTGGGGGGAGGTGAAGAGGTCTACCTGCGGAATCCCCAAAGCTGAAAGACAGCGTTGAGCACCTTTTGATCCAATTCCCACTCGTGTGCCCTGGCAGAGGAGCGGCTTAGTTTGTCTGCCAGGGTGTTGTCGACTCCTGGAACATGGATCGCCATGAGGTGAAGGTTGTGAAGAGTTGCCCAATCCCAAACCCTCATAGCTTCCCTGCATAGAGGGTAGGAACGAGTTCCTCCCTGCTTGCTGATGTACCACACCACGCACATATTGTCCGTCTGGACAGCTAGGTGGCCGGGAAGAATGTATTGGTGAAGGGCTTGGGGAGCGTATAGCACAGCTCGAAGCTCGAGCACGTTGATGTGGAGAGCGAGTTCCAGTCTGGACCATAAGCCCTGGGTCCGATGAGGGCCCAGATGGGCTCCCCAACCTTCGCCTGATGCGTCCGTGGTCAGAGTCTGGGAGAGGGGAGGATGAAAGAAGGGGACCCCCCGAAACAGGTTCTCTCGAACCATCCACCATTGCAAGTCCCGTGCCATCGGCGAGGAGATCAGAAATAGTTGATCTAGGTCATCTGCAAGTTGATCCAACTGGAAGCGAAGAGTCTACTGAGAGATCCTCATGTGGAGTCGAGCTTGGGGGACCGTCGGAATGGCGGCCGCCATGAGCCCCAAAAGACGGAGGACCGACCTCGCCGGAACCCTCCTGCTTTCTGATCGCAGGGAGATCTGGGATTGAAGAGAGGCCGCCCTGTCTGGAGGCAGGAAGGCCTTGCTCACCGTCATATCGAGGACAGCCCCAATGAACTGAAGTCTCTGGGAGGGGTCCAGATGGGACTTGGAATGGTTGATGGTAATACCCAGACCAGTGAAGACCTGCTGGGTAAGGGAGAGAAAATGTAGGAGTTCCTCCCTGGACGAGGCCGCCAGGAGCCAGTCATCCAGGTAAGGGAACACCTGTACTCCCAATGTACGCAGGTGGGCCGCCACCACAGCCAGGCATTTGGTAAATACTCGGGGCTCCGAGGAAAGACCAAATGGGAGCACTCTGAATTGGTAGTGGTCCCCCTGAAACGCAAAACGAAGATACTTGCGATGAGAAAGGCGAATGGGAATGTGCAGATAGGTGTCCTGCATATCCAGTGCACAAAGCCATTGACCCGGCCGAAGAAGGGGCAAAAGACTCTGCAGAGAAAGCATCCTGAACCTTTTGTATTCCACATAAAGGTTCAAGGAGCTGAGATCTAGAATGGGTCTGAGATCTCCCATCTTCTTTGGGACCAGGAAGAAATGAGAATAGTAACCCGTCCCTCGAAGATGAAGGGGGACGGGTTCTATCGCCTACTTCGCGAGAAGGGCTGAGATTTCTTCCTGGACCAAGGGAAGATGGTCTCTGGTGTACGACGACTTCGGAGGAGGGTGGCGGGGTGGTTTCTGAAGAAACTCTATGGAGTTCCCCTCCGCTATAAGCTGGATCACCCAAGAATCTGTGGTTATCCTCTCCCAACCCGAAGGTGGAGGAAAATCTCCTCCTACCAGTTCCTCCGTGGATCGGAGGCGGTGGGGAAGGAAGGAGTCAGGTGGTGTGGGGCAGGCGCACAGCTGAGCACCAGCTGCTTTTTTGGGTGGAGGGGGCCTGGCAGCTGCGGGGGCCCGACGTTTCGTGGCCCGCCTTCCTTGGGGTTTCGCTTGAGGCAGAGTCCGTCTGCGAAAAGGACGGTGCTGCTGAGTATGGGAACGGTACATGGAATCGACGAATTTCAGGGCCGTCCCCTTCTCTTGCAAGTCGGTGATGATGTCCTTGACATCACCCCCGAAAAGCACCGACCCCCTGAAAGGTGCCTCTTGAATGGCAGATTGCACCTCCGGGACCAAACCTGACATGCGGAGCCAGGCATGACGCTGTAGGCATACAGCGAAAGCGGAGCTCCGCCCAGCAGTGTCCACGGCATCGTATGTTGCCCGTAGCATGTGATGACTGGCCGAACGAGCAGAACAGACAAGGTCTGCCAGCTCCTGTTTGACTTGAGAGTCAGGTAAGGAGTCTAGTTGAGATTCCGCCTGGGTAAGGATGGCCTTCTGGTAATCCCCCATGTGGACGATGTAATTCAGGGCCCAAATTCCCAGTGTGGAAGAGGCGTAAATCTTTCTTCCAAACTGGTCCAGGAGGCGAGATTCCATATCCGGAGGAGATGAGCTCAGATGTTTTGGATGTGCCGACCGGACGTGAGCGGCGCTAATCACGACTGAGTCAGCACGAGGGTGAGAGTCAAGATAGTCTACACCCTCGGGAGCCTGGTATAGCCTGTTAGACTTCCTGGGAAGTGGGGCCAACGCCGACGGTTGTTTCCAAATCGTGGTAACAAGGTGGGCGTGAGGCTCGATCCAGGGTGGCACTAAAGCAGGAGCTGTCACGGGCAGGTCCAGATGCTTGGTGAGTTTTAGATGCTGAGGATCTGGTTCCAAGGAGCGCCACGGGTGAATTTCCTGGATTTTTCTAAGCAACTCCGTGAAGGATGGATCCTCCGGAGGAGACTTCGGAGGGGTCCTCGGCCGGGGCTTAGACGGAGAGCGGGGCTCGTCATCTCTCTCGGAACATCCGTCGGAAGAATCCGAGGAATCCGAGAGGGAAGAAGAAGCAGAAGAAGAATAAGACTCCCTCACGCGACTAGGGGGAGGAACAGGTTCCTTGGGTGGTACCTGTGAACGCGTGTCCTGCCCCTCTCTGGATCCAGAGGGAAGAGCCCTGGAGTCTGAAGGCGGTGAGGGAGTGTGCCGCCTTGGACGTACGGTGGCCGGGGGCGGCACCGTCATCGTAAGGCGGCTCTCGACCTCCTTGGTGAGCTAAGCCTTGGCCTCAGCCCACCAAGAGGCCAGAGTCTCCTGCAGATCCACCAGCGGCCGAGGGGGCGGTGGAGGTGGAGGAGGAGGGGGAAAAGAGTACGGGTTGTACCCGTAAGGTGAGTATCCATAACCCGGCTGCAGGAAACCCGCGTCAGAGGGACGGCGTGGGTACTGTGGCGCTGGATACCGGCGTGTCCCGAGTACAACGGCGGCGGATAAGACGGCGGGTACCCAGGAGCCGGGGAGCTGCCGGAGCAGACGGCCCGGTCGGCAGCCCCACGGGCGGATCCACGCGCACGGGCCCAGGGGCAGGGCCCAACGAAGGGAACATCCTCGCCGGCGCCGAGGCACGCTGTTGGAGGCGCCGTGTCCGGGAGCGTCAGATCTGGATTCTGCTGAAGGAGGGTCTGATGGAGGTGGAAGATCCCCGTTGCCCAGGAAGGAGAAGAAAAATCCCGGGGTCAGGCTGGAGTGACTCGAGCTCCCAGGCAGGCAGCGAGCTGCGAGGAACCCGAATCACGATGGGCGTGGAGGTCCGTCGTCCGTTCCGTCGCCCAGGCATGTGCATCGGAGGGAGCCGACATGCGACAAGGCGAGTTCGGCGGGCACGGAGGAGCTGGCGTCCGACACGAGGACCCTCACCAAAGCGGGCGAGAGAGGAAGAGGCGGCCCGGTCCGATGGGGAAGTGGTTGTGCGCCACCCGAAGGTCGGGCGTCTTATTAACCCTCTCCATGTGGGACGTCAGAGGGCCGGCGTCCGACTGATGCCGCCACACCAGTAGGCGCAGAACTGCGCCAAACCGGAGGCAGAGGCCTCCATTCGCCCGGATGCGCCCGTAAGGCCCGAGCATGAGCCAGACGGGCAGGCCGACACCTCTTCCAAACCCTTGGAGGCTGCCGTCGAACGGTTCCCCCGGAGGGGATGTTACCTGGGCCGCGACTCCAGTGGGAGACGCGGTAGAGGAGGACTTCTCCCGGTGCCTCTCCTTGTCCTTTTTCCGATGTCCTTCCGGGGAAGTGGACGCCTGCCTCAACTTTTTCAACTCTTTCTCCATAGAAGACATCTTTTCTTGAGGAGATGGGCTTCCAGGGACTGTTGGCACCGTTCAGGGTGGCGTGTTGATTGAGCAATGCTGGCACTTGTCGACTGGATGATCAGGGCCTAGGCAGAAGAGCACAGGAATGGCCGTCCTTGTGTGGCAGTTGGGCGCCTGCAGTCGCACTTGTTTTGTGCTCGGAGGGGTGTGGGGCGACATGCCGATGTACCTGACAAGTAAAAGAATAACTAATTTTCGTAAAAAACGACGAAAGACAGGGCTGATCACATCAACTTTACCGCCAGGTGCTGCACGGCTCAACGGCGGAAAGAACTGGAAGGTGGGCGACCGGGACCGCCTTTATACCGACGCCGCATGACGCCGGTCACCTGACGTGGAGGCGTTCCCTCGCCAGGGACTGCTAGCTAGAAATTTTTCCATGGGGTCCTGCCGCCAGCCGGCGTCAGTCCTATATGTAATTACCTACTGCAAGAGCCCTCTCGAAGTAAGATCTCCCCAACTCTTTAATGTATTAGAAATATTGAAAAAATATTGAACATTGAAGAATACTGAAAAATACTGGAGGGTGAGCTCTCACAAACACCCTCTCAGATTGTCCCAACTATCGTGGCTCTCTCAATGCCATGACTGTTTTATTTGAAAGTGACTTAAAACAGAAAACTGAGCCTCTCTCACAGCTCCACCAAATTGATTTCAACCAGTATAATGCAGTACAGTACAGTACCCAGCAAGGATCCACAAATTTAGACCACAGTCTAAGCTATTGAGGGGTCCTCAACTCGCCCAACCCGAGAAAATGAAGTTGACTCTTCAGCAAGCTGATCCACCCACCACCACAGCAGGCACCCAGCTCAAGCGCCCCCCACAACACAAAGTCACCGATGCATGCCCAGCACCAGTCAGACAGTCACCCGCGGCCTCCCAGTCAATCGACCCATGCCCACACTCCAGTCAGCGCCAGCCGACCCCCTTAGAGGAAAACAACCCATGCCAAGCACCTACCACAGGGAGGACAGACCACACTCACCCACTCCAGCTAATCCAACTTGAATCAGTCCTTCCTTGAGGAAAAATGGCAGTCAGATCACAAAAGGTCTCCCTCAATTCATCGCTGAGATGGCCGACCCGGAAGAGTCTCCGGTCGCACCACCCACAGACCACGCTCGTCAGAATCAGCACTGCAGCAAGATCGCATCCAGTGTCGGCTCCACGGGTCAATAGTCCAACCCCTCACTGGGAACCTCACACAGAGTTCCTCCGTACCTCTCCACGACCTCTCAATGGGACTTGCTTCAAACCGGTCGAACTCCAACGGTAAAGGTATTCAGAATAAACAAGTAACATCTAGCATTTGCTAGACTTTTGACTTTTCAGCTGTCAAAAGTTTATTTTCCTTGGCATCCTTGGTGTCCTATTTCACACTCCAACCAGAACAGCAAATCCACATACAGACCTACATGGACTGTATTTTTAAAACGAATACTACCGCAAATAAATAATACAAATACACTTAAAAACTTTTAGGACTTTTAGTTACAAATGTTACAAATGAAATAAACTATCCTCCAACAACGGCTGGCCAAGTGAGGCTGCCACCTTGCATCTTAGAGCAGGCTGATGGCTCTAGTGGGCACCAATGAAAAGTCCGCTCTGATATGCCGGAGTTCAGCATCCTCTCAAGACTGAAATAACATCCACATACCAGAAACGTTCTGGCATTGGGGGGAGTGGCTGCTTCCCTCAGCGCCAGTATTCTGGGAACTACGAGCCTAGACATGAAAAAATGAAAATTACGTACCACGTAATTCCTGATCTTTCTGTGTATCTTCACCATTCATCACAACTGGGTATGTGGCTGGAGGTCACAACCCCATGGGAGCTTTTTTTTTGATGGGCATAGGAGAACCTTTACGGGTCTGATGAGACCCGAGACTGGGGAGAGTGAGACGGAGACCCCCCCAGAGGGGGGCTGGAGGCTGCCCGAAAGACGCCGCCTCACCCTATGGGAGAAAAGATGGGTTCTCCGGTACGCAGAGGAAATCACCCTACGCTGGGCCAAGGGTGACAACCGGAAAAGATGCAGCCGTGCCATCTGCCTTGTGCAGATCGCTGTCCTTATGACCCTGGAAGCTACCTCGCTGGCATCGTAAGATGCCCGCGCCTAGTGCCTTGCTAGCTCCAGGCCACATGCAGAGAGTGCAGTGGCTTCTCTGGTTACCTCCATATCAGGCATAGAGGCTAGGAGTTGACCTAGCCTGGAACACAGAAACCTATCACAGGTAGCATAGTGGGCCTGATGTGCAGATACTGAAAGAAGCAACCATGCCGAGTAGAAGGTCCTCCTCCCCAAGAGAAGTCAAAATCCATGGAATCTTGATCTGGGGGCCGGTCACGCGGTGGAGGGCGCAAAGCCCATCAGGAGTATCCAGCTGTGTCACTCCTGACTGAGGATAACGCATACGACCTGGAGACTCCGGGGGGGGGCACAATACCACAAGGGTGTCTGCACTGCAATCGCCTAGGAAGGCACGCGTCGAATGCTCCAGATTGTGCTGAGTGGGTGGGGTGACATGCAGGTCCTCCATCATCCTCACGAGGAAACACTGATACTCTGCTAGATCAGCAGCAGGAGAGATGTGGACAGAGGGCTCCTCTCTCCCTGAAGAGGGGGGATGAGGAAGCAGAGGATCTCGGAGATCCAGGGTTTGGCTGCTCAGGGTGATGGTGAAACATCTATCTGTCCATGGCCCTGAAATACGAAGAGAAGTGAGCAGCCGCACCCCTGAATTGCTCTCAGGAGAGAGGCCTCCTAGAACCAAGAATGCCTGGAAGTGCAGGAGTGGGGGCAAGGCCAACAGCAGAAGATGACAGTCCTCTGTCTTGGCAAGACAGCACACCAGGAGCCTCAAGAGAAGAAGGGGCTCTGCAAAACCCTACAGTTGACAGCTGATCAACCATACTGGAACTGCCTAGGCTGTGCCCTGAAGATTCCCCTCTGTGAGGTGACCAGGACCATGGAACTCCAAAAGGACGGTCTCTACCCTCCAAAGACCAGGGCCCTCTTGAGGAGACCAAGAGAGAAGGGCGGGGGTACAGGCTACGACCCCTTCCCGAACCCGGGTGGGTCCCAGAAAAGGGTTGCCGCATCGAATCCTGACCCCTCAACCCCTTGGAGTCCGAAAGAGCCCTCCTCCTCAGACACACCAGCCTAGGCAGCTGACAATCCTGGTCAGTCCCCGAGGGGACCACCCAGGGAGTAGCACCCTCCCCTCCCGTGGGTGTTCCAATCGGCCCCAAACTTGGGTGATCCAGGCATACCACTTGAAGGGGTACCACAACTGAGGGGGCAGAAAACCCTGCGATCCCAAGCTGCAGAGCAACAGTGGCCTGCACCACTGCCTGCTGTTCAGCACCCCTGAACCTAGACTCGGGGGCAACCGCCCACCCCTCAGAGGGAGGCTGGCTCCAGTCAGCCAAGGAAACTACCAGGGTGTCCACGTGGGCCACCAACTTCAAAGAGTCAGACAGCTGGTCAGAACCAGACTCCGAACTCTGTCTCCAAGGAGGTAGAGACCAAAGTCCAGTGCCAGACTGCATGCAGACGCCCGCTGCTGTCCCGACCAAAGGAGGTACCAGTCCGGGTGTCTGCATCAGAGCCGGTGCCGAACTCTCCAACGGCACCGGGAACGGTGCCCGAAGACATGGCGCCGAGAGCAGTAGCAGAAGCAGAGTTGATGCCTGCCACAGCGCTGTCCTGACCCACGGTGCCGTGAGTGGCACCCAAGTCAGGGATGGTGCCGACGACGGCACAGACAGCTCCTTCGGCACTGTGCCGTGTCTTCACTAGACGCTGCAAGTGGCACCAGAGCTAGATGACGCCGCTCCCAGCCCACGCCAACGCTAAGAGGCTGACCAACGTTGAAGACGGTGCTTTAGAACCTCCCACAGCGCCATCAGCACCATCAACGCCAAGCGGCGGACCGGCACCAACCATGGAGCCATTAGGACCCACAACGCCGCAAACTGCACCAAGGCCCAAGACGGCACCGACAGACGGCATCGAGGACGGTGCCAACCCAGGCTTCCCAGCCTGAAGAAGTCACACCAGGTGGAGCCTTCAGCCCCAAAGGGGCGACTGACAGAGCGGTGCCTCCTGCCCGACCCCCGCGGGGGGGACTGGGCCTCCTGCACCACGGAAGGTGCTTCTGCAACAGCGAGGCTACTAGGAGCAGAAGCCCCCTCCTCCATGGTCCATACAGAACTGGGAGGGGACCAGGAGGAAAGGCCGAGAGACCGTGGCATGGCCAGGCGAGTGTGTACCCATCCCCCGAAAGTCGGTGGAGCTCGTCCAACTTTCCATGCTCGATGACACAACGGTCCATGGAGAAGCAGGCATCGCACGAATCTATGTCGTGAAGTGGGCCAAGACACACACGGCAATGATCATGCTGGTCGGTGACGGGAGTACTTGCGGCCACACGGGCACCATCACATAGGGGCCGCTCCGTCTTCAACAAATTCTTGCCCCCCAACAGAGACATGATCCATGGCAAAACAAGCTAAACAAAGACTTGACGTCATTGACAAATAAAGAAAAAGAACAGTCTTACCACAGCGGCATCGAGTGGTGGCGAAAACAGAACCGGCAGGAAAGGTTTTTTTTCTGTCGGCGTCGAAGAATTTTTTGGTGTCAACGACAATAGTACTAGGCCTCTTGATAGCTCCTCACAAGGTGCGACCTCTACGGTGGGATATGAAGAACTGGCGGGAAGGCAGAGTCGACGTCACCCAACGGCCAACCCGTAAGCGCCACACAGTGCTTCAGCCTCGAGGGTGGCGCCGACATGCGTCAACTCCGCCCATCCAAAAAAAAAAAGCTCCTGCTGGGTCATACCCAATTGTGATGAATGGTGAAGACTGACACAGATAAGATCTGTGCAATACAGTGGCTAGAGCTGAGGACACGATATACAGTAATAGCCTAATCAGAGCACATGGATAAACCATGAGGTTTTATGAATAAAAACTATCTGTCTGAAAACCATCTACCAAGGTCTCTGGGACAGAAACTACTATTAAGGACTTCTACCTTCCACAGCATCAAGGAACTCTCCTCCCTGATAAAATAATCTGCCTAGTGGCCCCAGGAATTACAAGCCCTTGGCACAGAATTCTCTGCACTTTTGCTCTGCCTGCCTCCCATGCAAACGCACTCTTACCAAATTCCAACCATCTCATGGCAAAGGCTAAACTATACTGCTGGCTTAGAGTTGAGCCCAATATATGAAAGTACTGGTTCAGAGATCAGCCAAATATATACCCCAGATGGTAGCAACCAGGTATGTGAGGGCAGCCCGTGGACCAGAATACTGGACAGGAGAACGTTTGAACCACCTCTTGAGTTCTGTAGGGAGCAGTCACTAAAAAACTCACAGCATTAGCAAAGAAGACAAATTACTCACCATAGTAATGTTTCTTCTAATGAAGTCTTGCTGTATTCTGACTATATGCAGTTTCCGCAGCACTTGAACTGCTCCGGGCATAGAACGTTGAGCTCGAGCTCGGTTTTCAAACCTCTGTCTCTGGTACATCTCAGTGTAACCGTCAGATTCTTACGAGCAAAAACTAACTAACTAGAGTTATGGAAATTGTTTTCATTTTAGGCCCAAAAAGGCCACAAAGCTTGGGTCCATGAGACTCAAGTCGAGAACCCAAGAAGAAAGAGCAGATAGTGAATTAAATATATAACAAATAACAAAAGAACAACCACCACCCCACCCTAAGTAAAAGGAGAGGTGCAAGGCACACCCCTGAGGTGCAATACTGTACCTGCCAACCCACATCCCACAAACTAGGTTCTAAGAGGGGAGGCAGGGAGAGAAGTCAGAATATAGCAAGACTCCATTAGAAGAAACAACATTACTATGGCAAGTAATTTTTCCTTCAAACAACATGAAGTCTTGCTGTATTCTGACTATATGAAAAAATTACTCACCATAGTAATGTTATTTCTTCTAATGGAGTCTTGCTGTATTCTGACTGTATGTAGTTAGCCCCAGCACTTTAACTGCTAAGGAAAGGGTTAACTCTATGCCAATGCATAGAACATTGAGCTCGAGCTCGGTTTTCAAACCTCTGTCCTAGGTACTCCTCAGTGTAACCGTCAGATTCTTATGAGCACTATGCTAACTAACTGTAAACAGAAATTATTTTTCTAACATTTTGTGCCAAAAAGCAATAAAAGATTTTTAGGGTCCAAAAGACTCAGGTCAAGAACCCCAAAAAGAATTCAGGTAGGTAGTGAAACTTAAAAATAACAATAAAAAAACTCACCCTAAGGAAAGGTAAGCCAGGTACACCCCTGGGTGCAGCACTGCGCCTGCCCACCCACATCCCAAAACAACTAGGTTCCAGGAGGGAAGGCAGGAAGGGAGGACAGAATACAGCAAGACTCCATTAGAAGAAACAACATTGCTATGATGAGTAATTTTTTCTTCAAACAACATGAAGTCTTGCTGTATTCTGACTATATGCAGACTACCAAGCAGTACCCTTAGGAGGAGGGGGTTTCAGAACCTATTTTTGGGAACAGGCTCTGAAGTACTGCTGTGCCAAACCTAGCATCACTTCTGGACTGGATGTCAAGAGAGTAATGCTTGGTAAATGTGTGAATAGTTTTCCAGGTGGCTGCTTTATAGATTTCCACTAAAGGTACATCTCTGGCTGCTGCGACCGAAGCAGCTGTACCTCTGGTGGAGTGAGTCCTCAGGCCTGAGGGTGGCTCTTTCCCCAACTCTGAGTAACAGAACTGGATAAAGGAGACAATCCACTTGGCAATAGTTATCTTAGTGGCAGGTTTACCTTTTCTCACTTCTCCATAAGTGAGAAACAGCTGTGAGCAGTCATTTCTATGGGTCTTAGTGAATTCTTTATAATAACTAAGGGCCCTCTTTACATCAAGACTGTGTAGTCTTCTCTCCCCAGAGGAAGACTGGTCAGTGAAAAATACAGGCAATGACACAGATTGGTTCAAATGAAAGTCTGATACCACCTTGGGAAGGAACTTTCTATTCATTCAAAGGACCACCTTATCCCTGTGAAATTAAATGAAATCAGGTTCCACTGATAAAGCCTGTAACTCACTGATTCTCCAGGCAGAGGTAATGGCTACCAGGAACACAATTTTCCAAGTCAAGTATTTTAGCTCAGCTGAAGATAATGGTTCAAAAGGAGGCTGCATAAGCTGTGCGATGCAGATATTCAGATCCCAAACAGGACTAGGGTCCCTAAAAGGATGATTGATATGAACCAAACCCTTAAAAATCTCTTGAAAACTGGATGGGAGGCTAAGGAAGAGCCCTTCCCAGCTGAAAGGAAGGCAGAGATGGCTGCCAAATGCACCTTGAGAGTGGTATGTCTGAGGCCTAAGCTGTTAAGATGCACCAAATAGTCAAAGCAGTGGCAATGTCAGCTGAATATGCCTCTGAGAACACCAAAAACCAAACCTCTTCCATTTGGAATTGTAGGTTTTTCTAATGGAAGGTTTTCTACTAGCCTTAAGAATGTCCAGGGCTGATTGGGAAAGATGCAGGCCTGCATATTTTAACTCCTCAAAAGCCAAGCTTTGAGTCTGACAGTCTGAAGGTTGGGATACAGTATCCTCCTCTGTGAGGCGGTGAGAAGATTGAACTGTCTGGGAAGACAAAGAGGAATTGTCACCGACATCGATAGTAGTGGGGAGGTACCAAGGCTGCCTGGCCCAGTCTGAAGTCACTAGAATCACAGTGCAAGGCTGAGATCTGATCTTGAAAAGAACTCTGAGTATCAGAGGAAAGGGAGGAACAGCATACAGAAGCTTGTTAGTCCAATCTAACAGGAGAGCATCTTGAGGAACAGACTCCAAAAGAGGTGATCTGCAGCAGAATAGGGGAAGCTGATGACTGTCCGGGGCTGCAAAGAGATCTAGCTCTACAGTGTCCCACCTTTTGAAAATGATCTAAAGAATTAAGAGGATTCAGGGCCCATTCGTGGTGACCTTGGGAAATCCTGCTAAGAGCATCTGCCAGTACATTGTCCTTCCCTGGGAGATGCACAGCTATCAGGGAAACCTGCAGGGAATAAGCTAGTGACCATATTTTCATGGGTTTGGTGCACAAGGCTGAGGACCGAGTGCCCCTCTGCGTGTTGATGTACCACATGGTTGTGGTGTTGTCTGTCCTGATCTGCACCCTGAATTGTGTTTGAGAATGTCTGAAGTGCTAGACAGACAGCCCTGAGTTCGAGAAGATTTATGTGCAGGACAGACTCCTGATGAGATCATGTCCCCTGAGCAGTAAGCAGATCCAGATTGGCTCCCCATCCCAGCAGGGAAGCGTTTATGGTGAGAATCACTGTTGGGGCCTGACTGAGGAAGGGGACACATTGCCTCAGATTGTCCTCCTCCAGCCACCATTGGAGAACCTGAACCAGAGTTTGAGACACTGGAACTAACTTGGAGAGGGGGTCCTTTTTTCTGAGACCAAAAAGATTTTAAATTAAATTGAATATCTCTCATTTGAAACCTTGCCCCATGCACTACTAAAGTGGAAGCTGCCATGTGGCCTAGCAACTGCAAGAAATGTCTGGCTGGCTGAGACACTAGTGGACGAAAAGAGGAAACCAGGGCAATGAGGGACTGAATCCTTGAAAGAGGAAGAAAGGTCTTGGCCTGGACAGTGTCCAGCTCTACCCCTATAAATGTGAGAAGCTGGGCTGGTTCCAGAACAGACTTTTCTAGATTTAGGATGAATCCTAAGGAGTCCAGAAGCTTTTGAGTGACCTCTAGAGCTAACCTGACTTGCTCTGAGGAGTGACCTGCTATGAGCCAGTCGTCCAGGTAAGGGAACAGTAAGATGCCTTGCCTCCTGAGAAAGGCCACCACTACTGCTAGACACTTGGTGAACACCCTTGGAGCAGATGTTAGGCTGAAAGGCATTGTTCTGAATTGGTAGTGGCCTGAGAGCAACTCGAACCTGAGGTACTTTCTGTGGGAATGTCTGATAGGTATGTGGAAATAGGCATCCTGGAGATCCAGGGAGGCTAGTCAGTCTCCTGGTCTCAAAGAGGGGAGAATTATTCCACAAGTCACCATTTTGAACTTTGCCTTTAGTATGTGTCTGTTCAGGTATCATAGATCTAGGTCTTTTTGGGGGGTAAGGAAGTATCTGGAATACAGTCCTTTCCCCCTGTGATTGAGAGGTACCTTCTCTACTGCTCGCAGGAGCAGTAGAGACGAGACTTCTGCCTCTAAGGCCTTTGTCTCCACAGGAGAGGGAAGATTGAAAGACTTTGTTCTCATTTTTGGGAACATTTTGAAGCTGAGAGCAAGTCCCTGGCTCGCTACTCCCAGGACCCATTTGTCTGAGGTAAAAGACTTCCAGACCTGGAAACAGTGAGCCAGCCTGCCCCCTACTGGAACTGAGGAGGCGACCCTGACTGCCACATCAGGGCATCTGTTTGGCAGGAGGCTTGGACCGAGTGGAGGATGGAGTCCTGGCCATCCCCCTTCTGCCTCTTCCCTTAAGAATCTCATCTGCTGGAAAGAGGAGGAGGCCTGGGCTTGGTAAAAGGCCTTTGAAAAGGCCTGTCCCTGCCAGCCCTAGATTGCTGCCTCTGAGGGGTGACCTGCTTTTTCTTGGCTGCAGCACTCCTGTAGGTGGTCCTGTATTCGTCCATCTTTTTCATGTAAGCCTCTGTTTGCTCCCCAAACAGAGACTTACCAGTGACATAAAAATCCATGGCCTTGGTCTGGGTATCCTGTGATAAACTGGTATACCTGAGCCAAGCAAATTTCCTCACGGAGACAGATGTAGCCATGACCCTAGAATGTACACCATTCGAGTCAAGAGCAGTATGAAACTGGACCTTTGATGCCTCAATACCATCCACAGCCACCAGCTCCTTGGCTAGCTGGGGAGGGGCATTCTTAGCCAGCTCCAGAACCGTATCCCACATAGACTTCTGGTTTCTGGCTGTATATGCCATATAATTAGATTGCCTGAGCCCCAAAGAGGATGCCAAGTACTGCTTCTTTGCCATGGCATTCACTTTCCTGGAATCCTTATCTGGGGGGGTGAGATGCCAGGGGAATGTTAGCACTGTCACAGGCAGCAGCTTGCACTACCCCAACATGGCTGCAATGACTTGTAAGGAATTCCGTCCCAGGACCTGACAAGGCATACCTCCTGTCCATCTTTTTATCCACAGGAGGTATGGATGTTGGAAATTGAAGAATTTTCTGTGTCTGTTTCCCCAGGGATTTATGCAGAGGGATAGACACCCTTTTGGACTCTGGGACATCCATCATCTCAACATAGTCAGGTTCCTCCTGATCCCATTCAGCCTCTTCCACTGGAAGCTGTAGAGTATCAGCCACTTTCATGTAGAATAAGAAATGGGAGGGGGACTCAAAGTCTGGGAGGAGACACATTCGAGGGTCTGTCTGGGGAGATGTCAGGCTCATCTAGACCATCATAATCATCTTCATAATCTTCATTTCCCTCCCAATCGCCCTCATAAAATGCTTCAGGATCATATTCAGAAGCAGAAAAGTCCGACTGAACCGACTGTCTTTGAGTCAGTGTCAGTTTGGTTGGAACCAGGCGAAGCGACTGTACAATAGCAATTGTTTTAGCTATTTCATCAGCGGTCAGAACATAGGAAACGGGATCCGAACCGGCTGACTTGCGCTTTCTCTTAGACAGAACCGATTCTGCAGAATCGGCTCTCCTTTTGCCCGAGGAGGTATCACCCAAGTCAGTGGGCACACCCTCAAGTTCAGTCGGAACTGAACCAGGCTGGCCATCCGGGTTAGCAGATTTCTCAGCCTCCCTTTCCTTCAGTCTACTTAAACGTTTATCTAAAGTGGCTTTGGGAAAGTTTTTGCAGATTTGGCAATCCGCTTTGTGGTAGTCAAACCACAGACAGTAAACACAGACGAGGTGGGGATCAGCCTTAGCAAAGGCCTCCCCACACTCGGTGCAGTGCTGAAACCCAGTGGGACCGGTTTTCTTTTTGGGTTTCCCAGAAATGCCTAAAGGAAAAAAGTTACCCTTACCAGTATTTAAGCCAGGCAACTTCAAACCTATCAGTTCCAACCGTGTCATGGGTCAGTTAAAAAAATACAAGGAAATTATAACTTTTTTAGGATCCGATTGGTACCAGAAACCACAATATAAATCACAGAAAAAAAAAATAACAGAATTGCTTCAGTTCCTAACCGGACCGACCGTGAAGAAACCGAACAAAAAACAATTTCTACCACAAAACACTAATCTACCTACTAAACACTTACTGTACCGAGGACAGAGATGCGAATACCGAAAAAATAAGTAAACAGTTGACAAACAGACAGATTTATTACTTAAACCGAACCGAAGTGAAGGAAAGAATCTCCGAAGCAACTTCTCAGTTAGGCAGAATAAAGAATCTGACAGTTACACTAAGGAGGACCTGGGACAGAGGTTTGAAAACCAAGCTCGATCTCAACATTCTATGCCTTACCACAGAGTTAACCCTTTTCTCTCTGGAGCAGTTCAAGTGCTGGGGCTAACTGCATATAGTCAGACTACAGCAAGACTTCATGTTGTTTGAAGCAGACTACCAAGCAGTTCCCCCCAAGAGGAGGGGACACAGAACCTTACTTTGAGAATACGCTCTGCAACACTGCTGTACCAAACTGAGCAACACTCCTAGTCTGGATGTCCAGACAGTACTGCTTGGTGAATGTGTGGACTGTTTTCCAGGTGGGTGCTTTACATATTTCTACCAAGGGGATATCCCTAGCAGCTGCAAGGGAGGCAGCTGTACCTCCAGTCGAGTGGACCCTCAGGCCTGAAGGAGGGTCTTTGACCAATTTGGAATAGCAGAACTGGATACAAGAGACAATCCACCTGGCAACAGCCCTTTTAGTGGCAGGTCTACATTTTCAAATTTCTCCGTAAGTGAGAAATAGCTGAAGACAATTCTTCCTATGTGCCTTAGTATGCTCTATGTAAGAGCCAAGTGCCCTTTTCACATCCAGACTGTGCAATCTTCTCTCCTGAGGAAGAATGGTCAGTGAAACACACAAGTAGAGTCACAGATTGGTTCAGATGAAAATCTGATACCACTTTAGGTAGAAACTTTCTATTTGTCCTGAGGACCACCTTGTCCCTATGAAAGGAAATGAAGTCAGGTTCTACTGACAAGGCCTATAATTCACCGATCCTCCTGGCAGAAGTAATAGCTACCAGGAACACAGTTTTACAAGTCAAGTACTTAAGCTCGGCAGAAGCTAAGGGCTCAAAGGGTGGCTGCATAAGCTGTGCAATGTAGACATTCAGATCCCAAGCTGGAGTAGGCTCTCTAAACAGAGGGTTAATGTGGACCAAGCCTTTGAAGAACTTACTGAAAACAGGATGGGATGCTAGGGATGACACAGCTGTTAAATGAACTTTAAGGGTCGCAGGCCTAAAGCCTAGGCTATTAAGATGAACCAAATAATCCAAGGCCGTGGCAATACCTGCAGCCTCTGGCTATATACCTCTCTGAGAACATCAAATGGTGACCCTTTTCTTTTTATCATGTCATATTTTCTGCCCCTTCGCCTGCAGCCCCATCTGACTGATCCCCCCAGCCCCGTTCCACCCCGGAATTACTGGGGCTAATCTTATGCCTGGCCCGAAAGCGGTGCCTGTGGGAAGTCGGTCACCATCCTTCCCCCGGCGATATTTTCTGTCCTCCGTTTTCACCCAAGGGCGCCAGGAGTTGGTAAGCATGCATGTGGAGACAAGCATTGGTCCCATGGCCCCAGTAACAGTCCTTTTCCCTCCCACCCCATTGGACTAGCTCCCTGGCTCCTCTCTGGCCCGTGCTGTCTTCAGCCTCCACCAGGTGGCAGCCAAGAGGACCCGTCCCACCTCGCTGGAGAGGAGAGTGTGCCTGTCGGCAGCTCCATCCAGCTCCGCCCCCCTCCCCCGTTGCCGACCTGACCCGGGCTTGTTCCCAACCCGGCCGGGCATGACGTGAGTAAGGCATCTAGAGCCTTTGCCCTCAGCGCCACTGGGCCAGCACATGGTGAACCTTTTCCATTTTGGAATTATAAGTTTTCCTGGTAGAAGGTTTCCTAGAGACCTTCAAAATATCCATGACCCCCTGAGAAAGATGCATGCCCGCATATTCTAATTTTTCAAGAACCAGGCTTTGAGACTGAGAGACTGGAGATTGGGATACCAAGTCCTCCCTTGAGAGGAGGTTAACAAATTGTGTCTCCTGGGTAGAGACAGGGGGACTTACGTGCTAGAGACAACAAGAGAGGATACTAGGTTTGTCTGGCCAAGTCTGGGGCTACTAGAATCACCGTGCAGGGTTGAGACCTGATCTTGATCAGGACTCTGAATAGTAGAGGAAAGGGAGGAAAGGCATAGAAACCTGCCTGTCCAATCTAATAGAGCATCCAGAGGATCAGTCCCTAGGACTGGAGGGTCTGCACCAAAACAGAGGAAGTTGATAATTGTCTGGGGCTGCAAAGAGATCCATCTTTGGAGTGCCCCATCTGGTGAAGATGACTTTCAGGATATGAGGGTTCAGGGTCCATTTGTGATGGCCCTGGGATATTCTGCTCAAAGCATCTGCCAGCAGATTGTCCTTCCTTGGACGATGAAATGCTGTCAGGGAAGCTTGGAGAGAGTAAGCTAGAGACCACAATTTCATGGCTTCTGTGCACAAGGCCGTAGACTGAGTGTCTTCCCGCTTGTTTATTTACCACATTGTGGTGGTGGTGTCTGTACCGACTTACACCACTTTGCCTCTGACTGACTCTGAGAAAGTCTGGAGGGCTAGGAACACAGCTCTGAGTTCCAGGAGATTGATGTGAAGGAGAGACTTGCTGTGACCAAATTCCCTGTGCAGTGACGAGTCTCCAGATGGACTCCCCAACCCAGGAGAGAGAGGCATCTGTGGTTAAAACCACTGAGGGGGCTTGACTGAGAAATGGGACACCCCGTCTGAGATTGTCCTGATCCAGCCACCACTGGAGAGCCTGGACTAGGGTCCAAGTCACTGGAATTGGTCTGGCGAGAGAATCCTTCTTCTGATACCAAAATGACCTTAAGTGGAACTGAATGTCCCTCATCTGAAACCTGGCCCCTTGTACCACAGCAGTCGAAGCTGCCATGTGGCCTAGAAGTTGGGGAAAGTGAATGGCTGGTTGAGAGACCAGAGGCCAAAAAGAGGAGGCCAGATCTGTAAGAGTGGTTACCCTTGTTTGTGGGAGAAAGGCCTTCGCCTGGACTGTATCTAACTCTTCTCCTATAAAAGTGAGGAGTTGTACAGGTTCGAGAACTGACTTGGGAAGATTGAGAATGAATCCTAGGCAACTGAGCAGACTCTGAGAAACTTCCAGAGCTGACTTGACTTGAGGACTGGCCTACAATGAGCCAGTCCAGATAAGGGAAGATTGAAAATCCTGCCTTCTGAGGAAGGACACTACTACTGCAAGGCACTTTGTAAATTCCCTTGGAGCTGAAGTGAGGTCGAAGGGCATGGCTCTGAATTGGTAATGACCTGAGGGCAACTCGAACCTGAGGTACTTTCTATGGGAGCACCTGATAGGAATATGGAAACAGGCATCCTTGAAGTCCAGGGATGCTAGCCAGTCCCCTGGCCTCAGAGAGGAGAGGAGAGAATTACTCCCAGAGTCACCATTTTGAACTTTGGTTCTGAGATATGTTTGTTCAGATATCTTACGTCTAGGATGGTTCACCACTCCCCTGTTTTTTTGGGGGGGGAAGGAAGTACCAGAAGTACAGCCCTTTGCCTCTGTGTTGTGGAGGAACTTTTTCCACAGCTTTGAGAACTAGCAGGGAAGAATCTTCTGCCTCTAAGGCAATGGTCTCTGATGCTGATGCAGGAGGAAAAGACCTGACTTCCATTTTTGGGAATCTTTTGAAACTTAGAGCCAGGCCCTGGCTTACTACCTCCAGGACCCACTTTTTTTTTTTTTTTTAATTGTTTAACCAGGAGTAGCACACTAAGCTGAAAGCTTTTTTAAAGGTGCATCCTTGTCTGAAGTAACAGACTTCCAGGCCTCGAAATACTGTAGTAAGCCAGCCTGCCCCCAACTAGAATAGGGGAGGCAACCCGAACTGACACATCAGGGTGTCTGTTTGGCAGAAGCGTTTTACTGGGAAGAGGATGCAGCCCTGCTCATCCCCCTCCTACCTCTCCCTCAGAAGAACCCCCTCTGTGGGAAGGAAGAGGAGGCCTGGGCTTGGTAAAAAGGCCTGTCCCTGCCCCTAGACTGCTGCCTCTGAGGAGTGGCTTAGCTCGCTTTGGCATGTGCACTCCTGTAGGTGGTCCTGTATTTATCCATTTTCTTCATGTAAGTCTCTGTCTGCTCCCCAAACAGAGAATTACCAACCACAGGGAAATCCATGGCCTTAGCCCGGGTATCCTGAGACAGGCTAGTACATCTAAGCCAAGCAAATCTTCTGAGAGACACAGATGTAGCCATGACTCTAGATGCCACATCAATAGAGTCGGCAGCAGCATGAAATACAGGTTACTCACCTGTAACAGGAGTTCTAGGAATGGTCTATGTTGTTCATCCACACTTACTGGCAGGTTCCTTGCCACTTTAAATCTTGCCGGAAGGGCTTCAAGCTGGCTCCTCCCACCCAACCAGGTGGTAAAACTCTGCTCCGCTCCATGACGACAGATCTAGCCTGCTGGAAGCCAGGTTGTGCATCGAAGCCGGGGAGGTCGGGTGGGTTGTGTCTTTTTAGAGTGTTTATGGCTCTTCCTCGGTCATTCGGCCGAGGGGGTTCTAGACCTCGATCAAGATCGGGGAGGCTGACTCGGCTGATCGGGAGACACCGGGATCGGTGGCAACCGAGGGTCTGGAACCGGTTCCTTGATGGGGACACCAGCAGGCTGGGTCTCCTTATCAGGAAAAACGAGGACGGGAGTCCTCTCCAAGGAATCGTCGTCCGGAGCCGGCGATAAGGTGTCGATGGTATAGAGGACTATTTCTACCTAGTCAACCACTTCCTCAGCACCCTCGGTCTCCTGGCCAGATGGAAGGTCCGTGAAGCCGGCGGCCAAGGATGCGATCGCGACCGAAGTCGAGAGCGCAGTTTCCTGGGACTCGGACCTTTCTCAGTCCCAGGAACGTCTTCATCGGGACAAAGACATCAGGTCCTTGTCTCTCTTCCGAGAGCGGGAGGAGTGCGAGCCCGAGGGCGCCTCACCCCAGGTGGGGAGAGACTGGCACAACTCCTTGAAGGAGCCCGAAAAGGTGGAGTCAAGGTTCAGCGGAACGAAGAAGCTTTGACTGGCCGAAGCTTTAGCTGCTTCTTCCTCAAATGCCTTCATTTGTTCCAGCTGTTCGGCAGATCCCCCGGCCACGGAAACCGCCCACCTCGCCTCCTTCGATTTCAACGGCGGTTCCTTTTCTCTGGTCTCCCCAGCTTCAAACGCACCATGAAGTCATCCAGGACATTGGGATGGAAGGCCAAGCAAAAAGTACATGTTGAGGTGTCATGTCTGGCACCTAGGCAGTAGACACACATTAGGTGGGGATTGGTGCGCGACATCTTCTGGCCGCAGGGGCACCGCCAAAATCCAGGGGAAGATTTTTCCTCCATATCCGATGCGGTAGAATCGCAATCGCTAACTCGAATGAGTTTTAAAAAGTAACTTCAGCAAACACCGACATTTTGAATCCAGGGCCTACGAATTGCTGCAAGAGCATGAGGGAACCTGTATCTTCCAGCAGAAAGGAAGATCTGGCATGGTGGGGCTGCGCCAAGGTATTTACCACCTGGGTGGGTGGGAGGAGCCAGCTTGAAGACTTTCCCACAGGATTTAAAGGGGAAAGGGACATGCCAAGAAGTGTGGATGTACAACATATCCACGCTCCTAGAAGAGGTAATCTCATTGAAGACTGTGGGCAGCTTTAAGAGAGGCTGATACAGGTATAGGGGGAGGGTAAAGGTCATGGGTAGGGAGGATGGGAGGAGTGGGGAGAAGGGGCAGGGACAGTAGCTCAAGCTGTGGACCCTGCAACACGAGCAGATTTGATAGATCAAATGGCCTTCTTCTGCTGGCTTCTTCATATGTTTGTATGTGCAACATTGCACCAGGGCCGCCAGACGGTCCAGTAGGTAGTGCTGCGTGCTCCCACCTCAGCAACGCAGGTTCGGAAGCGGGCCTGGGTGACCCAGAGGGCTGGGCAGGTGCTACTGAGTGGCAGCACTCCCAGCCAGGGAGGGGTGGTGTCAGGTTTCTGCTATGATAGCTACCCCTGCCTGTCAGCCAGGAAACTTGCCACTACCACATGTGTACACTAGCGTGTGTGAGGTCTGACAGGGCAGGCCCAATGTTCGGGAGGTAGGAAGGGCTAGAAAATGAGAAAACACTAGGATCCATTTGGCAGGATGAAGCTCCTCCCTCTTACAGGCCCCAAACCACCAACTGGGCCTTGGTTTCCCATCTGGATATGGTCACTGGGGGTGGGCAGGCCAGACCTCCCTCCCTCCCTAGCCCTGCTGTTGGTAAGTCCCAAAGATGGTGGCTGATGGGGCTGGGCAGGCAGGAAGCTGAAGGGGGCTGGATAAGAAAGGGGGTATAAACCATAATGGGGGGAAGAGAATATAACACTGCACCAACTATGCATGGGGATCCCTCATTTGCATGACAGCACTGATATACTTTGCGCATTCACACTACTGGGTCAGCACACACACCAGGGACCTCTGAATATGGCCCCCGCTCTGTTGGATGGTGCTATTCATAGTAAGCGTAGTGCTAACCTGGTTAGTGATACGTTAACAGTCTGAATATGGTGGGCGATGTCTGTTAATAGGTCCTTCGGATCCAAATGTTGTTGCCAGTCTAAAAATAAACTTTTATCTACCAACCTACCCACACTTCATGGCAGGGCCCTTGAGTCAGCACTCCTCTCAGAAGACAACACGGTAGGGTGGTGAGCCTAGTGGTACATTCCTGAGAGCACCCAAGCTTAATCCTCTACACTGGCAGCCTTTCATTCATTTCTCCCACCCCCCAATTGGACGCAGATGTTGACAGCCCCAAGCACATACACAAAAAGAATGCTGCTACAGATCCTGTTGGTGTCCTTCTTCCCATCTGGCATTCCAGCAACACCGCTATCTGTGGTTATCCAGGTGACAGTAGCCAGGAACCCTAACTGAATATTTAACCCCCATACTCCAAGTGCAATTCCTGAACATCGACTGTCAGCGTCACAAATGGTAATGCTGCCCCTGCGTTGGTGGCACAACCCTCATAACATTTCTTAATCTAATTTAATATGTTTTATCAACAGACTTTGAAACACTGATTCAAAGGGCATTCTGCAAGCATACAATGTGCCCATAGGCTCCATGAATAGTGCATGCTGTTACATAAATCATTCACTGAGTAAGATGATTTTATTGAGATTTGGTCATTTTAACAGATATACCGTATTTTTCTCAAGCTCATTTTAAACTAACCAACTAGTGTTCTTATCCTATTCATTTCTTCCTTTTTCCTTTGGGCACGAGCTGCTCTGTTCTGCTTTTCAATCCATTTCCTCTCATCTCGACTGCAACCAAAAATAAACAATGAAATTAACAACTAAATTAAATTTAGAATTAAAGAAACACATCCCCCGCCAGTTGATGTATGCCTTCTTAAAGAGCTACTGACGCCTCAAAGAAAACTTTAAAAAACATAATAATTAGGCACAATTCTAACTGCATTCCATTTTTATTTTATATATTTCTCCTCCCCATTAATTATTACTAAGGAAATTTGCATGAATATATGATCTTTATCCCTTAGAGTTTCTTTAGAGTCCATCTGCCTCTTTTGCTTACTCCCTACTTCAAGTCATAATCCTTTGTTGTGACATCACAGTCTGTTGCCATGGGAGTAACTGTGATATCATAAGCAGTGCTCTGTGACTTCAGGTAGTGAGAACGCAGCAGAATATACAAGCTATTCAGGAACAAAGATTCTGTTTTCACACAGTGCCCTCAGTAATAAATAATGGTGAGGAGGAATACAGCACTAATGGGAAATACAGGCTGGACTGTCTAAATATTAGGTTTTGTTAAAGTTCTCCTGAGCGTGTCACCAGCTCTTTAAACTAACTTGGCAGTGACAGTCTGATACACAGAATGAAAGTCTGCATTTACTCATGAAATTTAGCATTTTTTTAATTAAACTTTACAGGGCATCACACTGGCGGAAGTGCATCAAAATACAGATAACCATTCTGTGCTATTGAATGCACTCCAAACTACAGTGCTGTTTTTAATTTTTGTTGATCCTCATTTTAAAAAATTGCATTCTGCACTATAAACACTGTCTACCCCATTTCAAATTTTGTTTAAATGCCAAAAGTGGCAGCCAAATAGAGCAGTGCTGGGAAACCAGTGTGCTGCGGGTGATCTGGGTCCACTACAGTGCTACAGGGCAGCTGAGGAAGATTAAGCATTTCATTTTCATTTGTTACGGAAAAAATCATGAAGCAAAGCTTATTTACAAAATTCTCCTCTGGAAAGGTTACAAAATAGTTACATTGCATAAATACGCAAGTAGAAACATGTATACAATTCTAATCATTTGTAAAGAAAAGATTTGCACCAAGAATATGCTTAGCTACATACCATTCTGCTTTTTCCTTTTCTTCTTCATCTAAATAAGAAAATTCCCTCCAGGAATCAAAGTTATACCTACAATTGAACAAAAAATTGAAAATGGCATGTCAGTACAGGTAAGTGTTTGGTACAGTATATCGTTGGGGCTGGATGAACTTTTTTTTGTTTTTTTTTGTTTTTGAAACACAGAATCTGCCAGCAGACAAGGACTCGCCTGGCCCACCTAGTCTGCCCATTTTTTCTGCTTACAGTATCACCACAGTCTGGCCCGTTCACCCCTTCACTTTCCCCGGGATTCTCCTATGCCCAATCGCATGAATTCTTGAAACCCACCACTGTTTTCATCACCACCACCTCCTCTGGAAGACTGTTCCAGGAATCCACCACTCTTTTTGTGAAGAAGTACTTCCTTACATCTCTCCTGAATCCACCCCATCCAGCTTCTTACCATGCCCCCTTATCCTTGAACACCTCTTTTTTTGTTGAAAAATAATTCCCTCTTGTACATTGTTTATCCCCGTGAGGTATTTAAAGGTCTCTATCATATCACCCCTCTCTCTTCTCTCTTCCAGGGTGTACATATTTAGGTCCTTTAATCTTTCCTCATAGGGCTTCTGATGAAGACCCTGCATCATTTTAGTTGCCCTTCTCTGGACTGCTTCTGCTCTGTTTATGTCCTTTCTGTGATGCGGTCTCCAGAACTGGACACAGTACTCTAGGTGGGGTACTACCAGCAATCCATACAGAGGCAACACCACCTCCCTCTTTCTACTGGTGATACCACCCCCATTTATTAAAAAGTTTTACCAGGAAGGCATACTGAGCAGATTGCTGCTCGATTCCAGATGTGTCCTAGGGAAGGGGGTGAGGATATACAATGAAGGTGCACCATAGAGACATTTCAAAAAATACAAAACAGTTCACACATTACATAGTGCAATAGAAGAGTTGGACAATTAGAGACAATACATGGTACAATAGTAGCTAGACAATTACAGGATAAAAGAAAAAAAATTACTCACCATAGTAATGTTGTTTCTTCTAATGGAGTCTTGCTGTATTCTGACTATATGCAGTTAGCCCCTGCACTTGAACTGCTCCGGACAGTAAAAGGTTAACTCTATGCAAAGGCACAGAACGTTGAGCTCGAGCTTGGTTTTCAAACCTCTGTCTGTGGTATTCTGAAGTGTAACCGTCAGATTCTTACGAACACTAAACTAACTAACTCAAAGGAAGAAATTGTTTCAAAATTGTTGTGCCAAATGGCAAAACAAGGTTTTTAGGGTCAAAGACTCAAGTCGAGAAAACCCAAAAAGAACACAACAGGTAGTGATTCACCAAACTAAAAAAAAAAAAAAAAACAAGAGATGGAGGCATGTCCAGAACACCTCTGGGGTGCAGCACTGTGCCTGCCCCACCACATCCCAAAAAACAACTAGGTTCCAGGAGGGGAGGCAGGGAGGGAGGTCAGAATACAGCAAGACTCCATTAGAAGAAACAACATTACTATGGTGACTCATTTTTTCTTCAAACAACATGAAGTCTTGCTGTATTCTGACTACATGCAGACTACCAAGCAGTACCCCCTTGGAGGAGGGAGTCACAGAACCTATTTTGGGAACAAACTCTGCAGCACAGCTGTGCCAAACCTAGCATCACTTCATGACAGAATGTCCAAAGAGTATTGCTTGGTGAAGGTGTGAACAAATTTCTAGGTAGTTGCTTTACATATGTCCACTAAAGCTATATCTCTATCTGCTGCAATCGAAGCTGCTGTACCTCTGGTAGAATGAGCCCCCAGGCCTGAGGGAGGCTCCTTCCCAAGTTTAGAGTAGCAGTACTGAATACAAGAGACAATCCACCTGGCAATAGACCTATTGGTAGCAGGCTTGCCCTTTCCTACCTCACCATAAGTGAGAAACAATTGAGAACAATCCTTCCTATGGGCTTTAGTATCCTCAATATAGTAACTGAGAGCCCTTTTCACATCCAGACTGTGTAGCCTCCTCTCTCCAGAGGAAGAATGATCAGTCAAAAAGACAGGCAGAGACATAGACTGGTTCAGATGAAAGTCTGACACCACCTTGGGAAGGAACTTTCTGTTGGTATGAAGGACCACCTTATCCCTATGAAAGGAAATGAAATCAGGTTCCACTGGTAAGGCCTGTAGTTCACTGATCCTCCTAGCTGAGGTAATGGCTACCAGAAATAGTTTTCCAAGTCAAGTATTTCAGCTCAGCTGAAGATAAAGTTTCAAAAGGGGGCTGCATAAGCTGTGCAATACAGATGTTCAGATCCCAAGAAGGAGTAGGCTCCCGAAAGGGAGGATTGACATGGACCAAGCCTTTGAAGAATTTCTTGAAAACTGGATGAGAAGTTAGGGAAGAGGCCTTACCAGCTGAAAGAAAAGCAGACACAACTGCCAAGTGTACTTTAAGAGTAGTAGGCCGGAGGCCTAAACTGTTAAGATGCACCAAATAGTCCAAAACAATGGCAATGTCAGCCAGCTCTGGCTTAATATGCCTACTGGAACACCAAAAACCACACCTTTTCCATTTGGAGTTGTAAGTCTTCCTAGTAGCAGACTTCCTGCTAACTTTTAAAATATCCAAGACTGATTGGGACGGATGCAAACTTGCATATTCTAGCTCTTCAACAGCCAGGCTTTGAGCCTGAGAGTCTGAAGGTTGGGGTACAGAATCCTCCGCTGAGAGGAGGTGAGATTGTACTGCCTGGGAAGACACAAGGACAGTGTTACTGACAGTGACAACAGTAGAGGATACCAAGGCTGTCTGGCCCAGTCCGGAGCCACCAGAATCACCTTGCAAGGCTGGGACCTGATTTTTATCAGGACCCTGAATATCAGAGGAAAAGGAGGAAATACATACAGAAACCTGCTTGTCCAATTTAGTAGGAGAGCATCCTGGGGAACAGAACCCAGAAGGGGTGGTCTGCAGCAATACAGAGGGAACCGATGATTGTCTGGGGCTGCAAAGAGATCTATATCTGGGGTGCCCCATCTTCTGAAAATGACTTGAAGAATGACAGAGCTCTGGGTCCATTCGTGGTGACCCTAAGAAATCCTGCTGAAAGCATCTGCTAGAATGTTGTCCTTCCCTGGGAGGTGCACAGCCATCAGGGAAACCTGAAGGGAATAAGCTAGAAACCAAATTTTCATGGCCTCTGTGCACAAGGCCGAGGACAGAGTGCCTACTTGTTTGCTGATGTACCACATGGTTGTGGTATTGTCTGTTCTGATCTGTACCATTTTCCCTTGGACAAGATTAAGGAAACAAGCAACCCGAGAGCTAACATCTAGGTCTATTAGGGCTTAAATTCAACTCTCTGCGAGCAGGACACTGTTTGCATGAGCTGCCTGATGGTGCTTAGAGCTAATACTGCACTTGTTTTATATTGAGCCCTGTTGGAAACAGCCAATTTATTTTTTTAAACGGAGGAGAATTCAGCGATCTGAACTACTGCCTCAAAATATTTAAATATACACGGGTGTTTGTAGCCACTATCACTATTTACCTGCGCTCCGCATGAGGGGCTTTCACTTGAAATTTACATTTTAATGAAACACAGCTGTAGCTGTAATTATTGGGAAACGAGCGACCCGAGAGCCAACATCCAGGTCTATTAGGGCTTAAATTCAACTCTCTGCGAGCAGGGCAAGCAGAGTAGGGCGCGCTTGTTGACGCGCACGGAGACACGCGCCGAGACACATGCATCACGTGTCTGGCGTGTCCGGTGGAGACGGAGGATAGGAGGCCCCCCCAATGGAGGGATGGAAGGAAGATCCTGGGGATCACTGGGAAGGCAAGATGGGAGGGTGAGCTGGATGTCATTATCCACCTAGGTACTAATGACCTGGCAAATGGGGAGCCAAAGGAAGTTCAGGAAGAGTTTAGGAAATTGGGAGGGGTCTCAAGCAAGTAGCTACTTCTGTCACTTTCAGAAGTACTTCCTGAGAAGCAAGGAGAGCACAGGAGTGCATGCACCAGGAACTTTAACTCATGGTTGAAGAACTGGTGCTGTGAGGAAGGGTTTGGATTCATTGGTGACTGGGGACCCACCTGAGGGATGGAGGTTTGTTCAAGCCTGACGGCCTGCATCCATCCTGAGAGGAATCCAAGCACTCAATGATAAGTTTAATGCTACATTGACAAGCATTTAAACAAGCAGGGGGTGGGAGGCCAGCAAGGAGGGTACCCTTGCTCACCCCCCACAGCTAGCAATGGAACCAGTGAACCAGAGGAGGGCTATCTCTGCAAAGCAGTGTGCAAAAGATGGAGATTAGTGCCCAAGAGGTGGATAGGCAGAAAAGGGCAAAATTCAGCAAAAGGGCAGACAGCAAGGAGAACCAGGATAAAGGACAACCAAGGAAGGGCTGGAGTAGAACAGCGAAACAGTCTAGGAGGTCAAATCATGGAAAGCCATGTGTGCAAATGCCAGAGCCTTAGCAACAAGATGGAAGATCTGGAGGCTGTCATGGTGCAGACAGACCTGGACATTGTGGCCATCACTGAAACCTGGTGTAATGATAACCACGACTGGGAGATGGCCATACCTGGCTACAACATATTCAGAAGAGACAGAGCAGGCAGGAAGGGGAGGAGGAGGGCACTGTATGTGAAAAATGACATAAGGGCCACAGAGATCCAGGAGGAACAAAATGGGGAGAGATACTGTGGGTTAAGCTGGAAAGGAAAATGGGGACAGCCATCCGCACAGGTGTGGTCTATAGACCACCAGCCCGGAGGAAGAAACAGATAGGGAGTTGATGCTAGCCATCCAAAGGATGTCAGACAAGGGTGAGGTAGTACTGGTTAGAGACTTCAATATTCCAGACGTGGACTGGAGCATCCCAGCAGCATGCATCACTAGGAGCAGATTTATCCTGGACTCCTTCAGGGTGCCTCTCTCAACAACTGGTCATGGAACCAACTCGGCAGAAGGCAATACTGGACCTTGTGCTCACAAACAGGACAGTGTGATGGGGGTAACAGTGGGGAGCACCTGGGGAACAGTAACCACCAGTCACTGTGGTTTGAAATCACAGAAAGCGCAGAACCAAACCACACAAAAACACATATCCTGGATTTTAGGGGGGCAGACTTTGGGAAAATGGGGAGATACTTGAAAGAGGCATTAAGGGGAATGGGACAGGAATCAGGGGTTGAGGAACAGTGGGCAGTATTTAAAATGGGGATTACAAGAACAACAGAATTATGCATTAAGCAGGTTAGCAAGAGGAAAAGGAAGAGGAGACCATTATGGTTCTCCAAAGAGGCAGCAAAGAAAGTGAAAGCCAAAAAGATTGCATTCAGGCAATACAAAAAGACACAGGCAGAAGGGGATAGGGAGAAGTACCAGGAGAAGCAAAGGGAGGCAGGGAGGTCAGTAAGGGAAGCCAAAGCTCAGACAGAAGAACACATTGCAAAATCAGTGGGTAGAGGGGACAAAACCTTTTACAGGTACATAAGTGAAAAAAGAAAGACAAAGGGAGGGATAGTGAGACTGAAGGGGGAGGATGGGGGCACAGGAGGATGACAACAGTAAAGCTGACATATTGAACAGGTATTTCTGCTCAGTTTTTACTGAAGAAGAGGAGGGTAACGGGTCTGAAGGAAGTACAAGGGGTGAGAATGGTGCAGAAATGGACACAAGTCCCTTTACACGAGAAAGGGTTCTGAAGGAACTGGAAGTAATAAGAGTTGATAAAGCAATGGGGCCAGATGGGGTGCACCCCAGGGTCCTCAAAGAACTAAGAGAGGTGGTGGCTGAACCTCTGGCTATCCTGTTAGCCGATCACTGGAAACAGGGGAGGTACCCAAAGACTGAAGGACAGATGTTGTCCCTTATACAAAAGTGGGAACAAGAGGAAGCAGGGAACTACAGACCAGTCAGCCTCACCTCGGTAGTGGGGAAGATCATGGAAGCACTACTGAAGGAGAGATTGGTGGAACATCTGGTTGTCAATGGACTACAGGACCCAAGGCAGCATGGTTTCACCAGGGAGGTCATGTCAGACCAACCTCGTTGAATTTTTGACTGGGTGACTAGGAGGTGGATCAGGGAGGGCAGTGGACATGGCCTATCTGGACTTTAGCAAGGCCTTTGACACTGTGCCACATAGAAGACTATTACAAAACGGGGAATATGGGTGTGGGCAGGACAGTAGTGTGGTGGGTAGGTAACTGGCTGGGTGGCAGGACACAGAGGGTGGTGGTAAATGGCTGTCACTCCACAGAGGGAACAGTGACCAGTGGGGTACCACAGGGATCAGTGCTGGGACGGTCCTATTCCAACATCTTCATCAGTGACATTGACAGGACCTAGAAGGCAGAATTTCACTGTTCGCTGATGACACAAAGCTCTGTAACAGAGTAGACACACCAGAGGGTGTAGACAGAATGAGAAGGACCTGCAGAAACCTGAAGAATGGTCAGGGGTTGGCAGTTGAAATTCAGTGCAAGGAAGTGCAAGATAATGCATATAGGGCACAAAAACCCTGGCACAATATATCAGTTGGGGGGTGAGGACATGCACCAAGCAGGAAAGGGATCTTGGGGTTATCATCTCTGATGACCTCAAGGTAGGGAAACAGTGTGACAAGGCAGCAGGTAAAGCAAATAGGATGCTGGGATGTATAGGCAGGGGCATCACCAGCAGGAAAAGGGAGGTCATAATTCCGCTATACAAGACACTCAGTGAGGCCCCACCTGGAGTACAGTGTACAGTTCTGGAGACCATACCACGTAAGAGACATAGACAGGGTAGAGAAGGTTCAGAGGGAGGGCAACAAAGATGGTGCATGGATTGCATCACAAGTCCTATGAAGACGGGTTGAAGGAACTGAACATGTACTCCCTGGAGGAGAGGAGGAGAGAGGGATATGATAGAGACACAAGTATCTTACAGGGAGGAACAGGGTGCAGGAATACACTATTTTTAAGGCCAAAAAGATGTTCCAGGACTAGAGGCATGGGATGAAGTTGGAGGGAGGATGATTCAGAGGAAGCATGAGGAAGAATTTCTTCACAGAACGGTGGTGGACAAGTGGAACACCCTGCCAGAGGAAGTGGTGGGGGCTGAAACAATCACGGATTTAACAATGCATGGGATAGACATAAAGGAATTCTGGAGGTCAGGGGTAAGGGGCAACAGACTTCTAGGAAAACATAAACTGAACTTACAAGCTCAAATGGGCAGACTGGTTGGGCTATAGGCCCTTATCTGCTGACACTGTTTACGTATCTATGCATCTATGTAATAAATATCAGTAAGTGCACCGTTCAATAGTTTTGTAATAAACTTGTATGCAGAAAAGGATGACCATAGAGAAACAATCAGATAGTAGTGTTATTTTACAATAAATGTTGGGAATAGGAGATATATCCAAATGTAATAAATGTGAAATGTATTTTTCTGTATGTAATAAATCTGAAAGTCTGCTTGAATGTGATAAATGCATTTAATACGAGTTAATGGAGTACGAGTGGAAAAATGCCCTAAGGGAAATACAGAATCTAAAGGACATTTTAAATTTAGAACAGGACTGTAATATACCTCATAGTATTATGCAAGAATGCTCAATAGAACCCCAACTACAGCAGTCAAAAAAGAGTCAGGATGAGTCAAATGCACAAATATTTGAAAATCATACACAGGAACAGGGACTAAACAGCAGCAAAAGACAAAAACAAACTGAATCAAATTCAATAAATGGTTGGTGCAAAATAAATAAAGGGAAGGGTATAAAAAAGAATAGAAGGGCTTTATCTATGCAGGAAATAATGTTTCAAAATCATTTTAGTGATCTACCAGTTGAAAAGGGGATTATACTGAACCATTGTTCTGTAGAATCTATTACTGATGATGCCCATGTTCAAAACCTACAGACATCAACCCGGGAAAATAGAGAAATAAAGTCATTAAACAGCGATTTGCTGGTTATAGGGGACTCTCTGATAAGAGGAATGGACACCATGTTATGTAGAGGACGAAATGATCTCACTACAGTGAGTATGTTGCCAGGAGTTAAGATACAAGACATACTTATACTTCTGGATGGACTTATGGAAAATACTACTAATCCTTTGGTTTTATTGCATGTAGGAATAAATGATATTCCAAATAGCAATTTACAGGATATTTACTTGGATTTTCAGAAAACTTTACGGAAAATAAAACAAAAAGGGGGTTCTGTAATAATATCCAGCATAATACCAGTTTTTAGTTTTCATTCAGCTAAAACTTCTAAAATAAATACTTTAAATAGATGGTTGAGAGAATTGTGTAGGGAAGAAGGGGCTGAATTTTTGGATAATTCATCAGCATTTAATAATCAAAGTCTGTTTAAGTATGATGGACTACATCTTGAGAGGGTGGGGACTCGTTATCTAGCTAAGAGATTTAAAGAAGTTACAAGGATAAATTTAAACTAAATGAAAGGGGGGATGGGGGCTTTGTTAGTACAAGTTCATGTGGAAGTAATAATACTAATAAATCTATTGAATCCGACTTTTGGAATTGCTTGTTAGTAAATGCTAGGAGCTTAAAAAATAAAATGGGGGAATTTAGAGATATTCTGGCTACTAACAATATACATATAGCTGCTGTGACGGAAACATGGTGGGACGAAAACGATGATTGGGGTCAGGATATCGGTGGTTATACACTATATAGGAAGTCCAGAGCATATAGGAAAGGGGGAGGGGTGGCTTTGTATATAATAGACAGTATAAAGTCAGAATTAATGGTACCCTCCTTGGATATGGAGGATCAAGTATGGATCAAACTATTACCAATACACACTCCAAAAATCATTTTAGGATTAATTTACAGAGCTCCATCATCCACTTCACAACATAATAAGAGTTTGATAGATCACATGTTGACCCTAGATCCAACAGACAGGGTATTAATTCTAGGTGATCTAAACCTACCAGGAATAGACTGGGGAACATCTTATGCGGTAATACCTTTTGAGAGAGAATTTCAAATTGTTTGTGATCAAATAGGCTTAGTTCAGTGTGTAACAGAGCCAACTAGGGGTGAACATATACTAGATATAGTTTTGACAAATATGGGAGACATCTTGAGTGAGTGCAAGACCACTGTTGCCTTAGGAACAAGCTTACCACTTTATAGTAGAATTTAAATTGGCTGAACCAGTATCAATTCAAAGGGTAAAACCATTATTTATGACTCATGAAAGCAATTTTGATAAAATGAATGCAAATCTATCAAAATGGGAATGGAGAAAGCGAGTTTGGTGACAGACCTCTGCAAGAAGTATGGGATATATTTTCCACAAAAATAAAACAGCAAGAATTAGAACATATTCCCACAAAACAAAAGTATACTGGGAGAAATAAAGTACAGTGGTGGAGTCACAAAATTAGATCACTAATTAACAAAAAGCATAAACTTTATAAAAAATGGAAAACAAATAGATCATATAAAACCAGAAATCAATACAACCAAATAACAGATCAAATTAAAAAACAAATCAGGAAGGCTAAAATTGACTATGAATTAAGTTTGGCTAACAGGGTAGAGGGAAATCCAAAGGCTTTCTATGCTTATATCAGTAATATAAAAGGGAATTCCAACACTATAGGCCCACTAAGAAAAACAAATGGAGATAGTACATCTGATGACAAAGAAATGGCAGATATTGCAAATAAATATTTTTCAACTGTCTTTTCTAATGATAAAATTTGACATCCTATTAAAAGATTTGACCCTGACCCAAACGAAAGTATATTAACAACTTATACAGAAATCAAAGAACGGCTAGTCCAATTAGATCCTACTAAATCCTCAGGTCCTGATGGACTCCATCCAAGAGTACTTAAGGAGCTAGCTGAGACAATAGCTCCCCCATTAACATACATATTCCAACAATCCCTGAACACAGGTGAGGTACTTCAATGCTGGAGATCAGCAATTGTTGTCCCAATATATAAGAAGGGAAATGAGATGGATCCTGCAAATTATAGACCCATTAGCCTTACTGCCATACCATCAAAGATTTTAGAAGGGGTGTTAAAGGATAGAATACAAGAATATTTAGAGACAAACCGTCTTAAAGATGAATTTCAGCATGGCTTTGTAGGAGGTAGGTCATGCCAGACGAATATGTTGGCCTTCTATAACCTCGTTATGGATAGATTGGATAAGGGTATCCCTGTCGATGTGCTGTTTCTTGATTTTTCAAAGGCGTTTGACAGGCTTCCTCATTACGAATTAATACAACAAATGAGAACTCTGAGTATAAATTCATATATAACTAATTGGGTTCAAAACTGGTTATATGATTGTAATCAGTGTGTGATTATTAGAGGGGAACAGTCCGATAATTTGGGAGTGACTAGTGAGGTGCCTCAGGGATCGGTTTTGGGCCCCTGTCTCTTCAATCTTTATGTATCATCACTTCAATTAAAACAAAAATCTGTATGGATGCAAAAGTTTGCCGATGATTGTAGGATTGGAGCAGAAGTGAATATTAGATTAAACACTTCAAATTTACAAGATGCAATAGATAACATTGATATGTGGACTAAAAAATATAAATTGACATTGAATTTAGATAAATGTTTCATAATGCATTTGGGCAATAGAAATCCTAATTTATCCTACAAATTAGGAAATATACCAATAAAAATAACAAATGAGACTGCAAAACAAATAAAGACTCTGAGGATGGAGATCATTATATCGGGGATCCTCCCAGTACCAAGAGCGGCAAGGGAAAAAAATAAAACCATTGAAAAAATAAATTCAAGATTGAAAAACTGGTGTCAACAGGAAAAGATAGGTTTCATTGATGCTTGGAATTATTTCAATGGATGAAGGAGCCTTTATAGTACAGATGGCCTTCATTTGAACAACGCAGGGGCAAATTTATTAGGCACCTTAATAAAATATAAAATGGAAGAAAACATTTTAAACTGAAAAATAAGGGGGGATAGGATGAAAATAGTCTGTAACAAATCACTAAATAAAAAAATAAAAGTATCAGGAAATAAAAGACAACAGCACTAGATTTCTCCTTAGTAATTTGCGAAGGCTGCACAATAAGTTTGAAGAGTTCCAATCTGTACTATTTAATAAACATATTGACATCGCCTTACTAACTGAAACTTTGCTAGATAAAAAAGACAGCTGGGGAAAAAATATCCACGGTTATAATATAATTCATCTTGATAGGGGACATAAGAAAGAAGGAAGTATTGCAATTTATTTGTCATCAAATATAAAATATGTGGATATTACAAAAGAAATAAAAAATACTAATAATACAGAAACTTTATGGGTACAGATCCTAAATAAGAACAGAAAGGAATATATATTAGGATTATGTTATAGACCACCGGATATTAGTACAGAAACTAATTTAAGTATTCTAGAAGAAATAATGGCCGAACTGTTTAATAAAAAATTTTTGTAAAAATTTCACTGGTTCTTCAGTCTCAAATAATGATTATGCTTTACTAGATACTGCCAATGTTTCACCAGTGAAATTTTAGCTGGACTCTATCAGAGATGAATTATTAAAACTTAAAGGAAAATTTAGTCCTGGTCCAGACAATATAGCCAGACATTTATTATTTTTATTAGCTGATGTAATTACACTTCCTTTAAAATTGATGTTTGAATATTTTTTGGCCACCAATTTTGTTCCCCTGGACTGGAAAGAAGCTTATGTAATCCCTATTTACAAAAAGGGCCAAAAAAACAACTGGGAAAACTATCGGCCTATAAGTTTAACTTCTTCTACTTGTAAATTATTAGAAAGTTTAATTAAAGATTTAATATCCCCAGTCCTGGACTGTCATGATGTAGAACACGGCTTCAAAAAAGGCAGAAGTTGTCTGACAAATTTAATATGTTTTTACGAACAAATCAGTTCTTTACTAGATAAAAAGCATTACCATGCGATATTATTTACATTGATTTTAGTAAGGCTTTTGACATCATGCCTCATTGGGCCTTAACTTAAACTTCATAAACTAAATATAAACTGGTTTCTACTTAATTGGATAATCAATTGGCTTTACAATCGCTCTCAGAAAGTAATTATTCATGGAAGTACTTCAGCCAGGGGTATAGTGACTAGCGGGGTGCCACAGGGTTCAGTATTGGGCCCATGCCTGTTTCAGGCATTTATTGCTGACCTTACTCGGGTTGCTCATCTTCACTATAAAATATGCTGATGATGTTAAAATAGGTAGGCCATGTGCTTCTGACTATCAGGTTGATGCCATTCAACAGGATCTAGACCACATTACAACATGGGTCAAGAAGTGGGGTATGACTTTAAATATCTCCAAATGCAAAGTTATGCATTTGGGCCTTAGAAATTCACAATGTCCCTATTACTTGGATGGCATATTACTTGAGACTACATCTGATGAAAGAGATTTGGGAATTAATATCTCAGATAACTTCTCTTATAAAAATCATGTACATAATATCATTAACAAATCCGGTAAAGTGGTATGGTCTATATTACGTAATATAAGATCTAGAAAACAGGATGTACTGTTACCTCTATATACAGCACATGTAAGACCACATTTGGAATATGCTTCACAGCTTTGGAATCCATATAAAAAAACAGAATGCCTGTTATTGGAAAGAGTTCAGAGAAAATTCACTAAATGTATCTGGGCTTTTTGATGTTCCTTATGAGAACAGACTTTCTATTTTAAATCTTATGCCCTTATCTACACGTCGTCTTCGTGGCGACCTTATGCTATTGTATGATATTATTCAAGACCCTTATTTATTGTCTGAATTGGGTCTGGAATTTAAAAACTGTGGTCACAATATCAGAGGACATCCTTACAATTAGTTAGAAAACCCTTTGTTAGGTCAAGTCGTAAATATTTTTTTACCATTAGAGTTGTTGGTCCATGGAATAGGCTACCACTAAATGTTATTATTAGTGAAACTAAAAGTATTTTTAAATACAGATTGGATGGTCTTATTTGTAAAGGGTATAACCTTTTCTATTATGTTTTGGATTAGTATAAGAGCTTCATGGGCTTCTGCCTTCTTCCTCTTGCAATCTACCTTAGTATGAACATCGTGCACTAGAAAAAGGAAAAGTGATCTTAGCAGGGGATTTTAACTTTCCAGATATAAACTGGGCTACAGGACGTGCATTACATAAACAAAGTGAAGACTTTTGCATTGAAAATAGTTTAGTACAATATGTAAATACCCCAACACGATTAGAAAATATATTAGATTTAGTACAGAAGATAGCACATTGCTTAAATGTAATACAGAGTCACAGATTGGTAACAGCGATCATAATACCGTGTATTTTGAAATACAAAAACAAACACAAAGGATTAATGGATGTACTGAGTTTTATTTATACAAAACAGCAAATACTGATGGTATAATAAAAGATCTTCAGGATATAAATTGGGAATTAAAATCAGAAAATAAAACTATCGACAAATTCTGGGAAGACATAAAATTTACAATCCATAGTATAATGCAGCATCACGTAAGAACTGTAAAGAAATATAACAAAAAGGGTAGAAAACCAAAGTGGTTACTGAAAAGGATTATTGAAATTGATTACACAAAAGAAATAAGTTATATGCTAAATATAGGAAACATAAAACAGAATCAAATCGGTTAGCTTTTAAAAGGTTACAAAAAAACTGTAAAAATAGAATAAATAAAGCAAAGAAGGAGTATGAAATATTTTAGCAACAGCAAATAAAACAAAAAGCAGTTTTATGATTATATTAATTTTTTGAAAAAAGGAAATATGGAGTCATTAACAATAGTAGAAAATAACAAATGCATTACAAACCCTAAAGAAATTGCCAATAAATGTAATACTTATTTCTGCTCAGTTTACTCAAATAACATCGGAAATGAAACAACTAACCTATATAACAACAACAACATAGGAACCCTTAAATTCACTCAAGAAGAAATACTCCAGCAAATCGAACATTTAAGAGAAAACACCGTACCAGGCCTAGATAATATTACATCAAAAATGCTGAAAATAATGAAAGTTTCTATTTGGAAACCTTTGAAAATACTGTTTGAAAGTCTATAAATCAGGGTATTATTCCATTAGATTGGAAAATTTCCAAAATAACTCATATTTTTAAGAAAGGTATTAAGACTGAAGTGTCTAATTATAGGCCAATAAGTCTAATTTCTATACCTGGTAAAATCTTAGAGACCCTCATAAAAAATAGAATTATAGAACATCTTAATAAAAACCCAATATTTGACGTAAACCAACATGGTTTCAGGAAGGGCAGATCATGTACCACCAATCTGATATGTTTTTATGACAAAATCAGTAAAGCATTTGACAATGAAACACCAGTGGATGTGGTAATGTTTGATTTCAGTAGAGCTTTTACTCTAGTTCCACACTGGGCAATCAATGAAAATTTTTTTAAATATAAAATAGACTCTTATATTATAAGATGGGTGGAAAACTGGATACAAAACAGAAAACAAATAGTATCATTACATGGGCATCTTTCAGTTGAAGGGTTGGTAACTAGCGGTGTGCCACAGGGGTCAGTTATTGGACCTATCTTATTCCACATTTTTATAGCAGATTAAGATGACAACATAAGCAATGAAATAATAAAATATGCTGATGACACCAAATTGTGTGCTCCTTGTAATTCAGTTAGTGCTAGAGAGTCATTACAGAAAGATATAAATACTATTGCAAACTGGACAATAACCTGGGGAATAAAACTAAATACAGGAAAATGTTGCATTATTCATATGGGTAAACAGAATGAACAACAGGTTTATCAATTAAATGGAGTATTTATACCGCAAAGGATATCAGAATGCGATTTGGGTATTACCCTAGATAATCAATTACTGTTTAAAGAACATCTTAAAACAGTTATTTCTAAGGCAAAAAGGGTTATCATGTCTATTGAAAGAAATATTACAAGTAGAGCACCGGATGTTTTGCTCCCCCTGTACCTATCTTATGTTAGACCATTATTGGATTTTTGTAGTCAGGTATGGTCCTCCTATAAACAAATTGATATAAACAGACTTGAAAAGGTCCAATGACGCTACACGAAATTAATATCAACTGTAAAATATGATAGTTATTCAGAAAGACTGTATAAGCTAGGTCTGCATAGTTTGGAAAGAAGGAGGCAAAGAGGGGATTTATTACTTTATTATGACATCATGAACGACCCCTTGTTAATGACAGAAATGAGTATTGAGTATAAAAATTATTTTCTCAGTGTAAGAGGTCATCCTCTTCAAGTAAAAACAGATAGATTTAAAACAACTAAAAGAAAAAAATTCTTTACCTTTCGAACTGCAAACTTGTGGAATAGACTATCATTGGAAATAATAAGTCCAAATAAAGAGTAATTTAAAAAAAGGTTAGATAAGTACATCTCTGAAGTGGGAAATATGAAGTATTTTATTCTTTCATAATGGAGCTATTTGTGGGCTTTGGCCTTTTTTTGCTCCTAGCAACTAAGTCAAGCTAAGTCAAGTCAAGATTTATGTGCAGAAGGGACTCCTGGTGTGGCCAAGTTCCCTGAGCTGTGAGATGATCTAGGTGGGCCCCCAACCCCAAGAGAGAGGCGTCTGTGGTGAGAATCACACAGGGGACCGGACTGATAAAGGGGACCCCTTGTCGAAGACTGTCCTCGTCCAACCACCACTGAAGGTGGACCAAGGTTTTGGAGGCTGGAACCAGTTTGGAGAGAGGGTCCTTTTTCTGAGACCATAAAAATCTGAGATGAAACTGAATATCTCTCATTTGAAATTCTGTTCCCTGAACTACTGCTGTGGAAGCTGCCATGTGTCCCAGCAGCTGTAGAAAGTGTCTGGCTGGATGAGACACTAGAGGACGAAAAGATGAGGCCAGAGTGACCACAGACTGAACCCTTGAAAGAGGAAGAAATGCTCTTTCTTGAACTGTTATTTCCACCCCCATGAAGGTGAGAAGCTGGGCTGGCTCTAGAACAGACTTCTCTAAATTTAGAATGAAGCCCAAGGGTTCTAGATGTCTTTGGGTGACCTCTAAAGCCAGTCATCCAGATATGGGAACAGAAGGATGCCCTGCCTCCTGAGGAATGCCACCACCACTGCAAGACACTTGGTGAACACCCTTGGGGCAGGCGTTAGGCCGAAGGGCATGGCCCTGAATTGGTAATGGCCTGAGGGCAACTCGAACCTGAGGTACTTTCTGTGGGAATGTCTGATACGTATGTGGAAGTAGGCATCCTTGAGATCCAGTGAGGCTAGCCAGTCTCCTGGTCTCAGAGAGGGAAGAATTACTCCCAGAGTCACCATTTTGAACTCTGGTTTTGTCAAATGTTTGCTCAGGTACCTTAAATCCAAAATGGGTCACCACTCCCCTGTCTTTTTGGGGGTAAGGAAGTATCTTGAATACAGTCCTTTTCCCCTGTGACAACGAGGTACCTTCTCTACTGCATGCAGAAGCTGAAGAGAGGAGACTTCTGCCTCTAGGGCCTTTATCTCCAAGGGAGAGGGAGGACTGAAAGACTTCGCTCTCATTTTTGGGAATTTTTTGAAACTGAGAACAAGTCCCTGGCTCACTACTTCCAGGACCCATTTGTCTGAAGTAAAAGACTCCCAGGCCTGGGAGAAGTGAGCCAGCCTGCCCCCTACTGGGATTGGTGAGTCGACCCTGACCGACACCTCAGGGTGTCTGCTTGGCAGGGGGCTTGGACTGAGTAGCTGATGGGGTCCTGGTTACCTGGTTACGTCTACCTCTTCCCCTAAAGAACCCCCTCTGCTGGAAAGAGGAGGAGGAGACCTGAGCTTGGTAAAAAGGCCTGCACCTGCCCCTAAACTGCTGCCTATGAGGAGTGGTCTACTTCTCTTTGGCTGCAGCACTCCTACAGGTGGTCCTGTACTCGTCCATTTTCTTCATGTAGTTCTCTGTTTGTTCCTCAAAGAGAGAATTACCAGTTACAGGAAAGTCCATGGCCTTAGCCTAGGTATCCTGAGAGAGGTTGGTACACCTAAGCCAAGCAAATGTCCTCATAGAGACAGATGTAGCCATGACCCTGGAATGAACATCATTGGAATCAACAGCAGCGTGGAATTGCACCTTAGATGCCTCTATACCGTTTGCAGTCACCTGCTCCAGCTCCTTAGCTAGCTGGGAAGGGGCATCCTTAGCCAGATCCAGAACTGTATCCCACATAGATTTCTGCTATCTGGCAGTGTATGCCATGAAATTAGATTGCCTGAGTCCCAAAGAGGAAGCCAAGTGCTGCTTCTTTGCCATGGCATCCGCTTTCCTGGAATCCTTATGTGGGGGGTGAGATGCCAGAGGAACATTAGCCTTGTCACAAGCTGCAGCTTGTACTACCCCAACATGACTGCTACGAGTTGAAAGGAATTCCATCCCAGGACCTGACAAAGCATACCTCCTGTCCATTCTTTTTTCCACAGGAGAAATGGATGTAGGAAATTGTAAAATATTTTTGTGTCTACTTCCCCAAGGATTTGTGTAAAGGGACAGACACTCTCTTTGACTCTGGGACATTCATCATTTCCAGATAGTCAGGTTTTTCCTGATCCTGTTCAGCCTTTTCCATAGGAAGCTGAAGACTCTCAGCCAGTTTCTTGTAAAACAAGAAATGGGAAGGAGACACAGAAAGCCTGAGAGGAGAAGCCTGACAAGGCCTGTCTGGGGAGATGTCAGGCTTTACTGGCTGATCTAGGCCCTCACATTGTTGTTCTTCACAATCTTCATCCTCCTCCCAACTGCTCTCATAGCATGCCTCAGGATCTATTTCTGAAGCAGATACTTCCGACCGAACCGATCGGCTGTGAACCGAGACCGGTTCAGCTGGAACCGGGCAAAGCGATTGAACAATTGAAATCGCTTTCGCCATTCCATCAGCAGTCGGACCATGGGTAGCCGGATCCGAACCGGCTGATTTCCTTTTTCCTTTACTCGGAACTGATTCTGCAGAATTGGCTCTCTGTTTGCCCGAAGAGGTATCATCCAGGTCAGTAGGCACCTCCTCAGGTTCGGCCGCAACCGAACCGGGCTCGCCATCCGGGTCAGCGGACTTCTCGGCCTCCCTCTCCCTTAGCCTACTCAAACGTTTATCCAGAGTGGCTTTGGGAAAGTTCTTGCATATTTGGCAGTCTTCCCTGAGGTGGTCAAACCCCAGAAAATACACAAAGACAAGGTGAAGGTCGGTCTCAGTAAAGGCCTCCTTACACTCGGTACAGTGCTGAAACCCAGTGGGTCCGGTTTTCTTCTTGGGTTTCTCAGACATGTCTTCAACAAAAATCACCTTACACAGCGGTTAAGCCAGGCGATACAAATCCAACGGTTCCAACCGTGTCACGGGTCGGTTAAAAAAATCCTAAAATATTGAATTTTTTTAGAAACCGATGAATACCAGAAAAACCACAAAATACAATACAGTAAACAAATAAAAGAAGAAGGGCTTTGGTCCTGAACCGGACCGACTGGCAAAAAAATGAAAACAAACAATTCCTTACAAAACACAGAAAAATAACCACTACCTACACTACCACTTAGTGGTACCGAAACAGAGGCAAGAATACCGAAATTTACTGGAACCACGGTTTGAAAAAACTGACCGCTCTGAACTAGACCGAACTGAAGCGCAGGAGAAATCTCCGGAGCAACTTCACAGTAAGGCGGAGTAAAGAATCTAACGGTTACACTTCAGAGTACCACTGACAGAGGTTTGAAAACCGAGCTCAAGCTCAATGTTCTATGCCTCTGCACAGAGTTAACCCTTTACTCTCTGGAGCAGTTCAAGTGCTGGCGCTAACTGCATATAGTCAGAATACGGCAAGACTTCATGTTGTTTGAATGCACTGTATAGATGTGGTGACCACAGTAAAATGTAATCACAGTTATCACTGGATACATGGACAGCTAAGCCCTAGTTCTAAGAAATGGTCAGGTGCATGTGCCGGTGGTGGTGAAGTATGATTTAAGGAGGGAGTTAAGGTGTTGAGAGGAGGCAGAGTGCTGAATAGCCTCTGACAGGGAATTCCACAGTTTGGGCATCCAAGATGAGAAAGCCGCCTGATCAGAGGCAGTGGACATAAGTGGAGCAGACAGTAAGCGAGAGTTGAAGTTTCTGAGTGCATACACTGGAGGCACTTGGGCTGACAAGACTGCGCTGAGTTCGGTGGGATGGTCTGGGACCAGAATTTGGCTGTGAGACTTGCACAGTGGGACTGTTGCCGATTTTGGAGGGTGAGGAGGTCCATAGACCGGTAGAGGGCACAGTGATAGGTGGAGGGAGGACAGTCAAGGGCGTAGTGACAGAAGGAGTGGAAAAGAGAGTCCAGTCTGACTAGGATGGACTTAGGAGCGACACTATAGACTACATCACTATAGTCAAAGACAGGGAGAATCATTTTCTGTTCAACTGAACTGCAAGCCGGCAGCGGGATGCAACCCCAGTTGCAGTACAGGGCACCCAGCTTGGGTGCAGCTTTCTATGGATAGCTTCAACATGTATAGAGAAGTCAAGATGCTGGTCTAGCCAGACCCCGAGATATCTAAAGGAGGAGCAGGCCTCCAGAGAAGTCCCATCCAGGGTGTGGAAGGAGGGTCTGGAGGGAAGCAGAGATAGTCTCCGCTTTGTGCCAAAGGTTAGGGAGACTGTTTTCTTGGCATTGAGAAACAGCTGATTAGAGTGAAACCAGAGTTGGACATCATCAAAGTCCTGCTGTAGTCTGGTCGCCACATCAGAGGCTGTGGGACCGGATGTATACAGCACAGTATCATCCGCATGCATGTGGATGGAGGAGTTTGGGCAGGCTGAGGGCAGATCCTTTAGGAAAATGGAGAACAGAAGTGGTCTAAGGACAGAGCCTTATGGAACACCAGTGGTCACCAGGAGAGTGGCGGAGGTACTGTTGCCAATTCTGACAGATTGGGACCTGCCGGACAGGTAGGAGTGAAACCATCTGGTGGCCTCATGAGAGAATCCTGCGAGGGAGAGCTTAGATGGGAGGAGGCAGTGAGAAACAGTGTCAAACACTTTTGTCAGATCGACAAAAATAGCCAAGGTTAAATTACCTTTATCCATACCTGTAAGGATGACATCAGTGAGCCTTACGAGAGAGGTGATGGTGGAGTGCAATTTCCTAAAACCAGACTGGTAGGGAGAGAAGAAGGAAGAGAAGTCAAGAAAGGAAGAGAGTTGTGAGAGGACGAGGTGCTCCTGGATCTTAGCTAATATAGGGAGGAGGGAGATGGGGCAGTAGTTACTAGGCGAGATGGGGTCACCGCCCTTAGGGAGGGGAATAACTGTGGCATGCTTCCACTCAGACGGGATGGAAGCGAGGGAAAGGTTGAACAGGGCAGCCAAGGTACTGGTGATGGTGAGGGCTGACAAGTAGAGCATTTTGAAGTCCAGTCCCGAGGGGCATTTCCCTTTAGAGAGGTTAAGGGTGAGGAGTTCAGTGTGCACATCTACTGTGGTGATGGAGAGAAAAGCGAAAGAAGGAGAAAGGGTTGCAGATTGGGCATGGCAGGGGCGGGTTAGCAGTGTTAGGTGGGCCTGTTGGATGAGTAGAAAAAAGTGCCAACGCACAGTTTGTGAAAAATGAGAAACTCGGCCACTGCAAGGGGGTCAGAAATGGAGTGGCCACCAATGACGAGGACTGGGCAGAGGGCAAGAATACCGATTTAACCACCTACCAGGACTTAGATGGGTGGGCTAAATTAATAAGGAAGAGGGCTTTGAAGTGGTTGGCTTTCGTCTGGCGGATGAGCCTCGTACAGGCATTATGGAGCGAATGATACTTTAGGTGATCGGTTGGACATCCGGAGGCCTTGAAAGACTTCCACACCTGGTCCCTAGCTCTGAAGTGGTGCATAAGGTCAGCTGATATCCAGGGCATATGAACTCCCCTCACTCTGCTATGCCTGAGAAGAGCGTAGCAGTCCAAGACCTACAAGAATCTAGATTTGAAGTACTCCAGGGCAGAATCTATAGATGTGGCACAGGAAATGAAGGACCAATCAGTATTTGCCAGGCCATATAAGAGTACAGCAAGGTCCAGGGATTTAAAGGACCTGGTAAGTATTACTCTGGGAGAACTGCCTTAGGTCTGCATATTTTTCTTACCAGGTATATCATGTGGTGGTCGCTAAGGTAGTCTGGCAAGAGGCCGGAGGCAGTTATACGATGGAGGTGGGAGGTAAGGGCCCAATCCAGAAGGGAGTGGTTCAGGGATCTAGTGTTCAGGCGGGTTGGCTCTGTAATCTGTTGGTATAGGTTTAAAATGGCCACCGGATTGCGATACTTGGAGCTGGCACTGGAAAGCCAGTTCAAATTGAAATCACCTAAGATGTAAATTTCACCCCCGAATGCATGAGATTTTAGTTCGGCCAGGTGATCAAGGACAGAGGATGAGGGTGAGTTGGGGAAGCAATAGGAACCGGCTATAAATACAGGAGCTGAGTGTTGGAGAGCAATTTTTATTAATAACGCATCAATGGTCTGAGTGGGCAGAGGTAACAGAACTGGGATGAACTGTAAGTGATGAGGAAATACACATGGCAATGCCTCCACCTCTTTTGGTTCTTGATCGGTCATGGCAAAGGATAGTGTGTCCTGGAATCGATAATTCAGCATCGGGATGATGTGGCTTAAGCCAGGTTTTGGAGATAATCATGACATCCGGGTTTAGAGCTAGGACACTGGGCTGTAGCAAGATTAGCTTATGCGGGAGGCTGCATATATTTAGGTGAGCAATTTTTAAACCCCGGGGTAGCTGAAAAGTGGTGGAAGAGTTTAATCTGTGCAGAGTAGCTGGTCCAGGGTTTGGCTCAACATCCCCTGCTTGTAGGAGTAATAATGTCAGTAGCAGCTTGAGATTATGTATGGCCTGCAGAGGTTTGCGATGTGAGCCTAGGGGCTGACATGCACCCCAGCATCCCACTCACCCTCCCAACTGCCTTGTCGCACTGCTAGGCCATCTTTAGGTCATCCGATATGATCACTACGGTCTCTTTCCTGCTTGGTGGTCAACAGTACCACTCCCCCATTTTGTACTCCACCCCTGAGTTTCTGTGCCCCTAGTGCCCTTGACCACTCCTTGAGTTTTCTCAGGTCACTGCTCATTCTTTTCAACTCCCCACCCCTCGAGTGTCCACCTTACTGCAGATTTTGGTATCATCCACCAACAGGCATTCCTTCCTTTCCAGCTCCTCTGCAATGTCACTTATAAAGACATTAAAGAGGACTGGTCCCGGCACTGATCACTGAGGCACCCCACTGGTCACCCTCCCTTCCTCTGAGTAAACTCTGTCTATCACCACCCTCTGTCACCTATCCCCCAACCAATTTCTTACCCAGTATACCACCATCGGACCCACTCCTAAGCTACCCAGATTGCTTACTAGTCTATGTAGAACAGTATCGAATGCTTACTGAAATCTAGGTGGGCTACGTCAACTGCTCCACACTGATCTAGGGTCACTCTGATCTTTAAAATGATTTTATTTTTATGTATTTATCCACCTCAAAAAAATCTTCTACCCATTTTATGTATGAAGTAATATATACAACTCACTGCCTCCAGTTCCTGTGATTGCCTCAGTTAATAAGCCCAACAAACCTCCACCCTAGTCCTATCTGCTCCCTCTTCCTAGCACTTCTATTTCTCAATCTTCCCTTCCCCCCCCACCCTACGCTACTCTTCCTTCACCCTTCCCCCCATACACCAGCACTTCTCTCTGTTTTGATGTCGACAATACCCGGCTGCTCCAATCTCTCCCCGTCCTCTTTCCCCACCTTCTTCATTTAAGGCCTCCATCTTTTGTTTTCCCAAAATCAAGTGTGAATCAAACTCAATCAACTGATTGTTGCTCTTGTAAATGAACACTGTTCTTGTACTTTTTTTTGTTTTGTTTTTTTATTAACTGTATTGTACTGTAATCTGGCATGGAACCTTTGTAAAAGAGCCTTGGCTCAAAGGTAATTGTAATCCTAGACCTAAATAAATAAAAAAATAAAACAATGGTATTTAATTAGGGTCCATAACTGCATACCTCGAGTGTGTTGTAAGCAGGGGTGTCGGCAGGCATATGCACTGTACTCAACAGAGTACAGTAAAAAAAAAAAAAAATCAGGCAGAGCAACCAATCAGGCAGGGGCAACAGAAAGAGGAAAGCAAAGACATTGTGAGTCACATTGTATCTGTGTCACCCTGAGCCCTTCTGCCTTTGTTGTTCACTATGAGACACTGATGCCACCATCCAAATGCACAAATAAGAACAACTTACCAGGCAGGCAGAAAAACAAAGGAAGGAGGATTACAGGAAGAAACTGATTGCCATGTCTGAGTTCAAGTAAACGGGGGTCCTACCAGAGTGACATGGCAGCACATATTTTGGTTTATGTTTACATAATGGGGGGCAACAGTGCCATCAGTTTTGAGTACAAGTTTAAAATTCCTGGCTACACCCCTGGTCGTAAGACATGAGGCGCTTGCTCCAAGAAACTTAAAACGCATTCAAGAAGTGAGATTATGGACCATAATATTAATCCCTAAAGAGTTTTTTTTTCCCCCTTCCCATACAGATCTTTTCACCTTGCCAGCTGCCCATCTTCAGGGATATACCTTTTCAGACCAAGGGAACCTCAGTCGTCTTATAGACAGCAGTTACATTTTTCTCCCAGTTTCTTTCTTTATCCTCTTTCCTCCCCAAGTGTTGAACTGTGTCAGCCTCATGTATGCTCAGCATATGCTCTGTGGCAGGATCAAGTTCCCTGTCCCAGCTGCAGGTGTTGCTGTCATGACAGAACCCACCAGCCCTTCCTGGCTGAGACACACTGCAATGTGGCAGCTGTCTTGATGTGGCCTGCCCCCTGCCCAAACATGATGCTCCAGGTCCAGTCCTGAATCCCTTTCATCTGCAAAGTAGACAACAGTCCATTGAACATTCTTTCCCTAAAGTATCTTACTGCACTTATAAGATGGACCATATCTCAAAAATGAAACTAAAATAATTTTTGTTTTATTCTTCTCGTGCACGTCAGCTGGCCGCCACTCTGCCCACAGCCCCCACAACGCCATCGCCCACCCTCTCTGGGACTTACCTCTGACCTTGGCTAGAATCCCCACAGCTTCCCCTGTGTGGTGGGGCCAGAGTGAGGTAACCCAGTTCCCTCTTCGGAAACCTCACTAGGCCAAGCCCACTCTGAAACCAGAAGGCAGTGTGAGGTCTACAAAGGGCCGTCAGCTTCATCCTGCCACCACCAGTGGGATTTTTTTCTCTCCCCACCCAGGTCGCGCCATGAATCAGGAGGCATGGCACTGTACATAAGATGCGCTGATGTCTTCTGTAGAGCGCTTCCTCTCACCCCTTAACCGCTCTGCTTGCACCACCACCTATGGTCATCTAGGTGGCGATGTTGCAATGTATCTTGCTGCCTACCCACCCCAGAGGAGGATAACACATCCTCTAGGATGCTCAATCCTCCTCCCAACCACTTGGGCTCGCTACTGATCCTGGGTCACAGGTGTCGCGAGCGGTAACACTAGCGCTGTGCCGACGGCAGCCTGTTATTTATTTTTCATTTGATTTGGTTACCGGGTAAGTGTACTGGGCCAGATGGCTCTTTTTACAGGCACAACCCGGGCAAAATGAAAATACAAAATAACAATACACACAAATAATAAAATCTAACACACATATAGACCGGCCCGCTGACACAGTGGTAATGTTACCACTTGTGGTGCCAATGACCCAGGTTCAGAAGCGCGCTCGGGAGTTGGAGGGTTGGCTGGGGGAGGAGGGCAGCATCCCAGGGACAGCTCTCCTCCTCCAGAGAAGGGTAGGTTTGGTGCCCGGCATCAGCCTGGTCCGTAGCGACGGCTGGGGGTCAGCACAACAGGGACCACACAAAGGAGAGGAGCGGAGGCAGAGCAGGCACTCGGTATGCTGCGCTCAGGAGTGCATGCAACCCGGCCACTGGTGTCATAGCATGCCACTTCCCCCACGCCAGGGAAAATAGGGCCGACCAGCAGGATGACGAAGTCTAGCCGGGCCTGCACCCGGCTATTTGGGCACGTCCATGCCCTCCAGATCCTGTCTCGGGTGGGGTTACTTGGGGGGACCCTGCCAGGAGGAAAGAGATGGACAGGTAAGTCCTGCAGGACGCCGGGGTGACAGGGCTGGGGAAATTGGAACCAAAAAAAAACAGATTAACAGAAAAAAAACTTACACATAGAGAAAACTGAGTGGGCAACTATGCAAAGCCACTGTGTTCTGCCACAGAGGAGTTCTGATTCCCTCTGACCTCAACAGCGAAGCTCGAGAGGTCTGTGGGAGTCAGAACTCCAAGGTGGCAAAACACACTGATTGTGCATAAAGCTGTTCATCCTGTATTTTTTATAGTGCATAGTATTATGGGAAATGTGCATGTGGCAGTTCATTCGCTTTCGAAAGAAAACCGGTTTGTGCAGTCTCTTTTCAGAATGCTACAATCACATTCCATGACCTGGAACATGGAGGTAATCATTTCTGATGACTGGAAAGTAGCCTAGGAGAGTGAAAAGCAGTGGGAAAGGCTAGCAGAATGCAGGGGTGCATAGGAAGGGGTATCACCAGTAGGAAGAATGAGGTAACATTACCACTGTACAGATCACTGGTAAGACCACACAGTACAGTTATGAAATAACTAACCGTAACAGTAGATCTTCGAGAGGAGCTTTTGCAGCAGGCAACACCAGTAGGACTGAAGCTGCAAGGTGCCAGGATCACACAGAAAACTTCTAGCTAGCAGTCTATCACTGGGAATCGTCCCCCGCCGTCAGCACACAGACGTCCACCTATCCTATAAAGGGGGCAGTCCCCTAGATCTAACTCAGTTCTCCTGCCGGAGACCCCAGCGCAGTCAAAATGGTGACTCTGGGAATAATCCTTCCCTCTCTAAGGCCAGGGGACTGGCTAGCCTCCCTGGACCTCAAAGATGCCTATTTTCACATTCCCATCAGGTGCTCCCACAGAAAGTTCCTCAGGTTCGAGTTGCCCTCAGTCCACTATCAGTTCAGAGCAATGCCCTTTGGCCTAACACCAGCCCCAAGGGTTTTCACAAAGTGCCTGGCAGTAGTGGTTGTTTTCCTAAGGAGAAAAAAACATCTCCATCTTCCCATACTTGGATGACTGGCTCATACTAGATCAGTCTCCACACCAAGTCAAGTCACATTTGCAAATAACTCAGCAAGTGCTCAGTTCCTTAGGATTCCTTATCAACCTTCCAAAGTCAGTTCTCGAACCAGTACAGCTCCTCACCTTCATGGGGCGGAGCTGGATACAATAAAGGCAAGAGCTTTCCTTCCCCTGGACAGGGCAAGGACCCTTATGGAACTGGCCTCTTCATTCACCCTGCAGGTGTCTCGACCAGCAAGGCATTTCCTTCAGCTTCTGGGCCACATGGCAGCTTCCCACAGCAGTGGTCCAAGGAGCAAGATTCCAGATGAGGGACATTCAGTTCCACTTAAGAGCCTTCTGGTCCCAAAGAAAGGATTCCCTTACCAAACTAGTCCCAGTGACTCGAACCCTGATCCAGGCCTTGCAATGGTGGCAGGATCAGGACAATTTGAGACAAGGGGTTCCTTTGTCACTCAGTCTCATTCAGTGATACTCACCACAGATGCTTCCCTCCTGGGCTGGGGCCCATCTGGGGATCTTACCACCAAGGGCTGTGGTCACCTCAGGAATCTCTGCTCACATCAATCTCTGGAACTCAGAGCAGTGTTTTGGCACTGCAAGCCTTTTCAAATCTGTGCAGAACAAGGTGGTCCAGGTCAGAACAGACAACACCACCACCAAGTGGTACATCAACAAGCAGGGAGGCGCTCAGTCTACGGCCTTGTGCACAGAAGCAATGAAGTTGTGGTCCCTGGCCTATTCCCTGCAAACCTCTCTCATAGCAGTTCACCTCCCAGGGAAGGACAATGTCCTACCAGATACTCTGAGCAGAATATCCCAGGGCCATCACGAACGGACCCTAGATCCCTAGTTTTGAAAGTGATTTTCTCGAGATGGGGCACTCCACAGATAGATCTTTTTGCAGCCCCAGACAATCACCAACTTCCTCTCTTTTGTTGCAGACCAACAGTCTTGGGCTCAGTCCCCCTGGATGCTCTGATCCTGAATTGGGAAGGGAAATTTCTGTATGCTTCCCCCCCGTCCCTTTCCTGTTCAAAGTGTTAGTCAAGATAAGGTCACAACCATGCAAAGTGATTCTGATTGCTCCAGACTGGGCCAGACAGCCTTGGTATCCCTGTTGCTGTCCCTAGCAGTCCACCTTCCTGTCTCTTCCCAGGAATTACAACCTGTTGACATCCTCTCAGGGAGGATTTGGTACCAGACCTTCAGTCTCTCAATCTCAAGGCATGGCTCTTGAAGAGTTAGAGTTTGCTGACCTGCGTCTTTCCCAAGGGGTTCTGGATATCCTTTAGGCTTCTTGAAAGCCTTCCACCAGAAAGACTTACAACTCCAAATGGAAAATATTCACTATTTGGTGTTCTAAGAAGAATATTTCTCCAGATTCTGCTGGGTTGCCTACGGTTCTAGACTATATGGTCCTTCTCAATGGCCTAGGCCTTAGGCCAGCTACACTTAAAGTGCATTTGGCAGCGGTTTCTGCTTTCCTGTCAGTAGGCAAGCCATCCCCTCTGTCAGCCCATCCTGTGTTTTGTAAGTTCTTCAAGGGATTGCTGCACACCAATCCCCCCTTTAGGGATCCTACTCCTGCTTGGGACCTTAATGTTTGCATTGCTCAGCTTTTGCAACCCCCCTTTGAGCCTTTGTCCTCTGCAGAGCTTAAGTACTTGACTTGGAAAACTGTGTTTTTGGTGGCCATTACCTCTGCCAGGCGTATCAGTGAATTGCAAGCCCTGTCAGTGGAACCTGATTTCATTTCTTTCCATAGAGATAAAGTGGTCCTAGGAACTAACAGAAAGTTTTTGCCTAAAGTGGTTTCAGATTTCCACCTCAACGAGTCTGTCTCTCCGTTTTCTTCACTGACCATTCCTCCTTTGGAGAGAGGAGGCTACACAGCTTAGATGTTAAAAGGGCCCTCAGCTACTACATAGAACGCACCAAGGGTCACAGGTTTGAATCCTCAGTTGTTCCTCACGTGTGGAGGTTGGTAGGAGCAAACCTGCCACTAAGAGATCTATTGCCAGGTGGATTGTTTCTTGTATACAATTCTGCTATGAGAAACTGGGTAGAACTCCACCCTCAGGCCTGAGGGCTCACTCCACTAGAGGTACAGCTGCTGCCAGGGATATTCCCATCTTAGAAATCTGTCAAGCAGCCACCTGGAAAACAGTCCATACATTCACCATGCATTACTCTCTGGATATCCAGCCTAGGAGTGATGCTCGGTTTGGCACAGCAGTACTTCAGAGCCTGTTTCCAAAGTAGGTTCTGTCCCTCCTCCATGGAGGTACTGCTTGGTAGTCTGCATATGTCAGAATACAGCTCATGTTGTTCGAAGAAAAAATTACTCACCTTAGTAATGCTGCTTCTTCTAATGGAGTCTTGCTGTATTCTGACCTACCCCCCGCCTCCCCTCTCAGAACCTAGTTTTTGGGATGTGGGTGGGCAGGAGCAGTGTTGGCACTTAGGGGTGTCCCTTTTTCACCCTCCTTTATTTTGGGTGAGTGTTGTGTTTTGGGATGTGTTTTGCTTTTTGGGTTTCCTGACTTGAGTCTTTTCTTTGAAACAAAAAAAAAACCTTTATATAGATACAGTTGCCAGTTGGCTAGTTTTGAGTTTTACAGTTCCCACACAGAACTTCTAGTGAGTATTGCTCGTAAAGATCTGACGGTTGGAGTTTAAACAACAGCAGACAGGGGCTTCAACCGAGCTTGCGGTGAACATTCCATGCTGGCCATGGAAAGTTTAACTCTTTGTTCTCCGGGGCAGTTGAAAGGCAGGACCTAACTGCATATGTCAGAATACAGCAAGACTCCATTAGAAGAAACAACATTACTAAGGTGAGTAATTTTTTTCTTACCCAACACTGCCTAGAAGCAGCCACCGACGCAGCAACATGGCTGGTAGAATGAGCTCTTATCCCTCTGGGAGGCTCCGTGCCCGCCAATCTATAGCAGAGATCAATACAGGATGTTATCCATCTGCCATTCGTCCACTTTGCTGCAGGTATGCCAGGTACGGCTTCAGCATACGTGACAAACAGCTGGTGAATCTCTCCCTGAACTTCAGCCATTTGCTCCTTATAATAAAAGAGCGCTCATCTCAAGTCCAAAGTATGGAGCCTGTACTCAGCCTCCGAGGTGTAATTAGGGTAGTACACCGGCAGAGTCAACACCTGATTAAGGTGAAACTCCAACACCACCTTTGGAAGGAATTTCGGGTGAGAGCGCAGGACATCCTTGTCCCTGCGGAAGACCTGACGGAGACTCAACAGAGAGCACCTGTAGTTCCCCAGTCTTTCTGGCCGACGTGACAGCCACCAAGAAGGCGGTCTTCCACGACAGATGTGACATCTCACACCTGTGCATCGGTTTGAATGGCTTGCCCATGAGTTTTGCCAAAACCATCAGTAAATCCCACAGAGATGGAGGTTCATGCACCGGAGGGTAAATGTGGTCGAGGCCTTTAAAGAAATGCCAGTCCGCCTTTTCCTGTGCCACCATCTGCTGACCGGCCCATGCCCGGTAAGCGGAGATCGCTACCAGGTGCACCTTAAGGGTCGTAAACCTAAGACCTCCATTGGAGAGAGACTAAAGGTAGTCGAGGATGCTAGCCACCAGACAGGATGAAGGGTCCAGGCCCTTGCCTGACACCAAATGGAGAATCTCTTCCATTTGAAGGCATAGCACATCCTGGTCAACTCCTTCCTAGATGCCTCAACTACACTGAGTACATCGTCTGAGAGACCCAAAGCCTGGAACTCTAGCCACTCAGGAACCAGGCTGTCAGGTGCAGGGACTGAAGGTCTGGATGAAATACCTTCCCCTGACTGACGGAGATCAGGTCCGGGCACGCTGGAAGATGCCTCGGGAGCCTGATGCTGAGGAGATCTGGATACCAGGATCATCCTTGCCTTGTCCCTCCTGACCTTGAGGAGCACCTTGTGGACCAAGGGAAATGGAAGGAAGGTGTAGAAGAGGCCTGGGGTCCACAGCCTCGGGAAAGCATCCCCCTGCAGCGAGCCCGGCTGAGGAGGGCGGGCATGAAACAGCCTCAGCTTGGTGTTCTTCCTGGAGGTGAACAGGTCCACCTGAGGGGTGCCCCACTGGGAGAACAGGCTGTGAGCTTCCTCTGGATGGAGAGACCACTCATGGGACACCTCGGCCACATGGCTGAGGGGATCCGCCAGCTGATTTGAGGTTCCTGCCACATGGATGACTAGGAGATCTGCCTCCAGTCAGCTCACGAGGGTCCAGATGTGGAGTGCTTCCCTGCACAGAGGCTGGGAGTGCATGCCACCCTGTTTGTTGAGGTAGTACATGGTTGTGGTGTTGTCCGTCTGGACTTGAACCACTTGACCCCGAAGGAACAGAGTGAATGCAGCCAGCAACAGCTGAACTGCTCGGTGCTCCAGCAGGCTGATATGGAATCGGGATTCCTCGGGGGTCCAGAGCCAGTGGACTCTGTGATTCCCCATGTGGGCACCCCAGCCCATGAGAGAAGCATCGGTCTTGAGGATGACCGACAGCTCAGGGCAGACAAATAGCATCCCTCCCTGCAGGTGTTCCCAGATGGTCCACCACTGGAGGGTGTCTGACATCTTCTGGGTCACAGTGACCAGCTGGTTGAAATGACCATGTTGCTGAGACCACTGGCTGGCCAGCTCCCACTGAAGGGGTGCATATGCCATCGAGCTAATCGGACCATGGTGGTGCAGGCTGCCATGTAAGCCAGAAGTCGCAGCAAGTCCCTGGCAGGGCGCAACTGCCCAATCAGAAATGACTGGGCAAAGGAGGAGAGAACCTCCGCCCTGGCTACTGGGAGTCTGGCTCTGGCTCGGCAAGAGTCGAGCTCTGCCCCAATGAAGCAAATCACCTGCGAAGGCACGAGTTCCGACTTGGCCTCGTTGACCAGGAGGCCAAGGCTTAGGCAGGTGTGGAGAGCCAGATCCCTGGATCTCTCCACCTCCAGTCTGGAGGGACCGACTATTAGCTAATCGTTGAGACAGGAGTACATTCTAACCCTTCGACGCCGAAGATGGGCCACCACCACTGCTATGCATTTGGTGAAGACCCTGGGGGCCGATGACAGGCCGAACGGTATGGCTTGGAACTCAGAGGGTTTCCCCCACCCTGAAGTGGAGGAACCTTCAGTGGGATGGGCGGATCAAGACATGAAAGAACGCGTTCTGAAGATCCAGTGAGCAGAATCACATGTTCTGCTCGAGGGATGGTACGATCGGGGACAGAGTTACCATCTGAAAGGTGCGCGACCTGAAAAACTGATTCAGGTCATGCAGATCTAGAATGGGGCGCCGGCCCCCCCCCCAATCCATTTTGGGACCAGGAAGTACCTGGAAATGAACCCTGGGTTGACCGGTGGGTCCGTGACTCTGATCACTACCTCCTTGCAGAGGAGCTGGGCAATGTCGTCTCTGAGAGCCAACCAAGTATGTGCAGATACCTTCTCCTCCTGTGGGGCGCGGGTTCGGCTTGGTGGGTACTGCTTGAATTCCAGAGCCAGACCCTGGCCGACCACCTCCAGAACCCACCTGTCTGTTGTAACAGCAGACCAGGGAGAAAGGAAGTGGTGGAGCCGGCCCTCCACAGGAGGACCCAGAGCAGTTGTGGCAGGTATAGGGGTGACTGCCCCCATCCTGTCACTGCGCAGGCTTGGAGGATGAAGAGTCTACAGCAGGGCCACCAGAACCTCTACCTCCAGGCTTACGGTTCACCGAAGCCCCAGACTTGGGCAGAGGGTGCCAAGACTGAGTCTGCTGCTGCTGCCCAGTTTAATACTGGGGCTACTTGGCTGCAGGGCCAAAAAGTCGAAAGAGCTTCTTCTTCTGCAATTTCTTAGAACCCTAGGGTTCTTTTTGGGTGGAAGTAATGGAGTCCAAGGCGGTGTTGAACTTCTCGATACGCTTACGGTGACCACTGAATCCTGGACCGAACAAGTCGGTACACAAGAAGGGAATGTCTGCCAGCTTGTGCTGGGTGTCTGCCGTGCAGGTCAAGACCCTCAGCCAGGCCCTATGGCGCATGGCGACTGCAACTGCCACTGATCAGGCACAAGAATCTCCAATATCCAGGGCAGTCTGGAGTTGCTGTTTAGCAACAACCCGACCTTGATCACTGACCTGCTTAACCATGGTCTGAAGGTCCGCGGGGAGATGAGGAAGCACATCATCCAGGAAGCCCAAGAGGGCATGGGAGAAATGTGCCATAACAGCTGAACTTGCCTGTCAGAGACCAAGTGAGGAAGCAGCATAGACCTTCCTGGCTGCATGGTCCAACATTCTGGACTCTGTCTGGAGGTCTATCCGTGTCTCCCAAATTGCCCGAGCACCGGAACACAGATTCAGTCACCAATCCCTCGGACGAGGGATGCTGTATAAACCCTGAGGGGGCGCCAGTGGGAATCACGTATTTACGGGCCATACGAGCGGAAGGAACAGGGCAGGAGGCTGAGTGCTGCCAAAGCTCCAAGGCTGGACCAACTATGGCCTCGGGCACTGGGAAGGACTCAGATGCGGAATCCCTTTCCTGAGGAAGTCAGTCAAGGGGTATTCGGCCTGTTTCTCAATGGGTTCTAATGGCATCCCCGTTGATTCGGAGATGAGGAGGAGGATGCCCATGAAGGACGTGGGACCCTCCTCCATTGACAGACTCACTAAATTGTCATCACAGTGATGTGAGTGCAGGTCCAAATCCTCGGACCCTGAGTCCAGGTAAAGCGGCCGACCACCTGAGTCACTCTCGACCTGCCGCGGATGGTCAGGAGTAAGGGTGACTGACAGCCTGTGCGGGAGACCCTAATCAGATCAAGACTCCTTGGCAGAAGCCCCTGAGGGAAGCGGCTTAGTTGGTGGCTCCACCAAGACAGGTGGAGAAGCCAGCTTCGGATGAGTCGGGATGATCTTCACCAGTTCCGCGGATGGAAGGATGGTGTTGACTGGCTCCGGAGGAGTCAGCATCGGCCTGGAGGGCGACAGCCAAGTGATGGCCAGAGTAGAAGCCAAGGTCGACTTCGGATTGGTCAGCATGAGCTGTTGCCACATAAGGTCCTCGTAGCGACAATGCAACTTGTGTCAAAGTCTCTCCTCCCCCAAGGAGGACAAGGACGAATGGCAGCATCGCCTCTTCTTGAAGTGCCGCTTGTGGGATTTCCTCTGCCTATCGGTCGAGGAGATCTGGGACCTAGAAGATGACCGTTGGAGGGACTGACTAGGCTTCTCAGAAGGGGTTGGGGAGAACTGCGGCTCCTCCAGATCAGGGACCATGACAACGGGGGGAGCACCAGCAAGCTAGGTCTCCTCATTGGTCGGTAGAACCGGGGTCCTAAATAAAGGAATTGTCGGCCTCATCGGGCGACAACAGGTCGACAGGGTCGATCATAATTCTGACCTGGTCATCATCCCGCGTTTGTGCCGGCTGGCCTGATGGGGGTACCGTGAAGCCAGTGGCCGAGGTTGCAGTTTCGACCGAAGTTGAGATAGGAGACTCCTGTGACCAAGATCTCTCTCTGTTCCAAGAGCACTGACGTGAAGATTCTTCTCTCGGCCCTCTGTCCTTTTTACGGGACCAGGAGGTGTGCGAACCTGACCGGCCTTCTCCTTTCGTAGGGAGAGACTGGCACATCTCTTTGAAGGAACGGGAGAATGAGGTGCCCAGTTTGAGTGGAACAAAAACTGACAATGAAGAGGATTGTTTGGCAGCACGAGCTGCCTCCTCCTCAAAGGCTTTCACCTGCTCCAGTTGGTCGGTGGATCCCACAGCCACAGAAACCACACGATTGGTATCCTTAGATTTGACCAGCGGGTACCAAATGTCCAGTCGTCTAAGCTGTAAATGTGGGAGGTGATCATCCAAAACCTGAGGATGGAAGGCGTGGCAGAGATCGCAGGCCTGAGGGTCAGGCGTATGGCCCAGGCAGCAGACGCACATGCAATGCGGATTGGTGCAGACATTTTCTGTCCGCAAGGACACTGGTGGAACCCGGGCGAGGACTTGTCCTCCATCATGGTCGCAATCACGAACTGTCATGGAAAGACTCTAATGAGTTTTAATTTTGGTAAACTAGAGGGCCTACTCAACGCGAAGTGGTAGGGTGGGAACCTGAATCTTCCAAACAGAAAGGAAGATCTGGCATCAAGCAGCGAAGGCGAGGGATATACTACCCGGGTGGGTGGGAGAAGCCAGCTTTTAGACCTTCTGGCAAGATTTAAAGGGAAAGGGACATGCCAACAAGTATGGATAAGAACAACATATCCACATCCCTAAAAGCAGAAGTTTCGCGATGAGTGGGAACACAAAAAGGTCCAACTTTGGACGTCCCCACCTGTCAAAAAGGTCTTCAACCACCAAGGACAGGAGTTCCAACGCGTACATCCCTGACCTGGACTGGCTTAGGACTGTCGGCCAGGACATTTTGGATGCTTGGAACATGGACGGCGAAAATTCCAGCTCAAGCGCGATGGCCCAATACCAGGCTCTCATGGCTTCCTGACAAACGTGATAAGAATGAGTTCCCCTGTTTGTTGATGTAGAAGACTACAGACATGTTGTCCATCTGCATAAGCAGTGGACCGGGAAGAATGTAGGTCTGGAAGGCCTGCAGGGCATACAGAACTGCCTGCAACTCCAGCACACTGATGTGGAGATGCTGCTCCATCTCAAACCAAGTGCCCTGGGTCAGATGGTCTGCTAAATGAGTTCCCCAGCCCAGGCCCAAAGCATCCATGGTGAGAATATGCTGAGGAGATACAACACAGAAGGGAACCCCCTTCAGGAGATTGGTGAGGTTCTGCCGCCACTGCAAGGTCCTCTTCAATGGAGTAGAAACCAGCACCGGTTGATCCAGGTCATCAATGTGTTGATCCCACTGGGTTTGTACAGTCCACTGGGGAATCTGCAAATGGAGGCAGGCCAGGGGAACCATGGCTATAGCTGCCACCATGTGCCCCAGCAGATGAAAAAACACTGGCTGGTACCTGACAACTGGAAGCTACCAGCAGAGCCTGCGCTATTAGGTGCTCTGCTGTGTCCCCCAGCAGGAAAGCTCTGCCCAGGGACGAGTCCAGAACCGCTCCTATATATTGGGTGCATTTGGCATGGAGAGAGAGGACTTCAGTAGGTTTATCGTGATCCTTAGGGTCTGGAAGAGCCAAAAGGTGCACTCCAGGGTCTGCAACAAGAGATCCCTGAAGGGGACTGTGAGCAGCAAATCATCCAGGTACGGGAACACATAAAAGCCTTGCTTCCTCAGAGCGGCAGCTACCACTGCTAGGCACTTGGTGAAGACCCGAGGTGCCGAGGAAAGGCCAAAAGAGAGGGTCCAGAACTGAAAGTGGTCCCCCTGGAAGCAGAAGCGGAGGAAGCGGCAGTGAGCTTGGAAATCCTGGATATAGAGGTAAGTATCCTGCATATCCAGTGAACAGAGCCAGTCCCCCTGGTGTAGGGGGGCAATGGTCCATGAAAAGTCACCATCCTGAATTGCTTGTACTCTGTGTAGAGGTTCAGGTGGCTAAGTCCCAGGATCGGTCTCAGGTTCCAGTCTTCTTGGGGACGAGGAAAAAGTGCCAGTAGAACCCTTTCCCTCTTTGATTCAGGAGGACAGGCTCTATGGCCTTTTTACATAAGAGAGCCTGAATCGCTTCTCAGACGAGGACGATGTGGGCTCAAGGGTGAAGGAGGGTTTTCTGGAGAGGGTTCCAGAAATTCGAGAGTGTGACCCCTTTCGACAATCTGAAGTACCCACTAGTCTGAGGTTACTGTGCATCACCCATCCAGGTATAGAAAGAATCGACCCCCCACCACCTCCCCCAAGGCCTCTGCTGGGGGGTTGGGCAAGTAATCTGGCAGTGGAGCCAGGGATGGGTGGAGTGGCTGTGGGTGCTCTGGGGGCCCTAGGGCGGATCCACCAGCTGATGGGATGTGAACTTTGTGCTTAAAAGGGCCTTTCGACTGCTGGTCCTTGGAGGGCTGGCGAAAGAACTGACATTGGGAAGGCCATGGCTGGGACCTGTACATGAAATGTACCAACCTCAGGGACTTGCCCAATTCTTGAAGATGGGAGACAATATCCTGGTCATCCCCCCAAATAAAACAGAGCCAAAGAAAAGAGCGTCGTCCATAATTTTGGCCTGTACATCCAGGGCAAAACCTGACACCCTGAGCCAAGAATGGTGGCGCATGTAGATCTCTGCTGCCGCTGCATGGCCAGAGGCATCTACAGTGTCATAGGCAGCTCTCAGCACATGGTTGCCCAGACCTGATCTGGATTTAAAGAGTTAGGCCAACTGCGTTTTAGTGGGATCTTCAGGGAGGGCTTGAACCAAATCCCTAACCTGGTCCCAAATGGCATTCTGATACTGCACCATATGGGCCAGATAGTTCTGGGCCCGGATGGCCAAAGTGGGAGATGAAAACACCCGCTTGTCCAACTGGTCCAGCTGGCGGGATTCTTTGTCTAGAGGGTGGATGCTGAGGTGTTTTGGTTTCTTAGTGCAGTCATGAGCCACATTCATGACCATGGAATCCACCATTGGATGTTCGCCAAAGAAGCTTTGCCCGCTGGCGCATGGTAAAGAAGATCTTTCTTCTTGGCCAAGGCTGGGTGTGGGTATAGGATAACACAATATCAGGCAGACCACAAGTCAGGTACATACAAAACTTACTAGTCCATCCGTCATGTTATTTCACACCAGGTAAAACAAATAAAAGATACAGAAAGCAAAAAGGTTATTCAGACAACTGCTTATCTTAAACAGTTTCTCCTCTCAGGAACACCAGCGAACAGTGTGCAAATTGCACACTTCTGAGGTCTTACACCTTCAATGGCCAGGATACGACTGACCTCCCTATCTATCTTCAAGCCCCTAATGGTGGGTCTTTTATACACTGTCAGAGGTGACATCACCGTCATGTGATCCACCTCTGTCTAATAATCCATATACAGTGCCTTCAGAAAGTATTCACCCCCCCTTGGATTTTGTCACATTTTATGATGTTGCAAACTCAAATTAAAATACATTTATATGGGATTTTTTTTGTCACGTATCTACACAAATTACTCTATAATGTCAAAGTGGAATGAAACTTCTGGAATTTTTTGTACATGTAATTTAAAATAAAAACCTGAAATGTCTTGATTTGATAAGTATTCACCCCCTTTGCTATGACACTCCATATTGAGCTCAGGTGCATCCAATTTCCTTGAGAGATCACTCTAAAACTTGAATGGAGTCCACCTGTGGTCAGTTCAAATGGTTGACATGATTTCAGAGGAAATATACCTGTCTATATAAGGTCCCACTGTTGACAGTGCATGTCAGAGCAGAAACTCTACCATGAAGACCAAGGAGCTGTCCGTAGAACTCCGTGATAGAATTGTGAGGAGGCATAGATCTGGGAAGGGGTATAAAAACGTTTCTAGGGTGTTGAAAGTTCCCAGGCGCACAGTCAAGTCCATCATTAGGAAATGGAAAGATTACGGAACCACCCAGACTCTTTCTAGAGCAGGCTGTCCTCCCAAACTGAGCAACCGGGCAAGAAGGACCTTGGTCAGGGAAGTGACCAAGAACCCAATGACCACCCTGACAGAACTACAGAGTTCCGTGGCTGAGATGGGAGAACCTGTACAGAGGACAACAATCTCTGCAGCACTTCACAGATTAGCCACTCTCCCATAGAGGCTACGACGGAAGCCACTCCTGATAAAAGGACACATAATAGCATGCCTGGAGTTTGCAAGAAGGCATGTGGCAAACTCTGAGACCATGTGGCAAAAGATTCTCTGGTCTGATGAAACAAAAATTGTACTCTTTGGCCTGAATGCAAAGCGCTATGCCTGGCGCAAACCAAACACAGCTCATCACCCGTGTAACACCATCCTTACCATGAAGCATGGTGGTGGCAGCATCATGTTATGGGGATGTTTTTCAGCGGTAGGGACTGGGGCACTTGTCAGGATAGAGGGAACAATGAATGGAGCCAAATACAGGCACATCCTTGAGGAGAACCTGCATCAGTCTGCAATAGACCTTGGACTGGGGTGAAGATTTACGTTCCAACAGGACAATGACCCCTAGCATACAGCCAAAGCAGCACTGGAGTGGCTTCAGAACAAGAAGGTGAATGCCCTTGAGTGGCCCAGCCAAAGCCCAGACTTGAATCCCATTGAGAATCTGTGGAAAGATTTAAAGATTGCGGTTCACCGACGCTCCCCATTCAACTTGACAGAGCTTGAGCAAATCTGCAAGAAAGAATGGGCGAAAATCCCCAAATCCAGATGTGCAAAGCCGATACAGACATACCCAAGAAGACTCAAAGCTGTAACTGCTGCCAAAGGCACTTCTACAAAGTATTGACTCAGAGGGTGAATACTTAAGTAAACAAGATATTTTAGTTTTTAATGATTCATAAATTTTTGTTACACAATATTAATATTTTTGCCCCTTTAAATTGTTGAGTATGCTGTGTGAATCAAGGGGGAAAAAAATCATTTCAATGCATTACAAATTCTGATAGTAACACAACAAAATGTGACAAAATCCAAGGGGGGTGAATACTTTCTGAAGGCACTGTAACTTCCTCAAACAATTTTTTTTTTATACTTATTATTTATCTTCGCCTCTACCCTCCAACTCTTCACTCAGTCAGACCCCTATGTTGCTTCACACACCAACCCTGCTGATCCGCAAGGTCTGCCCCTAGAGTGCCCCAGCTCAGCTCCCAGAGACCCTTGATGGCCTGGATAACCCCGAGTAGGTGAGGAAGATCCCCTTACCTCCTTCAGCATCTCCCCCTCCCGAGGTGAGCCTGCATAGCAGGGTCTGCCTTGTTCCCTGTTGGTGGGTGGTGGGCTTGCACAGAGGTAGTCACCTAGGAGGTGTGGAGGGTTGTTTTCCTCAGTGTTAGTCTCCGACGTTCGCATGCAATGAGGAACAAGGAGTCAGGCATATGCAGAGATGTATGTCTGCTCCAGTCTTCTGCCAGCGTCAATCCTTGTGTTGTGGCATCCACCGCCCACACCAACATCCCCGAGTTCCCCAGTAGGCAGCGGTGTAGCGGCGGGGAAAGCTTCCCATCCCACCCCGGAGGAGGAGAGCAAGCTATCGGGTGTTCGATCCTTCTCCCTCCCAGCCGATCCCCAGCGGCCCAGGTCTGTTCCCGAACCTGGGTCGCCAGCGTGGCACAAGGTGTGGTGTCCAGTGCCTCAACCCTCAGCACCACCGGGCTGGTTTCCTCAAACAATTATAATTACCATAAAGCATCCTTCACAGTTATAAGGACAACAATTTTATATTATAAACCACCACATACAGCATGAATGCCTTGTTTCAAAGGCTCAAAACATTCTAATCATAGTGCATTAGTTCATAATGGGGCTAAGCATCTTCCTGTGGTAGTGATCTCATATTTTAGATCACTATAAATACAAGCAGTTTGAGGGTTGCCAGCCCTGTAGCAGATCATCGAGTTTCAACACTCTACAGGTATAGTTACATTAATTTTCCTGGACTTTCTACACTCATGTCTTCCATTCTATTTCACTGAGGGTTCTCTGGGTTGGAAAGGGGAACAGGAGAATGAGGGCACATTCCTCTTCTCCCTTCTCCTGCCAACTCAGTAAACCACTGCCGGCAGGTTTCATACTTTTACATTCTTGTAATTTGGTCATTTTATTCAAAACTAACCTTTTATTTATATACATATGCAATTAATTTCATTTGCCCTCATTTCCCTGGGCACATATCCATATACACTGGGACAAACACTTTGGATAATTCCTTCTATGTTCCGACAGCTGCAATTGCCAGCCATCGGCAAACTTTTACTTCTGGCCCATTCATTTAAATTTTTCTCCCAGCTTTCGGCCGGCCGGCTCATGTCTTATTTTCTTCCAGTCGCTTCTCCAAACGGTTCAGGTTCGGCGCAGCGGTTTGGATTCCGCTTATGCGATGCCGGTGACCCAGGTTTGGGAACAGACTCAGGCGCGGGAGGGCTGGCCGGGGAGAAGGCTTAAGCATTCAACGACTGCTCACCTTCTCCTGGGGGAGGGGAGTCTCTGCCTGTGCTGCTGCTGATTCTCATGGAGAGCGGGGAAGAGCACTGTGTCGGGCCCCACTTCATAGAAGAGTGATGGATATCAGTGTGTGCCTTGACATCAGTGGCACACCATGCTCCTATGGGAGAAAATGGGAAAATGGCACCCTGGCTGACTGGATGATGGTGGCCCGACGCCACCGCCACAGACAGCCCGGACCAACCCCAGCAGCACCCGGACCAACTGGTTACGCCTACTGGCACCTTCTCCTCGGAAGGGGAGGACCCACCTGATGATGGGATATGTCGGGTTACCCAGGGTGCTGCAGGCATGGGTCAGCAGTTGGCAGCAAGGGTGGTGGGCGATGTAGAGGTCCCAGGCGGCCCAAAGGAGTGGCCTGCCAGGGTGCAGGGAGGGCGCAAAAAAAAAAGGTTCAGATGGCTGTCCTAGAGTCCTATGGGGACTCTGTCCTTCTGTACCCTGTAGTGCCCACTTTAGCTCCAGAATGGAGTAGCCTCACTGTGCACTGTACACACCTGTATCTTTGGAGCACCTTTAAAAGGATGTTTATAGACTCAAGGTAAGGGCTGAGTTTGCTCTGCTTAAAAAGAGACATGCTGCGTCTCTTTTATATTTATTTATGGGCAACAGGTTTATCTTATCTTGAAAGTGGGTCGGCTTTCTGTATGAAAGTGAAAGTTACTGTCACCCCTCTAAAAGTGTGCCACAGCATACGTGGAGAGAGAGAGAGAGAGAGGAGGGAGAACGCTCCTTGGTTCTTTAATTTTATACAGTACCTCTCTCTCTTGTCCATTTGTTTCTTCTGAACCTGAAGGGTCTTTACTTATTTGGAGCAAAGCAGGGTAATGGGGACATCATGGAGGCGGCGGCAAAAGTAAATGCTGCTCCGCGACAGTATCTTGCTATGTTTGCAGGATCATCATTCTATTACTATGGAGCGGTTTTTAGGGCATTTAAGAAAATGTAATAACCACTCTGTTTGACTCCACAGCTGGCTTGCATTACTTCTCTGCTTTTCCTCAAGCCAGCCAGGAGCCTCTTTCTCCAACATCTAGCTATATTTCAACCACGGAGCATCGGCAATAATTGAAAGTACAATAAATGCCACTCGGTGCAGGAAACATTGCTACCTGCATTAACAGCAGGACTCAAGCATGTCCTAAAGCTAAGGAATGTTATTTTATAACATATCCTAACAGGGCATCCAAGGGTTTCTCAGGGCTGCTACATATCAGAAAAATTAAATACCCTAAGCAGCTCTATCTTGTAGGTCCCTAAGGTCAGGAACAAAACAACCCTCCAACATATTCTATTTTTAACAGTCAAGGCATTCTACATATTTTGCATTTAATGCAGTAACAACAATAATATGGCTGCAAGGGTTACACATTAGTTATTTCTTTATGAGCACCTGGCACTTTAATCATAATATTCTGCGTACTCGGGTACTTTATGCATTTAAAGCACTTCTGCACTTTATGTCTTATAAAGCCCCAGTAATAACTTACATGGTCCAAGGGCCCCCCAGAGCTAGTTTCTGGAGGTTAAATGTCTCACTACTCTAAGACAAAGATGTCATGGCGGAAATAAAAAATTATATACAGCAAGCTATACAGGATAATGATACTATAAACATTAAGCTGGGGATTCAGTGGGATACTATAAAGGCTATGGTTGGGGTAAATGAATAGCTATAGCTGCAGGTCGCAAAAAAGAGAGACGGCAGAGGAAAAGGGAGCTGCAGAGTAAAATAACGGAGTTGGATGCATACCAACAACTCAGAATAGATAGGAAATGAGGGTTAGAATTAATCAAGCTAAAGAAAGAACTGATCCAGATATTGTATTATAAAGTTGAGCAAAATCTCAAATACCTACGCCAAAGATATTATGAAAGCGGTCCAAGAGCAATGAGATTATTGGCCTGTAGGATAAGAACCCAGAGGAGTTGGGCCTATATCAGTAAAATAATATATCCACAGACAAGAGGGCAAGGTTGCTCAAACAGACCAAATTACGAAGACCTTTAGACAATATTATAAAGATTTATATACTGCACCCCCTTTGAAGTCAGAGCAGGAGATAGACACATTTGTAACTTCCCTCTCCCTCCCACATGACACAAGACCAAAACGAGTCTCTGGGAGCCCAGATCCCCACACAAGAAATCCTTAGAGAAATAAAACAAAGTACAAAAAGTAAATGTCCAGGGACGGATGGATTCCCAGCAGAATTTTACAAGAAATGTTCTAACCACGTGACGCCACTCCTGCAAAAAGCATATACAGCAGCTATGTCAGAGAAGGGCACACAAGCCCCCTCTTGGAATTTGGCCATAATATCAGCAATTCCCAAGTCGGGTAAGGACCCCTCACTATGCCCCTCTTATTGCCCGATATCCATACTTAACGTGGATTATAAAATTTACACCTCAGTACTAACCAGAAGGCTGGAAACTATAATCTAAGAGATAATAAACATAGATCTCGGGCAGACAGGCCCAGGATAACATAGGAAGACCGTTGTACATAATAGACCATTTTAACACACAAAATATCCCAATGCTCCTAATGAGTATGGACGCCAAGAAGGCATTTGATAAAGTAAATTGGATATATTTGAATACAGTCCTTGCAGGCTTTGGCTTTTCAGCATTTCAGAAATGCATACAGACAATATACTTCTCCCCCATGGCATATGTAAGCTCTAATGACCATCTCTCAGACAGATTTCCCCTAAATCGTGGCATGCGTCAGGGTTGCCCATTCTCACCCTTGCTTTTTGCAATATATATATATATTGAACTACTTGCTCAAGTAATAAGATTTGACCCACAGATAAAAGGGGTTCCACTGGCAAACAAAGAACATAAACTAGGCCTATACGTGGACCATCTCCTGGTGTACCTAAGGGACCTCAATATGTCATCACTTAGACTAATAGACCAGATAAGGTTATTCTCGGCCCTCTCAGGATACACCTTAAATACGGACAAAACAGAAATCCTAGTGGCCGCGCCGGTGGTGCTGAGGGTTGGCGCTGGACGCCACACTAGCGACACGCCCAGCAACCCGGGTTCGGGAACGAGCCAGGGCTGCCGGGGTCGCTGGGGGGGAATAGACTGAGTACCGCCGTGACTGCTCTCTCTTCCTGGGGTGGGTATGGGAATGTGCTCGCCTTGAGCCACCTCTGGCGGTGGCTGGATGATCGCTTCGTGTAGCGGGCGTGGCCTGGGGCGGAGCCACGGTAATCCATGGCCTGGCTGGCTGGGCTCTGCAGGGGGGCAGAAAAAGCAAGAAAAAGCCTCCTATACAGTCGGGAGATGATGGAGGCCCCAGTGTACCCTCCCACATCCCAAATACTGGCCCAGACGCGCGCAGGATCTCTCTCTGGAGGACCAGACGACTTGCAGGTAGGCTCCTCACACTTAGGAGTTAGACACCAAGGGAGGGTGGAATCAGCTCTGGAGATGGTACCAGGGGTCAGGCCTGCCTGTAGTCGTACGGGGGAGAAGGGATCAGGGAGATGCGGGGGCTCAGGTTGGGAGTAGGGCGGGCTCAGAGTGGGCACTCCTGAAGAATGCCCGGGGATGTAGGAGAATAAAGTAAAAAAAAAAAAGAGAGACAGAAATCCTGGCTCTATCACATAAACCTGCCCCTATTTTCCAAAAGCAGTACCCGATGTGTTGGGGCCTCCCGAAGCTCAAATATCTAGGAGTTTATCTTCGGGCAGGCAACAACCACCTATATGAAGATAATTATATCCCCCTTCAGGCAGACCTCAAGAGATGGTCCCTTCTTTCCTTGCCGATGTACAACAGGATACAATCCATTAAAATGAACATTCTGCCCAGGTACGTGCATCTCTTTCAATGTGCTCCAGTACATTTAAGTAAATCCTGGTTTCGACAGAAGCAGAGATAGCTATACAGATTTATCTGGGCAGATGCCAAGCCTAGAGTAAGAAGTGGGATTCTTATAGCAAGGAAGGAATGGGGTGGATGGGCATTACCGGGCCTGGAGGCATACTGGATAGCAGCCCAAGTTAAAAATGCCTTACTATGGATGGACTCCAGATACCATGATACCATACTCACTGGAAAAAAACTGAAATGAGCCTAATTGAGCTAGTTCCATTATCGGCCCTAGTAGATACTGAGTAGTAGATATTCGTTGGAAGTCAAAAGGATCAACACATTTATTTAGTGTGATCTTTCTACTCTGATGTGATTAATTTTAATACTATAGTTTAAACCCTTTCTGTGTGTGCCTTTGGTGGTGTCTGATATTGAGAACCTAAGTGTCATTTGTGGGTATTCTGTCTGTTTTGGTAGGTACTTTATTTTCTCTGTTAAACAACTGAGTATACTATTGCCTAATACTTTATAGTACATTGTATCTTTTTGTGCAGTCTCTGATTTTTTCTTCTTTCTCCAATGTTTTAGAACTGTTTAGTTTTTGTGGCAGAGGTGTGGTACTGTGTTCTTCTTGTAGTTCAAGGTGCTTTGGGACTGCTGATTTCTACTGGTTTAAAAGATTACATTTTTTTTTCTATTTTAAAAAAGCTACATTAACTTGGTATGTTGTCACCTGTTTGTTGTTGCTAAGCAGCAGATGTTTTTGCATTGTGCTCTGGTTCTGTGATAGAATCTGTATTAGTAGAAGGTAGATTATTGTGATTGTAGTTACCTTTTGATGGTAAGGGTAAAGAGCCGAGATAGAAATGTATGTATTTTTGAATGTTACAGAAGCCAGAAGGGGAAGGAAGCATATTTAATTCAATGCTTTACAGTAACTGGTAATTGCTGTTTTTCTTTTAGACTTGGATTGTGGGCTTTTGGTGACACTGTACTTTCTTTGCTGTCTTTACATAGAATTGTTTTTGGGCTGTTGAGGATTTAAAACGTAGTGGTGGTGTATTCTTTGCTGTCTTTGATTGCTGCAAATTTTCACCCCTCTTCCCCCAACTCTTGATTATATGCCCTGTTAAATCTGATTGACAGGAGCTAAACACTGGGTATAGTAAGGGGTGTGGAGTAGGAGGGGCATACCAGGAAAGGAACAGCAGCAAGTGAAGAGGTGACTGCTCTCTCAGTGGAAGGGAAGTAAATGCAAATCTAGGAGCTTTCATTATTACTTCTTCGCATTGATACTGCATTGGGGAAAGGAGGAGTAGGAGTTTGAAGAAGGTTGTGCAATGGCTACTTAAAGTCTGTTTTTGAGTGTGGATAGGAAGGATAGGAATATAAAAGCAGTTGCTCAATATATCTAAACGCAGCAACAAAGGAGGTAAGGAAATAAAGAAAATGTTTTGCACTGATAGAGGAGGAGAGAGGAGACTTGGGGGAGTGTTTGGTATCCTGCATCTGGAAGGGTGGGGGTCTCTGGTGGGCAACGACAGCAATGGGTAGGGTGGTAGGCTGCAACAACTGCGGTGCACCAATCTTTCTAAAATTGCCTGGAGTGTGGAGGATGTTTAGTGTGCAACCACATAGAAAAACTTAGAAAGGAGATTGAGGGTCTGCAGGAGGAACTAAGACAGGCAAGGCAGATTGGGGTGGGTTTAACCCAATACTGGAGGAGGAAGAAGGAGATGAGGGAGGCGATTTAAGCCAACAGTGGTGAGGAGAGGGTCAGAAGAAGGGAAGCAGAGACAAAGGGGCCCAGGCCAGGAAGAACAATTGCTGGGGAAACCAGGTCAGGAGACAAAAGACAAATGGAAGGAGGAGACAGGGACTTGTGAAGGGAGGCGAAGAAGTGGCAAAAGTCATGGAGTGGAAAGGAGAGAACAGGTTATTATGAAGAGAGGGAGCAGGCATTTGTGAAGGGCCTTCAGAAAATAGTTGTGCACTGCTAGAGAGGAAGAAGGTGGAGGAGGGAAATGATGAAATTAGAGGAGTAATTGATAAATGCCTGGACCAAACTGGAGCGGGGGGAAGTTCTGCTGGGAGAATTGCAACAGGGGTAAAAGGGGGAAATAATGTGCAGGAGGAAGAAGAGGAGCTGGAAATGAGAGAGGGAGATGAATGGAAGCAAGCAGGGAGTAAGAGGGGTGGAATCTTAGTGCTGGGGGACTCAATACTAAGAGGAGTTAGGTGGGGTAGCAAGGGGGAGAGGCACAGTCGCATTTGGGTGGAGGCCATGCCAGGAATGACAGCGGAAAGGGTGGGACAGTCTGTTCTGAAATATGCTAGAAGGGGTAGGGACAAGCCTCATTTAATTATACATCTTGGGACAAACGACCTGGCTGACAAGACAGTAGATACAGTCCAGAGGAGGTTTGAGGAACTAGCACAATTATGTGAGGGGGCAGGAAGATCAGTAACTTTTTCAGAGATACTTCCGGTGCCAAAGGCAAGCACAACAAGAAAGCTGAGAATAGAGGAATTTACGGATGGCTAAGAACCTGGTGTTGTGCTAAAGGGTATGGGCTGTTGGGGGGTGGGAGGGACCTGGGAGGACAGTAGTCTCTATGCCAAGGACAGACTACACTTGAGTGAGGAGGGAAAGAAAGTGTTGAAACAGAGGATGTAGGAGTACATAGAGGAAGTTGGGAATTTAAACTAGGAGTGGGGGGTGGCAGTTGGGGCAGAGATATGCAGAGACCACAGGTTGGGAAACCATATGAGCTTACCCCCCATAACAGTGACAAAGGACAAATGGCAAGTACTGTTGGTGATGATGCTAGGAAAGGAGGGCAGGATGGGGGAGGGTGGAAGGTGGTTACCCTTAATGCTAGGAGCCTTGGGTGGAAAACTGCAGAGTTACAGGTTCTCATGGCAGAGGGAGAGGTGGACATTGCAGCCATCACGGAAACATGGGCCACCCAATACAATGACTGGGACCTGTCTGTACCAGGGTACAGGTTATTTGGTAGGGACAGGGTGATTGGGAAGGGGGGTGGTACTATATGTGAAGGAAGGACTGAAGTGTGTAAGGGAGGAAGGGAAGAGGGTAGTACGGAGTCATTTTGGATGCAAATCCAGGATTCCAAGAATAGGATTCTTAGAATGGGAGTGGTGTACAGGCCACCATCTCAGACGGAGGAGTTAGACAGGGAACTAGCGGGACAGATCAGGAGGACCTACGAGAAGGGTAGTGTGGTGATTGTGGGGGACTTCAACATGCCAGGAGTGGACTGGAGCACCCTAACAACCAGGAACAGAAGGGAGCAGGTACTGCTGGATGCCTTCCAGGACAGCTTCCTGCTGCAAATGGTCAGTGAACCAACCAGGTTAGGGAATACCCTTGACCTTGTGCTGGCAAATGGGGACTTTGTGAGAGAACTTACAGTGGAGGAACCACTGTCAGGGAGTGACCACCACTCAGTATGGCTCACATTGGATATGGGCAAGGAAGGAGTGGAATCTGGCACAGTAGTGCTGGACTTCAGGAGAGCCGACTTTGGGAGGATGGGGGAAGTGGTAAAAGGGTACCTGGCCAGAATTCAATCTAGTATGGACACTAACCAGAGGCGGGAGCTCATAAAGCTGGGGATATGTTGTTTGGGATAGTCAGTGAAGACATATCATGGGACATCAAGAGCAAGATCAGTCTGTTTGCTGATGATACCAAGGTAGGCGCGGTGGTGGATGACCTAGGGGGATGGCAGGGGTTGCAGGATGATCTGGCAAAGCTTGAAACCTGGTCAGACACCTGGCAACTGGGCTTTAATGCCAAAAAGTGCAAGGTGCTGCATTTTGGGATGAAGAACCCAAGGAGGAGTTACCAGCTAGGGGAGTGCAGCTAGCCCAGACAGAGGAGGAGAAGGATCTGGGTGTGCTCATTACAGGTCAATGAACAACTCGGCACAATGTCGGAAGGCAGCTGCAAAGGCCAACAAAATGCTGGGTTGTGTGCAAGGGGTATATCCTCGAGGAGGAGGAGGTGATTCTGCCACTGTATAGGTCATTAGTAAGACCACACCTGGAGTACTGCGTGCAGTACTGGCGTCCATATCTGAAGAGGGACATTAAGTTACTGGAGGGGGTGCAGCGCAGAGCGACAAAGATGATCAAGGGCTGGGGACTTATTATACGAGAGGAGGTTGAAGGAGTTGAACATGTACTCACTGGAGGAGAGGAGAGACAGGGGTGACATGACTTGAAACCTTTAAATACATGAAAGGAATAAACAAGACAGGTACAGAGGGGCTGTTCAAAGTAAGGGAGGGGAGGGACACCAGGGGCCATGATATGAGACTGGAGTGAGGAAGGTTCAGGAGGGAGATGAGGAGACACTTTTTTACAGAGAGGGTGGTGGCTGGGTGGAATGCGTTACCTGATGAAGTGGTATGCAGTAGAACAGTGGACTGCTTCAAACAAGGATGGGACAGGACAAGGGGAAGGGTTAATGAAGGGGAAGGGTGGACGGGAGGGGCAGCTGCAGAATAAGGGGTGCTAGCTGCACATTCGAGCAGACTTGATAGACATCTAGGCCTTTATCTGCTGGCAAATTTCGTATTTTCGTAGTATTTGATACAAACCTAAGTAGGTCGGAAATGCATAAGGAATACACAGCGTTACAAGTCACCCGGAGGGCCTGGGAGCGGTTTTGTAACAGCCCCAAGATAGCACCAGAGTTATGGCGATTCAGATGGGTGGGGTGGGATTCTGTGTTTACTCCAGCGATCCTCAACCCATGGTATAAAAGACCATCTACAAGGGGTGTGAAGTTCCAAAATCAAATTATACACAATTCAAATGTAATAACATCTGACGAATGAAGGGCAAAATTAGCGTGGGCAGTCTCAACTTAGAAATTTCATACAAACACAGTGTAGAATGGGAGAAAGAGACATGGGCTGGGAGAACCCACAGAAGGGACTGACTTTAACAGTAGTCCTAGCAACATTCTGGCAAAAAGGAACTATAACACAACTGTATCAGTTATTCCTCCTGCCCCACAAATTCCAGACCAAGCATATAATGGACAAGTGGCATACAGATGCCAAGATTCAGTTGTCTCCAATAGACTGGGAACAAATTTGGAAAAGATCAACACGCATAGCATTGTCTCCCCAGTGGTGGGATTATGCATGGAAAATCAAGACCAGGTATTTTATTACCCCAGTTTTACAGTCAAAGTGGGATGTAAACATAACTCCCTTATGGTGGTGTAAATGTGGGGAAGGAACAGCTACCCATTGCCATATTTTCTGGGGGTGTCTGGGGGACGCCCTATTGGAAAGCGGTAACAGACAGAATGAATCAACTCTTTGGGCACACAGAACTGCTACAATTCCCACATCTGGTACTGGGACTCCCCCAAGAGCTGAGGGGTAAAGATATTCTTTATTTATAGGATATATGTGTGGTTGCGGCAACAAAAGTCATTACCAGAAAATGGCTGCAGGTAACCCTACCAGAGGAAAAAGACTGGATTGAGACTGTGGGACTGATAGCAAATATGGAACACCTAACGTTCCAGATACAAGACAGGCTGCCAATATATATGCTCCACTGGACTAGATGGGAAATGGTGCAAGAATAACAACTTACAGAAAAATAAGACAGAGGTCTTGAAAAATACAAAAAGTGGCCTAACATAGGCATCTACTGGAAATAACAAGCCCCATTCTAATGGTTGAGAAATAAGTGAAGGGATGTCATGCAAAGGTGCCTACATATCAGGGTTAGGTGTTCTCCAGAAAGGAGGCAGAGTGCTATCCAATACGAATTACAGATAAATCAAGTAATTAATCAGCTGTGCTTTAATTAAAATGTTCCTGTTAGAGGTTTTATCTTTTTCTGTCGGTTATGTTTTTTATTTGTAATGAGGTAAACAAAGGGAAAATAATGAAGTTTGTAATGTGAATATCATAATGTATGTAAATCAAGTGTTTGTACCAATTCAAGCATCTGAATACAGAAAGTTAAAAAAAAAAAAAAAAAAGGCCTCTTGAATCCTCCAAAGACAGAGGAAGAAGAGGAGGAATCGAACCCCTGACTGATCGCTGTCCAGGGCTGGCGTCTGAGGGCAACGGTCATGCCTATGCTAGTCCGAGGTCCCTTCGTGACCCCCAGAAAACCCTGTGGTGCATGGGTCGCTAGGTCCTGCCCGGTCTGGATCTCTAGGAGGGAGGTCCTGGGGAGGAGGAGGAGAAGGCCATCTGTGTGTGTCCTTGTCTTTTATAAAGGTATACCAGCCGTGAATTAGGCGCTATAATCCACTGGTGGAGGTGGATTGTAAGGTGGAAAAGGGTACTTGTGGATGAGGGTACGAAAACTTTGGTGGATACCCTGGCACTGGTCCAGCAGGTGCCGTCTGGGGATCCCTGGGAAGGCCAGCAGGCATCAGTTGAGGTGCAGGTTGGGGCGGAGGTGACAACGGTAGAGTTGTCATCAGTGTAGGCATGGTTGGTGCTGGCCAGGTAGGCAAAGGCTGGCGTCAGTCCGGAGAAACAGCAGACGTAGGCCCCCAGGGCGAGGCAGGTGCCTGTGGGGGCAAATTCTGAGACAGGGGCAGAGGTGTCACCTGCGTGGAGAAGGAAGTGAGTGCTTGCTCTGGGCGATGCCTGGAAAGGCTAGCACCGGCCCCGGAGTTGGGGACCAATGAAGGCAACGCCTTGACGGGGTGGGGGGAGATGCCACGGGCAAAAACCCGCCACTGGAGAATATAACCCCAGTCAAGCCGCCTGACTGAGGACCTGTGGGGACTAAGGGCTTGAATGTCAGGGGCAGAGGATGAGGTTAGCTGCCCCAAGGAGCCACCGCACATGACAGCAATGAGGGCGGGCGTCTGTACCACAGGCAACCTGGATGGTGTAAAAGCTGCCGAGGAAGAAGGGGTCGACCCCCCGCAGGAGGAAGACCCAGAGGCGGAAGCTGTTCTATGCGGCGATCGCGAGTGAGAGGCTGACCGTGGATGGTCCTGGTGCTTGTACTTCCCGCTGGACTTTTCCTTCTGGGAAGCAGAAGATGCTCCAGAGACCGGGGAAGTGGAAGAGCTTTTAGCCTGAAGCTCAGTCTCCATCGCTGCTAGTTTCTGCTGAATTAGGTGACTGAAGGATCTTCAAGCGGCATCTCCGTATGGCCTGATTAAAGTCGTGTCAGTGCTTGCAGGCCTCTGTGTCATGCTTAGGGTCTAAGCACAGCAGGTAGGAAGAGTGACCATCTTTGGCTGGTATCTGCTTGCCGCAGGCACACTTCACAGGCCAGTTGGAAGATGAGGCTGGAGCAAAAGACAAACGAGATGGAGAAAACACTGAAAATTGATGTTAATACTAAGGAAAGGAAAAGAAAAGGAATTGTGGGTAAACGCAAAGAAAATGGTGGTCAACTGAAGCAGGCATCTGTGGAGGTCCGATTTGAGCAGGTTAACAGCGGGAAAAGAACTGAGGCAGGTCTCGGGGACAGCCCCGTTTATAGGATAGGCAGACGTCAGGGTGCTGACATCAGCAGGGGCGGTTCCCCACAATAGTCTGCTAGCTATAAGTTTTCCATGTGGTCCTGACGGCTTCAGTCCTACTGGTGTTGCCTGCTGCAAGAGCCCCCTCCAATTCAGATCTCGAGTATTGTGTACAGTTCTGGAGGCCTGATCTCTGAAGGACAAAGATAGGGTGGAGGTGGTAGACAGGCAGGCAACCAAAATGGTGCAGGGACTGCAGCAAAAGCCCTATGAGGGGAGATTGAGAGAACTGAATATATACTTGCTGGAGGAAAGAGGGATATGACAGAAACATTCATAGAAACATAGAATTTGATGGCAGATAAGGACTGATGGCCCACCCAGTCTGCCCATTTCAGGTACATAAAAGGGTATTAAGATACAGGACGGTAGCATCTGTCTCACAAAGACAGACTCGAGAACAAGTGGTCACGTTATAAAGCTGGGGGGGGAGGCTCAGAGGGGATGTGAGGAAATACTTCTTCACAGAGAGGGTGGTGGAAGCCTGGAACAGCCTCCCAGACAAGGTGTTAGATGCCAAACAGTCACAGGATTCAAACAAGCATGGGACAGATACAAAGGGACCTTGGAAGTAACACAAGGGGCGGGGATGACCAGAAATTGTGAAGGGTCTGCGATGGCAAAGAAGGCAGGGAAAATGGACAGACCAGGGAGCCAAAGTGTCTTTATCTGCCAATAACTTCAATGTTTCTATGACCCTTGAACTATGGTACTCCAGCATTCTGAAAGGGATGGAATGCTATACAGAAGAATGCTCTACTATACACTATAAAATATTTCTCAACAATAAAAATTATTATAAATCATAAAATAAAATATATAGAGAATACTGAATAGGCAAGTATGCACAACCAGAGTGTTCTGCCACAGAGGGGTTCCGATTCCCTCTGACCTCAACAGCGTAGCCTGAGAGGTCCACTGGAATTAGAACCACGAGGTGGCAGAACACACCGGTTGTACATAAATTTGCTCATTAAGTATTTATTTTCAGTGTATAGTATTATGTGAAATGTGCATGCAGTGGTTCTTTGGTTTTCAGAATGAAAATAACTTATGCAGTCTCTAAATGTTTCAGAATGCTATTGTACCACAGAAGGGTACAATCACATTCCATGACCTGTGAACTATGGTACACCAGCATTTTGAAAGCAATGAATTCCACACAAAACAGTGCTCTATATGCACTATAAAACAACCAAGATGTCGGAAGTGGTGGAGGCAAAAACAGTAGGGGGGCTTCAAGCGTATTTGGGGTAAAACATAGGAGACTATCAGTAAACATGCAGGGAGGAGGGTGGGTCGCTGGAAACAGACTAGGCAGGGACCATTTGGGTGGACTGGGTGGTCCATTTCTGCTGACAAGTTCTTTGTTTCTCTGTTTCTTTTTTTGTTTGTCTGAATATATAAAGCTTTTTCTCCAGTCTTGACTTTTTGCAGGCGAGCTCTTCAGCTCTGTCCCCAACTCCTCCCATCTGGTGCTCATTTTCCCGAACCACCAAGCCCAAGATGCCCTACGGACTGCCCCCTATGGCAGAGTTAGGAAGGGGAAGGCCGTCCTCCACCCACCCAGTGACTTTCATCCACACTGGGCCTAGTAGCTGTACAGAATAGAGGCAGGCTGGCAGGGCTTCATGTAGCCTGTGCCAACTAATTTTCGCTTCTCTCTCCTGATGCGCCAGGGCTACGCCAAACACAGTTTGTGCATGTGCAAGGAGGCATGCATGTGCAACACTGCCAGTCCTCACTCTACACACCTGACATAACACCAGCCCCCTGAGCACTGGCGCTACCACCAGGCCGCCACCTGGTGACAGCCAAGAGCAGGGAAGGCTTACCTCCCCAATCCAGGAGAGGAGAGCTGTCCAAAAGCCACTCAATCCTCTCCCAGACCCCCCTCCCCCGACTCCTTGTGACTCAAGCTCATTCCCGAACTCGGGTCACCGGCGTGGGAGACGTAAAGTGCATTACAGCGCCTCAGCCCTCTGTGCCACCAGGCCAGCTGTTTCTATGTCCTCATTCTATACTTCTGTGCTCCAAAATATATAAAACATGTTGGATAGTACCATGTGGAACAGACAGAGAAAACTTTAGATCCAATGATAGTATGTGCAAAACCAAAGTTCACTAGAGCAGGTTTTATAAAACACTTACATCGAGTAGTGCTATACAGATATGGTTTCAAAAGGAGACATTCTATCATATTTACCATAATTTCCTTTTTTGTTAGCTCCAGCATTGTCGATGGGGAAAGCAGTTAATACATATGGATAATGTGCTCCCCCCACTGGGGTAGTGGTACAGCTCCAAAGCTGTGAGCTCAGCACAGACCCCCCGAGACATAGTATATTTCAGTTGCATTTCACCTCAGTTCACATCTGTCAACGCAGTGCACAAAATACAAACTACCATTTATACCATATTCTTCGATGAACCCTACATAAAGCATATACTAGAAAACAACCAGACAATGACAAATACAGGCTACCTGTCGGGAAGAACAACCCCCCCCCCCCCCGAGGTGTACGACTGCCATGCATGAACTCCAACCTTGGACACCAAGTTCACTATTAAATATCAAAGTCTCCTGTTCCTGAAAGTTTTTCTTAAATACAGAAAAATGTTGGGTTAAACAAAAGAACAACTGAATTTACAAGTCTGGTGGGTACCAAGCAGGTTCAACATACCTCATCAGTCTCACCTTATAATCTATGCTTCATTGCACAGATCATAACATACTGTACAGAGAAGTCCAGATCCGGTTGATGAACCCTAAACCATGAAAGAACACAGTACGTGTCCTTCAATACATGCAAAAAGGCCCCACTGACAACACTGAAGCTAACAGAAAATGAAATAATGGTATGTATGATGGAATTTCTCCTTTCTGTATCACTCCACCGTGTTATCAGTGGGGAAAGTAGTTAACGCATCTAAGTTCTAAAAAGCATAACTCATCTAAGTAGGGTAAGGGTGAATACTGTTCCATATAACTCCTCAACAGATAAAAACAGGTTACTCACCTGTAACAGTAGTTCTAGGAGTGATATATGTTGTTCATCCACACTCTTTGGCATGTCCCCTTCCACTTTAAGATCAGCCAGAAGTCTTCAAGCTGGCTCCTCCCACCCACTCGAGTGATAAATACCTCGGCTCCGCCCCATGACACCAGATCTTAGCCCGCTGGCAGCCAGGTGTTGTGCACCCGCAGCCAGGGAGGTTGGGTGGGTCCGTGTGAATGAACAACATATACCACTCCTAGAAAGATCAGTTACGCAAAGACTTATACAGAAGCCCATCTCTTCAAGTGGTGTAACAGGCTGTGCTTTGAAACAACTGAGAAGCTGCATGGGATATACTATATTGGACTAGAAATCTGCAACTGATCTCTCTTACTTACATCTGAGGGAAGTTTTCCTTACTTTACAGCCTTACATTGGTATTGCTTTGTGTTTAATTTCGTTTCTAAATCAGGAAGGGGTTTTTTAAAACTACTTATCTTGTGAGCAACTTCAGAAGGGTTGAAATAACTGCATATTTGATTTTCCTTTGCGGCTATCTGGACTGTCTGCTAGTATTCTGACAGTTTACATTACATTAATATAGTTGGAAATAACTTGCTGGTAGTAGTTGTGTACTTTGAATAGCAAAAGCTGCAGTTTGTAATTTGATGCCAGACACAGCCTCAGGTGGGAGAAACTGTCTTCACTAGTCAGGGAGACCTTGCATCATAGCCAATTGTTTTGGGTGGAGGACTATTCTAGCATTGATCGATTACTATAAACTACTGGTGTGATCCTGTTTCAGACAGAAGCCAATCTCTTCAAGTGGTGTAACAGGCTGTGCTTTGAAACAACTGAGAAGCTGCATGGGATATACTATATTGGACTAGAAATCTGCAACTAATCTCTCTTACTTACATCTGAGGGAAGTTTTCCTTACTTTACAGTCTTACATTGGTATTGCTTTGTGTTTAATTTCATTTTTAAATCAGGAAGGGGGTTTTCAAAACTACTTATCTTGTGAGCAACTTCAGAAGGGTTGAAATAACTGCATATTTGATATTCCTTTGTGGCTAACTGGACTGTCTACTAGTAGTCTGTAATAGTTTGCATCAAATTACTTTTAAATGGTTGACAAATTACTGGAGATTAGCTGAATTACTATAAAGGGCAGTACTCACCAGGGTGGTGGAGCAGTGGTGTACATGATTGTTTCCAACAGTCACCAGTGGTTGTGGACTACCCACCCACCCTTCAGCCGCACCCCCAGGCGTGACGTTTCCTTTATAGCCAAGGTTCTGACATCACTTCCTCAACAGGTCTTGGGGCATAACTGTCATATTCTCTAATAACCCAGCACAGTGCATAAAGGGTAAGAACACATCACACAAAGGAAAAAAAAATATATATATATATATTTATATTACATATTGTATATTATAAGGGAGAGGGACATGTGGGGAGTGGTGCAATGCACTGGCTATGGGGCAGCAGTTTTCTGGGAGACATTCTGGAAACTGTGTTACTGTCCTATTTGCAGGCAACTGTCAGTTCTGAGGGAGGAGGTAGCCCACCTCCAGGCTGAACTGGCAAGAACTAAGGAGTCCTCCCCCACCCAAAGAGCACCACTGCCACAGAGGCTGCCAAGTAAGAAGAGCAGGTGGACCATAGTGGGTTCTGGGAGGGTACGGGTGGTGGAACAGAGGCGAAGCCCCCTAGATGTACTGCTACACAAACCATATGCCAGTCTGACAGAGCAAGGTTCCTCTATGATGGCACCCTCAGTGGAGACCAAGAAGAATGCTGAGGACACCCACAAGGGAGATCCACAGAAGGGTGGCAAGGGACACCACAGGGGAAGGAAACAGCTTCTGATAGGGGACTCAATTGTTAGAGGGGTAGACCTGGGAAGGAGAGGAGAGGAGGTAGGTGCCTGCCTGGTGCCATGGGCTTGAGGGACAAGAAGCGAATCCTCAGGATTGCAGAAGCAGCATCACAGGAGAGGAACTAGATATCATTGTCCACCTTGGGACAAATGACCTAGCTAGGCATGGGATCAGTGCAGGATGAAATTGTGGAGTTGGGAAGGGGCCTCAGAGAGGTAGCAAGCACAGTTACCTTCTCAAAGGTGCTGCCAGTCTATGGCAGGGGTGAGGCTAGGGTACTACACACCATGCAGTTTAATGAATGGTTGCAAAACTGCTGCAGAGCACAGGGCTTTGGCTTCATTGGGGACTGGAGGTACACCTGGAGAGATGAAGGTTTATACTGGCACGATGGTCTGCATCTATCCATGAAGGGAACCAAGATCCTAAGTGACAGGTTTAAATGCTTCCTTGGCAAGCTTTTAAACTAGCCATGGGGGGAGGTGCTAATAAGAGGCAGGAAATTTCAAGCCTCCCCCCACAAAACATGATGGGTAGTAAGGTAAACACTGAGGTATAGTGCTCAACAGAGGGCAGGACAGGGGTAAATGGAAAAATAGACAAGGGCAAAAAGAGCAGGCATGGGGAAAAAGGATAAAGCCAACATTAAATGGAGGGCAATGAGTACCAATGCCCGTACTCTGGAAACAAGCTTCCTGAGCTAGTAGCCTTGATGGAAGATGAACACTTGGATATTGTGGCAGTCACAGAAACATGGTACACGGAACCATGACTGGGATGTCAACATGCAGAATACACAGTCTACAGAAGGACAGGAGGGAAAGAGGATGGGAGTAGCTCTATACATAGGGAAGGGATCAAAGCTACAGAACTAAAATGGGGAGGACAAAGAGGCACTCTAGGTCACCTTGGAGGCAGGGAATGCCATCACAATCCGCACAGGGGTTGTATACAGACCCCCGTCTCAAGGGGAGCAAATGGACAAGAAAATGATAGAGGACATTCTCAAAATGGCTGAAAAAGAGGAGATACTGTTAATGGGGGACCTGAATATACCAGATGTTAACTGGATGACATGTACTGCAGCCACATCCAAGAGCAGGGTCATTCTCAATGCCCTGCAGGGGGCAGGGATTAGAAAGCTAGTGTTGGAACCCACTCGGGAGGAAGCAATACTAGACCTGGTACTCTCAAATGGAGAGAGGATCACAAATTTAGAAGTCGATAGACATCTGGGAACAAGCGACCACTGCACAGCGTGCTTCACAATAAGCACAACCATGGAGACAAGCCATACAAAAACAAGCATACTGGACTTTAGAAGGGCTGACTTTGGCAAAATGGGTGAATACCTGAGGAATACACTGGCAAATGGGCAAAAAGGAGGGGTGGAAGAACAATGGAGAAAAATCAAAACTGCCATCATAGAGGCAACAAGCCTTTGTGTGAAACAGATAAAGAAAACAAAGCGGAGTAAAAAACCACTATGGTTCTCAAAAGAGGTGGCAGGGAAGGTTAAGGAGAAAAGGCTGCATTCAAAAGTATAAGGCATCACAGAAGGAGCACGACAGGAACTGTATCAATTAAAGCAGAAAGAAGTGGGAAGCAGTCAGAATAGCAAAAGCCCAAACTGAGGAAAAAATAGCCAACTCAGTTAAGAAGGGGGATAAAACCTTTTATAGGTACATTAGGGAGCATAGAAAGGTTAAGGGAGGAATAGTGAAGATTAATAAGGGAGAGGGGAGGTGGGCAGAGGGAGACAGTGAAAAGGCAGAGATACTGACTGAATACTTTTGCTCAGTATTCACAAAAGAAGATGAGGAGGAGTTACCTAAACCAGACAATAGAAGCACTCTGGGTAGGGGGTTGACACCAGTCCATTTACAGAAGAAAGAGTCCTGAAAGAACTCCTAAAACTCAAGGTGGACAAAGCAATGGGGCCTGATGGGATTCACCCCAGAATCCTAAAAGAACTAAGGGAGGACCTAGTGTCACCACTGACCACACTTTTTAACAAATCATGGGAGGATGGGGTGGTACCTGAGGACTGGAGGAGGGCAGATGTGATTCCCCTTCACAAAAGTGGGAGCAAGGCAGAAGCAGGAAACTACAGACCTGTAAGTTTGACCTCAGTGGTAGGGAAAATGATGGAATCACTTCTGAAAGAAAGAATTGTTGAGTACCTACAGGCCAGCGGGGCACAGGACTCAAAGCAGCATGGATTTACAGCAGGAAGGTCATGTCAGAAGAATCTAATAGATTTATTTGACTGGGTGACCAAAGTAATAGACCAGGAAGGGGCTGTGGATATGGTCTACCTAGACTTTAGCAAGGCATTTGACACAGTCCCACACAAAAAATTAATAATCAAGTTAGCCAGCTTGGGAGTGGGTCCCAGGGTAGTAGCCTGGGTTGCAAACTGGCTGCACAACAGGACACAGAAGGTAACAGTGAGTGGCACACATTCCGAAGAAAGGGGGGTCACTAGTGGAGTACCTCAGGGCTCAGTACTGGGTCCAGTTCTCTTTAACATCTTTATAGGTGACACTGCAGAGGGTCTGGAGGGAAAGGTATGCCTCTTTGCAGATGATACAAAGATCTGTAACAGAGTTGATACACAAGGGGGGGTAGAAAGGATGAGAAGGGACTTGGCAAGGTTGGAGGAATGGTCAGACATATGGCAACTTAGATTCAATGCAAAGAAGTGCAAGTAATGCACCTGGGAAACAAAACCCAGGCGAAGAGTACAATACAGCAGGGAGGTACTAACAACAACAAAATGGAACGGGACTTGGGGTAGTCATATCGATGATCTAAAGGTGGGTAAGCAATGTGAGAAGTCAGTGAGGAGAGCCAGGGGGATACTGGGATGCATAGGAAGGGGCATCACAAGTAGAAAAAGGGAATTGGTTATCCCTCTGTACAGACAGTTGGTGAGACCCCATCTGGAGTACTGCGTGCAGTTTTGGAGACCTCATCTACGCAAGGACATAGGCGGGATGGAAGCAGTCCAGAGGAGGGCAACTAAAATGGTGCAGAGTCTGCATCAGAAATCATATGAAGAGAGACTGAGAGAGCTTAATATGTATACCCTTGATGAAAGGAGGGACGGGGGGACATGATAGAAACGTTCAAGTACCTCAAGGGAATCAACAAAGTCCAGGAGGGTAGCATCTTTCAGAAAAAGAGATGTGTAAGAACAAGGGGACACAATTTTAAGATAGAGGGGGGATGGCTCAGGGGTAATTTGAGGAAATCTTTTTTCATGGAGAGAGTGGTGGATGCGTGGAACTGCCTTCCTGGGAAGGTTGTTGGGGCTAAAACAGTGGGGGAATTCAAACATGCATGGGACAGACACAAGGCAATTGTAGTGGGGGGGGTGGCAGGAAGTAGGCTGTTGGTTAACTAGAATCTGCAGCTTATCCAGTAGGTAGGGAAATGGGCAGACTGGGTGGGCCAAGTGGTCCTTATCTGCCGTCAAAGTCTATGTTTCTATGACTTTTGCCGTAACAGTAGATCTTCTAGGACTGTCTCTTGCAGTAAGTCATTACTTCTGGGAGTTCCCAATAGGTGGCGCTCTAGCACGGCAGTCTTCTAGCAGTCTCCACATCTGGAACCACCCACACGACCTCATTTCCTGGGCTGAGCCTATAAAACTGGGTGGTCCCTGGTAGTCTTGGTCCCCCACCGGGTTCAGTGTGGGAGGTCGAGGTTCCAAGGGGAACCAAGATACCAAGCCTCCCACTCCACATCGCTTTTCGCTACAGAATGGCAGGGGCCGGAGGGAAAGTTGACTATTGCAGAGACATTCCTAGAAGATCTACAGTTACGGCAAAAGTCTTTGCGCAACTGATCTATCTTCCACGGAATGGTCTCTTGCAGTAAGTCATTACTTCTGGGAGATTCCCAAGCAGTTATATAGCAGTGGGTGGCCAAATATGGCATTCTGATGTCTGTATAATGAATTCTTGGTGACATGCCTAGAAAATATCAGTTATAAAGTCCAAGAGGTTCAGAGCTTACACAGAAACCCAAGTAATACAATGCTGTCATGTAGTGCAACAATGTAGCAAGTTTGTTGCCAATTCAGTTACATGTATCCATTTTGGCATAAATAGGTTACATCAGTAGCAGACACTGGGAAATAATGTATCCATTTCATAATGGAGTGTGATTCAATATATTCAATCTTTCTCAGCATGTGAGTATTTGAAGGTCCTGTTCGTGGGAGGGACACGGTGGTCTGGCGCACAACAGGCTGAGAGGCATCCCAATGGAATGACCATAATGGCCTGTAGCGGTGATACCTCAGGAAGAGGATAGCTGTATCAAGCATCATGTGGAAGGCCTCAGTATAATTTCGAATTGACGCCCCAAAGAAAAAGCCTCCGAGGCCTAGGAGAGGAGGCCAGGCGTAGTCTGATGCATTTTAATGAGATGTAGAGGCACCCGGTCGGCCTGATGGGCAGCCGCGGGTCGGAGCAGATGTATTTCTTGTCCCCTTTTCTTTGCCTCAGAAATTTTCTCTCTGATTATAATAATTTCCAGTTTTGCATGAAGACGTATACTGATGATGAGGGTTATGGTACATATATTGTACTGTCTTTAGTTGTCTGCCTGAGGCTTGAATATTATCTATCATTGTTTGTGCCCCTAGACCAAACAAATGGTCACCAGAAAAGGGGCATTAGCCATTTTATGTTGAATATCAGGTGCTAGCCCTGAGAGTCAGAGCCATGCCTGACGGCGTATAAGAATACAGACTGCAGAGGCTCTAGCCGAAGTGTCGGCAGTGTCATATCCACATCTTAATAAATGTCGAGATAGGGAAGTAAGTGTATTTATCATTGATGTGAGTTGCTCCTTTTCACGAGATGGGGGTAATTTATTTATATCACCACCAGCAGATGTCCCCACCGTACGCTGTAATTTTAACATATGTCCCATGTAGTTAAGTATTCTAATATTTAATGTGTTTAGAGAAAACACTTTCTTCCCCCTATAATCAAAACGTCTGGAGTCTTTTTCGGGAGGTACTGTACTTTTATGTTTTGGTTTGCCACTGCGATTGTGAGCGGCTGTAATAACTATTGAATCCGCAGTTAAGTATTTGTTAAATATTGATAATCAAGGGGAGCCTGATAAAGCCTGTGTGCTTTTTTAGGTAGCTCCTGTGCTGCTATGGGCTGACTCCACGCTTCAGTAATTGCATTTCTGAATGTTGGCATAAAAGGAGGACTGCCCAGATAGGTTCTTCCGGTATGTCTAGATAATCCACCATATCTTTACTTAATTTGTCTTCCTCTATTGTGTTAAACCCCACTGTTTTTTGTATTTGTAACATTTCTGGGAATAAGGGGTCATCCGTTGGGGAAATTACCTTTAGTGGATGTAATATTTCTTCGTCCCAATATGATGGTAAAGAATAAGGGGACTCGAACCCGCTTCTGGTAGGGGAACCTTCGTAATTTGTGTCATCATAGGGTTCCGAGTTTAAATGAGAATCTGATAAATAGTTCTCCGAATATTCAGGAGGGGGAAGATATGGCGCGCGTTCTGGCTCTATACGTGCCTGTTTTGATGAAGGCGGAGACACAGTCCAGGGTTTTGGACTTTTTTGCGTAAGATCAAAACCTATAGAAGTTAACACTTTATTTACAATTTCTTCTTTATTTAGCATTTATGAAGATGGAATCTCCATGTAATCTGGTTCTGAGCCCTGTGTACTTGGAGCCGGAGGGTCAATTTGTGTCTCTCGATAACGTGACCCAGTACGTCTGAGAGTTTTGTTCCTATCGTACTGGCTTCTGAGCATCTTGCATGAGTGCAAATGAGGCAGGTTTTCCTCTGCGTTCCATAGTATGTGATCCCTTATTCTGTGATGATGCAGCCCCATGAGTATCTTTTGATACATTTTTATGGAATATGTCATGATTTTTCATGCTTAAATTCTTATAGGACTCTTCCATAAATGCACTATATGCTGGTGAATATGTTATTCTATGATGAGGGGGCTGCTCCGTCGACGGGGGAGGATCAGTGTCGTCGATGGAAGAGGAGCATAAGCATGCCCCGTCGATGATGTAATATATCTTACTGATGATGGATGGGTGAAAGCATGCTCCATCGAAGGTGGAATACTTCTCGTCGACGATGGGGAAGCCCAGCCATGCTCTATCAATGGTGGGATGCTCCTCCTTGATGCTGGACCACTGTCGACATGCTCCGTCGACGATGGAAACGCTTTGTCGACGATGAGGATGTGTATGCATGCTCCGTCAATAGTGGCATACTTCTCGTCGACGATGGAGCTTTAGGAGCATGTCCCGTCGATGGGGAAGCAAGCAGAATGTGCTCTGTCAAAGGTGGAGGTGTTCTCGTCGACAGGGGAAGAGTGCCCCATCGATGGTGAATGTAGCAGGGCCTCCATCGTCGATGATGCATTCAGTCTCGTCGACGGGAAAGCTGAGGAATGATGTCCCATCGACGAGGAACGTTACTTTCTATGTGAAGTTGAGCTTTTATGTTCTTTTAGTGAAGCAGTGCCTGCCGTCGACGGGGGGTTACGGCCCGTTGACGAAGAATGTTTTCTTTGATGATACATGTTTAGGAGATAAGACCATTGAAAGGCGGTCAGGCAGGACTTTAGGTGAAGGGGTATCCTTCCCTGTTTTGCTTCTTGAAGAGGACTTTGAAGTTTTGGAGCCCTTACATCGAGTACCCTGAGTCTGTAACAGGGAAATATCCATTGTAGAGCTCTAGGTCGAGCACTGGAATGTGGTGCCATGTGTGAAGCCCAGGCACCCCAAGCTTTGGGTTCACTCCTCATCGTAGACTGCTGGCAGAAGAATAAGCTGCTGACAGAGCTGAAGCCGTCGGGAAAATTAACAGAGACTATCAGGGACCACCCACTTTTATAGGCTCAGCCCAGGAAGTGAGGTCGTGTGGGTGGTCCCTGATGTGGAGACTGCTAGAAGAGACAGCGGTGCTAGAGTACCACCACCTATCGGGAACTCCCAGAAGTAATGACTTACTGCAAGAGACCATTCCGTGGAAGATCTAATGTTACAGGAGAGTAACCTGTTTTTCTAGGAGCGTGGATATGTTGTTTATCCACACTCTTTGGCAGACTCCTAGCAGTTCTCCAGGAGGAGGGAGGCAAGGCGCACACCTCCTACTTAGGGTACAGAGACTGGAGAACTGAGGCCCCAAAATCAGCATCCTGGTGCGACTCCAGGTCGATGTGGTAGTGGGAGATGAAGGTGTTTGCTGACTTCCAGGTAGCAGCCCGGCAGACTTCCTGGATAAGGATGTCCCTGGAAGCAGCCACCAATGCAGCAGTATGGCTGGTAGAATGAGCTCTTATCCCTCTGGGAGGCTCCTTGCCCGCCAACTCGTAGCACACACCTAAGCATGATGTGATTCATTTTGCAATAGTACATTTGGCTGCAGGTCTGCCAGAAGCGTCTTCAGCGTAGGTGACAAACAGCTGGCAAACCTCTCTCCGAAATGCCGCCGTCCTCTCCTTGTAATAGGAGAGGGCTCGTCTCAGGTCCAAGGTATGCAGCCTGTACTCGGCCTCCGAGGTGTAATTAGGGTAGCATACTGGCAGGGTTAACACCTGGTTAAGGTGAAACTCTGACACCACCTTCGGAAGGAATTTCGGGTGAGGGCGTAGGACAACCTTGTCCCTGTGGAAGACCAGATAAGGGGAGTCCACCAAAAGCACCTGGAGCTCCCCTGTCCTTCTGGCAGTCGTGACAACCACCAGGAAGGCCATCTTCCACAACAAGTGTGACAACGCACACTTGTGCATTGGTTCGAATTGCTTGCCCATGAGCTTTTGCCAGTACCAGCAGTAGATCCCACGGAGGTGGAGGTTCACGCACCGGAGGGGATATGTGATCCAATCCTTGGAAAAAGCACCCAATCACTGCCTCCTGCACCAACGTCGACTGACCGGCCTGCGCCCGGTAAGCAGAGATGTCTGCCAGGTGCACCCTAAGGGTCGATGACCTAAGACCTCCTTTGGACAGAGACCAAAGGTAGTAGAGAATGTTAGCCACTGGACAGGAGAGAGGGTCCAGGCCCTTGCCTTGACACCAAATGGAAAACCTTTTCCATTTGAAGGTATAACATTTCCTGGTCGATTCCTTTCTGGATGCCTCCACCACGGTGTAGACATCTTCGGAAAGATCCAAAGCCTGGAACTCTACCCGCTGAGGTACCAGGCTGTGAGGTGCAAGGACTGAAGGTCCAGATGGAATACCTTCCCCTGATTAAGTGATATCAGGTCCGGGCGTGCTGGAAGCCGCTATGGGGGTCTGCAGCTGAGGCTGAGGAGATCTGGATACAAGAACTGGCGCGGTCAGTCTGGAGCTACCAGGATCATCTTCATCTTGTCCCTCCTCACCTTGAGGAGCACCTTGTGGATCAAGGGAAATGGAGGGAAGGCGTAGAGAAGGCCTGGGGTCCACGGCCTCGAGAAAGCATCCCCCTGCAGCGAGCCCTGCTGGGGCGGGGCGGGCACGAAACAGCATCAGTTTAGTGTTTTCCCTGGAGGCAAACGGGTCCATCATCGGTTTGCTCCAATGGGAGAACAGGCTGTAAGCTACCTCTGGATGGAGAGACCACTCGTGGGATGTCTGGCCTAAGCGGCTGAGAGCATCAGCATCCGCCAGATGGTCTGAGGCTCGTGCTACATGGATGGCTAGGAGATCTGCCTCCAATCGGCTCGCAAGGGTCAAGATGCAGAGTGCCTACCTGCATAGCTGATGGGAGAACGTGCCACCCTGTTTGCTGAGGTAGTACATGGTCGTGCTATTGTCCGTCTGGACTTGAACCACTTGACCCCGGAGCTGAAAAGCAAAAGCTGATAATGCCAGTCTGACTGCTCTGAGCTCCAACAGGTTGGTGTGGCATCGGGGGTCCGGAGGCCATGGGCCCTTTTGTCCCCCATGTGGGCTCCCTAGCCCATGAGAGAGGCATCAGTCGTGAGGATGACCGTCGGCTCGAGGTGGACAAACTAGATCCTTTCCTGCAACCGTTCTAGGGCGGTCCACCAATGGAGAGCATCCCACATCCTCTGAGTTACAGTGATCAGCTGCTCGAAATGACCATGGCGTGGAGTCCCCTGGGCAGCCAACTCCCATTGAAGGGGGCGCAGTTGCAACCAGGCCCAACGGAACACTGAGGTGCATGGTGCCATGTAACCTAGAAGGCACAGAAAGTCCCAGGCAGGACGCAATTGCCCAACCAAAAATGATTGGGCAAAGGAGGAAAGAACTTCCTCCCTGTCCACCAGGAGCCAAGCTCTGGCTTGATAAGACCGAGCTCTGCCGAGATAAAGCCCATCACCTGAGAAGGCACGAGTTCCAACTTGGCCTCGTTGATCAGAAGGCAGAGTTGGGAGCAGGTCTGGAGGGCCAGGTCCCTGAATTGCTCTACCTCTTGTTGGGTGGAACCTGCTAGAAGCCAATCATCGAGGTAAGGATAAATCCTGACACACACACCCCCCCCCCAACTCACTCCAAGGAAGGTATGATCTGGGACAGAGTGACCATCCGAAAGGTGTGTGACCTGACATACTGATTCAGGTCGTGCAGATCTAGAATGGGGCGCCAGACCCCCGTCCATTTGGGCACCAGGAAGTACCTGGAGACAAAGCCTGGGTCTGCTGGAGGATCCACCACTAAAGCTACTGCCTCCTTGAGGAGCAGCTGAGCGATGACGTCTTGGAGAGCCAACTGAGTCTGAGCAGATACTCTTTCCTCCAGAGGGGCGCAGGCTCGGCTTGAAGGGTACTGCTCGAATTCCAGAGGCAGTCCCTGACCGACCACTTCGAGAACCCACCTGTCCGAGGCGACAATGGAACAGGCAGAAAGGAAGTGGCAGAGATGGCTCCCCCCCATGGGAGGACCCACAGCTGAGGAGACAGGAGAGGGGTTGACAGCCCCCACCCCGTCACTAAGCAGGTTTGGAGGAGGAGGAGGCTTCAGGACCTGCACCTCAGCCTCCTTTACGGGCCTGTTGAGGTCCGGGCTTGGGCCAGGGGCGCCAAGCTTGAGCCTGCTGCTGTTGCTGGTGCTGCTGTCCGCCATGAAAGCAGGACTGCTGAGCCACAGGGGAAGAATGACGAAAAGGCTTCTTTTTCTTCTGCTGGTCCCTGCTCAAAGAACTCTTGGCAGAAGTAGCGTCCATAGTGGCACTGGACTGCTCAATGCACTGAAGGTGACCGGCCACTCCTGGACCGAACAGGTCGGTCCTTCGAAAGGGCACGTCAGCTAGTTTGTGCTGGGTATCCACCGGGAAGGAGGAGAGCCTCAGCCAAGCCCTGCGATGAGAGGCAACTGCGGCAGCCTTCGAGCGGGCACAAGAATCCCCAATGTACAGGGCCATCTGAAGCTGCTGTTTGGCAACAGCTCGGCCCGGATCCCGGACCTGCTTGACCGTGGTCTGCATGTCCGCGGGGAAATGTGGGAGGACTTCATCCAGCGACCCTAGGAGGGCATGAGAGAAGTGTGCAATGATGACGGCCGAACTTGCCAGACGAAGGCCTAATAAAGAAGCTGCATTGACCTTCCTGGCTGAATGGTCCAAAAGTTTAAACTCTTTATCAGGTCGGTCGGTCAGTGTCGGCAGAACTGCCAGTATGCCTGAACACAGAGGCAGTCACAGGCTCTCGGCCGAAGGGTGCTCTGTAGACGCAAGGGCCCCATGGGCTGCTGCGCCTGCGGGCCATGCGGGCAGACGGCGCTGGACAAGAAGCAGGGCACTGCCAAAGTTCTAGGGCCGGGCCAACAATAGCCTCAGCCACAGAAAAGGCCTCTGTCGGGGTATTCCCTCTCTTAAGGATGTCCGTAAGAGTGTATTCCACCTTTTTCTGGGTTGGCTCCAGGGGCATCCCTACGCACTCAGAGATGAGGTGAAGAATGCCCTGAAAAGACGAGGGACCTTCCTCCTTCTCTAAGCCAACGGTTGAGTCATCATCACCTGGATGAGAATGAAAGCCGGTGACGTCCGAATCTGAGGAATCCGGATATAACGGCCGACCACCCAGGTCACCTTTGACTCGCCGAGGGCAGTCTGGGGTGACAGTGACTGACAAATGCTGGAGAAGCCTGGTGTCCAGTCTATCTTCCTTGGAGGGAGCCCCTCCCACAGGCTATTTGGGCGGTGGTTCCACCACAATCGGTGGAGAGACTGTTTTGGGCTGAACTGGAGGTTTTACCGGCTCTGCAGGCTGGGGAACCGACTTAATCGGCTCCGAAGGAGTCGGCTTCGGCCTAGGAGTCGAAAGCCAGGTAATGGCTGGTGTGGAATCCAGAGCCAGCTTGTGTCCAGTCAAAATCAGCTGTTGCCACATGAGGTCCACATAGCACCGTAGTTTCCGCTGGAGACATCTCCTCATCCGTGAGGACGAGGATGACCGATGGTGGCCTCTTTTAGAGCTGGCCTTTCCTCGCCTTTCGTCGAGGGTCCGAGACTCGATCAAGATCGGACAGGCCATCTCGGTCACTCGAGACACCGCCGGGATCGGTGATTTCCCGGGAATAGGTACCACGTCTTTGATGGGAGTCCCAGCAGGCTGAGTCTCGTCATCTGGGAAGACCAAGTTAGGAGTCTGATCGAGGGAATTGTCGACCACAGTCGGTGATAATGGATCGATGACAATCTCAACATCGTTGATCGACAATTCGGTCGACTGACCAGATGGCAAAGCCGAAAAGCCAGTAGCCGAAGAAGCAATCTCGACTGAGGTCAAGACCGCGTGTTCCTGGGACCAAGATCTCTCCCGTTCCCAAGATCGTCTCCGTCAAGACGAAGACGATCCCGCATCCTTCTCCCGCCTACGGGACTGAGAGGAGTGCGAACCTGCAGGCGCCTCTCCCTTGGTCGAAGAGACTGGCACAACTCTCAGAAGGAACCCGAGAAGGTGGAGCCCAGGTTGAGCGGAACGAAGAAGCTCCAAGAAGTCTCTGCAGCACAAGCCGCTTCCTCCTCGAACGCTTGCATGCATTCCAATTGCTCAGCTGATCCTGCAGCCGCGGAAACCGCCCATCGAGCCTCCTTGGATTTCACCGGAGGTTTCCGTTTCTCTGGCCTTCCCAGCTTCAGGCATGCAAGATGGTCGTCGAGGACGTTGGGATGAAAGGCGAGACACATATCGCATTTCAAAGTGTCTTGGTTGACACCGAGGTAATAGACACACGCGGTGTGGGGATCGGTGCACAACATTTTCTGGCCACAAGGGCACCAACGAAATCTGAGGGAAGACTTGTCTTCCATAATAGAAGCAGTAAACTTGCGATCGCTAACGCGAATGAAGGAAATTTTCGGAATAACTGAAGGTTTGATCGCCAGTGCCTACAAAATGCGTGTCCACAAGGGAGGCAACCTGAATCTTCCAGCGGAAAGGAAGATCTGGCGTCATGGGGCGGAGTCAAGGTATATACCACCTGGGTGGGTGGGAGGAAGCAGCTTGAAGACTTCCGGCTGATCCAGTGGAAGGGGACATGCCAAAGAGTGTGGATGAACAACATATCCACGCTCCTAGAACTAGTGGATTCCTCAGACAACTACTGCGTGCCAAACTGATCACTAGACAGCTGTGTCAGCCGGGTTCCAGCCACAACCTCTGTAGAGCCTAGAAAACAGTAAAGGTTGGAGGGCTACAATACCAACTGCCAAATTCTGTTGTAAAACGTAGCCCTCTTAGCCTAGGATGCCATGAGCACCCTGGGAAGAAAAGACTGCCCTGAGCAACCCCGTCTTTTTCTACGGCAACTGCAAGAGAGACTTACCCTTCTGCTAATATGACTCTTGAGATCTTTGGACTTCTTGCTGCTCAGACTAAAAACATCAGTAAAGAGCTGACAGACAAAAAAAATAATACGTTTTGTCCCACTAACTAGTTCACATTTCTTGACCTCTGAAGGATACAACATCCTGAATGCACACGTTATTGGGTGAAATATCCAATGGGGAGAAAAAAAAAATCTGGAGCTAGATATTCAAAAAGGTGCAAAAGTCTGCACTGCACTTGTGCACGACCTGGCAGTTGCTCTATTCAGTCAGATAGCACACCGGCACTATCCGACTGAATACCGACCCTTTGCCAGTGCAGCGTTAGGTCAAGTTGCACTGCCTCGATATGGACCTGGGCTGTATATAGCCCACAGGGAACTACACACAGATCCAGACAGCGCGGAAGCAGCATATTTATAGCAAATGAGCCCATCGGGCATGCAGGCATGCCCATTAGCATGCCCACTGGGCTCATTTGCAATGGAAGTGACAGGCTGGTTGCCCCCAAACTGACATCATCCCTGGTGGCTAGCAGCACCCCCCTGTCTGAAAATCCATCCCGCCAATGTGCAGCCTGTGCCCTGCTATCTAGAGACACCCTTCCACACCCAGTCTGACCATCCATCCTGGGACATCGCTAGTATACCCTGGTGTCCAGTGACCCCCTCCACCCACCGAACCCCTGTACTAGCCCATGTAAATGGTGCCCTAGTGTCTAGTGGCACCCTCCATCCTTCGATTCCCCAGCCCAGTACGACGCATGTATGCCCTGATACCCAGTGGCACCCCACCACCCCCAGCACCCATCCGGGTGATCGCACTATAGTCTCTGGTGTCCAGCAGCCCCCCCCCCCAAACACACAACAGTCACGATGAAAAGATGTCCCTGGTGTCTATTGGTGCTTGCAGTATAGTCCCTGGTGTTTAGCAGCAACCCCCATACTGCAATTTTTCATCCTGAACACAATCCCATGTCCCTGGTGTCCCGTGGCAACCCCCCCACCCTCCAATCACCCATCCCACTGCCTGCACTGTAGTCCCCGGTGTGTAGCCGCACCCCCTGCCTGCCGAGCACCAATCCCAGTGCTACCAATTCCTTGGTGGCTAGTGGACCCCACCACTCTTGCCTCCCAGCCCGTATAGTTTCCTGCCCTCCAGGTGTCCGGTGGCATACCCCCTCCCATCCACCAGCCCATCTACCAGCGTCTATCCCTGGAGTCCAGTGGTACCCCCCAGACCGCCAAATAGTGGTGGTTCCGCAGCCCCCCCCACCCGCTCTGCACACACCCAGCACAGCACCCACACCACCACCACCACCCCCCCCTTTTACCGGGCAGGACAGGACTGTGTGGTGCATCCTTCTACGGTGACCAGCACAGCCCTCCTCTCACCTGCTTGGCTGGCCACAGTATGAGCTGCCATGAGAGCATACATACGTATATACGCAGAGAGGAGCAGTCGGGTAGAGGGAGACCAGTATGAGCTGGTACCAGAGAGAAATATGGGAGGCAGTGAAAAGAAGGGAGGATGGGAATAGGTTCCAGAGTGAAAGGAGACAGTAAGTGAAGGCTGATAGCCCAGCAGAGGAGCAGGGATGAGGAATGGCAAAAGTGCAAGGATCTCTGGAACAGAGGGAGCAGGAAGCAGAGGTAATGGAGGAGGGGAGTAAGGACAAGTAAGAGGGAAGGGACTCAAACCAGAATTTGGATATGAATGAGGCACAGTGGTTCTGGTGAGGTGGAGATAAAGGAAGGATAATGAGGGGTAAAGTGAACAATAGTGAGTACGAGAGGGGGAGCTGGTAGATTAATGACAGAAGGCATTGCAGAGGGTATCCAGCATGTCCAAGGAGGTGGAGGGAGCGCTACAACAGACCATGTCCACATAGTCAAAGACCAGCAGAACCATTTTGGTGATAAGCTCATAGCATATCTGTGGAGACAGACAGTCTTTATTGTGGTACAAGGCACCAAGTTTGAGGCACAGCTTGACATGGATGGCATCAATGTGGGCACAGACGTCAAGTTTGCTGTCTAGCTACACACCAAGGTATCTGAATGAATGAACCACTTCAAGAGGGTTCCATCCAAAGTAAAGAGGACAGGCAGAGCTGAAATTCTGGACAATTCTTGGCTGGTGCCAAAGGTCATGGACATAGTACTTTTGGTGTTGATGGGAAATGGTTAGACTGAAACCAGTGTAGGACACTGCAGAAGTCTTTCTGGAGCAGCTCTTCCACAGCTGTAGTAGAGGAACCACAGGTGTAAATTTTTTATTTATTTATTTTAGTCTTTGGTAACCGGGTAAGGCCCACTAGGCACAAGTGCCTGTTTTCAGGGGCGATCTGGGAGCACTGGGGAAGTTAAGTGACTTGCTCCGAGTCACACAGTATGCAAGTGGAGGTCGTGAGAATCAAACTCAGGTCTGGTCTGCTGGATGTATCAAGCTTGTTCACACCTCATTCCTCTAACCTCTAGGCTATACTGCCATGACTATGTCATCTGGTGTCAGTGGCTCAGTAGGTAGCACACTTGCCTCTGAGGCCGGGAGATCAGAGGGCTGTGGGTTCAGTTCCCACATCTGGCACTTGGGTTAATATCCCAGTACTGACACTGTAGTGCAGCATGAGAGGGGTGCTGCACTTCTGAGGTGCCGTCTTTCAGATGAGAGGTTAAACCGAGGTCCCATCTGCCTGGATTGGTGGTAGTTCAGGTGGATGTTAAAGATCCCATGGCACTTATCGAAAAGAGTTGGGGAATTTCCTGGTGTCCTGGCCAAATTTCCCTCATTCACTAAAAATACCACCAACAGCTTTATCTGGTTCAAGGTCAGTTGCCATTCATCTGTATCCCCCTCCCCCGGGTCGTGCCTGAAAATAGGCAGGATTTGTCTAGTGCACTTACCCGGTCAACAAAAACTAAATAAAAAAAAAAAATCTGCATACATGTGGATATGCGAGTTGGTACAAGCTGTGGAAAGGTTATTATGGAAGATCAAGAATAGGATGGGCCCCAGCATGGAGTCCTGTGGGACCCCAGCCTGGATGGGAAGCGGAGGTGACAGGGCACTACCACCCTGTACTGACTGCAGGTGGCCATAGAAGTAAGAATGGAACCAGTCTACAGCAGCAGTTGAGAGGCCAGCAGAACTCAGCTTATCCAGGAGGAGAGGGTGGGATACAGAATCAAAGGTCTTGGCCACATCAATGAAAATGGCAGCTGTGATGTGCCTCTGAACCATTTCTGAGAAGACAGAGTCAGTTACATGCAGCAGGGAAGAGATAGTGGAGTGATACTTCCGGAAACCAGAGTGCAACACTGAGAGGAAACTGGTGAAGGACAGAAAATAGTAGAGTCTAGTGTAGAAAAGCTTCTCTTGCAGTTTAGCAAGGGAAGGGAGGAGTGAGATTAGCTGGAAGTTATCTGAGGAGGAAAGGTCCCCAATCTATGGAATGGAAGGACTTTGGCAACTTCCCAGACTGAGGGACAGCACAATGGGAGAAGGAGAGGGCTAGTAGGTGAGTCAGTGGGTGTGCTATGGCAGGCGCAGAGATTTGTAGTAGTTTAGGATCCAGTCCATCAGAACTGGATTTGCACAGGTTGAGGGAGTAAACGGCAGTAAGGGTTTCCTGGGGAGTAACGGGGGAAAGAGAAAAACAGTCGAAATGGGATGAGCAGGAATGTGAGGAGAAAATGCGGAAGCTGAAGGGTGAGTGAAAGGGAGATTAGAAGTGGTAAAGAACTCACTGAAATTAGCAGCAACAGAGGAGGGGTCATACTTTGGTGAACCGTTTACAAGAGGGGCAAACTGTGAGGGTCAAAAAGGGAGTGAATTACTTTCAAGAACTTTGAGGGGATGTTAAGGTTCTTCTGAAGGTTGGCCTTGAAACATTGCTATTCTGCAGCCCAGACAGCCTTAGTACAGGAATTCATGATAGTCCTCTATAGCAGGTCAGGAAAGGAGATAGTTTGAAACATGCCCAGGTGAGGTCACAAGACTTGCTCTGTTCAATGATTTCAGGGGTAATCTAGAGGCGATGGTGATTTTTGACACTGGATTTTCTCGGTGGGGCATGCTTGTCCTATACAGAAGACTATACTGAATTAAACAGTGAAAGGACAATGTCGGTATCTGTGGTGGAGGGTGTGGCAGTCCAGTCCACAGCAGCAAGTTCACTCAAATGAGCAGAGAGACCTATGGTCATATAGCTCAAACTGTGGCATATCGATCTCCTGCTCTCCAGTTCAAGAGACTCCCAAGATCAAGGATCAATCTCACTCCCAGGAGTATATGTCACTGCTTAGACCGACTGTGTGATATTCTGTTCTCCTGCTGGGAAACACACTGCTAGACAGTGCTTCTGTGCACAAGCTGAAATTCCTGTGTCTTCAAGACAGTGAAGAATGTGCTAGTGCTGTCAGAGGCCATTCTCATCACCTTGGACAGGCAAGAATGTAGCTGGAATGTATCATGCCCCTAGGGGTCTATGCTGAGGTCACAGTTTTGGAACTGTACCACTATCTCAGTGGGAGAGCGTTCTACCCATACGTATTAACTACGTTCACCATTGACAGTGTGGAGCAATGCAGAGCAGACTTTTTAAACAATCCCTTGGCCTGGATATGTCTTATTTCATAAGGAAGTTTATGCCAGGTTTTGAATAGACCATGATGAAACAGACCCTTGACCAATACTGGTCTTAAATTGCGGTATTGACAGGGTCATTCCATAAGTTATTCTCAGGTTCACATCCACAGTTTTGGTGTTAACACTATCCACAACACACCTGCCTCCCTTATAGACAAGTCTGTGGGCAAAGAGACTGGTGCTGCAAACATCATTTTCCACAACTGTGAGTCAAATAAGCAGAGCCTGAACTTGTGTTCTAAATTATATTACTACACAATCCTATCTTCAGGGCATCTCACACTTGCGGGATGATGCTTGCTGTAAGGCATCACTGATGGAGTCATGTTGTCTGAAGCATCGTTTTCCTTAATGGTGAGCTAATTAAGCAGAGTTTGAACTTGTATTCTAAATCCTAAAATTAGTACAAAGTTCTATCTACAGGGCATCACACTCGGGTGGAATGATGCTTGTTGTAAGACACTAATGATGAATTCTTGTACAGCTTTTTCCTCAACTGTCTGACTACTATAAAATGGAGGTGTGATGCCCAATAATAGGGTTCAAGGCTGGGGAGGGACAGATAACCCTCCACTTTCCTTTGGAAGGAATACTACATACTAACATACTAAAATGCCAGCAGAATAGGCCTAATGGTCTTTCATGTCTGCTCGTTTGGTCAGCCCACACCCTGGAAGCTGATCTTACTGCCCCCCTCTCCCTCTCTGGCTTCTCCCTTCCCAGTCCCAGATATTCTTGCTGCATTGGATTTTGCTTCAAGAAACCTTCCCCTGTACCTGTCCCACCCCCTCTTGAACCCCTCCACCGTCTCTGCCTCCACCAGCCCCCCAGCGCATTCCATGGCTCCACCACCCTCTCAGTGAAGTAGCACATCCTCCTTTCTCCCTGAATCACCCCCGCCCCCACCCATGCCTCTAGTTGCCCCTTCCTTCAAGCACCCCTGACTGCTCCTCCCATTTACCCCTTCATGTACCTGAAGACCTCATCATGTCCCCCCAGTCCCTTCTCTCTTCCAATGTGTACATATTTAGCTCTTCAAGACTCTCCCCATAGGTCCTGTCCCCCAAGCCCCAAATAATTTTGGTTGCCCTCCTCTGGACCATCTCCAGGAGTTCAATGTCCCTCTTTAAATGTGGCCTCTGAAACTGCATGCAGTACTTGACGTGTGGTCTCACCAAGCAGTTGTACAGTGGGAGTACCACTTCTCTCCTTCTGGAGGTGATCCCCCTAGCGATGCATCCCAGCACCCTGTTGACCTTTGCCGCTGTCCTCCTACAAGTCTCCGAGTTGTTCATCTTGACATCCACCACCACCCCCAGGTCCCTCTCAGCCATCGAGACTTGTAGCATTTCCTTCCCCAGGGTGTACACTTGGCCCGGGTTACTGGCTCCCAGGTTCAGTACCTTGCATTTCCCTGCATTGAACCTCAGCTTCCACTTTCTAGACCACCTGTCCAGAGCCTCCAGGTCCCCCTGTAGGGCCACCCACCCCTCCTCCCCATCCTCCCCATCCACCACTGCCCCCAGTTTTGAGTCATCCGCAAAGAGGCTCATCTCACTATTGACACCCTCCCTTATGTCAGAGACATAGGCGTTGAACAGGAGGGGCCCAAGGACCGATCCCTGAGGGACCCCACTAATGACCCTCCTTGGGGATGAGACTATCCCGCCAACCACGACCCTCTGGGTCCAGTCCTGTAGCCAATTTCCTATCCATCTGATCATCTGGTTCCCCAACCCCATTTCTCCCAGCTTATCCAACAGGCTTCCATGAGGAACAGAGTCAAACGTCTTGCTGAAGTCAAGAAAGAGGACGTCCACTGGTCTACCCAGGTCCAAAGCACTTGTCACCCAGTCATTGAATAGCGTAGACATTTTTACACATGAGCACTGTCCTACCCATATAAATTGGGTTACCAACTTATTCCACTGCTTAAATGTGTTTAGTGTTAAAGCAAGAGGAACATTTTGGAAGAGGTATAGTGCCTCGTCAGGATCACCACCCTTATCACCTCTATTCGCTTAGTAAGGTTAAGTGGCAATATGTTCCATCTGGAAAGGTCAATTACTGTTTTGTCGAAAAATTAGGTATAGCTTTGTTGAAAGGCTTCAAGTGGTGAACGAGAAAGGTAAATGCCAAAGTATTTTAATTTATCTAGATCCCATCTAAATGGGAATCTGGTTTGGATCGCAGGTGTTGGTTGGTAATTAAATGTGAGGACCTCCGTTTTGGTACTGTTAACCTCGTTTCCTGACACTGCTCCAAAATTCTCAATTTTAAATGTAGCTGGGAGGGAGGAGTCGGGATTATCTAGTATAAAAGAACATCATCCGCACATGTCGTCGAGGCACAGGTCAGGAAGCATAGGAAAAACCAGGAGTGGTTGTAAAATTCGCAAAAAAAAAATTTACACTAGCAGTAACATAAAAAAAAAAATCTTGTCCAGAATAACTATTTACAAAGGAAAAATGAACAGATTCATCAGAGTTTTGCTTCAATCTCTGTGTGTCCATCTGCAAGCCACTGTAGCTCTGTCTTTTTATAAGTTCTTGCAACAACCCCCCCCCCCAAGAAGCATCCTGTTTTTTTCTAAAATGTCTTTGTAAGTATCAGGCAGGTGCTGCTAGAACACAGTGTCCCAGAACAGAGGTCCCCTTTTCCACAGCTCTTGCAAAAGGCTTAAAAAATGCACTCAGGTAACCCCTTGAGTTTCAAATAGCTTTTTGCAATTATCTCAAACTATAGTTCTATACATTTCAACAGTAACACTATATATTTTCTAAACAAAAGGATCCCAATATCAGTTACATTTCCATACAATGATTTGCACATATTTTTATATTAGCAGATATGCAAAGGAGGAAAAGACAGACAGCAAGGGAGGGTTGAGACACAGTGAGAGGCAAAGAATTGCGAGACTGTCTGGTTGATCAAGTCCAACGTCTCACAGGAAAATTTGGTTGCGCAACCAGACAGAGAAGAGACAGAAAAGGAAAGAGCAGATCTTTACATTTAAACACTTTCTCCATAACAACTGGGACAGGGTCTTATTATACCCTGTCACATACACCCCCTCCTAAAGAGGGAACCTGTTTTATTAAACAGGTTTCCAAAACTTTTATCAATTCTCTATTAACATTTGCTGCTTTCAGATATTAAGCACATGTGCATTAACTGTTTTCTTTATAATAGTACAGCAAATAGTAAAGTTCAAACCCATATATTTGTTTTTCAACCTTCAGAACCCTCAATTCCTGATCCATATATTGACAGAAAATCAGCATTGCTATTCTCTTTACCAGATTTGTGCATCACCGTGAATTTAAACGGCTGTAGTGCCAGGTCCCACTTTGTGATTCTGGAATTTTTATCTTTCATTTGGTTAAGTCAACAGAGAGGACTGTGATCTGTTACAAGAACAAAGTCAGTTCCTAGTAAATAAAACTTAAGGGACTCCATGGCACACTTTGCTGTTAAACATTCCTTTTCGATAGTGGACTACCTTTTCTCTCACTCATGCAATTTCCTACTTATGTACAGAATAGGTTTTTCTGTCCCATCTACATTTTGATGTAGGACTGCACCTAGGCCTACCTCGGATGCATCTGTTTGTAGCAAAAATTGTTACTCAAAGTCTGGGCTCCTTAAAACAGGGCTGAACATGATGTAGCCTTCATGGCTTGAAAAGCTTCATCACACTCTGGGATCCATTTCACATTATTTGGGTACTGTTTTTCGTGAGGTCAGTGAGGGGAGTAGCTAACTCAGCAAAGCTGGGAACAAATCTCCGATAATAACCAGCCAGCCTTAAAAATGACCTGACATGTTTCTTTGTTTTAGGTACAGGAGTGTTAGCTACAGCTTCTATTTTAGAAATCTCTGGCTTGACTTCTCCATTTCCCAACACATAGCCCAAATATCTGGTTTCCTGTATGCCCAATGCACATTCTGTAGGATTAATAGTCAGACCTGCATTTTTGATACTTGGATAACTGCTCGTAGGTGTTCCAGGTGGCTTTTCCAATCTGGACTGTACACCACGACATCATCCAGTTATGCGGCACAATAACCAGTGTGAGGGGATAAAATAACATTCCTGTACCGTTGGAATGTAGCATGTGCACCATGTAAACCAAATGGCATGGTGGTGAACTGATAGAATCCTACAGGGGTAGCAAGAAAAAATGACTTACCATAGTAATCTTCTTTCTTCCCAGTGATGCTCAGACATTCATAACTTTGTGCAGTCATCCTGATGAGTTGGACTGCCCGGAGAGATGGAACACATGCAAATTATGGAATTCTTTGCACGTGAGCATCTTTCAAATACTGCCTCTACCAACTGTAGTGTTCTAAACCCTTCAGATTTGTAAGAAGCCTGGAAGTTAGGCAACATGGAAAAATCCGACAACTAATTAACAAAACATTTTTTTTTTTAGGATTAGCCAAATAAAACAACTTGCTACAAAAAACCTCAAAGGAGGAACTATATAATAATGGCAGTGAGAAAACTACAGAAGAAACCCTTAAATGGGTGGTCTAGAAACATATTGAAGAATGTATGTGGTACAGCAATGGGAGGCTAAGTCTGGAAGGAGGATGGAGGGAGGGACGTCTGAGCACTTGGAAGAAAGAAGATATTGTGGTAAGTAATTTTTCTTCAACTCAGTAATGCTCAGACCATTCATAACTTTGTGCAGACTACCAAGCAGTACTCTGGTGGTGGGCACAGACCTTATTTTGGAAACACACTTTGCAGGACTGCTGTGCCAAACTTAAGGCCACTTCTGGATAAAATATCTAAATTATAATGCTTTGTAAAGGTGTGCATTGATTTCAAGTAGCTGCTTTACAAATGTCCACAATGGCACTCTCCTAGCAGCTGCAATAGTGGCAGCTGTTCCTCTTGTTGAATGAGCCTCAGCCCAGCTGGGGACCTCTACCTGCTTTAGTGTAGCAGAATTGAATACACTGGACAATCCACTGAGAAATTGATCTTTTTGAGGTTGGTTTGCCCATTCCAACATCCCCAATGTAAGGAAAGTTGTTTTTTGTCTTGCTCATGGCCTTTAGTAGCTGTCATATAGTAGGTGAGAGCTCTTTTCATCCAGGCTGTAGCCTCTTCACCAGAGCTGGCATGGTCTGTTTAGAAGCATACAGAGTGATTGATTGTCTAGATGGAAACTGAAACCACTTTGGGAAGGAATTGTCTGTTTGTTCTGAGGACTACTTTATCCTGTGAAGGGAAATGTAGTCCTGTTCAACACAGAGAGCCTGAAGCTCACTGATTCTTCTTGTTGAAGTAATTGCTACCAGGAAAAACTGTTTTCCAGTAATATACTTAAAATGAGTTGTAGCCAAGGGCTCAAAAGGAGTCTGATCAACCTTGCTATACATACATTAAGATCCCAAGCGGCACTGGTGCCCCTGTGAGGAGGGTGCAAATGCATCAGGCCTTGAAAAATCTTTGAAAATGGGATCTGATGTTACAGATACCTTTGTCCTAGCAGACAAGTCATGCCGATACTGCTGCAAGGTGAACTTAAGGAACTGGGTTCTAGACCTTATGAATGTAAATGAGTTAGATAATCCAACACCTATGAGACCCTGCATCATTTGGGGTGAAGTTTCTAGTAGAGCACCAGAAAGAGAATCTTTTCCACTTAGCAGAATAAGTTTTCTTAGTCGAAGGCTTCCTGTAACCTTTCAAGATGTTTAATACAGCTTCAGAAAGGTTCAAGCCTGCATACTCTAACTCTCAAAAGCCATGCCTTGAGGTGAAGAGACTTGAGATTTGGGGAACAGCAGTTTCTTGATTGGAGGTTAGAAGATTGTGCCTGAGAGGCAAGCTTATTGGCCTGCTCACTGCCATGGAGAGCAGAAGAGAGTACCATGGCTGCCTAGGCCAATCTGGAGCTATCAATATCACGGAAGCTGAGCGGAATCTGAGTTTCAGCAGTACCCTGAAAACTAGAGGAAAAGGGGAAATGCATAGAAACTTGTCGTCATCAATCCAGTACCAAGGTCCCAGAGGGATTGTCACCATTGGGGTGGTCTGCAACAATACTGAGGCAACTGGTGGTTCTGGTGGGATGCTAACAAGTCTATCTCTGAATGCCCCACCTGCTGAAAAATTACCTGTACCACCTGCTTGTTCAATGTCCATTCGTGATGGGACTGAGTGATCCGACTCAGTGTGTCTGCCAAGATATTGTCCTTTCCTGGCAGATGGATGGCTTGCAGGGACACCTTTAAAGAATATGCCAGAGCCCAAATTCTTGTGGCTTCTGTGCATAGGGGGACCTGACCTGGTGCCATCCTGCTTGTTTATGTAATACATAGTGGTGGCATTGTCCGTTCTGACTTGTACCACTTTGCCCATTACCAGTGTAGAGAAAACTTTTAGTGCTAGCCGCACTGCTCTGAGTTCCAGCAAATTTATATGCTGGAGGGACTCTGCCCCCAACCAGGTACCCTGAGTTGTGTGCTCCCCTAGATGGGCACCCCACCCCAGAAGGGATGCATCTGTTGTAAGGACCAGAGAAGGATCCTCCTTCTGGAAGGGGACTCCCTGCCTTAGGTTGGATTCCTTTTTCCACCACAAGAGGGCTTGTAACAGAGGCCTTGTCACTGGAATGAGTTTTGAAAAGGGGTCTTTTCTCTGACTCCAATGAGTCCTGAGGTGAAACTGGATGTGTCTCATGTGAAACCTGGAACCCTGCACTGTGCCTGTGGATGCAGCCATATGACCCAAGAGCTGCAGGAATTGCCTGTCTGTTTTTTGACAGTGCAATTTGAAGGAGTTTGCTATGGCCTGGAGACTTTGCACCCTGTCTAGTGGTAAAAAGGCCCTGGCCTGTAGGGTGCTGATCTCTGCCCCTATGAACTATAAAGTCTGTGTAGGGGTGAAGACAGATTTTTTCTGGTTTACTATGAAACCCAGGGACTCCAAAAGATCCTGTGTGAACCTTAGAGAGGTTGCGACCTGCTCTGGTGATCTGCCCACTACCAGCCAGTCATCCAGGTATGGGAAGACAGTCACTCCCTGTCTTCGAAGAAATGCCACCACAGCTGCTAGGCATTTTGTAAACACCCTTGGTGCCGAGGAAAGGCCGAAGGGTAGGGCTGCAAACTGATAATGACCTGATGGGAGTCTGAATCTGAGATATTTCCTGTAAGATTCCTTTATGGGGATGTGGAAATAAGTGTCCTGTAAGTCCAGAGATGCCAGCCAGTCCCCTTTTTGGATTGTTGACAGAATCCGAGCCAAAGTGACCATTTTGAACTTTGGCTTTTTTAGGTGCTTGTTTAAAGCTCTGAGATCCAAAATTGGCTGCCACTCCCCATTTTTCTTTGTTGTTAGGAAGTATCTGGAGTAAAAACCTCTTCCTCTCAGGGTTGCAGGGACTAGTTCCACTGCTTTGAGCTGAAGCAGCTTCTGAACCTCTGCCTCTAGCAACGAGATTTGTGCTAGGGGTGGGGAAGTGGAAACCCTGGGGTGTCTTCGAGGAAGAAATTTGAACTGCAGAGACAGACCCTTGCCCACTACCTCCAATACCCACTTGTCTGTGGTGATGGTTGACCAGAGGGGAGAATGGGACAGTCTGCCTCCAACAGGTAGGGAGGAGGCGGCTTGCATCTCAGGGGTTCTGTTTAGGCTGGGGTTGAGGTTGTGGCTGAGCCCCTCGCCTAGAGCCCCTTCTACCCCTACCCCTTGAGTAGCCCTGTGGGGGGGGGGTACTGCTGGTATTGGGGCATGGCTACTGGCTGGAAGAAGGGTCTTGATAAAAAGGAATGACCTCTAGTCCCCCTTCCATAGGGCCTAGTGGATGAGAAAGCTCTGTCTCTAGCAGAGTTACTTCTATAAATAGCCTTATATTCATCCACTTTTTTCATATAGGCCACTGTGGACTCCCCAAAAAGGGCATTTCCTTCTAATGGGAAATCCAGGGCCTTTGACTGGGTATCCTGAGTGAGGTTTGTAGCCCTAAGTCAAGCAAACCTCCTCTGAGCCACTGTATTAGCCATCCATCTGGCTGCAGTGTCATTTAGATCAGCAGCCATCTGGAACTGGTACTTGGCCGCCTCTAGCCCAAACCTGGCAGTTTCAGCCAGGTCATCTGACAAGGGTGGGTGGCCTTCATGGACATTGCCAGTACCTGACTGCCACAGGGATTTCTGATACTGGGCAGCATAAGCTTGAAAAGTGGCCTGTCTCATGGCCGAGGCTGATAAATAGCCCTTTTTGGCCATACTGTCCAATTTTCTGGAGTCCTTGTCCGGTGGGTGTGAGGACAGAGAGACTTTAGCCTTATCACAGGCAGCTTGCTGTATTACCCCTTGATGATCAGGGTGGGAAAAAAGGAAGTCAGCTCCCTCCCTGTCGAGCTGGTATTTTTTATCTATTCACTTGTCAATAGGAGGAATAGAATTTTGGGTCTGCAGGAGCTTCATAGCATCCTTCTTGAAGAATTTATATACTGGGAGGAGGAGAGCCTTTGTGGGTGTTAAACCCATCATATTGAGGTACTCAATCTCCTCCTCATCCTCTACTTGTTCTGTTGTGGCAATATCCAAAGCATCTGCCATTTTCCTTACGAAAGAAAAATGAGAGGAAAAATCCTCAGAGACACTGGGAGGTGAGCCAAATTCCTGCTCAGGGGAAACCTCTGGGGGAATAGGTTGGTCCTCCTCATAAAGCTCAATCTCTTCAAAATAGTGTTGCTCAGGATCAGGGGGCAACACAGTAGCAGCAACCTGGGGACCCTGGGAAGGGGCAGGAGGCTGAGGGATGATGCTCTGCAGAGCCTGAGTAATTTTAAATGCCTGGGCTATGTCCTGAGCCAAAGGCATTACAGGCTGCTGTGCAGAAGTCCCTGGTTTAGCAGGAGAGGGTTCTGCATATTTGAGCTTCTTTAATTTCTTTAAGGAAACCGGAGAGTCAGCCGGTTCTTTCCCTCTTTTTGCCCCTTTTCACCCGTATCAGGGGCAGGGGTAGAAGCACTTGTTAATTCAACCACAACGGACTGGCGTGTCAGCTGGTCAGAGCCTGAGGGACCCACTGGAAACTTTATATTAAGCCTTTCAAGGCGCTTTTCAACAATTTTTTCTGGGAATGTTTTACGTATATCACATTCCTGGTCCAAATGCTCAAAACCCAGACAAGCCACACATAAGGTGTGCTTGTCTGCCTTGGCAAACATCTCCACACTTCAAACAGTTTTTAAAACCAGACTTCCCGGTTCTCTTTTTAGGTTTCTCAGTCATGGTGAAAGATAAAGTGAAAAACCCCAACCGCTAAATAACAAAGCTAATGCAGTAATTTAAACAGCTTCCTTTTTTTTTTTGCAGTCGGTGAAAAATGAACCGGTTCAGCGGTTCTGTAACAGATAAAAAGCGGTTACAAATAAAATCTTTTAGGACCAAATTTTAGCGATAATGAACAGGTTCTTTAATCAGAGAACCGAAACAAAGTTAAAACTAACTCGGATCCCTCACGGTTATACCGAACCGCGAGGAACTGAGAAAACAACAATTTAAACAATAATAACTAATGTAAACTAACAATTGTTAGAGGCAGTAAAAGAAACTAAAAATACTTATTTTTTTTTATTTTTTCTTTCTTCTTTCACGCGAAAGAGGGTGACAGAGACTCCGAGTGACCAGACTTTCAGGCAGAGAGAAAAATCTGAAGGGTTTAGAACACTACAGTTGGTAGAGGCAGTATTTGAAAGATGCTCACGTGCAAAGAATTCCACCATTTGCATGTGTTCTATCTCTCCGGGCAGTCCAACCCATCAGGATGACTGCACAAAGTTATGAATGGTCTGAGCATTACTGGGGTTAGAAATGCGGTTTTATCTCTGGATTCTTTAGCTAAAGGTATTTGCCAGCAACCCTTGGTGAGATCAAGGGTATTAATTTACTTTGCACTCCCCAATCTGTCCACCAAATCATCTATTCTGGGCATAGGATAACTGTTAAATTCTGACGATTTAGTTTCCTAAAATCATGGCGGATTCTAACACCACCTTCTTTTTTGTTTACAATTACCATGGAAGATGACCAAGCACTCTTCGACTCCTCTATGATACCCAATTCTTTCATTTTTTGTATTTCCTTAACCACGTCAACTCTTAACCACTCTGGTAACCTGTATGTCTTTTGACTAATAGGGCGAGCATTCCTTGTCACTATTGCGTGCTCAACCCCTTTTGCTCAGCCTGGTACCATGGTAAAAGTACTGTTAAATGTCTTTAGCACATTACGAATGTCTACAGTTTGTTCTAAGGTTAAGGAAACATTCACCTTTACAGCATCAGCATTTACAGTTTGTTCCAGTCTATCATAAGCTACATCAATATCTTCCTTATCAGTTTCTGGTAAAACTAGCAAAGCAGCTTTTGGCATTTTTTCATCCCATTTCTTGAGGAGGTTAGCATCTCAGGGGTCTCAATCTCGTAGTTAACAGTGACAGTACGTCTAAGCACTTAATAAGACCCTTACCACTTCATTAACAGTTTATTTTCTGTTGTGGGCAACAGTAGCAAAACCTTTTCGCCTGGTTCAAAAACTTTTTCTTTTACCCCATGGTCATAATATACCTTCTGCTGATTTCAAGCCTCTTCCTGATTACTATGGGCAATTTCAACATATTTTGCCAGCTTCTTTCTTAGGGCACATATATAAGAAGATATAGATGGTTTCTGGGTGGGACTATAAGCTGCTTAAAATAACCCTGGAAAGAAACATTGTTAGCTTGTTCTGAAAGAAAATCACAATTAGTTATCAATTTTCATATTTTAACCCATTATGTCCACCTGTCATTTGTTGCCACAGTTTCTTCAGGCATCGTCTTTCTTTCCTGGATTTCCAGATCTCGGAGCTATGCTCAAACAAGTCCGAATCAAAATCACTGAAAGGAAAAGTCTCCCCACCATCTGAAATTTTCTTGGCCTGAGCTTTTGCCACCACTGCTGCTGAAACATCAGGATTTACTCCCTCTTTCATCAGCTCAGTAAATCCTGGAAAGTCATGTCCAATAATCACAGGTACAGGTAACTTAGGTGCTACCCCGACTTTCATTTGGTGCGACACACCCTTAACGGTCAGAGTCACTTGAGTGGTGGGATAGTATTGAGTGTCCCCGTGGATGCAGAGGACACCAGTACCTGGTCCCTTTGCACAGTGTTTTCCCAGCACTTTAACATGCACTAGGGTCTGTCAGTTTTATCCCCCACCTTCACATCTGTTAAGTACTTGCCCCGATTTGCCAAGGACAAATCTGCTCCAGTGCCACTCTCCGTACTACGTCAGTTTCTTGCAAAATGGCCTGGCTTATTACAGTTATAGCAGAGAATGTCTTCGGGCACAGATTTGTTGCCCCCACCAGAGTTCTTATCAGGCTTGGAGTTTAAATGGGAAAAAGAGAGTGCCTTACCGGTGCTTGGCTGTTACCTCACTGCTGTGGCATCTGTCTGGCCATTTGGTAGTCCTCAGCCAAAGAAACAGCCTTTTCACCACTTTCTGGTCGATGTTCCTTTACCCAAAGCTGCACATCTGCAGGCAGGATGTTAATGAATTGCTCCATGGCAAATGTGTCGATCTGTGGGACTGTTTTACCCTCTGGTTGGAGCCATTTTATCAGGAGTTCTGAGTTGGGTGAAGGCTTATCGAGGACTGCAGACTGAGTTGTACTTCAGAGACTGAAATCTCTGCCTGTAGGTCTCTCCTGAGATGTCCTATCTTTTCAGGATTTCGCTTTTCACCAGGTCAGTTTTCTGACTGTGCAGGGTCCATATTGCTGTAGGCAAGTTGGGCTTTCCCTGTCATGTAGGGTACCAGTCTGATTGTCCATTGCTGCTTTGGCCATTGGTAGGCAACCCTTTCAAAAGTTGTCAGGCATGCCTCGATATCATCCAAGGGACACAACTTTGTAAGTTTAATGGCTTTTAAGTTGCTTGTGTTTTGTTTCTCATCTGGATCTGTGCCAGATCCTCTGCCTTTGATAGCTTGAAAGGCATCCAGCCATCGCTGCTCCTGTTGCTGCATCTCTTCTCTCATCTGCTGCTCCTATCACTGCATCTCTTCTCTCCTCTGCTTCTCAGTCTCTTTTTGTTGTATAGCCCACCATTTGAAAAAGTCCATCAGGCTTTCAGGTTCTGCCACTGCTTGTTCTTTTTCCATAACTTGTGCTGGCTGTACACTCAGCTTGGACTTCTGCCTCTGCTAGTTTGCTGCCATTCTCCTGGTAACCACTCCTGGACTTGCTGCTGCAGAATCCATACCTTTCTCTGTGCTTCCCTGATACTAGGTCCAGTACCCACAGATAAAACTCCTGGCTTAGGGTATGCACAGCTCAAATCCCATGCTGACACCATCTATCGTCGAGGTACAGGTCAGGAAGCATAGGAAAAACCAGGAGCAGTTGTAAAATCGCAAAAAATATTTATTTACACTAGCAGTAACATAAAAAAAATTAACTTGTTCAGAATAACTATTTACAAAGAAGAATACACAGGGCTGATAAAGTCAGATGTCTCACAGGAAAAGTTGGTTGCGCAGCCAAACAGAGAAGAGACAGAAAAGGAAAGAACAGATCCTTGCATTTAAACACTTTCTCCATAACAACTGGGACAGGGTCCTATTATACCCCGTCACGGCGTATAAGGCAATGCGGTGTTCCGCACATCCTAAGGGGATTCCCAAAAAGCAGGGGGATTCCCAAATGGCTTGAGCCAAGGGATGTATATCAAATAAAAGAGGGGACAATGGGCAGCCCTGACAGGTACCTCTATGAAGAGAGAAGTCCTCAAAGTGGTGGCCTGAGATCTTAATGCATGCTTAAGGGAATCTATAAAGGTTCTGAACTATTTTTGTTAAAGGGTCTTGGAAATCCATCTTCCCTATGGTGGCATATAAGAATTACCAAGAGACCCGGGACACTTCTGCACTCATGCATTAGATATAATGCTGTTCTGGTGTTATCCGTGGTTGTTTTCATTTGGTCTAAACCTAGTAGAGTGGGGAGAATCGTCTCAATTATGGGCCAGAATTGACATATAAAACTCATAATCAATATAGAGTACAAAGATAGGCCTATAAGAGGTGCAAAGCTGAGGATTTTTGTCTGCTTTTAAGATCACTGAAATTGCTGCATGTGCCCAATTTGGCAGGGGCGGGTCACCAGAGTTTACTTCATTAATCACTTGGAGCAAGGGGGTAAGTATTTGCTACTTGGTGGTCTTATAAAATTCAGATCCATAGCCATCTGGCCCCAGTGCCTTCATAGATTTAGAGCAGTTTAAAGCAGTCTCAAGTTCCACCTCCTGGATGGAGCTCAACAGACGTAGTTTTTGTTTGTCAGTCAGGGTAGGTAGGGCAATCTGTCAGGAAACAGTTAATCTTTTCAAGGGAATTGTCATGTTTGGGGGTGAATACGGTCTGATAGTATTGTCTAAATGCTCTGGTTATTTCATGAAATTTAGTGTGGCGGGCTCCTGTGATGGAGTGCTTTACTGCAGGGATAGTTGTTGCTCGCCATTGTTTTCTTAACTGGTACACCAATCGAGTATGACAGGAGAAAAGGATCTCATCCCTGGAGCCCAATCCAAAAGGCCTTCAAGAGCAAACAGAAGACCGGGGGAAGGAGGGAAGGAAAAAGATGACCTACCGCAGGAACCTCTCTCTTGAAGATCTACTGTTACGGTAAGTTCTTACGTGACTGTACTATCTTACTTCAAGAGGGTTCCTGCAGTAGGTCATAACATGTAGTACTGAGTCCCAAGCAGTAAACTGATGAGGATAAACTGAAGCACGGGAGGAAGGAAGGTCTGCAGAAAGACTAGAGCAGGTCTTAAGACAGAAGGCCCTGCAGGACGGCTAGGCCAAAACCCACCCAATGCATCAAGGCAATGTCCAGACTGTTATGATTAGTGAAGGTATGGACTGAACTCCAAGTAGCTGCAGCACAGATCTCCGCTGCGGACACGTTCCTGAAAAAGGCAGCCACACCTCTGGTGGAATGAACATTGACCTCTCCTGGAAGAGGCTTGTCATACTGCTGGTAGCAGAAATGGATGCAGTTGGCCAACCATTTGGACAAGCACTGCATAAGAGACTGCCGGACCCAGAGTCTAGGGGGCAAAGGAAACAAAAAGCTGATCATCTTTACGGACGTCCTTAGTCCTGTTAATGTAGCAGCGCAAAATCCTGGGCACATCTAGAGTGTGCAGGAGCGCCTCACCCCTGTTAAGAGTATGCCAGGTAATAAACAGGGAGTTTGATGGTTTGATTCACAGTGAACTCAGAAATTACCTTGGGAAGAAACTTAGGATTTGTATGCAGAGCCACCCGGTCTCTGTGGAAAATCAGATAAGGCTCCTTGAACATCAGGGCCTGGAGCTCGGAGATCCTTCAAGCAGAAGTAATGGCAACTAAAAAGAGCACCTTCCAAGAGAGAGAGAGAGCACATCTCACAGCTTACTGCTGGTTCAAAGGGCGACAAGAAAGTGACTCACCTTAGTTATCTTGTTTCTTCCAAGGTATTCTTCTATATTCATAACTCTCTGCAGTTAGCCTGTTAAGCAGAGCTGCCCGGAGAAAATGGAACTATATGCAAATGATAGAATTATCATTGGCTCGTGACACATATTCAAACTGCTGACCTTATCAGCTGCAACATTCCATCAATGTATCAGATTTCTAAGGAGCCTACAAGGCAACCTATACTAAGACTGCCTAAATATACTTATCTAAATGTAACACAACTAAGCTGTCCATGACAGTATGAAACACCCTGAATATTGTTGCAATACTACATCCCCCGAATGCCAGAATCACCTGGAAAAAGAAGGGAATTAAATATTTCCCACCAGGGCTAAAAACTATATATGCCAGTGTTTGGGACTTTATATTAAAATACTCGATCAGGAGTGCAGAGGCTCTGGTTCTGGAAGGGGAGGCAGGTTGGGAGAGTTATGAATACAGAAGAATACCTTGGAAGAAACAAGATTACTATGGTGAGTAATTTTTTCTTCTAACCCCAGGTATTCTTCTATATTCCTAACTCTCTGCAGACTTCAAAGCAGTTCCTTTGGAGGTGGGCAGAGAACCTACTTAGAAAAGCGGCTCCGTAGGACTGCTGTGCCAGATCCGGCATCACTTCTGGACTGTATGTCCAAATTGTAGTGTTTAGTAAATGTGTGTACTGTCCTCCAGGTAGCTGCTTTACAGATTTCCACTAATGGAATATCTCTACATACTGATATAGTAGCAGCCGTGCCCCTAGTTGAATAAGCCCTCAGACCTTCTGGGGGTTCCTTGCCAACTTCTGAATAGCAAAACTGAATGCATTAGACTATCCAGTGAGAGGCTCACCTCTTAGAAGCTGGGGTGCCCTTACCTACATCCCCATAGGTAAGAAATAGCCGTTGCTTGTCACGTCTATGATCCCTGGTGTGGGTCATATAGTAACTTAATGCCCTTATGACAGCCAGACTATGGAATCTGCGCTCACCTGAACTAGTATGTTCAGTGAAGAAAACTGGCAATGTAGTGGACTGTTTTAAGTGAAAATCAGAAATTACCCTGGGAAGAAATCTCCTATTTGTTCTCAGCACCACTTTGTCGTTATGGAAGAAAAAGTAGTCCTTCTCAACACACAAGGCTTGTAGTTCACTGATTCTTCTAGCTGAAGTAACTGCAACCAGAAATACAGTTTTCCAGGTAACATATTTCAAATGTGCAGAGGACATAGGCTCAGAAGGATGTTTCATGAGCTGAGCAATGCATATGTTCAGGTCCCATACTGGAACCGGTTCCCTAATAGGTGGGTTTAAGTGGCATAGACCTTTAAAGAACTTCTTGAAAATGGGATTGGATGCCATGGAGATACCTCTCCCAGCAGAAATGTAGGCAGAGACTTGATGCCAGATGAACCTTCAGGGATGTATATTTCAACCCCCTGAGAGTGGAGGTATGTGAGGTATTCCAGGACAACTGGGATTTCCACTAAAGTAGGAGGAATCTCCTTGGAACTACACCAAATAGAAAACCTTTTCCATTTTGATGAATAGGTTTTCTTAGTCAAAGGCTTTCTATATCCCTTCAGGACACCCAGAACACTTTGGGAAAGATTTACATTTGCATATTCTAGGTCATCAAGAGTCATGCCTTGAGTATGAGAGACCTGAGATTCAGATACAAGATTGTGCCCTGGTGGGAGGTCAACAGGTTGTACCTCCTGGATAAGTGTACTGGTCTGGCTACAGACATGGAAAGAAGTAAAGGGTACCACGGCTGCCAGAATCACTGATGCAGGTTGTGACTGGAGTTTGATTAGGACTCTGAAGATGAGAGGGCAGGGAGGAAAAGCATACAGACTTTTTCCTGACCGGTTCAGAGCCAGAGCATCCAATGGGATTGTTCTCTTGGCTGGTGGTCTGCAACAAAAAAGGGGCAGAAGGTGATTCTCTTGGGATACAAAGAGATCCACCTCTGGTGTGCCCCATCTCCTGAACACCGAGTCCCGCACTTGCTTGTTGATGGACCACTCATGATGCGCCTGACTATGCTCAGGGTGTTGTCCTTTCCTGGTATGTGAATGGCCTGTAATAAGGCATTTAGTGAGTAAACCAGACTCCAGACTTTCATAGCCTCTGTGCATAGGGGGTCTGACCTTGTGCCCCCTTGCTTGTTTATATAGTACATTGTTGTGGTGTTGTCTGTCCTGACTTGCACCACTTTCCCTTGTACCAGATGGGCGAATGTTTTCAAGGCCAGAGACACTGCCCTTAACTCCAGCAAATTTATGCAGGAGTGACTCTGTGATGGACCAGGTTCCATGAGTGGTGTGATCCTCTAAATGAGCACCCCACCCAAACAGAGAGGCGCCGGTTGTAAGGATTGCTGATGGGGTTTCCCTTTGAAAGGGTACCACTTCCCTAAGGTTGTCTGCTTCCTTCCACCACTGAAGGGCTTGAGGCAAGGTTCTTGTTACTGGAACTGGTTTTGTCAGTTTGTCTTTTCTCTGGCACTAGTGTGCTCTGAGATGAAACTGTACATCTCTCATTTGGAACCTGGCTCCCAGGACTGTGCCTGTTGCTGCGGCCATATGTCCCAGAAGCTGCAGAAGCTGTCTTGCTGGTCATGGCTCATTCAACTTGAATGAGGCAGCTAAACTGCAGAATGCTTTGCACCCTGTCCTGAGAGAGGAAAGCTCTTCCCTGTACTGTGTTCAGTTCTGCTCCTATGAAATGCAGGACTTGTACAGGAATGAGAACAGACTTTTCCTGATTTACCAGGAATCCTAGAGACTGTAACATGTTTAGTGTTACCTTTAGATTATCTTGTACCTGCTGTGGTGAACTTCCCACCACTAGCCAATCATCGAGATAAGGGAAGACTGATATACCTAAAATTATTAGGTATGCCACTATCACTGCCAGGCACTGTGTAAACACCCTGGGTGCTGAAGTGAGGCCCAAAGGTAGAGCTGAGAATTGGTAATGTCCTGATGCAAGTCTGAATCTGAGGTACTTCCTGTGAGATTCTCTTACTGAGATGTGAAAGTAGGCATCTTTTAGGTCTAGAGATGCCAGCCAATCTCCCTGCTGGATTACTGGCAAATCATTGCCAGTGTGGCCATTTTGAACTTTGGTTTTATTAGATGCCTGTTCAATAGTCTGAGGTCTAGAATAGGCTGCCACTCCCCATTTTTCTTTTTGGTGAGGAAGTACCTTGAATAGAAACCTCTTCCCTCTGAGATAGTCTCCCTGAAGCTCCACCCTCCTTCTTCCAAATGCATTACCATTATAGGTGGCTATAGGCCCCCATCTGGCGGTACCGAATTACTTGACACCCTGAAATCCCTAACTATAGCAGCCAAAGCTGAAACAATAATTATGGGTGACTTCAATATGGACTGGCTTTCTCAAAAATCCTGCAGCCTTAAAACCCTCTGTGATGAGATTGGACTTATACAGCTAGTCACCGAACCCACAAGGATCAATATTTCTACTCCTAACAATAGCACTATCCTAGACGTCATACTGACCACACACTCCCACAAAATCTCCCACTCAGCAGTGTTTCATAACGACATGAGTGATCACAGTGTGGTGGTATGCACAAGACTGCAAACCAAAACCAGCCAACAATCTAAGCTTAGAATGAAACAGTCCTTGCACAAATTTGATAGGGCAAGCTTCCTGCATGACTTAAGCAGGGTCAGATGGCAAGATTTATTCTTGGCTAAAACCGTTGATGAAGCAGTCTCCATTCTTAATGCTAACCTCAACACTCTGGCATACAAACATGCCCCCGTCATCAAAGTCAGGATGCGTAACCTTTCTCAGCCTTAGTTTACCCCTGATCTTAAAGTTGCACTTTCTAGCAGAGACAAACTTTGGACTAAGGCAAGGCACACTAAGAGCCCTGCTGACTGGCAGTCATTCAGAGCTGCCTAGAATGCCTGTGTAAAAAGTATCCGTACTGCTAAAGCTCAATTCTACATCTCCACTCTGGAACATGCTAAAGGAAATTCTCAAAAAATTTGGAGGACTATCAAAGCTATTGAAGGTTGGCCCCCAGCCCCAACCATTCCATCTAAGATATCCACCAATGGGAGGTTGGTCAAAAACAAGCCCCAAATTCTTGAGGAACTTAATTCACACTTTGTCACAGCAGGACTTGCTTTCAACTCCTCGCCCTATGCTAATCATGTTAAAAATCATGCTATCTCTACCTCTGTTATCGGCACTCCAGCCCATACCTTTCAACTACGTACGTTCACATTTAAAGAAGTCGAAGATGCTCTCTTTAACCTAGATACCAGAAAGAGTGCTGGCGATGATGGTCTAGAACCATACTTCCTGAGACTAGGTGTTGTTCACCTTGCCGCCCCTATCCTGCATATCTTTAATCTATCCATTACTTCTGCCTCTGTTCCTTCTTGTTGGAAAGCAGCCCACATTCTCCCTCTACTTAAATCGGGAGATCCTAGCAATCTAAATAACTATAGGCCTATCTCCATCTTGCCTATCCTTTCTAAAATTCTTGAGAAGCTAGTCTACAATCAACTAAAACAACACATCGAATCCCACTCTCTGCTAAACCCTACCCAATCTGGGTTCAGGCCCAATCATAGTACTGTCACTGCATTGGCTAAGGTTACTAATGACTGGATTTCTGCAGTGGATTCCAAGAAGACTACTGGTGCAGTCTTCCTTGACCTGAGTAAAGCATTTGACACTGTTGACCACCTCCTCCTAATCCAGTGCCTCACTAAATTAGGTGCTAATCCATCTATAGTGAAATGGTTCACCAGTTACCTCTCTGGCAGGACACAGAAAGTCAAAGCAGATGGTCTTCTCTCGGCCCCCCTTCCAATTGTTAGGGGTGTCCCCCAAGGCTCTATCTTAGGACCAATACTCTTCTCTATATACTGTACATCAATGACCTTGACTCAAGTATTACAAAATCAACTCTTCATTTCTTCGCTGACGACATTGTGTTATACACCTCTGGTAAAACCGTATCGGAAGTTAGGGAAGTTCTGCAAGCTGACTTTGCCCAACTTGAAACTAATCTTATCGAAGCAAAGCTCCTTCTAAACGCCAAGAAAACCAAGGTGATGGTCTTCTCTAGTAGCCCTACTACCAGCAACCACCCCTCAATTCCAAAGAATCTAATAGTTACCTCACTAGACGAACCACTAGAAGTGGCTACTAAATTTAAATATCTCGGCTTCTGGATTGATAAGATCTCCTTCAACGACCACAACGACGACTTATCTAGGAGGCTAAAAATACGACTAGAGTTCTTCTTTAGAAACAGATCCCTCTTTCCTCTTGATACTCAAACCAGACTCATTTCGGCCACATTTCTTCCCCTACTCAATTATGGTGATTTCCTTTATGCCTTTGCAGCGACTTCTAGCCTAAAGAAACCAGACGTCCTTTATCATCATGCTTTATGGTTCATCACCAGCTCCTCCATCAGAACCCACCATTGCGACCTGTATTCAGCTGTTGGCTGGACGTCACTTGCTACTAGACGCATGCTTCATGCCGGGATCTGGACCCTTAAGATACTTCTTCACAAACTGCCTAGCTGTATTATGTCTCTTATCCACATCTCCTGCAGTGCCTATTCTCTCAGGAAATCAAACTTTATCCTGCTTGACGTCCCACAAACTCGTACTACATTTGGCCACTGTGCCATCTCATACTCCCTCCCTACCCTATGGAACAAACTCCAACCTACACTTAAAGCAGCAGTGCAATGAAAAAAGTTATTCCAAAAAGCTAATTTTCTGCTATGGTTATGAAAAATATTGGCAGAACTGTTGATTTGGGTCTTCTGGATGCTTTCTATGCTGTGTATTGTACATTTACATTTTTGTCTGGATTCTTACCCTCCTGAGGTGCTCAATATTATTTCTATGCAAAAATGAGGCGGCCATCTTTTTTTCTTGAGAAATAATTATCTTAAAACAGTCATAAAATTCTCAAATGATAACAGAAACTGAAAATTTCATCACCAAAATAAACTGGAAGACATCTGGCATCAATTAGGAAGAAAAAAAGTTTGGATCAAATTTTAGCCCATTTTCGTTGCACTGCTGCTTTAAGCTGACCAGCACAATATCACTTAATCTCTTCAAAACTTTATCCTTATCCAAGTTAAAAGATTCCTGTCGCTGCTGATAAAGCCTCCCTTAACCATAGATTAGAACCTCATAAGTCAATCTGCCTATGTTTAGACATTACCCGTGATCATTATACTTAAGCATAAAAGAAAAAGAAAAAAAGTCTCTCCCATGTCTCTATCCTTTACCCCGCCTGCCCTTTGTCCTTCGCTTTTATCCCCAATAATTAAACTACTTGAACGAATTTAGATTTGCTGTTCATGTTGCCAAAGTTTGCCCTTAAATCTGCCTCAATTGGTTCCATCCCTCTGTGAATTTCACTGTATCCTGTAAGTACTTGACATATATTTACTGAAATGATATCTGTATGTTGTGTCCGCATGCCAATGTATGTGTACCAGGACCTCCTTGTGAATGAGCTTGCTCAATGGAATATTTCCTGCAATAAACTTGAACTTGATGAATTGAGACACACTCCACTGCCTTTAGTTGGAGTAGGCTGTGAACCTCCTTCTCCAGGAGTGTTTTTCTCTATGAGGGAAACTGGTTTGAATGCCCTTGTTCTCAAGGGAGGAAAAGACCTGAAACTCAGGGACAAACCCTGACTCACTACCTCCAGGACCCACTTGTCTGTGGAGATGGATTGCCAAGCCTGGAAACAATGAGATAGTCTGACCCCTATGGGTAGAGGGGGAGGCGGCCTTGATCATTAAGTCAGGGGTTATGTTTTGCCAGGGGCTGAGCTTGGGTAGTTTGGGAACCTCTCCTAGAACTCCTTCTACCTCTGGCCCTGAAATACCCAGTCTGCTGTGGATATTGTTGATACTGGGGGACAGCCTGTGCCTGGTAAAAAGGCCTACTATAAGCTGTCCTTCCTCTGCTTCTCCTTCCGTATGGCCTGCAGGAAGAAGAAGGCCTTTCTTCTGAGAAAGTACTCTTATAGATAGCCTTATATTCATCCACCTTCTTCATGTATGCTTCAGTCTGTTGACCGAATAATGAGTGGTCCTCTACAGGGGAAATCCATGGCCTTGGCCTGGGTATCCTGTGTTAAATTAGTAGCCCTGAGCCATGCCAGCCTTCTAAGGGCTATGGTAAGGGCTGTCCATCTGGCAGCAGTGTCATCGGCATTTGCTGCCATTTGAAATTGGTACTTGGCTGCCTCTAGTCTGAACCTGGCTGTTTCAGCCAAATCATCAGAGAGAGAGAGAGAGAGAGAGGTGAAGGAGCCTTCTCTGCCAAGGACAACAAGGACTGCTACAGTGCTTTTTGGTACTGTGCTGAGTAAGCTTGGTAGTTAGCCTGTCTTACTCCCAGTGAAGCCACTAAGAACAGGTTACTCACCTGTAACAGTAGTTCTAGGAGTGGTATATGTTGTTCATCCACACTGTTTGACATCGTCCCCTTCCACTTTAAATCTGCCAGAAGTCTTCAAGCTGGCTCCTCCCACCCACCTGGATGGTATATACCTCAGCTCCGCCTCATGATGCCAGATCTTAGCCAACTGGAAGCAAGGCTGTGTGTGTCCGCAGCCGGGGAGGTTGTGTGTGTCAGTGTGGATGAACAACATTTATCACTCCTTGAACTACTGTTACAGGTGAGTAACCTGTTCTTCTAGGAGCTCAGATATGTTGTTCGTCCACACTGTTTGGCAGACTCCAAGCAGTTCTCCGGGAGGAGGGAGGGAGGCAAGGCGCACACCCCCTACTTAGGAAACAGAGATTGGAGAACTGAAGCCCCAAAACCAGCATCCCGGTGTGACTCAAGGTCGATGTGGTAGTGGCTGATAAAGGTGTTTGCTGACTTCCAGGTAGCAACCCGGCAGATCTCCTGGATAGGGATGTCCCTGGAAGCAACCACTGATGCAGCAGTACGGCAGGTTGAATGAACTCTTATCCCTCTGGGTGGCTCCTTGCCCGCCAACTCATAGCACAGACCTATGCATAATGTAATCCATCTTGCTATGGTCCATTTGGCTGCAGGTCTGCCAGAAGCAGCTTCAGCATAGGTGACAAATAGCTGGTGAACCTCTCTCCGAATTTCCGCCGTCCTCTCCTTATAATAGAAGAGAGCACATCTCAGGTCCAAGGTATGGAGCCTGTACTCTGCCTCAGAGGTGTAATTAGGGTAGTATACCGGCAGATTAAACAACTGGTTAAGGTGAAACTCTGACACCACCTTCGGAAGGAATTTTAGGTGGGGGCACAGGACAACTTTGTCCCTGTGAAAGACCAGATAAGGGGAGTCCACTGAAAGCACCGGAGCTCCCCTGTCCTTCTGGCTGACGTGATAGCCACCAGGAAGACCGTCTTCCACAACAAATGTGAGAGCTCACACTTGTGCATGGGTTCGAATGGCTTGCCTATGAGCACTGCCAAAACCAGCAACAGATCCCATGGAGGTGGAGGTTCACGCACCGGAGGGGATATGTGATCCAGGCCTTTGAAGAAGCCCCTGACCACCGTCTCCTGCACCAATATTGGCTGATTGGCCTGCGCCCGGTAAGCAGAAATGGCTGCCAGGTGCACCATAAGGGTCGATGACCATAGACCCCCTTTGAAGAGAGACCAAAGGTAGTAGAGAATGTTGGCCACAGAACAGGATAAGGGGTCCAGACCCTTACCCTGACACCAAATGGAAAATCTCTTCCATTTGAAGGCATAACATTTCCTGGTCGATTCCTTTCAGGATGCCTCCACCATGGTGTAGACATCTTCGGAAAGACCCAAATCCTGGAACTCTAGCTGCTCCGGTACCAGGCTGTGAGGTGCAGGGACTGAAGGTCCGGATGGGAGACCTTCCCCTGGTTCAAAGATATCAGGTCTGGGTGTGTGCAAAGCCGCTCCGGGGGCCTGCAGCTGAGGCTGAGGAGATCTGGATACCAGAACTGGCGCAGCCAGTCTGGGGCTACCAGGATCACCTTCGCCTTGTCCCTCCTCACCTTCAGTAACACGTTGTGGATCAAAGGGAAATGGAGGGAAGGTGCAGAGGAGGCCTGAGGTCCATGGCCTCGAGAAGGCATCCCCCTGCAGCGAGCCCTGCTGAGGGGGCGGGCATGATACAGCCTCAGCTTGGTGTTTTCCCTGGAGGCAAACAGGTCCACCATTGGTTTGCTCCAACGGGGGAACAGGCTGTAAGCTACCTCTGGATGGAGAACCCACTCATGGAATGTCTAGCCTATGCGGCTGAGAGCATCCGCCAGCTGGTTCGAGGCTCCTGCCACATAGATGGCTAGGATATCTGCCTCCAACTGGCTCACGAGGATCCAGATGCGGAACGCCTCCTTGCACAGCAGACGGAAGTGCGTGCCGCCCTGTTTGTTGAGGTAGTACATGGTCGTGGTATTGTCCGTCTGGAATGAACTACTTGACCCCGGAGCTGAGGAGCGAAAGCTGACAGTGCCAGTCTGACTGCTCTAAGCTCCAACAGGTTGATGTGACATCGAGACTCCTCGGGGGTCCAGAACCCGTGGGCTCTGTTGTCCCCCATATGGGCTCCCCAGCCCATGAGAGAAACATCGGTCATAAGGATGACCGTCGGCTCGGGGCGGACAAACGAGATCCCTTCCTGCAATCGGTCTGGGGCGGTCCACCATTGGAGAGCGTCCCACATCTTCTGGGTTACAGTGATCAGCTGGTCGAAATGACCATATCGCTGAGTCCACTGGGCAGCCAGCTCCCATTGGAGGGGGCGCATGTGCAACCGGGCCCAATGGACCAATGCGTTGCACACCGCCATGTAACCCAGAAGGCACAGAAAGTCCCGGGCAGGGTGCAAATGCCCATCCAGAAATGATTGGGCAAAGAAGGAGAGAACCTCCGCCCTGTCCACCGGGGGCCCAAGCTCTGGCTTGACAAGAGTCGAGGTCTGCCCCGATGAAGCCCATCACCTGAGAAGGCACGAGTTCTGACTTGGCCTCATTGATCAGGAGGCCGAGTTGGGAGAAGGTTTTATAGGCCAGATCCCTGGACCTCTCCACATCCTGTTTGGTGGAACCTGCCAAGAGCCAATCGTCGAGATAAGGGTAGATTCTGACTCTTCGACGCCGAAGGTGAGCCGCTACCAGTGCAATGCATTTGGTGAAGACCCGTGGGGCCGAAGACGGGCTGAATGGCATGGCTCGGAACTCGTACAGGGTCCCTTCGGCCCTGAAGTGGAGGAACCACTGTTGGGACGGATGGATTGGGACGTGAAAGAACGCATCCTGTAGATACAGTGAACAGAACCATATGTTTCGCTCCAGGGATGGTATGAGACAAAGCCAGGGTCTGTTGGAGGATCCGGCACTGGAGCTACTGCTTCCTTGCAGAGGAGCTGAGCTACATCGTCTCAAAGAGCCAACTGGGTGCGCGTGGAAATCCGTTCCTCCTGAGGGGTGTGGGCTCAGCTGGGAGGGTACTGCTCAAATTCTAGAGGCAGTCCCCAACCGGCCACTTCGAGAACCCATCTGTCCGAAGTGATAGCGGACCAGGCGGAAAGGAAGTGGTGGAGCAGACCTCCCACGGGAGGACCCAGAGCTGGCATGACAGGTATAGGGGTGGCAACCCCCAACCCGTCACTAAGCAGGCTTAGAGGAGGAGGAGGCTCCAGGACCTGAGCCTCGGCCTCCTTTGTGGGCCTGTTGGGGTTCAGGCTTGGGCCGAGGGTGCCAAGCTTGAGCCTGCTGCTGATGTTAATGCTGCTGACCTCCTTAATAGGAGGGCTGCCGAACTGCAGAGGAAGAATGCCGAAAGGGCTTATTCTTCTTCTTCTGCTGGTTCTTGCTCAAAGAACCCTTGGCATAAGTGGCATCCAAGGTGGCACTGGACTGCTCTATGCGCCGTAGGTGACCAGCCACTCCTGGACCGAACAGGTTGGTCCCCAGGAAAGGCACATCAGCCAACTTGTGCTGAGTATCCGCCGGGAAGGAGGAAAGCCTCAGCCAAGCACTGCGGCGAGAGGCCACTGCAGCGGCCATCGAGCCGGCACAAGAATCCCCTATGTCCAGGGCCATCTGGAGCTGCTGTTTGGCAACAGCACGGCCTTGGTCATGGACCTGTTTGACCATGGTCTGCATGTCCACAGGGAGATGAGGGAGGACTTTGTCTAATGACCCAAGAAGGGCATGAGAGAAGTGTGCCATAATGACTGCTGAGCTGGCCTGACAAAGGTCCAAGGAAGAGGCCGCACAGACCTTTCGGGCAGTGTGGTCCACATTTTTGGACTCTTTGTCCGGAGGTCGGTCAATGTCGGCCGAACTGCCGGTACGTCTGAACACGGAGGCAGTCACCAGGCTCTCGGCCGAAGGGTGCTCTGTGAACCCCGCAATGGACCCCATGGGCACTGCGTACTTGCGGCCCATGTGGGCAGCTGGTGCTGGGCATGAGGCAGGGCGCTTCTAAAGTTCAAGTGCCGGGCCAACAATGGCTTCAGCCACTGGAAAGGCCTCCGTCAGGGTATCCCCTCTCTTCAGAATATCTGTGAGAGGGTACTCCGCCTTTGTCTGGCCAGGCTTCCGATGGAGTCAGAAATAAGATGGAGAATCTCTTGGAAGGAGTAAGGGCCTTCCTCCATCCCTGTGCCAACAGACAACTCGTCATCCCCGGATGCGAGTGGAGCCCGGTGACATCAGAGTCCGAGGAGTCGTGATACAGTGGTCTACTGCCTAAATCACCCTCAATCCTCTGAGGGAGGTCCGGGGTGACCGTAGTCGGTCCTCTTTCGAGGGAGCTCCTCCCTTAGGCTGCTTAAGTGGCGGTTCCACCAGAATAGGTGAAGAGACCAGGACAGGCCGAACCAGAAGATGGGCCGGCTCCACAGGTGGAGGAACCAGTGACTTCGGTTCTGGAGGGGTCGGCTTTGGCCTGGGAGGAGAAAGCCAAGTAATGGCCAGGGTGGGTGGCGGAGCCGGCTTCTGCCCAGTCAGGATCAGCTGTTGCCACATAAGATCCTGATAGCACCAGAGTTTCGGCCGGAGCCTCTCCTCATCCGAGGAGGATGAGGATGACCTGTGGCGTCGCCTTATCTTCCGTTTATGGCTCTTCCTCAGTCGTTCGGCCGAGGGGGTCCTGGACCATGACCGAGATCGGGGAGGCCAACTCGGTCGATCGGGAGACACCAGTGTGATCGGTAAAACTCCAGGGTCCGGAACCGGGTCCTTGATGGGGACACCAGCGGGCTGGGTCTCCTCATCCGGAAATACCAGGACCGGAGTCCGTTCTAGTGAGTCGTCGGCACCGGCCGGCAACAAAGAGTCGATCGGGTCGAGGATAATTTCGACCACGTCAGCCACGTCCTCAGTCCCCTGGCCAGACGGAAGACCCGTGAAGCCGGCAGCCAAGGATGCGATCTCGACCGAGGTCGAGACCGTGTGTTCCTGGGACTCGGACCTTTCTTGGTCCCAAGAACATCTTCACCAAGACGAAGACAATGGGTCCTTATTTCTCTTCCAAGAGCGGGAGGAGTGCAAGCCCGAGGGCGCCTCTCCCCAGATGGAGAGAGATTGGCACATCTCCTTAAAGGATCCCATAAAGGTGGAGCCCAGGATCAGTGGGACAAAGAAGCTTTGATTGGTCAAAGCGTGAGTGGCTTCTTCCTCAAACACCTTCATCTGTTCCAGCTGATCGGCGGAGCCCGCGGCCTAGCCTCCTTCGACTTCACTGGAAGATTCCTTTTTTCCGGTCTCCCCAGCTTCAGGCGTGCCTTGCAGTCGTCCAGGACGTTGGGATGGAAGGCCAAGCAAAAGCTACACGATGAGGTGTCATGGCCGACACCTAGGCAGTAGACGCATGTGAGGTGGGGATCGGTGCGCGACATCTTCTGGCCGCAGAGACACCAGCGAAATCCCGGGGAAGATTTCTCCGCCATGATCAATGCTGCAAAAGCGCGATCGCTAACTCGAACAAGTTTGAGCTTCGGTAAAACCGATAGTTTGAAATCCAGGGCCTACGAAATGCGAGAACACAAGGGAAGCAACCTGCATCTTCCAGCGGAAAGGAAGATCTGGCGTCATGGGCCAAAGCCGAGGTATATACCACCCGGGTGGATGGGAGGAGCCAGCTTGAAGACTTCCAGCAGATTTAAAGTGGAAGGGGACGATGCCAAACAATGTGGATGAACAACATATCCATGCTCCTAGAAATAACCTTTTTTGCCATGCTATCTATTTTGTGACAGTCCTTCTCAGGTGGATGAGAAGCTAAAGGAATCCTCGTCTTCTCACAGGCTACTTGCTGGACTATTCCCTGATGATCAGGGTGAGAGAAGATGAATTCAGCCCCTTGTCTGCCCAGTTGGTACTTTTTATCCGCCTTCTTGTCCAGAGGTAGAATAAAATTTGGAGTCTGCAGGATCTTAAACAAGTCTTTTTTTTAAAAAAAACTTGTTTATAGGGAGTAGAATTTTCTTTGTGTTAACCCCATCATCTCCATATATTCAGCCTCTTCATCTTCTATGACCTCTGTGGTAGCCAGATCAAGGGCATCCTTACCAAGGAAAAATGAGAGGAAAAATCCTCTGATCTAGGGGGAAGAACCGAACTCCAGCTCTGGTGAGAGCTCTGGTTCAATCGGCTCACCTTCATCCATTTCAGGTAAATCATATTCTTCAAACTCCACTGTATCCTGAGATGGGTTTGGTTCAGAGGAGAGACCAATCGGGATTTGAACCAGTGCTGGGAGGGTTGGAGTAGGTATGAAACTCTGCAGAGCCTGTATGACCTTCATGGCCTGGGCAATCTCTTCTGATGATGGCAGGCTGTGAAGCATAGATGAAACCCCTTTTGGTTTATCAGCCAGGGGATCAACATGCTTTGTCTTATGTTTTTTTTTTTTTTTTTGGATCCGGAGAGTCAGCCGGATCACCCACCCTTTTTCTAGTAGCTGTTTCACCCTTGTCAGGGATGCTTAAAGAAGAGACATCAGTTTCACCAGCAGGCATAGAGGGTGTGGGCTGGTCAGAACCCATAATACCCTTCTCTAATCTTTTCTGGAGTTTTTCAAGTCTCTTTTCTACTGTTTTCTGTGAGAATGATTTGCAGACATCACAATCTGCTGAAAAATGGTCATTCCCCAGGCAGACTAAACATAAATCGTGCTTGTCTGCCTTTGCAAAAATGTTCCCACACTTAAGGCAGTTTTTACTACCCTGGGGTCCAGTCTTTTTCTTAGGTTTTTCTGCCATCGTCAACCGATTAAGAAAACAAGAACTGCAATAAAGATTTCACTATACATATATATAGCTAGATAGATAGATAGATATATAGATATATATATATATACACACACACATACATATTACACACACACACACTTTTTTTTTTTGCGGGGTCAGTTCAGGAACCGATTAAAGTTCCAATAATGAACCAGGAACCGAAGAATCAGAACCGGGTTAGCGGTTCACAGAAACCGAGTTGGCGGTTTCAAATACAACAAATACTACAATTTAATAAACTAAAATAGTTAAAACTAAATAGTGGAGCGGCCTGTCGGCGCAGCTGGTTGGATTTCCGCATGCGGCGCCGGGCGACCCGGTTCGGAACGACTCGGTCGCTGGAGGGCCGGCCGGGGTGAAGGATCGAGCGCCCTGGGACTGCTCTCCTTCTCCGGGGGAGGGTTGGGACGGTCCGGAGCGCGATGACCCTGGTGGAGGCCAGGATCGCGAGCTGCCGGGCACAGGCACGCACTGGAGGCGGGGCAGACGCCACGCCATTGCACGACCCCGCCTCCCCTCCAGAAAGCAGTGAAAAAGAACTAGTTGCCTTAGCTCGCCACTAATGAAGCCCACCACGGCTTTGATGTGCTCCCCAGGCCGGCCCTGTTAAGGTTACACGTCTGCGGCATGCGAGGGGAGTGTCGCAGCCCCACCGTGGGGGGGAAGCCACGGGGCATCGGAGGGTCCGAGGCCGATGTGGGGAGCAGAAGCCGGTGGTCCGTGACCGGGCGGAAGGACATCTGGCGGCAGACAGGCTAAGGGGAGTTAAAATATAAATGGAAAAAAAAAACAAAAAAAAAACTAAATAGTGGAATTATTAAATAAAGCTCCGGAAAGGGTAGAAACATAGAATTTGACGGCAGATAAGGACCGCTTGGCCCACCTAGTCTGTCCATTTTCCTACCTAACAGATAAGCTGCAAATCCTAATTAACCAACAGCTTACTTCATCCTACCCCCCACTAGGACTGCCTTATGCCTGTCCCATGCATTCTTGAATTCCTCCACTGTTCTTGACTCCACGACCTCCTCAGGGAGGCTGTTCCATGCATCCACAACCCTCTCTGTGAAAAAATACTTCCTCATATTACCTCTTAGCTGTCCCCCCTCTAATCTTCAAATTGTGCCCCCTTGTTCTTGCACATCTCTTTTTCTGAAAGATGCTACCCTCTTGGACTTTGTTGATTCCCTTTAGGTACTTGAAAGATTCTATCATGTCCCGTCTCTCCCTTCTTTCCTCAAGGGTATACATATTAAGCTCCTTTAGTCTTTCTTTGTATGTCTTCTGGTGCAGACCATGCACCATTTTGGTTGCCCTCCTCTGGACAGCCTCCACTCTGTCTATGTCTTTGCGGAGATGGGGTCTCCAGAACTGCACACAGTACTCTAGATGGGGTCTCACCAACTGTCTGTACAGAGGGATAACAACTTCCTGTTTTCTACTATTGATGTCTCTCCCTATGCATCCCAGTATCCCCCCAGCCTTCCTTACTGCCTTCTCACATTGCTTGCCCACCTTTAGGTCATCTGATATAATTAGCCCCAGGTCCCTTTCCATTTTTACTGTTGTCAGTATCTCACCCCCCATTGTGTACTCTTCCCCTGGGTTTTTGTTTCCCAGGTGCATTACCTTGCACTTCTTTGCATTGAATCTGGGCTGCCATACATTTGACCATTCCTCCAACCTTGCCAAGTCCCTTCTCATCCTTTCCACTCCATCTTGTGTATCAGCCCTGTTGCAGATCTTTGTGTCGTCTGCACTAAGACCCGGTTCCCCAACGGTTATACAGAACCGTAAGGAACCGAGAAAATACACTAAAACAACACTAAATAATGCTAACTAAACTAACATTAAGGTAATAAACAGAAAATAAAGGCAGCAGTAAGAATAATAATATAAGAAACTACTTCTATTCAGTGAAGAGCCACAAGGAACGACTGATATGGGAAGTCTCCTGGGCGTCTTGACTTGTCAAGCGGAGAAAAAAAATCTGATACGTTGATGGAACATTGCAGCTGATAAGGGCAGCAGTTTGAATATGTGTCACGAGCCAATGATAGTTCTATCATTTGCATATAGTTTCACTTTCTCCAGGCAGCTCTGCTTAGGAGGCTGAGTGTAGAGAGTTAGGAATATACAAGAATACCTGGGGTTAGAAAGTAAGCTTTTCCAACATAAAATTCAAATCCCAAGGTGGGGCTGGGTTACATATAGGTGGTTTCAGATGTGTTTTAGATACCTCCAACTGAGAAATCTTCTTCCCGTCTACCAGTGAGTGGTGGGCGGAGATAGCAGATAGGTGGACATTTAGCAAAGAGTGGCAGAGTCCTGAGTCATACAGGTGCAAGAGGTACTCCATCATCTGGGGCACCGGGCAAGAAACAGGGTCCCTCTCTCTACAGGCCGCCCAAATGGAAAACCATTTCTATTTCATAGCGTAAGTAGCTCTAGTGGAAGGCTTTCTAGCCTCCACCAGAACTTGGGCAACCCCGTCAGAAACTCTGAAATGGTTAGCAATTATGTCTGAAGGAACCACGCATGGAGGTGTAGGGACCTGAGGCCTAGATGCTCCAGTCTGCCCTGATGCTGTGTCAACAGGTTGCACCGGAGAGGCAGAGGTACTCGGAGTTCCACAGCCAACAGCTGTAGGAGTGGAAATCAAATTTGCCTAGGCCAGAGGGGGGTGATCAGCAACAGTTGTGCCCCCTCTGCTTAAAGTTTCAGCAGAACCTTCTGCAGAATGGGAAAGGGAGGGAAGGCGTACAAGTAGCTCCTTGTTCAACAGAGAGATAACATATCTAGCCAACTAACACCAGGTCCTTGAACAAGCGAGCAGAGCTTGGGAAGCTTTGCATTGGATGAGGAGGTGAACAAATCTAACTTTGGACGCCCCCAGCGGCGGAACAGGTTTTCTGCCACTTCCTGGTATAGTTCCCTTTGTAAGCTAGAGCCAAGGAATGGCTGAGGCTGTCCTCCAGGATGCTGTGCACTCCTAAAACGTGCACGGCCGTAAGATGTAGGTCATGCTGGACTGCCCAGTACCAGACCTGCATCGCTTCCCTGCACAGGGGATACGATCGGGTGCCTCCTTGCTTGCTGATGTACCAGACCACAAACATGTTGTCAGTCTGTATCAACAATGTTCCCGTTGCCAGAAGGAGCTGGAAAGCCTGAAGGGCATACAGGACCACCCTCATCTCCAGAATATTTATGTGGAGCAAGTATTCCAACTGGGACCATTTTCCCTGAGTTTGGCGGTCTCCTAGGTGAGCTCCTCAACCTAGACCCGATGCGTCTGTGGTGAGGGTCCAAGAGGGCAGGGAGGGTCTGAACGGTGTCTCCCCCGAGACAAGTTCAGAGGGTCCTGCCACCAGAAGAGGTCCTTCTTGAGCACACTGGACACCAGTATAGGATGATCCGGGTTGTCGGTACCCTGATCTCACTGGACTCGCAAGATTCATTGGATGACTCATGTGTAGCCTGGCCTGAGGTACGGTCGGAATGGCTGCTGCCATCAAGCCAAGGAGGTGTAAAAACACCCTGGCTGGGGCACGGCTGGTGGAGGCTACCAGTTTGGCCTGCTCCTGAAAAGTATCCACTCTGTCCGCCGGGAGGAAGGCCTTGCCCTGGACCGTGTCTAGTATTACCCCAATAAATTGGAGGCACTGAGATTGGGACCAGAGATGACTTGGGATAATTGATGGCAATACCCAACCGTGCTAAGAGGTCCAGGGTGGAGGACAGGGAATCCTCCAGGGTGCTCCTGGACGGTGCTGCTATGAGTCAATCGTCCAGGTATGGGAACACAAATTCTCTGGCGAAGAAGTACCACTGCCGCCACCGCTAGGCACTTGGTAAAACTCTGGGTGCCGAAGAAAAACCAAAGGGGAGGTCTTGAACTGGAAGTGCTCCCCTCAGAAGGAAAACCACAGGAAGCAGCAGTGGCCTGGGAAAACCAGTATGTGCAGGTACGCATCCTGCATATCCAATGCATAGAGCCAGTGGTCTGTCTGAAGCAGGGGCAGAAGTCTCTGGAACGTTAGCATGCGGGACGTTTTGTATTCTACATAAAGGTTCAGTTGGCTGAGGTTCAAGATGGGCCTGAGGTTGCCCGTCTTTTTGGGGATGCTGAAGAAATGAGAATAATACCCCTTTCCCCTCTGCACCCAGGGAACTGACTCTATCGCAGATTTTTGGAGTACAGCCTGGATCTCGTCCCTTACCAGAGTTACGTGGTCTGAGGGATAATGAGATCGTCTTGGGAGGAGAGTCTGGAGGTTTTTCCAGAAACTCGATGGTGTGCCCTCTTGTTGTGACCTGAATGACCCAGGAATCCAACATAATGCCCTGCCACTCTGTTAAGTGGAGGGCAAATCTTCCCCCCACTGGCTCCACACTGTTTGAAGATGGAGGAGGAGGAGGGTCTGAAGGAATCAGGAGGTGGAGGAATGGGCAGGGAAGGTTCTGCCTGCAGCTTGTTGGTTCTTGGAGGCAGGGGGAGAGGTAACAGTGAGTCCCGATGCCCTCCTCTTATTTTGACATCTGTGAAATAGCTGCTTTCCTTGGCGTCTGATATCCATGGTAAAAACCATGGGAAAAAGGAGTCGATGTCGGGCCTGACGTCGGGTAGCTGAACATCGGCAGGCCTGGGTAATGAGTGTAGCCCATGCATGGACCATGGTGAATACCCTTATGGTCTAAGGGGGTCCCAGAGGGCCTTGAAGCAGGCAGAACAGAGGAACCTGGAAGGTTATCTGGCAACGGGAGCCCCGGCGTCAGGACAGCAGGCACCGGAGACGTTGAAGGAAGGCCTGGCATCTGATTCGCAGGCATTGAAAAGGATGGCGTCAGACTTGGGAGGCCTGATGAAGGCTCCAACAGTAGTCGGGCCAGCGGCCCTGACATCCGAGGCTCAGAGCCTGACACAGGGATTCCTGGCATCGGGGCTGAGGAAGGGCCTGATGGGGGAAGGTCCCTAGGAGACAGTAGAGGTACCAGCTGTGATGTGAGAGCCCCAGGAGGAATATCCGTGGGAGTCTGGAGGGTTACCAATGCTGGAGTGGGTAAGGAAAGAACCACTTCCAGGTGACCCACTTCCCCCTCCATCCCGGATAAAGTGCCGGGCACAAGAAGTTCCACTGGTGAAGGTGGGGGAAAGACTCCCTGACAGGGGAAACCTGATGGGAGGGCTGGCCTTGGGAGGTCAGCGTGCTCAGACGGACATCAGGTGGGTCGGCGTCAGCCCCCGATGGGTGAGATTCGACCAGGCAGATCTGGCATCTGACTTATCAGTCGAAGGAGGAAGAGCCGGGCGGACGGGGGAGGAGCCCCCAACCGGCTTATCGGCAGATGTCGGGCAGGTTCCCTCTGGGCGGGAACCTGACTTAACAACTGGGCCTGCTCTGGAAGAACCGGAGTCAGACTTACTGGTATCGGCCGGGCGTCCGCCGGAGGTCCCGGCAGGCTACTTACCAGTCAATGAGTCGGTCGTGGAGCCCGTCTTGATGGACTTAAGAGAGGCAGAGGAACTGGAGGACGAGGCCTGGACAGTCACCAGGGGAGGCAGCCAAGGCACGGTCTTGTCTGCAGGTTTAAGTCCTGTTACCTTGCTAGTGGAGGGCCGCTCTCGGTCTTCCAGATGCTCCCGCTGCTTCTCTTTTTCTTTCTTTTTCTTCTTGACCTCCAAAGAAGGGGAAGAAGCGGAGTTCCTCAGTTTCTGCATTTCTTGCTCTAAAGAGGCCATCCTGGATTTTAAAAGATCGGCTTCTAGGGCCTGCTGCCTGCATTTGCGTGTGGCCTGGCTGAAGGGCTTGCAATCTAGGCAGGCCTCGATGTCGTGGGCTGGGCCTAGGCAGAAGAGGCAGAGCTGTCCTTATGAAGGATCTGCAAGCCACACTTCTCGCACTTCTTCTTAGTCTTCAGAGGATCGGATGGAGAAGACATAAAAAACTAAGAACGAACTGTTAACGGTAGAATTATACTTATCAAAATGGCGATCGCCTGGAGCAATGTTCACCATGAGGTCCTTGCGCAGGTCGACGGTGGGAAGGAACTGGAAGGCAGGTGCAAGGACTGCCCACTTACAGGGTCATGCTGATGTCAGTCATGTGATGTTGGGTGGGTGGTCCCCAGCCAGACACTGTTAGCAAAAGTTTGCCATGCGGTCCTGACGCCAGAGGGCGCAGTCCTACATGTTATGACCTATTGCAGGAACCCTCTTGAAGTAAAATCATAAGGGCAGTCTCAGTCTATTGTAGGTAAAGGGCATCTATATCAGCCCTGACTTGTCTTAGCCGTTGCAGCACTGAGTTACCACCTTGTTGGTGAGCCATCTGCAGGAAGTACAGTGTGACCTCAAGGTGCTTCTGATGCTCTCGGCATATTTTTTTTTTTTTTATATTCTATTTTTATGCCCCCTTCTCTCTCCATGGTGCTTCCTTACCTTCAGGAGTCTCCTATGGCCTTTATGCGTCCCTGCTCGTCTGCCAGTTGCAGGTGCAGTCATCCCCCCATGCTGCCTTGGTTTGACCCCCAGGCGGGTACGAGGCGGGGCTCCCCTTCCTCCGCCTTGAGCATCTGTGTTTCATCGGGGATCCATTACCTGCACTGACAGGGCCCTGGGATTGGGGCCTGAAGCTCCGTCTACAGGGAGCACCCGGTTTTTCCTTTTCGCCCAGCCCACAGGGCGGCCGCATGCATGGAGAGCCTAGTAGTGACGCACGTCGCAACGTGCAGACACTCTGGCTCCCAGACGTCCTCGCTCCCTACTTCATGCTGTCCTTTTAGCTGCACCTCCACCCATGGTCACCCAGGTGGCGGTATCGCAGCGGGACCAGCATCCCACCCCACCCGGAGGAAGACAGCAGCCTCTGGGCGCTCGATCCTCCTCCCCCCAAGTGTATTTTTGTTTGAGTAGAGGTATTCTGTATTACGTGTCCTCTCAGGACAGCCTTCAGGGTGTCCAAAAGATTGGAGCTGGTGGTGCCTGGGTTAGTGTTGTCCTGTAGAATCTCTTGGATCCTATCATGAAGGAACTTTCGAAATGGTTCCCCATGAATGTAAAATGGATTCAATCTCCAGCAAGTGGAGTGGCACTCCTGGCCAATATCCCAGCGGGTTATCACCGGAGCATGGTCGGAGTGAGCTAGATCTCCTAGAGTACAATCTACTAGGTAGGATAAGTTCTCTGTTTGGGTATAGCAATGGCCTGTGCATGAATAGGTCCCATGTACTGCGGAGTGAAATGTATACCAACGGGTCTGCAGGTGCGAGAAACACCACATATCTGCAAAGCTCACCTCCTGTATAAAACATCTGAAGGTCTGATATGGTGTTGGTTGTCTTCTCGGTGTTAAATTAGAGGAGTTCCACCCCGGATATGGAGTAATATTGAAGTCTCTGGCCAACTACAGCAATCCTTTTGTGTAAAGTATCACTTTATCTAATAGTTGTTTAACAGCAGTGGAACTTGAGCCAAGGGGTAAATACATATTTGCTAGGGTGACATCTACATTATAAAATGAGCCCTGTACCACTACGAGCCGACCATCCGGGTCTGACCAGGAGCTACAGAATTGGAAGGGAGTATGATGTGGGATTAGGATGGCTACCCCCCCCCACCGTCCATTTCTATATGAAGATGAATAAACAGATCGATAACCAAACAGTCCATTTGTTATGTTCCATCTTTGATAGATGGGTTTGCTGCAGATTAATCAATTCAGATTTTTTTTTTTTTTTTTTAAACATGACATTATTCTTGAGCGCTTAATAGGACTGGTGAGTTCATTAACTTTAAGGGAGTATATTCGAGTATGTTGCAAGTCTGACACCATATCGTCATTTGCTTAATTTAGGTGGCCAGCCCCACATGGTCCCCCAACCAACCCCCGCATAGTGTCCATGCATACTGATATACTGTCTGGCTACACAGACCTCCTGTAAATCTGAGAAACCAACCTGGAACTGAGAAACAAACTTTAAAAGGTATAAATAAAACTCCTTAAACAATAAGGTATTAACCACTGCTAGGAGTGCCAACTGGGCCATCCTAGCGAACCGGGAAAAACTAGGTGCTTCCATTTCCAGAATCCCAACAAAGGAGCTGGAAGGCATGGTAATTACTACGCCTAAGAGTGTGGTCTCAAAAATCTTACCTGTAGACATAAAATATGTCTGGGAAGGGGGTTTGGCCGTCAGACGGGAACTCCACCTGGGCTACGTATATGGATTCTGCCTAAAGACATCACAATTATAGACATTCAAAGAAAGATGGCAGGAAATCTAACAAGTCGGCCGATGAGAGTACACCTGTATGTATATATCTATCTATCCATGAACGGATGCTACAATGCGTCATCTATAGGTTTCAGTGCGAGGAAACACAGGACCACCAGGGTAGCATACACCTGCTGCCTGTATCAAGTGGGGATTCAGGGCGCACTTCCACGTACTGGAGAGGGGTGCTACTTTCCAAAACACAATTAGCCATGTTGATTTCATATAGTATCTAAGGGTGTATCACATAATTGTATTTTATATATTTAAGCGGGGGATGCAGATCTATCACTCCCTAATATTCCCTCTGTTAGTGAATGGTGCTCCAGAAAATCACCTGACCGCAATTACAAGGGCAGTGTTGCAAAACCTGAGACTTAAACAAAACAAAACAAAAAATGTAATCATTCCTGTAAATAAAAATTCAGAGAGTCATATACATCGAGTGGCAGCCAGTTTAAGTACACTGTGCAACACCTGCAGATGAGGTCGTATGTCGTGGGCAACAGTTTTCAGTAACTGCTAATCCCGAATGTTACTCGACAATCCCCTGGTACCTCAGAAAGCTAGCACTTCTATGGATAGGCAGTCAACTGCATCTGTTTCCATTAACTCGATAGTTAATGTTTCTCCCAAGTCAGCCACTTTTACTTCTCAGGGTGTCCCATGTTCCTCTCCCACCGAGTGGCCTGTTGTAAGCACTGAGGTTCTGGAGCATGTCCCCCCAGCTTCTCAGGGAACAGGTCTGAGCCTGTATACCTATAACAATTCCATTCATCAAATGTCGATAATGTAATATGAGTGAATTTAATTGGTGTCCCAGATCCAACATCCCACTGCAGCCACAGGTTAGTGTCTGGTGTAACAAAGGCGCTGGTTATAATAATCTAACACCTTTCAACTAAAGTTAATTCCCTTCCAAGAGAACTACTAGGAAGAAATGTTGGTCAACAGGGCAGCCATGCAACTTAACCCTGAGTGAACTAGCATCCAACCCACAGGGCTGCTCATCTATTCTATAACAAAAACAATCACTTTTCACTGGGTGAGCTGGTGTCAAACTATTTTTCTACCCCCCAACAGTACATTACCTGACCTTCAATAATTAGTGAATATAGGGATAGTTGTTATCCATAAAAACAGATCAATTCTGTGTGACTAATAAAATGAGTTCAGACATGTGGGAGGCGGAGCCCACCCACAGCTATCTTTCCAAGCCCCACGATATAATATGAGAAACAGCAATATCCAGCACACATTAGTAATTGCTGCCTATAAAAACATGACAGTTCTGTAAGTCCATAAAGGTAGTTGCAGACATAAAGGCGAATTTTGTCAGACCTTCAGCCTGGCAGCCCCCCTTAAAGGAGCCTCCCAATCTGGCAAGTGATAATCCCAAAAATATATTTTAAAGTTTAACCAGCGCTCCCCATATCAGTGCCGGAATCTGGCCACATAGCATCGCCTATGCTCCCCTCCCCTCACACCCCTGCAGAAACTCACCAGAGCAAAGAAGTTGTGGGTCAGTTACACTGCATCTTACTGGCGTATTCCTCCCTCCAAACATTCCAATCTTCTTGACAGATACCAGGGGACAAATGCAGTACAATTAGGAGGATAAACCTTGATGGACTGCCCAGAAGTCAGAACTGACATAATCTATTGCCACAGGGTTGGCACCATCTTGTCAGTGCCACAACAGATAGGCCTACACACTTCTGAGTACCCCGAAAACCGCCTTGCCCATCAAAGCATGGTAGCCCATCATTTCACCGCCACAGCATTTCCCAGAGCAACTTGAGGGGGGAGAACAATGCAGAAACCAGCAAGCCTGACATTTTCACTGATGCCCACACAAAACAGCAGCAGAGACAACGGTGAATATCAGGAGCTGGGGGGGCATGTTAAGACAAGGGGACCAACAAGACTGGGAGCCCAGAAAGCATTCAGGAGACAGTTGAGACTCTGCATTTTTTCAAACAAAAATCTTAAAGTCTTTAATGTGCCAGAAGGAGACCAGGAGTCTCAGGGACAAGGAAACCCCATAGGAGAGAGTACCAAACTTACCTATAGAGAACCATCAACGAGGGAATCATCCTCCTACAAAGAAATCCGTTCTTGGTGCCAAGTTGGGATGTTATTCTGCTTCAGGGAATTAATTTTCTGGAGATCTGCAGCACCCTGTTGTCTTCTCTGCTCCTCCGGGGGGTACTGGCTTCAGAGTTTTTGCGCTAGTTTTGCTGCCAGAGACACTACAGGTCCAGTATTCAGTCCTTTTGAGAAGGGGACCTCTATCTCCATGCAGACAAGTTCCATGTACATTTCTTCGGCAGAATCAAAAGCTTGTGTTCCGTCTGGAAAGAAGACAATCATTCTAGATGGGTAGAGGGTCCTAAAAAACAGGTTACTCACCTGTAACAGTAGTTCTAGGAGTGGTATATGATGTTCATCCACACTTCCTTCAAGCAGTGTTCCTTTCCCCTTTTATTTTATTTAGTTTTTTTTTTTTTTTGTTGACCGGCTAAGTGCAGTAGACAAATCCTGCCTATTTTCAGGCACGACCCGGGGGAGGGGGATACAGATGAATGCCAACTGACCTTGAATCAGATTAAGCTGTTGGTGGTATTTTTAGTGAATGAGGGAAATTTGGCAAGGACACTGGGGAAATTCCCCTACTCTTTTCGATAAGTGCCATGGGATCTTTAACATCCACCTGAACTACCACCAATCCAGGCAGATGGGACCTCGGTTTAACGTCTCATCCGAAAGACGGCACCTCAGAAATGCAGCACCCCTCTCACGCTGCACTACAGTGTCAGTACTGGGATATTAACCCAAGTGCCAGATGTGGGAACTGAACCCACAGTCCTCTGATCCCCCGGCCTCAGAGGCGAGTGTGCTACCTCTTCAAGCTGGCTCCTCCCACCCACCCATGTGGTAACTCCCCTAGCACTGCCCCATGATGGCAGATCTTGCCCACTGGAAGCCACTTGCCAGAGGAGGTTGGGTGGGTCAGTGTGGATGAACATCATATACCACTCCTAGAACTACTGTTACAGGTGAGTAACCTATTTTTCTAGGGACGTGGATTTGATGTTCTATCCATACTTCAGGCAGACTCCTAGCAGTTCTCTGGGAGGAGAGGGCAAGGCACACACACCCTATTTAGAGAACAGAAATTGGAGAGCTGAGGCCCCAAAACCAGCATCCAGGTGTGACTCAAGGTCAATGCGTATTGAGAAATGAAGGGATGTGCTGACTTCCAGGTAGCAGCCAGACAGATCTCCTGGATAGGGACATCCCTGGAAGCAGCCACTGAGGAAGCAGTATGGCAGGTGGAATGAACCCTATGCCCTACGGGAGGCTCCCTGCCCACCAACCTTTAGCAGAGGTCAATGCAGGATAAAATCCACCTGCTAACTGTCCACTTCGCTGCCGGTCTGCCAGGTGTGGCTTCAGCATAGGTGACAAACAGCTGGCGAACCTCTCCCCGAAGTCCAGCCATGCGCTCCTCATCATAGGCAAGCACTCGCAGCAGGTCCAAAATATGGAGGCTGTGCTTGGCCTCCGAGGTGTGGGTGGTGAAGTACACCAAGAGATTAATCACGTGGTTAAGGTGAAAATCAGACACAACCTTCAGGAGGAACTTCAGGCTGGGGTGAAGGACAACCCTGTTCCTATGGAAGACCAGGTAAGGAGACTCCACCAAGAGCACCTGGAACCCACTGATCCTTCTGGCAGACGTAACTGCCACCAGGAAGATGATCTTCCACGACAGGTGAAACATTTCGCACCCGTGCATTGGTTCGAATGGCTTGCCCATGAGCTCTGCCAACACCAGCAAACAGATCTCAAGGTTGTGGTGGTTCATGCACTGGAGGGGAAATGCATTCAATGCCTTTAAAAAAAGCATCAGACCACCTTCTCCCACACCACCGAAGGCATACCAGCCTGCCCCTGGCATGCAAAGATGGCTACTAGATGCACCTTAAGGGGTCGTCGACTGAAGGCCCAACTGAGAGAGGGACCAAAGGTAGTCGAGAATGCTAGACGCTGAACAAGATAAAGGGTCAAGTAAACCTCTTGCCCTGGCACCAAATGGAGAACCTCTTCCATTTGAAGGCATAGCATTTTCAGGTCGACTACTTCCAAGAAGTCTCGACCACATTGAGCACATTGTTGGAGAGACCCAAAGCCTGGAACTCTAGCCGCTCAGAAATCAGGCTGTCTGGTGCAGGGATTGAAGGTCCGGGTGGAGTACCTTCCCCTAATTATACGACAGGAGGTAGACGCCTCGGGAGCCTGCTGCTGAGGTTGAGGAGATGGGGGTACCAAAAGTGACGATGCCAGTGAACAGTCACCAGGATCACCCAAGCCTTGTCCCTCCTTGCCTTGAGCAAAACCTTGTGGATCAAGAGAAAAGGAGGGAAGGTGTGAAGAAGGCCCAGGGTCCAGGGCCTGGAGAAGACATCCCCTGCAGCGTTCCCTGCTGAGGGGGGCAGGCACAGTACAGCTTCAGCTTTGCATTCTCCCCGGAGACAAACAGGTCCACCAGAGGGGTGCCCCACTGGGAGAACAAGCTATGTACTACCTCTGGGTGGAGAGACCACTTATAAGACATCTCACCCACCGCCAGCTGGTTGGACACCAGCCACAATGATAGCCAGGAGATCGGCCTCCAGGCTATGCATGAGGGTTCAAACATGGACAGCTTTCCTGCACAGAGGAAGGGAGTGCATCCCGCCCTGTTTGTGGAGGTAGTACATGATCGTGGTGCTGTCCATCTGGACCTTAATGACCAGACCTCGGATGTGTAGAGCAAAAGCAGTCAGTGCTAGCTGAACTGCCCAGAGCTCCAGCAGGTTGATGAGGCACCGGGACTCCTCGGAGGTCAAGAGCCCATGGGCTCTGTGTTCCCCCAGGTGGGCACCCCGGACCATGAGAGAGGCATCAGTCATCAGGATGACCATCGGCTCCAGGCGGACAAATGGGATACCTTCCTGCAGATGTTCTGAGACTAACAACCACTGGAGAGTGTCCCACATCAGCGGGGTCACAGTGACCAACTGGTCAAAGTGGCTCTTGCGCTGAGACCATTGGCAGGCCAGCTCCCACTGCAAAAAGTACACTCTCCAGCATGCCCAACTGACCACGCTGGTGCAAGCCACCACATATCCCAAGAGGCGTAGGAAGTCCCAAGCAGGGTGCAAATGCCCAACCCGAAATGATCGGGCAAAGGAGCAGAGAGCCTCTGCCCTTTCTGCCAGAAGCCAAGTCCTGGCTCTGCAAGAGCTGAGCTCTGCCCAATGAACTGAATCGCATGCGAGGGCACAAGTTCTGATTTGGCCTTGTTGACCAGGAGGCCAAGAGAGACACAGATCTGGAGGGCCAGATCCCTGGACCTCTCCAACTCCTCCCTGGAGGGACCCACAATTAGTCAGTCTTCCAGGCAGGGTTAGACCCGGACTCCCTGGCCCCTCAGGTAAGCTGCCACCACTGCTATGCATTTGGTGAAGACCCTGGGGGCCAAGGACAGGCCGAATGGTATGACCTGAAACTCGTAGAGGATCCCCTCTGCCTAGACCCGGAGGAACCAGCGGTGGGATGGACAGACTGCAATGTATGAAAACACGTCCTGAAGATCCAGAGAACAAAACCACATGTCCTGCTCGAAAGATGATATGATCTGAAACAGAATGACTATCCTGAAGGTGGGTGGCCTGAAAAACATGTTCAGGTCAAGCAGATCTAAGATGGGGCACTAGCCCCCTGTTCGTTTTGGCACCAGGAATTCCCCGGAGACAAACCCTGGATGTGCTGGAGAGTACGAGACAGGAGCCATGACCTCCTTGCAGAAGAGCCAAACTATGTTGTCCCAAGGGGCCAAAAGGATGTCAACAGACGTCATCTCCTCCCATGGGGCATGGGCTCAGCAAGGCGGGTAAGCCTTGAATTCCAGAGGCAGACCCTGACTGACCACTTCGGAAGACCCACCTGTCCGTGGTAACGGCAGACCAGGTGGAAAGGAAGTGACAGAGCCGGCCTCCCATGGGAGACAGAGCAGGCATGGGGAGGCATCCCCCATCCCATCACTGGGCAAGCTTAGAGGTGGAGGAAGGACCGGCTGAGGAGTTGCCACAGGGGCAGAGAGGGGCTAAAAGTGCTTCTTCTTCTGCTTAGAGCCTTGGCATCCCTCAGCAGAAGTCACAGAGTCCAAGGTGGCACTGGACTTTTCAATGCGAGTGAGGTGTCCTTCGACTCCAGGACTGAACAAGTCGGTACCCAAGAAGGGGACATCCGCCAGCTTATGCTGGGTATTTGCCGTAAAGGTCAACATCCGCAGCCAAGCCCTGTGGTGCATGGCAACCGTGGCCGGCACAGACCAAGCACAAGAGTCGCCAATGTCCATGGCAGTCTGGAGCTGCTGCTCAGCCACTGCTCTACCTTGATCCCAGATCTGCTTGACCGTCTGTATGTCTGCTGGGAGATGAGGAAGCACTTCATCGAGCATGCCCAGAAGGGCATGAGCAAAGTGGGCCATTAAAAGGGCTGAACTCGCTTGCTGAAGGCTGAGAGAGAAGGTAACGTAGACCTTTTTGGCCATATGGTCCAGTTTCTTGGACTACTGGTCAGGAGGTTTATCAGCATCTCCCACATTGCCTGTTCGCCAAAACACAGAGTCAGCCACCAGACCCTCAGCCAAGGGGTGCTCCGAAAATCCCAAAAGGGAACCAGTAGGGACTGCATATCTGTGGGCCATCCGGGCCGATGGCACAGGACAAGAGGCCAGATGCTGCCACAGCTCCAATGCAGGACCAAGAATGGCGTTCGCAACCGGGAAGGCTTCCCCAGAGGAGTTGCCCTGGTCAAGGATCTCAGTGAGCAGGTACCAAACCTGCTTCTGGACCAGCTCCATTGGGAGACCCCTGGACTCAGAGATCAGACGGAGCAGACCCATGAAAGAAGTGGGGCCTAGCTCCGTTGTCAAATCCTCGTCCATGTCCACCAGACAAGAGTGCAAGGAGCAGCCTTCAGAGTCCGAAGATTCATTAAACAGAGGTCGACTGCCCAAATCCCCGATGGCCCTACAGGGTCAGTGGTCAGTAATGGTAACCAGCAGCCGATGAGGAAGTCCCAATGCCAGACGGGCCTCCTTAGATGGAGAGCCGGACACTGGTTATTTCGGTGGCGGCTCCACCACATTTGGCAGAGCGGCATGGGTAGGCTAAGCCAGTGCCTGTTGGGTCAGCTCCTGCCGAGGCAGGGAAGGCTGCAGCCTCTGCAGCGAAAGCCATGTGATGGCCGGGGTTGAGGCCAGCATGGGCTTCATCCCAGTAAACATGAGCTGTTGCCATATCAGATCTTCGTAGCGCTGACGCTGCATTGGAGCCTCTCCTCGCCAGAGGATGAAGAGGAAGAGGAATAGCAGTGGTGCCGGTTGCCCAAATGTTGGGAGTGCGAGTAGCAATGCTGACGTGGGCTTCTCAGCTCGAGGCTAAGGGATCAGGACTGCAACTGTGACTGTTGGGGGGGCTGCCGAGAGGATCTTAGAGGGGGCCAGCAAGCGCTGAGCCTCTTCCTGGTCTGGAAGATCCTGGGTGAGAGGTGGCGGGTCAGCAGACTGATCCATCCCTCCTTGACAGGCGAGCGATAGGACCGGAGTCCCTGATAAGGAGGTATCGGCCTCATCTTGCGACAACGGGTCGACTGGCTCAAGAAAAACTGACTGGGAGATCGACCTGTGTCTCGACCAACTGGCCTGATGGGGGGACCGTGGAGCCGGCAGCCTGGGCCCAAGGATCGACCGAAGTCGGAACCTCCGAGGAAGCGTGGGAATCAGAGGCCTGAGAGCACTCATAATCCCACGATCATCAGAAAGTCCGCTTCTTGGTCTCTTTCTTCAATTTGGTGCCCGAGGAGGGACCCTGCCCATGGGTGGGAAGGGCCTGGCACAAATCCCTAAATGCACCCATGAAGGAGAGCAGCAAAAATGCCATAGCCGAGGAAGCTTGTGCTGCAGCCTGGGCTGCAGCTTCTTCAAAAGCTGCAGGTTGTCTGGCGGACCCCGCAGCCGCAAAGACCACCCAACGGGCGTCCTTGGACTTAATGGGAGGATCCCGGTCAGCCGGATGACCCAACAAAATGCGGGCATGCTGATCTTCTAAAGTGGACGGATGTAAAGTGCGGCACAGGAGGCAAGCCTGGGGATTGTGCTCATGGCCCAGGCAGTAAACGCACATGGTGTGCGGTCTATCCGAGACATTTTCTGCCCATAGGCACATTTCTTACATCCCTGCGCAGACTTCGCATCGTCCATACCAGATGATGAGAAGAAGTCACTTAAACACAGAGGTTTTTTTTTTTTGTTTTTTTTTTAACAAACGAAAAGTTTTAATAAGCAAAGGGCCTACTCCGCGCGAGAGCGATAAGGAGGGAACCTTCTTCTTTCAGCAGAAAGGAAGATCTGACATGACAGGGCGGTGATAGTAGAGTTACCACCCGAGTGGGTGGGAGGAGCCAACTTGAAGACATTCCGGCTGAATTAAAGGGGAAAGGAACACTGCCTGAAGTGGGGACAGAACATCATATCTACGTCCCTAAAATGTAAGATTTTGTTGCTTAAGGACCTTCATGATCGGAGCACATGCTCGTCTTCTTGTGGTAATAGCTGGGGGGGTAATCATTATCGAAACAAAACTGTGATGACTGGTAAGAGACAGTGTCCTTTTGTCAGGCTTTATGCAATACCAACTCTTTATCTTGAAATCTAAGAATGCACAACATCACTGATCTAGGTCTGAAGTCTAGGCGGGATGGTTTTGGGCCCAATGCAGGTGCACTCAGCTAATCTCTAGTGAGCATGTGGGCAGAACGTCAAACTCTGTTTTAAAGAGGTTTTGAAGAAACTGTACCAGGTCGGTACCCTCCATACCCTCCAGCAGTCCTGTAATCCTCAGGCTGCTGCGCCAGTTCCACACTTCTGAGTCCCCTGCTCTGTCCTGCAATTGTTATGTGATACAGTGTAGCCGAACCACTGCCCATTCAGTGGTATCTATCCAGGAGTCAGATGCCAAGCACTGCTCCTCCGTGGCCTCTTGATGTTTTTCCAGCTTGTCCAGATCTGTCCGGAGGGCAGTGGTGAGTTGCATTTCTTTCCTGAAGTCCCGAAGCTCCTTGAGGATCAATGTCTTTTGTTTCTGTAGTGCTCTGAATCCTGTGGGATCTGCACATAAGGGCCTCCATCTGGCAGCCCTCGCTGTCGGAATAAAATCCTTCTCCATCTTCAGAATCTTCAAGTGATGGGGCACGACTGCCCCTTCCTTTAGGCACAGTTGTTATTTCTGAAGGTTAGTTTTGTAAAATATTTGTCTGCAAAGTGATATTATTTAATTAGAGTGACCAGCCAAAGATGGTGCTCCATTGTTATGCTGCTACCCAGGTCATGACGTCACCGGAAGTCCTTGTGTGTGGTACTGAAAACCATTGCCTTAGTCTTCTTTTTCTTTTTTTTTTTTTTTTTAATAAAGCAATAGCTTACTACCTTGGAACCAGCCAGCAACTTTTTTTTTTTTTTAAATTTATTTATTGAAAAGTTTCACCAGGAAAGGCACACTGAGCAAACTAGTTGCTCGCCTCCCAGTGCATCCGGGGAATTAGAGTACAAAATCAAAGAGATACAATTTTCAAGGTATGCGACAGGAACAATTTGAAACAACATCAAATGGGAACAAAAAGTACATACATAAATACATCTGTTGGAAACTTGTACAATGTACCGCAAGGTAACAACATACAAAGTCATCAGAAGTGCTCTAACGTTTGTAGGCTTATACTAAGTGCATAATAAGAGCTACACAATAAATTAAGTCACGGCAAACTGGAGAAGGTTGAAAGAAGGAGGTTACTGAAGGGTAGAATAGCCAGGAGCAACTGCAGGGAGGAGGAGGAGGAGGAGTGCCTTATTTGATTTTGTAGGGAGTACTATAGTTTAGCGAACCTGTGCAAGAACGCCAACTGCCCAACTGAGGTGGAGTGGCGAGGGAAAACCAAGGTATAAGAGTCGCTAGATCTGAGACAGTGAAAGGAGGGAAGGGGGTGGATAAGGAGGAGAAGTAAAGGGGGGGAAGAGAACCAAACCAAAATTTGGAGATGAATTTAGCAGTGGGATAGACATCTGTTGTGCAGTGAGGGGAGAGCAATAGAGTGATACAGGTTGCAGTGATGAGTGGTGGACAGCACGTCCAAAGCGAACTGTCAGAAGGCATTTAAGAGGGTATCCAATCTGGTTACGGAAGACTTGGGAGCCGCACTGTAGACTACATCACAGTAGTCAAAAAGAAAAAATTACTCACCATAGTAATCTTGTTTCTTCAAAGGGATCACTCATTATGATTGAACTGATGCAATCAGCCTATTGTATTGAACTGCCCGGAGAGATGGAATGCTATGCAAATGATGGAACTCCAATTGGCTTGTGTCAATTTCAAACTGCTGCCCAAGCAACTGCTACTCTCCGAGTGCTTCAGATTCCTATGGAGACTAACTGGCTAGAATACCCCCTAACTAATCTTTATATAATAAAGAAAAAACTGCCTCCCAAGATCAAAAATCCCCAAGAGACAGCCCTAAAATGATATCACAAGGAAACCAACTGGTTTAAAGGGTGAGTCTCTAACCTGTCCCATATGTAATATTAAAGCAGAGATACAGAACAAAGATTCCCTCCACTTTTTTTTTTTTAAAGTTCTAGTAGGGGAGGCAGGGTGGGTGCTTTAATTATGAGTGATTCCTTTGAAGAAACAAGTTTATTATGGTGAGTATTTTTTTCTTCCAACCCCAGGAAGAAACAATTACTCACCTTAGTAATTGTGTTTCCCCTATTGGAGTCTTGCTGTATTCTGACATATGCAGTGATGTCCAACCTTTGAACTGCCCCAGAGAACAAAGAGTTAACTTTCTATGCAGAGCATAGAATGCTGAGTTCGAGCTCGGTTGGAGTCTCTGTCTGGAGTGTTTCAAACTCAAACCGTCAGATTCTTAAGAGCCCACTAACTAAAGATTCTATGTGGAAATTGTAAAATTCCTGCTAGCCAACTGGCAATAAAAAGTTTTGGGTTCCCAAAGGAAGACTCAAGTCAGGAAACCCAAAAACCAAAACCCATTGTAATACAAATAAAGTAATAAATCAACACCCAAACAAAAGGAAGAGGGTGGGAACAAGGAGCACCCTGGGGTGCATGACTGCACCTGCCCACCCACTTCCCAAAACAGGTTCTGAGAGGAGGTAGAGAGGTCAGAATACAGCAAGACTCCAATAGAAAAACACAGTTACTAAGGTGACTAATTTTTCTTCAAACAACATGAAGTCTTGCTGTATTCTGACATATGCAGACTACACAGTACCTCCATGGAGGAGGGACAGAACCTACTTTGGGAATAGGCTCTGAAGTACTGCTGTGTCACACCGAGCATCACTCCTAGCCTAGATATCCAGAGAGTAATGCTTGGTAAAGGTATGGACTGTTTTCCAGGTGGCTGCTTGACAAATCTCTAAGAGGAATATCCCTGGCAGCAGCCAGGGCAGCATGCTCACCTCTGGTGGAGTGAGCCTCAGGCCTGAGGAAGGAATCTTTCCCAGTTTTTCATAGTAGAATCGTGTACAAGATACGATCCACCTGGCAATAGTTCTCTTAGTGGCAGGTTTTCCCTTTCCCACTTCTCCATAAGTGAGGAACAACTGGAGGGAGTCAAACCTGTGACCCTTGGTATGTTCTATGTAGTAACTAAGGGCTCTTTTAATGTCCAAACTGTGTAGCCTCCTCTCACCTGAAGAAGAATGATCAGAGAAGAAAACAGGGAGAGACATTGACTAATTCAAATGGAAGTCTGAAACCACTTTGGGCAAGAACCTTCTATTGGTTCTAAGGACCACTTTATCCCTGTGAAGGGAGATGAAGTCAGGTTCCACTGACAGGGCCTGCAGTTCACTGATACTCCTGGCAGAGGTAATGGCTACCAAGAACACAGTTTTCCAAGTCAAGTACTTAAGCTCTGCTGAGGACATAGGCTCAAAAGAAGGTTGCATAAGCTGAGCAATGCAAACATTCAAAACCCAGGCAGGGGCAGGGTCTCTAAAGGGAGGATTGGTGTGAAGCAATCCTTTAAAAAATTTACAGAATACAGGATGAGATGATAGTGAGGAAGACCTTCCCACTGACAGAAAAGCAGAAACAGCTGACAAGTGTACCTTGAGAGTAGCTGGTCTGAGGCCAAGGCTATTAAGATGGACCATATAATCCAGAACCGTAGGCAATTCAGCAATGTCTGAGAAATATGACTTTGAACACCAAATGCTGAATCTTTTCCATTTGGAGTTATAAGTCTTTCTGGTGGAGGGCTTTCGAGCAGCTTTGAGAATATCCAGAACACCCTGAGAAAGATGCAAGTCTGCAAACTCTAACTCTTCAAGAGCCATGCCTTGAGATTGAGAGACTGAAGATTGGGGTACCAAATCCTCCCCTGAGAGGAGGTTAACAGGTTGTACTTCCTGGGAAGAGACAGGGGAAGATGGACTGCTAGGGACAACAGCAGGGGGTACCAAGGCTGTCTGGCCCAATCTGGAGCAATTAGAATCACTTTGCAAGGTTGAGACCTTATCTTGACTAGAACCTTGAACAAGAGTGGGAAGGGAGGGAAGGCACACAGAAATTTCCCTTCCCAATTCAGAATCAGAGCATCCAGAGGGACTGAGCCCAAGACTGGGGGTCTGCAACAAAAGAGGGGAAGTTGGTGATTGTCTGGGGCTGCAAAGAGATCTATCTCTGGAGTGCCTCACCTTGAAAAAATCACTTTCAGCACCTGAGGATACAGGAACCATTCGTGATGGCCCTGAGAGATCCTGCTCAGTGCATCTGCTAATACATTGTCCTTCCCTGGAAGGTGAACTGCTATCAGAGAGGCATGCAGGGAATAAGCCAGGGGCCACAACTTCATGGCTTCTGTGCACAAGGCCGTAGACCGAGTGCCTCCCTGCTTTCTGATGTACCACATGGTGGTGGTGTTGTCTGTTCTGACTTGAACCACCTTGTTCTACACTGACAGAGAGAAAACTTTCAGAGCCAGAAAAACTGCCCTGAGCTCTAGGAGATTGATATGGAGAAAAGATTCCTGAGGGGACCACAGTCCCTAGGCAGTGAGGGCCCCCAGATGGGCTCCCCAGCCCAGAAAAGAAGCATCCGTGGTAACAACCACTGAATGAGACTGAGTGGCAAATGGAACCCCTTGCCTTAAGTTGTCCTGATCCTGCCACCATTGAAGGGCTTGGATCAGGGTCCGAGTCACAGGAATTAGCTTGGTAAGGGGATCCTTCCTCTGGGACCAAAAGGCCCTCAGATGGAAGTGAATATCCCTCATCTGGAATCTTGCCCCTTGGACCACTGCTATAGAAGCTGCCATGTGGCCCAAGAGCTGGAGGAAATGCCTTGCTGGTCGAGACACCTGAAAGCTGAAGGAAGAAGCCAGTTCTATAAGAACTCTTGCCCTCTCCAGGGGAAGAAAAGCTCTTGCTTTGACAGTATCCAGCTCTGCCCCTATAAAGGTAAGAAGCTGCACTGGCTCAAGAACGGACTTGGGAACGCTGAGATGAAATCCCAGAGAAGTGAGCACTTGCAGGTCTGATTTGACTTGGTCTGGACACTGGCCCACTATGAGCCAGTCATCCAGGTATGGAAAAATGGAAATCTTTTGCCTTCTTAGAAAGGCAACAACTACTGCCAAGCACTTCATGAAAACCCTTTGTGGCTGATGTTAGACCAAAGGGCATTGCCTTGAACTGATAATGGCCTGAGGACAACTCGAACCTGAGGTACTTTCTGTGGGAGCACCTGATGGGAATGTGAAAATAGGCATCTTTGAGGTCCAGGGAGGTTAGCCAGACCCCTGGCCTTAGAGAGGGAAGGATTATTCCCAGAGTTAACATCTTGAACTTTGGTTTTAAAAAAAGATGTTTGTTTAGGTATCTTAGGTCTAGGATGGGTCACCACTCCCCCGTCCTTTTTGGGGTAAGGAAGTACCTGGAGTACAGACCTTTGCCCCAGTGTAGGGTAGGTACTCTCTCTCTATGGCTCTTAAAGCCAGCAAGGGTTTCTGAGAGACTTGCAGGTGGAAAAGATCTGGCTCTCATCTCCGGAAATTTTTTGAAGCTGAGAACCAGTCCCTGGCTTACTACTTCCAAGACCCACTTGTCTGATGTAATAGACATCCAGTCCTTGATGAAGTAAGTCAGCCTGCCCCCTATTGGAATAGGAGAGTCGACCCGGGCTGGCCCATCAGGGTGTCTGCTTGGCAGGGGCCTTAGGCTGAGGAGTGGATGCAGCCCTGCTCATCCTCCTTCTGCCTCTCCCTCTGAAGAACCCCCTCTGTGGAAAAGGAGAAGAGGCCTGTGCTTGGTAAAAAGGCCTAAGAAAAGGCCTGCCCCTGCCTCTAGACTGCTGCCTTTGAGGAGCTGCCTGCCTTTCCTTGGCCTGAGCACTGCTGTAAGTGGTCCTGTACTCGTCCATTTTCTTCATGTAATTCTCTGTCTGTTCCCCAAACAGGGAATTACCCACTACAGGAAAATCCATGGCCTTAGCCTGAGTATCCTGTGAGAGGCTAGTACATCTGAGCCAAGTCATTCTCCGAAGAGCCACAGATGTAGCCATGACTATTGATGACACATCATTGGAGTCCACAGCAGCATGAAACTGTACCTTCGATGCCTCAATCCCATCTGCAGCCACCTGCTCCAGCTCCTTGGCTAGCTGGGGGGAGACCTGTTTAGCCAGTGTCAGTACAGTGTCCCACCTGGACTTCTGGTACCTGGCTGTATAGGCCATATAATTCGCCTGCCTGAGTCCCAAAGAAGATGCCATGTACTGTTTCTTTGCCATGGCATCCATCTTCCTGGAGTCCTTATCTGGAGGGTGTGAAGCCAAGGGAATATTTGCCTTGTCACAGGCAGTAGCCTGCACTACCCCAACATGGCTGCATTGCTGGTATAAGAACTCCATGTCTGAGCCTGAAAGTGTATACCTCTTGTCCATTCTTCTATCCACAGGAGGTATAGTGTTAGGAGACTTTAGAATTTTTTGTGTCTGCTTCCCAAAGGATTTGTGGAGGGGAACAGACAGTCTCCTGGACTCTGGGATGTCTATCATCTCTACATAATCAGGCTCCCCTTGATCCTCCAATGCCTCCTCCATAGGAAGCTGGAGGGTTTCACCCACCTTTCTGTAAAACAAAGTCAGAAGGGGACTCAGAAAGCCTAGGAGGGGAAACACCTGAGGGTCTGTCTGGGGAGATGTCCTGTTCCACAGGTACATCCAGACCCTCACTTTCACCATCATCATCCTCAAACTCCCCTTCATAAAAATCTTCAAGGGTATAATCTTGAACTGGGGGAACCAACCGAACCGAACCCCTGCCAGAAGGTGCCAGACCAGTAGGAACCGGGCGAAGCGATTCCAAAATCCGAATCGCTTTGGCTATCTCTTCGGCGGTCGGAACATGAACCTCTGGATCCGAACCGGACGATTTTTCTTTGCGCTTTCTTTTTGTCAGAACCGATCCATCGGAATCGGCTCTCCTTTTACCCGAAGAAGTATCGCCCTGGTCAGAGGGCACTCCTCCTGGTTCGGTCGGAACCGAACCGGCCTGGCCATCCGGGTCAGTGGACTTCTCAGCCTCCTTTTCCCTCAGTCTACCTAATCTCTTCTCAAGGGTAGATTTGGGAAAATGTTTACATATTTGGCAGTCTGAATCGAGGTGGTCAAACCCCAGACAATAAACACAGATGGTGTGGGGTCGGCCTTAGCAAAGACCTCCCACACTCACTGCAGTGTTGAAACCCAGTGGGCCCGTTTTTTTCCTTGGGTTTCTCAGACATGGTCAACCTAACCAACTTACCCTTTTTATGGCAACCGTCAGGCAAGACACCCTTATCCGTTCCTAACCATGTCACGGGTATTGGAAAAAAACGCAGTAAACACATTTTTTTTTTTTAGAACCAATAAGAACCGGTAACCACACTCTAAGTCAAACACTAAATTTCACTATCAAATGGTCGGTTCAGCTGAACCGACCTGCACTTTTACAAGTTCCAAACAGAAACAGAACAATTCCTATCTAGTACTCATGGCACCACAGACAGAGACTGAACCGAGTATTCAGATAACTTTTCCGGTTTAAAAAAACAACGAAAACTGAGACTTTAACCGACTTTCGAACCGAGCTGAAGGAGAAATCTCCAGAGCGCCTGTTCAGTGAGGCGGAGTAAAGAATCTGACAGTTTGAGTTTGAAACACTCCAGACAGAGACTCCAACCGAGCTCAAGCTCAGCATTCTATGCTCTGCATAGACAGTTAACTCTTTGTTCTCCGGGGCAGTTCAAAGGTTGGACATCACTGCATATGTCAGAATACAGCAAGACTTCATGTTGTTTGAATCACTCATTAGGATTAAACGAATGCGGACTACCAAGCAATACCTTTGGAGGTTGGGCAAATAACCTATTTGGGGAACAGGTTCTGCAGAACTGCTGTGCCAAACCTGACATCACTTCTGGACTGTAGATCCAGGCTGTAGTGCTTTGTGAAAGTGTGCACTGTTTTCCATGTAGCTGCTTTGGGAAAGTGTGCACTGTTTTCCATGTAGCTGCTTTGCAGATTTCCAGTAGTGGTATATCTCTTGAAGCTGCCACTGACGCAGCCGTACCCCTGGTAGAATGTGCCCTCAGGCCCAGGGGTGCCTGTTTACCCACTTTACTTTAACAAAACTGAATACATGCCACTATCCAGCAAACAATTATACGTTTTGTGGCAGCTCTAACTTTACCTACTTCGACATAAGTGAGGTAGAGCTGTGTCTGTCCTGGTCTGTATGCATTGGTTCTGTCAATGTAATGGCTCAGTGCCCTCTTGACATCAAGACAGAGAAGTTTCCTTTCTGTAGAACTGGAGTTCTCTGTAAAGAAAACAGGTACAATCATAGACTGAATTCAAGGGAAAATCAAATACCACATTGGGGAGAAATTTCCTATTGGTCCTGTGGACCACCTCATCCCTGTGAAATGAGATGTAGTCTACATCTGTACACAGGGCTTGCAGCTCACTGATCCTCCTGGCAGAGGTGATAGCCACCAGGAACACAGTTTTCCAGGTGACATACTTCAGGTCTGCAGTTGCCATAGGTTCGAATGGTGGCTCCATCAGCTTGGCAATGCAGATGTTTAGATTCCAGACTGGGACGGGTTCCCTCAGGAGGATGAAGGAGGTTGAGGCCCTTAAAGTATTTCCTGAAAACTGTATGAGAGGCCATGGACCTGGTTATCTATCCAAAAAAATTAAAATTGACAATTATTACATTTTTGCACTTTAAACGATTGCTTGTTAGATTTATGACATATGAATGTAGATGCTTTTAAGTTACTCATAACTGCATAATTCTGTGAATCTATGTAACTAAATATGTCTTTGTATTTGTGTCTTTATGTATGTGTGTTCTTTCATGTTTTGTACTGATGGATGCAATTGTAAATGAGAGGTTTTGCTCTCCAATAAACTGATTGATTGATTGATGGACCTCTACTTACCAGCTGACAAGTAAGCCGAGACTGAAGCCAGGTGAACCTTAAGGGTCGAGGGCCTCAGTCCTAATGAGTGCAGATGTGTCCGGTAGTCCAGCGGAACAGCAAGGTCAGCCCTGGAGGGGTCTGTACCCTTACCTGAGCACCAAATGGAGAACCTCTTCCACTTAGAGGAATATGTTTTTCTAGTGGAAGGCTTTCTGGAGCCCCTAAGCACTGTCAGAACTTGTTCTGACAGCTTGAGGTTAGCAAACTCTAAGTCCTCAAGAACCAGGCCTAGAGTCTCAGTGATTAGTTGTTGGCATACAGGATCCTGCTCTGAGAGGTGGTCAGTAGGTTGCGCCTCCTGGGCAAACGAATTGGGGAGGTCACTGACAGAGTCAGAAGAAGCGAGTACCAGTGCTGCCTCACCCACTCTGGTGCCACCAGTAACATTGTTGCTGGTTGGGACCTTAATTTCAGCAGGATCCTGAATACCACTGGGAAAGGAGGGAAGGCATACGCAAACTTCCGTAACCAATCTAGGGCCATTGCATCCAGGTGAACTGTCTCCTTGTGAGGGGGCCTGCAGCAGTACAGGAGCAATTAGTGATTTTCTGTAGAGGCAAAGAGATCCACATCTGGAGTACCCCACCTTCTGAAAACTGAGTTGAGGATCTGAGGGTTCAGAGACCACTCATGGTGGTGCTGACTTATTCTGCTGAGAAAATCTGCCAGTACATTGTCCTTTCCTGGAAGGGGTATGGCTGATAGAGATACCTGCATGGAGTATGCCATGGACCACAGCTTCATTGCCTCTGTGCAAAGTGGGACTGACCTGGTTCATCCTTGCTTGCTTATATAGTACATGGTTGCGGTGTTGTCTATCCTGACCTGCACCACCTTGTTTTGCAGATGCAGGGCAAACGCCAATAGAGCCAGATGCACTGCCCTGAGCTCCAGCAGATTTATGTGCAACAGGGACTCTTGAGGAGACCATGTGTCACTTGCTGTGTGATCCAGCATGTGTGCCCCCCAACCAAGTAGGGAAGCATCTGCTGTAAGAATTAGGGAGGGCTATTCCCTTAGAAAGGGCACACCTACCCTGAGGTTGTGTTCGTCCAGCCACCACTGAAGTGCCTGCAGTAGGCTGTGGGTGACTGGAACCAATTTGGACAGTGGGTCTGTCCTTTGTGACCAGTACTGTCTCAAGTGAAACTGGATGTCTCATTTGGAATCTGGAACTTGGCACCACTGTGGTGGCAGCTGCCATATGTCCCAGTGGCCTGAGGAATTCCCTGGCTGGCTTGGGCTTGCCCAGCATGAAGGAACTTGCAATCTGTAGGATGCTGTCCACTCTGTCCTGGGGCAGGACAGCTCTGCCCAGGTTGGTGTCCAGTTCTGCTCCAATAAAGTCCAGCACTTGTACTGGCTCTTGCTGTGGTTTCTGCTCGTTTATGAGGAAACCTAGGGATTCCAGCGTGGATTTTGTGAGTGCCAGTGACTGCCTTGCATGTTGCAGGGACTGGCCTACAACTAACCAGTGATCCAGGTAGGGGAAGACTGTCACACCTTGTTTTCTCAGGTATTCGACCACCACTGCTAGGCATTTTGTGAACACCCTTGGTGCAGAAGTCAGATCGAATGGAAATGCTGCAAACTGGTAATCACCTGAGGCCAGTCTGAACCTCGGGTACTTTCGGTGAGTTGATCTGACAGGGATGTGAAAATAGGCATCCCTTAAGTCTAGGGAAGCTAACCAATCTCCTTTTTGCAGTGTGGGTATGATTACTGAGAGGGTCACCATTTTGAACTTTGGTTTCAGAATGTGCTTGTTCAAAAGGCTTGGGTCCAGGATAGGTCGCTAGTCCCAGTTTTTCTTTTTGGTAAGGAAGTATGTGGAGTAGAGCCTTTGCCCCCTTTGGTTTAGGGGCACTGGTTCCATTGCTTTGATTGACAGGAGGTGTTTTACCTCTACCTCCAGTAGGATCCTGCCTGCAGAGGTGACTGGGGCAAAGGTTCTTGCTCTCAGCTTGTGAAGTGATTTGAAGTCGAGTGACAGCCCCTGGCTCACTACCTCCCGGACCCACCTGTCTGTGGTGATGGCATGCCAAACCTGGAGGTAGTGAACCAATCCGCCACCCACCGGTAGTGGTGTTGGGGAAGCAACCTCTACCAGCCCGTCAGGAATTCTGTGTGGGCTGAGCCTGGGTTTGTGGTGAGGGAGAAGCCCATCTCATGGCCCTTCCACTCCTCCCTCTAAAACAGCCTCTCGGCTGCTGGTAGACCTGCAAAGCCTGTGCTTGGAAAAAAGGTCTGGGATAGCATCCCCTACCCTGCCTCCCTTATTTTGGGTCCTATAAGAGGTGGAAAGCTCTTCTTAGAATTACTTCTATAGGTGGCCTTATATTCCTCCACCCTTTTCATGCAGGCCTCTGTTTTGTCACCAAATAAGGAATTTTTCTCGCATGGAAAATCCATAGCCTTAGCTTGAGTGTCTAAGGTTAGGTTGGTAGCTCTTAGCTAGGCAAATCTCATGGGGAGACGCATAAATCCATCAGTCTGGCTGCAGTGTCGTTAACACCCACTGCCATGTGGAACTGATATTTGGTTGCATCAAGGGCAGCCCTTGCCATTTCTTGCAAGTTGACGCCACTTCACCTGGGACTTTAGATAAAGCAAGGACTGAATTCCATAGAGCCTTCTGATATTGGACAGCATAGGTCATATAATATGCCTGCCTAACAACGAGTGAGGCAGCCATATACCCCTTCTTTTTCACGGTATCCACCTTTCTTGAGTCCTTGTCAGCAGGATGGGTTGCTAAGGGGATCTTGACCTTATCACAGGCAGCAGCCTGGACCACCCCTTCACGATCAGGGTGACCGAACAGAAAATCAGCAGTAGTTCTATCTAGCTGATATTTCTTATCTATTTTCTTGTCCACTCCAGGTATCGAGTTGGAGTCTTTTTTTTTTTTTTTAAGTGTGGTTTCTCTCCCACTGCCAGCTGTATCTCTCAGGGAGGCGTCCCCAGCCCGTCCACCAGCCAATGCTGACCCAGCCCCAGGCTTGCCCCTGGGGGTGTGAGGTCCCCTACTCCCCACCGGGTCCGGATATAGTTGGCCAGCCGCCATGGTTAGTCGGGGGCAGAGCCTGCTAGGCACCTTCCGCCATCCTGCACGGCAGTCTATTTCCTCCAGTTTTCTCCCCAGGAGTCGGGACCGTGCTATGTCACCAGCGGAAGGGGGCGCGCACGCTTCCGCTTCCTCCAGGCATCTGACTCGACTTCTCCCAACTTGTGGTACAGCGCCCTGTCCTCCAGCCTCCACCAGGGGGCGAGCAAGCACCAACCATCAGAACCTCCTCCCTGGAGAAGGAGAGCAGTCCATCGGACGCCAATCCTTCTCTCCTGCTGACCCCCAACAGCCCATGCTCGTTCCCGAACATGGGTCGCCGGTGTAGCGCGAGGTAAGGCACCAGCACCTCAGCCCTCAGCGCCACCGGGCCAGCCCGAAGTTGGAGTCTTTAATATTTGCAGTACAGCCTTTTTTAAGGATTTGTGCATAGGCAACAGAAGGCGTTTTGTGGGAGCTAGTCCCATCATATCCAGGAAATCTGCTTCCTCCACATCTTCCTCTGTCTCCTGGAGGGGGAGATTGAGGGTATCCACCATGTTTTTTTACAAAGGCTTAATAAGAGGTGTAGTTCTCTGGTCCCCTGGGAGGGGAGCCATAGTCTTGTTCTGGGGAGACCTCTGGTTCTATAGGTTCCCCTTCATACTCTTCATCCTCCTCTGGATTACAATACAGAGGCTGTGGTTCCTGTGGTGCTGGAACCTGCACAGGAACCGGTGTGGGAACCGGGACCACAGCCTGTAAGGCTTGTAAAATCTGTAAAGCCTTTGCAATGTCCTCAGCTAAGAGCATATTTTGTCTGTCTGCTGGGAGCTCCTTAGCCTTCTCAGCCGGAGGCGCAGCGACATATTTTTCTTTGTATTTTTTCTTAAGTGGGACAGTTTCAGCTACTGAAACAACCCTTTTAGATTTACCTTGCTCAGTCTTATCTGACCCCTTGTCAAAATCCTTGGGCTTACCACTGTCCTTATTAGGGACAGAGGTGTTTCCTTCTGCAGTACTAGCAGATGCAGAAGACATTTCTTCTAATTTTTAGATCTCTTTTTCAAAGTCTTGGGACAGAAAGTTTTACAAATGTCACAGTTTGAAAAAAATATGACTAGTTCCCAAACAAAACACACAAAGAGAATGCTTGTCTGCTTTTGCTATAACCGGACCACAAGACTCACAATATTTAAACCCCGTGAGTCCTGTGCATTTTTTAGGTTTATCAAAAGGAACCTCTGACATTGAGCAAAGTACAGAAATTCAGACGTTTGCTAAAATAATCGATTCCCTGGAACCGACAAATTTAAATATAAACAACCATTAGCAGTTCCTGGAACCAAGCACTAAGCGGTTCCCTGACAGGAGAGGGAACTGAAAATAGGCTAAGTTTAAATAAAAATACATATGGTTGACGGATGCTAAAGGGAACAGTCGAATAGACAAGAGTTAATGGTAAATTTGAGGTAAAAACCTCAGAGAAAGTACAGTTATGTAAGAACTTACCGTAACAGTAGATCTTCGAGAACAGCTCTTGCAGCAGGTTACACCATTAGGACTGAAGCCGGCAGGCGCCAGGACCACGGAGAAATTTCTAGCTAGCTATCTCAGCGGGGATCGCCCGACGCCGGGTCTCGCCTCCCGACGCCAGGCGTGGTATAAGGGGCGTGTCCCGCCAGAATCCTCAGTTCTCCGCTGGAGACCTGCCAGGATGACATCAGAATGGGAGACCGAGATCCGCCGTCAGAAGGCAATAAAGGATAAAATCCCGACAGGAGCATTTCCTTCTATTTCTCCGTCTAATTCAATCACTACACCTTTCTTTAGGTTTTCTTCGTTTTCCTCTTCCCCTTTTTTTTTTTTTTTTTTTTAAAACGGAGCCATACCTCCTCTAAGGGAGAAAGGTGGGCGGGAAGGTACCTGCTGCAAGAGCTGTTCTCGAAAATCTACTGTCACGGTAAGTTCTTACGTAACTGTACTATCTTACTTCGAGATACAGCTCTTGCAGCAGGTTACACCATTAGGACTGATTCCCAAGCAGTAACACTTACCAGAAGATCGGGGAGGAGGCAGAGAGATAAGAGAAAAAACCAATCCAAGCCCTGACTCAGGACAAGAGACCTTGCAACACCGCTAGGCCGAAACCGGCTCTACGCCTAGAGGCTATGTCCAGACTGTAATGCCTGATAAAGGTATGCACAGAGCTCCAAGTAGCTGCAGCGCAAATAGCTGAAATAGAGACGCTCCTGAGCACTGCAAAGGAGGTGGCCACACCCTGGTAGAATGACCCGGATGGAACCCGGAAGGGGCTTTTGTTTAATCTGGTAACAGTGCGACATACACTGGACAAGCCAGCGGGACAAAGACTGTTTAGACACCGGCTGGCCTTTCATCCTCTGAGAAAAAGAGACAAAAAGCTGGTCAGAAGCCCGAAAGGGTTTAGTTCTGTTGAGGTAATACCTCAGGCTGCGGTGAACATCCAGAGTGTGGAGCAAAGCTCCTCTGTTAGAATAACTCGAAGTAGACCGGAAGGTCACTATCCTGATTCAAAGTAAGTGTCGAAACCACCTTAGGCAAAAAACTTTGGGTTCGATTCATGAGATACTCTGTCCTGGTGGAAACCAAATAGGGCTCTTTGCACATGAGAGCGTGAAGCTCAGAAATCCTTCTGGCTGAAGTAACGGCAACCAAAAATAACGTCTTCCACGACAGAAAACGTAGCTCGCAATCCGCGGCAGGCTCAAAGGGAGGGAGCGTAAGTTGTTCCAGGACAAAGAGTAGATCCCACGGAGGCACTGGGTCCCTAATGGGAGGCCTAAGGTGCAACACTCCTCTAAGAAACTCCCGAGAAGCGTCAAGCTGAGCAATAGTACGGCGCCCCACCGGCAGGTGGTAGGCCGAAATAGCACAAAGGTGCACTTTAATAGAGGAGTAGGCTAGCCCTTAATGGAATAGAGAAAGGAGGTAGTCTAAAACCACTCCAACGGGACAACCTAAAGGGGAAAGGTCACGAGCCCGTGACCATAGACAAAAACGACGCCACTTCATGGCGTATGTAGCATGCGTTGCCGGCTTTCTGGCTGCGGAGAGAACCTCAGCAACCTCTTGCGAGACCCCGTGTCGCAAAATGGCTATATCTCTAGGAGCCATGCATGCAGGTTCAAAGAGCGGAGATCCGGATGAAGCAATGAACCTCTCTCCTGAGACAGTAGGTGGGAGCTGAGCGGCACCGGGAGCGGGGGTTCCCGAGATAGCTGTGCCAGCAAGGGGAACCATATCTGTCTGGGCCAAAACGGAGCCACCAGAATCATTCGTGCATGCTCCCTGCGCAGCTTGAGAAGAACTCTCTGGATCAACGGGAAGGGAGGGAAGGCATAAAGGAATCTGTTCACCCAGGAGAGGGACAACGCCTCTCGCCAGAAAACACCAGGCCCTGGATCTAGCGAGCAAAAATTGGGCAGTTTTGCGTTGGATGGGGATGCGAACAAGTCCAACTCTGGAGTTCCCCATCGAAGGAACAGATCCTCTGCCACCTCCTGAAGAAGTTCCCACTCGTGGACTCTGGCCTGGGAGCAACTCAGGCCGTCTGCGTCGTGTTGTCCACCCGGGGAGCGTGTACAGCGATCAGGGTTTGCGCCGTGTCCACATTCCAAATCCCACACTCTCATGGCCTCCTGCAAAGGGGGTAAGAGGTGCGCCTCCTTGTTTGTTGAGGTAATACATCACCGCCGTGTTGTCCGTCTGAAGCAGGATAGTGCACGGCGGAATTATGGACTGAAAGGCCTGAAGTGCATAGAGGACCGCCCTCATCTCTAGGAGGTTGATATGGAGATGAGCCTCCAACGGGGTCCATGCACCCTGAGACTTCACCCCGTCTAGGTGTGCTCCCCACCCGAGACCTGAAGCGTCCATGGTAAGGGTTATCTCTGGGGATGGTGCTGCAAATGGGACACCTTTGGAGAGTGACCCGGGGGCTAACCACCATTGCCAGTCTCGAATCACAGATTTTGTGATCCTGACTGGATGCTGCAAATGGTCTTGCCACTGATCTCATTGCGCCTTGAGCATCCACTGCGTTATTCGCATGTGGAGTCGCGCGAGAGGGACTGTGGGAATGGCCGCAGCCATGTGTCCGAGCAGACGAAGGACCGACCTGGCTGGTACGGTCCGGTTCGTCGATAAGTCCCCTATGAGGGACCTGATGCGTTCCGCCCTGTCAGCCGGAAGAAAAGCTCTTCCCTGGACCGTGTCCAGCACTGCTCCTATGAACTGCAGGTTTTGCGACGGTACCAAGAAGGACTTCTCTTGATTTATGAGAATGCCCAGTGATCCAAATAGGTCTTGGGTGTCCTGGATCGCGAGCAGAAGCGCCTCGCTGGAGGCAGCCATGAGAAGCCAATCGTCGAGGTACGGGAACACATAGTGGCCCTTTCTCCTCAGAGATGCTGCCACGACTGCCATGCATTTGGTAAAGACCCTTGGAGCGGATGACAGTCCGAAAGGGAGAGCCCGGAACTGAAAATGGTGGCCTAGAAACTCGAAGCGCAGGAACCTCTGATGCGCTTGAGCTATGGGGATATGCAGGTAGGCATCCTGCATGTCTAAGGACGCTAAATAGGCGCCTTGCTTTAGCATGGGGATAAGGCCCGGAAGGGTCACCATGCGGAATCTCTTGTATGCGATCGACATGTTGAGGTCGCTTAGGTCCAGAATCGGACGGAGGTCCCCTGTTTTCTTGGGAACCAGGAAGAAGTGAGAATAATACCCTAGTCCTCTCTGGTTTCCCGGGACGTACTCTATCGCCCCCTTGTTTAGGAGTGCGAGCACTTCTTGCCAAATTAAGGCGCCGTGCTGACCCAAATACCGGGAGAGCAGAGGAGGCCTCGAGGGTGTCTTTTCCGCGAACTCTAAAAAGTGGCCGACGCTGACCAACTGAAGAACCCACCTGTCGGTGGTGATTGCCTGCCATCCCGGCAGGAAGTTCGCAATGCGACCCCCGACCATAACATCCCGTTGATCCTGAGGGGCGGGGGCCGGAAAGGAGTCATGCTGTGGCGGCAGACGGGCCCGCTGGCTGGGTCGCCTTAGGGGTGCGTTGACCTCTGCTGGCGGGCTGCTTACCCTGGGTTCTGCGGAAACCAGAGCCCCTCTGTTGTGTGGCGGAGCGGGGTTGTTGCCTCTGTGTCCGCCCACGGAAACGGCCTTGGTGCCTACGAAAGGAACCAAGCCTAGGCCGGTACATTGCTTGGACCGACCTCACCGCCTTTCCAGCCTCTTGGAGTTTGGTAATAATCTTCTCCGAAGGATTACCAAACAATACATCTCCCTCGAAAGGGGCGTCCATAATGTTCTTCTGGACGTCCGGGTGAAGCTGGAGACACGGAGCCATGAGTGTCTCCGAGACAAGCTCAAGCTGCCGCTCTGGCGAAGAGTCCAGCTGAATCATACGCGCTCTACACCTGGGTCCCCACGCCTGAACCCTGCGCGGAGGAGCTGGAGCATCTCCTCCTTCTGCTCACCTTGTAGCTTGGTTACCTCCAGACCCTGTTCCCACAGGGTGTTCTGAAATTGAACCATGTGGGTCAGATAATTTAAGGATCTGATGGCACAGGTAGCAGATGCATACGCGGCTTGCCCAGAGAATCCAACTGCTTGGATTCTGGGTCCGGTGGCAGGGTGCTCAAATGCTGCGGCCTTTGGGACCGGTCATGTGAGGCTGTTATGACCAGAGAATCGGCCAGAGGATGTTGCGTCAAATACTGGTCCTCCCTAGGAGCCTTGTATAGACAGTCAGCTTTCTTCGGCACCACTGGTAACGAATGTGGACGCTTCCACGCGGCATTGGTGACATCCACAAAAGTGTCCACCAAGGGTGGCACCACCACAGGCTTGGGGTCCTTCTGCCGAAGATACTTAGCCAGGCGCAATCTTTCGGAGTCTAATTCTCAGCTTCTCACCCCATGTTCTCCTGGATATGGCGAAGATATCCATGAAAGGGGTCATCCGGAGGAGACCGTGGTGTCTCACGTGGGTCCGGAGAAGGGACTGAGATTGAGATGGGGATCTTGAAGTGGAGTAAACAGATCCCGTGGTCCTCCGCCGACGGCGACGCCGGGCGTCTCCTGGATCTCTTGGGGCTGGGTGATCCAGAAGAAGAAGATCTTGACGGAGGTCTCCTCTTTGTATGCAGAGCCCTGGGAGGGGATCTGGACTCCCTAGGGATAGAGCGGGCAGCCGACCCCACAGGTGAAGGGGGGGCCGGAGCCGGAGGAGGAGGAGGAAGAGGAAGAGCGGTGGGCGCCACGTCTTTCCTAATGGTGTCCCACCAGTATGTAAAGAGATCCTTTACATCCGCAAGAGACAATCCCGACGCCAGCTCAGACGCCGAGGGTCGGACGTCGGGTCCCGGCGACGGCTCCGCAGAGGCCTCGGGCGGCGGCGAGGGAGCCCTGGGAGACTGTGCGAGGCCAGGATCGCCCGTCTGGTCCTCCGGCTGCGTCAGGTCTTCCTCCGTAAGAGACTCCTGCCCGACGACGGTCGGAGGCGCAGGAGCCCTCTTCTCAGGCACTGCGGACGTCGGTCCCCCAACCGACGTCCGATGTGAAGGCTTAGCCGACGACGGTCTGACGGCCGACGACGGCTCCGAGGAGTGGTGACGAACGGCTGACGGAGGTCGAGCCGGCGTCGGGTCTGCCGGCCTCTTCAGAGGGGTGAGCTCAAGGGTCTTCCTGGGAGGCACCGAAGAGGACCGGGCGTCGGGTACCGACGAGCGGGAGCCCGACTTGTGTCGATGATGATGACACTCCCCGGACTTCACCACGGCCTTAGGGGTGGAGGACGACGACGGCCTGGCAGTAGGGGCCTGAGAAGACCTAGAAACAGCCACCGCAGCTGGGGGGAGGGAAGAGGCCCTGGACGGGGACCGGTCCGACTTAGATCCAGAGCTGCGGGACCCGGAGGCCTGAGTCGGAGATCCAGAAGGGTCCTTCTCCCTTCTCTTCTTTTCTGCGTGCTTATGAGAGGATTCCCTTTAGAGGACATGGCTCAAGTTTTTCTCAGGAGGAACGCCTGAAGAGCCTTCTGTCGCCGGATCCTGGTGCGGCTATTAAATCCCTGGCAGAGGGAGCAGGCCTGGGTGTCGTGCTCTGGGCCCAGGCACCGAACGCAAGCTATATGAGGGTCCTTGAAGGGGATCTGTTTCCCGCAAGCACACTTTGATGTATGCCCGAGGTCGGAGAGGACATCAGCAAAGGAAATTCTTCAAGTGAAGCAAATCAGAGGTGCTCCAACAACCACGCTGGCTGGCTGGCCAGACTGGAGACCGAAGGGTCGAGGCATGCAAGTTCGACGCGGAAAGAACTGGGGATTCTGGCGGGACAGCCCCCTTATGTACCACGCCTGACGTCGGAGGCGGGACCGACGTCGGGGGCGGTCCCCACTGAAGATAGCTAGCTAGAAATTTTCCGTGGGGTCCTGGCGCCTGCCGGCTTCAGTCCTAATGGTGTAACCTGCTGCAAGAGCTGTATCTCGAAGTAAGATCCACGAGTCCCTCAGTTCCACAGAACCGTGAGGGAACCGCAAAAAAATGAAAAAACACAATAAAACACTAGAAAACTACAGTAAACTAACTTATAAAGGTAGCAATCTAAAATTAATAGCTTAAAATGGTACTTATCTACCAAATTAAAGTGTTTGAAATAAGCTGAAGGAGAGTCCTCCAGGACGTCTTCACTAGGCCGGTGGAGTAAAGAATCTGAAGCACTCAGAGTGTAGCAGTTGCTAGGGCAGCAGTTTGAAATCGGCATGAGCCAATCAGAGTTCCATCATTTGCATAGTATTCCATCTCTCCGGACAGTTCAACACAGGAGGCTGACTGCATCAGTTTAATCACAATGAGTGATTCCTGGGGTTAGAATAGGCAGTGTCATTTTCTGGACATGTTCACGCCTAGCTGATAGGGGTAGGCAGCTTCGGTTCCTGTAAAGGGCGCAGAGCTTGGGGTGCAGCTTTTTCAGGATGGAGTCTACCTGCCCAGAAAAGGTGAGGTGTTGCTCAAGTCATACCCCAAGATATCTAAAAGAAGAGGTGTCCTCAAGGGTAGTCCCATCAAGGGTGTGGAAAGAGGGCAATTTAGGTAGCCTAGAGAGTCTCAGCCTAGTGCCAATGGTCATGGAGACTGTCTTCTTGGCGTTGAGAAAGAGCTGATGGTAGCATAGCTAGAGCTGAACCTTGTCAAAGTCATGCTGAAGACTGGCTGCAACCTCAGCAGGAGGCTGGCTAGAAGTGTACCGGACAGTGTTGTCAGCACACATATGGATCGAGGATGAGGAGCATAAAGACGGGAGATCATTTAGAAAAAATGGAGAATAATAGTGGGCCAAGAACAGTGCCTTGTGGCACACCGGTGTTTATTTGGAGAGGAGGGGAAGTAGAATCGTCAGTTTTAACTGACTGGGTCCTACCTACTAGGTAGGATCTGAACCAGTTTGTGGCAGCGTCAGAAAGGCCAGCTGACGTGAGGTTACTTAGGAGGAGAGAGTGGGAGACCATGTCGAAAGCCTTGGCTAGGTCGACAAATATGGCAGGGGTTATTAGACCACTGTTCATCCCTCTCTAGGGTTTCCTTCAGGGAATTAACTTCCTTGTCAGCTAAGTAGATGACTGCATCATCTGTGTATAGCAGTATCATATCTATCACAAACAGACAGTAATTTGTTTATGAAAAGTGAAAAAAAAATAAAAACAGAAGTCGATGTATGGACCCCTGAGGTACTCCATACGAAACAGCATCGGCACTGGACTTAACTTCATGTACTTTCACGATCTGTTAGCACCCATTAGATAAGTAGAGGGCCAATTTAGGGTAGTTGTACACAAGCTGGACTGCTTCAGCTTCAATCTTCAATCTTCAGAAGGGAGTGGTCCACTGAATCGAAGGTCTTGGTCAGGTCCATGACGACCACACCAGCGAGCAACCCACGCTCCCATATTAATGTATAGGTTGTTCAGGAACCTGATCAAGGCCATCGTGGTACTACAATCCCTCATGAAGCCATTCTAAGCAGTCATCAGAACATCATACCGTAACAAGCAGGTAACTATTTGGTCACGCACCAGTTTTTCTTGCAATCTGCCCAGCAGCGAAAGAAGTGTAATCGACCTGTAATTTTCCAGAAGGTGCACTACAACCCCCCTCCCCTCATGCAGAGGTACCCCATAGGCTGACTTCCATACATCTGACACCTGCTGGCAGCAAAATGAAAGGTTAAATAACTTGGGTTATGGGCTTTGCTAGTTCTTCAGAGGCCAATTTCAAGTACTTATCTGTACCTCAACGAATCCGGGTCCTTTTAACATAAATTGTGAATAACGACTCAAAAACCTCTTTACAAGTGACTAGCTCACCAGGCATGGTGGGTGGGGAGGGGCACTCAAGGTCATGATATGAGATTAGAGGGTGGAAGGTTTAGGAAGGAACTAAGAAGGCACTTTTTTACAGAGAGGGTTGAAGCAGAGTGGAATGCACTACCAGCAAAGTTGGTGGCCTGTAAAACAGTGGGGTGCTTCAAGAGGGGCTGGGACAGAGCAAAAGGGAGAGTCAAGAGAGGGGGTGCAGGGAGAGAGGGGCAGCTGTAGAATAGGGTTGCTAGCTGCATAATTGAGCAGACTTGATAGACCAATGGCCTTTTTCTGCTGGCAGTTTTCATATGTTCTTATCTTCAGCTCCACCAAGTGTGATAAGCTCTCTAACATAGTTATCATGATTTGTGAAAGTACTGTAATAAGTTGTTAATCATTGCACTACTTGTAAAAATTTCTCCATTCAATTTCAGTGAGTGCAAGTCTGAACATTCTCTTGGTTTTAGCAAGTCAATAAACTGTTTCCAAAATGCCCTAGAGTTACCAAATGTTTCTTGTTCTTTTTATAAAAAAAAATTACCTTTGCCAGTTTGATTTCTTTTTTATGTACTGAATGTTTTTCAAAATACTGTTTTGTACTGGAACTAATTTCAGAGGAATAAAATAGTTTCATCACATTTCTTAGAGAATATATTATGGTGCACAAAGATTAAAAAAATGTCTGATCCTCTTTTGTTGGACTTTGAGTTCTGACCTAGAGCAGCTGTTGTAACTTGTGTCGGGGCGTCACCATCTTGAGTGCTGCCGTGCCTTTTTGAATGCCACTTAAAAAATGTAGTGTACTTGGTACTAAGTTCAGTGTGGCACTGAGGAACTGCTTATGGGTGTGGCAATGGGTGATGTCTCACACACACACACACACACACACACACAAACATAATGGACTCGTTGCGATTGTTTGAATCCTTCTTGTTGATTTTTTGGTCGATGCGGTGTGTGTTGTCAACAGTAGCCTAAGACTGCTGTGGAAGATGAAGGAATAGTCACATAGAAACATAGAATTTGATGGCAGATAAGGACCGCTTGGCCCACCCAGTCTGCCCATTTCCCTACCTACTGGATAAGCTGCAGATCCTAGTTAACCAGCAGCCTACTTCTTCCTACCCCCACCCCCCAGAACTGCCTTATGACTATCCCATGCATGCTTGAATTCCACCACTGATTTTGAGTCCACAACTCTCTCCGAAGGCTGCCCATGCATCCACAACCTCTGTGAAAAATACTTCCTAAATTACCTCTGAGCCGCCCCAATCTTCAAATTGTGCCTCTTGTTCTTGCACACCTCTTTTGAAATATGCTACCCTCTTGGACTTTGTTGATTCCCTTGAGGTACTTGAAAGTTTCTATCATGTCCCCCTCTCCCTCCTTTCCTCGAGGCTATACATATTAAGCTCCTTAAGTCTCTCTTCATATGTCTTCCGGTGCAGACCCCTGCACCATTTTAGTTCCCTCCTCTGGACAGCTTCCATCCTGTCTATGTCTTTGCAGAGATTGGGTCTCCAGAACTGCACACAGTACTCAGATGGGGTCTCACCAGCTGTCTGTACAGAGGGATAATAACTTCCTGTTTTCTACTGGTGATGCCTCCCATGCATCCCAGTATCCCCCAGCCCTCCTTGCTGCCCTCTCACATTGCTTGCCCATCTTAGGTCATCTGATATGACTACCCCCAGGTCCCTCTCCATTTTTGTTGTTGTTAGTATCTCACCCCCCATTGTGTACTCTTCCCCTGGGTTTTTGTTTCCCAGGTGCATTACCTTGCACTTCTTAGCATTGAATCTAAGCTGCCATACATTTGACCATTCCTCTAACCTTGCCAAGTCCCTTCTCATCCTTTCCACCCCACCCTGTGCATCAACTCTGTTGCAGATCTTAGTGTCATCTGCAAAGAGACATACTTTTCCTTCCAGTCCTTCTGCAATGTCGCTTATAAAGACATTGAAGAGGACCGGTCCTACTACTGAACCTCCTGTACCCCACTAGTAAACCTCCTTTCTTCTGAGTGGACTCCATTTACTATTACTCTCTGTGTCCTATTCTCCAGCCAATTCTTTACCCAGGCTGTCATCTTGGGACCCACTCCCACGCTGGCTAACTTGTATATTAATCTTTTGTGTGGGACTGTGTCAAATGCCTTGCTAAAGTCTAGGTAGGCCATGTCCACAGCCCCTCCCTGATCTACTACTTTGGTCACCCAGTCAAAGAAATCTATCAGATTCGTCTGGCATGACCTTCCCGCTGTGAATCCATGCTGTTACTCATCCACACTGTTACTCATGTGACAAACATATAGTTTTGATTAAGACTGTGCCCATTTAGTGGGCTGCAAGACAATCTGGAGACGTATGGATGTGGTATTTTTAGCACCTGGGCAGTGTGGATGGCATTTAAGGGTTCAGCAGAAAACAAGCCTAGGGAATTTATAAAATGGCTGCTACTTTGTTTGTGGTGAGTACGGTAAGTGTTTCTGTGGTGCCCGTAAACAGGTCATCAACTCGAAAGTCAAGTACAGGTGTGTAACTGTGGTCAGATAATTACATGCCTGTACTGGTGTTTTAGTCAATCAGATGGCTTGATTATGTTACTAATTTCATAAAATCACAATAAGATGCTTGAACGTATGCACTGTTATAGGATAACAGCACTTCTCATGGGAGCTGAAGGCACTCAGCGATCCCTCAATGCACCGGAGGTGTGCATTATCCCGCAACAACAATATACACCCTGTTGTATCTTATTGCTTAATTTAAGGCTTAGCAGAACTGATTCTGACACGTCTGCACCGACTGCATCCAACAGTATGGGATTAAATGCAAAGATGCTTTGTTGAAAAGAATTTGGATGTATGAAGACTGCAGTAAGAGTCTGACTAAGCAGACAGATACCTACTATGACTCCATAAAACACAAATAATTACTTCACAGGTTATTAAACTGTACACATGCCAATTTACCCCTCATTAAATGTTTTTTCCAGCCTCACTTGGATATCCTTAAAGAGCGTCTGACACCACTGGGAAAACTTTGAAAATCAACAGTTCAGTGTGTATTTCACATATGTTCTGAAATTCTTTCTCCCTTTATGTTTATTATAGAGGTCAGCTACATAATAACAAGATCACTGTCCCCTAAACTATTGGCTCTGGCTGCTTGTCTATACAAGATATCATAATTTCCAATTTATGACATTATAATTATCATCACCGCAACAGAATGTGATGTCATAAAAGGCACTGGGATGTCAGCCTTAGACAAGCAGCCAGCAGATGGGACAGAGATCCCATTTTCTGCAATTTTCTTTAGTAATAAAGAAACAAGTGAGAAGTATGGGGGAAAATGAAACGGAAACTGAAAAATTTCTAAATATATAATTTTTTTTAAAGTTTTGCCACTTGAGTCAAGAGCTCTTTCAGGGGAAATTTACTTATTTGCACTAACTAAACGTTACCCATGTACTGTAGGTACTTAGGCACCAAGTCTAATCCAATAAACAGTAACAGATAAGCTTCTGATTGTACCTGTTGACAGACATTCAGAGAACCTGACAAACTTGAATGGGGCATAATAAAAAAGCAAAATCAAGGCAAGGCCTTTGTTTTAAACAAAGATTAGAAAATTCAAGTGAGGGGCCTGTGTCTCACACTCTCAAATGAGCAACCCAGGTTTGGAAAAGACACGAAGGAGTCTGTGGTCAACCACCACAATGGGCCCCTCATGGCAGTATTTCAATTAAAAACTGACAGTCAATCCTGAGATCCATCAGGATAGCAGATGTGCCAGCATTCTGGATCCTGTACAGAAACATTGCGCCCCCCCAAATGTATGTATTTGTGCAGGTGGGGGGGGCCCCCAACCGGAAGGCCACACCGCAGGGGACAAACTACAAAGAACGTGAGTGAGATGAACTACGTCAGGGATGGACGGATAAGCAGGGAAATGAGTGAGAATAATAATTATAATCGCAAGGTTTGTGCCAGGTAGGTCATGTCAAACCAACCTTGTGGAGTTCTACGAATGGGTAACATCAGAACTGGACAGGGGAAAGCCTGTGGATGTATTATTCTTGGACTTCAGCAAGGCATTTGACTCTGTCCCCCACAATGGTCTGGTGGAGAAACTGATGGGGTTAGGAGTAGGGCCTTTGATGGTCAGATGGATTGAAAACTGGCTAGCTAGATGCACCCAGAGAGTAGTGGTCTGTGGGGAGCCTCGAACCCCAGAGAGGTTGGTAGTGGGCACCGCAGGGTTTCGGTCCTGGGTCCGATCCTGTTTAATGCATACATATCGGACATCAGGGAGGGTATAGGTGTGAAATGAGTCTCTTGCGGATGACTCCAAGATGGGAGCAGTAGTGGAGGGAGAAGAGGGAGGTTGGCCCTGCAAGGACCTGGACACCCTGGAAAGCTGGGCTCACACATGGAAATTAAATTTCAATATCACCAAGTGCAAGGTGTTGCATCTTGGTCGGGGAAACCCTAAACACAGGTACACCCTGGGAGGGGAGGCACTGGAGGCCTCAGTAGGGGAAAAAGACCTAGGGGTCATGGTGGATGCATGTATGAATAACTCTGAGCAGTGCAGGAGAGCGGCTAGCAAGGCAAACAGGATGTTGGGATGCATCGTAAGGGGGATCACCTCTAGGAGCAAGGAAGTGATTCTGCTGCTGTACAATGGACTGGTTAGACCACACCTTGAGTACTGTGTACAGTACTGGAGACCACACTTGAAGAGGGACATACAGCTCCTGGGGAGGGTACAGAGGAGGGCAACTAGGATGATACGAGGGCTAGGGGATTTGACATATGAGGACAGACTTGAGGAGCTCTGCCTGCTTTCACTGGAGGAGAGGAGAGACGGGGGGGACATGATTGAGGTCTTCAAATACCTCAAGGGAATAAATAGGGTAAACATGGAGGGGATCTTTACACTAAAGCAGGGAGGTATCACCAGAGGGCATGGTTTGAAGTTGGAAGGTGGAAGGGTGGGGGGAGGAGGAGGTTTTTCACTGAGAGGGTGGTGGACCCTTGGAATGCACTGCCTGGTGAGCTGGTTCAGAGATCCACAGTGGAGGGCTTCAAGAGAGGGTGGGACAGACACAGAAAGTGGATGTATCAGATGATGGCCTGTCCCAGGGGGGTGGAGATGGATGATAGGGGTTTCTGGAGCACATGGGATGGGAGGGCCTCGGCACCCAACTAAGGATCTAAGGTTCAAGCAGACTCGATAGACCGTAAGGCCTAATCTGCTGGCAAATAGTATGTTAAAGAAAATTCAAATTGTCTTACCAGAATGAGTAAAAAGCATCAACATCTTCAATTGATGAGGTCATATCTCCTAACTGAGGTACATGTTTCTTGCTTGACCACCTGTTATAAACAAAGGAAAAAAAAATGAGGATAGTGTGGGGACCCAGCCAAAGTAAATGAAGACGACAATAAAAGCATACATAATGCTACATATGATTTCAGAAGTGAATGCTTCTGCTTGCACACAATACCCAAACAAAACTTCTGTGACCTCTCCTCTTTGTTAAAGTGTCACCTTATTCACAGTGTGACAGAACTGTGAAGAAGAGTGGCTCTGTCACCCTAATGTCATGCGAGTTTACATCCTTGTACAAGGAAGAGATGCTGCTGAGGCTGCATTAATTTATTTTGAATCATTCACTTTTTAATTTACAAAATCGTGAAACAAAAAAGATGTTTTACAGCAATCAAAAACAACATCAATAAACGAAGCACCCCTTTATTTAATATCTCTGCGCGAGGACCTCTAATCATTACAAGAGGCTGGCTGACAATGTATCTTGCAAATAAAATAGGAAGCTCTAGCTTTTGAGCAGACTAAAATTTTGGCCCATCCTAGCAGCTGACATTGTCAACAATACAATACGTCATTTTCGTGGTATTACAATAACAAGTTATTTTGAACCTTCAAGTGCCAGGCTGCCATACTGGTTGGAAGGTCAAGCTGCAATGTACCCCAGTACCCCACAAACATGCCACATAGGTGGCAGTTAAACCTCCAAAGTTTTAGCTTGATACAACACGTTTACCTTGAGATTTAAGCAAACCACACTGCAGTGATAACAGATGTGGTGATCCATGAAGTAACCTTTTTGGAAGTGATGTTTTTATCATCTACAGCTCATTAGGAAATCCGTTCAGTATAGTTACATAGAAACCTAGACAATGACGGCAGAAAAAGACCACTGGTCCATCAAGTCTACCATAAATTCTAACAAACCCGGGATCTGTTGTCCATACAGGGTTCTAACTCGCACAGTACACCCCATGCTCCCTGCCCTACCACTATCACCCGGGGCAACCACTAAGCCCTTCACTCAGTCCCAGCAGTGTTTGAAACCATCTACAGTTTTGGCACCCACCACATCAGCTGGCAGATTGTTCCACGGCTCCACCACCCTTTCCGTAAAATAAAACTTTCTCACTTCCCTTCTGAATTTCCACCCCGTTAATTTACACTCGTGCCCCCGTGTTCTTGATCCGCTACTTATGCTAAATAGTTCCTCGAAGTTTACCTTGTTCATTCCTTTCAGGAACGTAAAGTCTCTATCGTATCTTTCTCATCCAGCCTCCAGTGAGTACATGTTCAGTGCCTTGAGCCGATCCTCCTAAAATTTGTCCTGCTGGCCCTGAATCATTTTGGTCACTCTATGTTGCACTTTCTCCAGCCTGTCCTTATCTTTTCTTAGCTAAGTACTCCAGAACTGGGCACAGTTCTCCAGGTGGGGCCTCACCAGTGATCCATAGAGAGGTAACAATACCTCCTTCCTTCTGCTGTCAATAACCATTCCTAAACACCCCAGCATCCTGTGTGCCTTACTGTAGGCCTTGTTACACTTGTTTTAGGGAATCACTGATGACCCTAGGTCTCTTTCCTCAGAGGTCGTGCACAGCTTTAACCCCCCAATCCAGAACTCTCTCCTTAGGTTCTTGTTCCCTATGTGCATCACCTTGCACTTGTTGACATTGAATTTCAACTGCCAAACTTTTGACCACCTCTTTAGCTTTTGTAAGTCTCCCATCTCCTTAACCCACACTTCGCTACCTCTCTCAGCAGAGAACCTAGTCCCCTAGGAAAGCGCACTATACAGAAATTCTGACTTTAAAGAGGACAGAAAATTATTTCTGACTAGCAGCTGTTTATAATGTTCCCATTTACAGAACTGATATCCATAAGCCTAAATTATGCATACATGACTGTACCTGAATAAATTATGTTAAACACTGCATTTTGCATTGTTTTGTTTTTATGGGCTGCATTCTGTTACAGTTCTCTTCATGGAATCAGTGATCTGGAAGTTAAACTACTAGACATCTCAATCAATAAACTACTAAAAGATTAAATGAAAAACAACTGTACCAGTTTGTGCGCTGACACAATTGCCCAACAACTAGAAAATGGCATTATGTCAAACTCAGTTAAGGCTGACCTTCGTATATCGGTGATTAAAAATAAACATGCACAGTGGCTTGTGACTGCATTTGAAAGACTGTCTAAGAGAAGTGCTGATGTCATCAGGGGGTTCCAGGAGACAAGAACAGCACATGCGCATGAGACATCACTTGAGCAGTGAGGTTTGTAGTAAAACTGTTTTTCCTTCTTTTACTCCTTATACTACATTGTAATGTCTTTGTAATGAAAGAGTGGCATCTCATCACCTCTTCTTGCATTTTCAAACTCAGGTTGTGGTTTAGACAAGAATGGGACAATGAGGTGGACAAGCGTACAGCACAGACCCGCAACGTGAGCTGCACCACCCCCCCATTCAAATACAGTACAGTACACATTTTTAGTTCGTTTAACTTCATCAAAAAGCTAAAGCCAGTCTCATGTTTTTTACAGAAATTTTACTGTGTGACTGACTGACGGCTCCGAGAAAATTGAGCACACAGAGAACACTTAGAAGATGATTATAGATGTCTTTTTACCAGATTTTACTTGCGTTACATAGTGTTTTTACATAGCATTTTAACGCTGTTAGTGTTACTGAATAAAAATATTGTTCTTTTTCAAGAAAACACTGGTACTGTACTGTATTTTTACAAAAATCACAATGATTTTGATGGGTTTGAATTCCCCTTTTGTGTTACCAGTGCACCGATAAACAGTGCAGCTATGGTAATGTATGGCGGTAACAAACTGTGCTGTAAATACAGGTTACTCACCTGTAACAGGAGTTTTAGGAATGGTATATGTTGTTCATCCACACTTATTGGCAGGTTCCTTGCCGCTTTAAATCTTGCCGGAAGGTCTTCAAGCTGGCTCCTCCCATCCACCCAGGTGGTAAAACTCTCGGCTCCGCCCCATGACGCCAGATCTAGCCCGCTGGAAACCAGGTTGTGCGTCGAAGCCGGGGAGGTCGGGTGGGTTGTGTGGATGAACAACATATACCATTCCTAGAACTCCTGTTACAGGTGAGTAACCTGTATTTCTAGGGACATGGATATGTTGTTCATCCACACTGTCTGGCAGACTCCTAGCAGTTCTCCGGGAGGAGGGAGGCAAGGCGCACATCCCCTACTTAGGGAATAAAGACTGGAGAACCGAGGCCCCAAAACCAGCATCCCAGCCTGACTCAAGGTCGATGTGGTAGTGGGTAATGAAGGTATGTGCCGACTTCCAGGTAGCAGCCCTGCAGATAACCTGGATAGGGACATCCCTGGAAGCAGCCACTGATGCAGCGGTATGGCAGGTAGAATGAGCTCTTATCCCTCTGGGAGGTTCCATGCCCACTAACCTATAGCAGAGATCTATGCCGGAGGTGACCCACCTGCTTATCGTCTGCTTGGCTGCAGGTCTGCCAGGTGCGGCTTCAGCGTAGGTGACAAACAGCTGGCGAACCTCTCCCCGAACTTCAGCCGTACGCTCCTTATAATAAGCGAGCACTCTTCTAGGGTCCAAAGTATGAAGCCTATATTCGGCCTCCAAGGTGTGACTCGGGTAGAACACCGGCAGAGTCAACACCTGGTTAAGGTGAAACTCCGACACCACCTTCGGAAGGAACTTCGGTTGGGGGCGCAGGACAACCTTGTCCCTGTGGGAGACCAGATAAGGAGACTAGATGGAAAGTGCCTGGAGCTATCCCATCCTTCTGGCTGACGTGATAGCCACCAAGAAGGCGGTCTTCCACGACAGGTGGGAGATATCGCACCTGTGCATTGGTTCGAATGGCTTGCCCATGAGCTTGGCCAATACCAGCAGTAGATCCCACGGAGGTGGAGGTTCTCGTACCGGAGGGGAAATGTGATCAAGGCCTTGGAAAAAGCACCAGACCACCTTCTCCTGCGCCACCGACTGCTTCCCGGCCCGCGTCCGGTAAGCAGAGAAGGCTGCCAGGTGCACCTTAAGGGTCGTCGACCGAAGCCCTTGCTGAGAAAGGGACCACAGGCAGTCCAGAATGCTTGCCAAGAAACAGGAAGAAGGGTGCAGGCCCTTCCCTGACACCAAATGGAGAATCTCTTCCATTTGAAGGCATAGCATTTTCTGGTCAACTCCTTACGGACGCCTCAACAATGTTGAGGACCTCGTCAGAAAGACCCAAGGCCTGGAACTCTAGCCGCTCAGGAACCAGGCCGTCAGGTGCAGGGATTGAAGGTCCAGATGGAATACCTTCCCCTAACTGACTGAGATCAGGTCTGGGCGGGCTGAAAGCCGCCTCGGGAGCCTGGAGCTGAGACTGAGGAGATCAGGATACCAGAACTGGCGGGGCCAGTCTGGGGCTACCAGAATCACCTGCGCCTTGTCCCTCCTCGCCTTGAGAAGCACCTTGTGGATCAAGGGAAATGGGGGAAAGGCGTAGAAGAGGCCCGGGGTCCACAGCCTCGAGAAGGCATCCCCCTGCAGCGAGCCCTGCTGAGGGGGGCGGGCATGGAACAGTCTCAGCTTCGCATTCTCCTTGGAGGCAAACAGGTCCGCCTGAGGCATGCCCCAATAGGAGAAGAGATCTTGTACTACCTCCAGCAGGAGAGACCACTCGTGAGACGCAACCCCTATCCGGCTTAGGGCATCGGCCAGGGTGTTGGAGGCTCCTGCCACGTGAATGGCTAGGAGATCCACCTCCAGGCTGCGCACAAGAGACCATATGCGGAGAACAGCATGGAGCGCGTCCCGCCCTGGCGGTTTAGATAGTACATGGTCGTGGTATTGTCCGTCTGGACCTGAACCACTTGACCCGTGAGAAACGGAGCGAAGGCGGTGAGAGCTAGGCGACCGCCTCGAGCTCCAGCAGGTTGATATGGCATCGGGACTCCCGAGAGGACCAGAGGCCGTGCGCTCTGTGCTCCCCCAGATGGGCACCCCAACCCATCAGAGATGCGTCGGTCGATAGAGAGACCGTCGGCTCGGGGTGGACGAACGGGATGCCCTCCTGCAGATGTGCCAGAACGGTCCACCACTGGAGAGCGTTCCACATTTCCTGGGTCACTGTCACCAACCGATCCAACGGATCGTAGCGTTGTGACCACTGGCCGGCCAGTCCCCATTGAAGGGGACGCATGTACCAACGGGCCCAAAGGACCATGCTGGTGCAGGCCGCCATGAGGCCCAGGAGGCGCAGGAAGTCCCGGGCAGGGCACAATTGCCCAACCAGAAATGATTGGGCAAAGGAGGAAAGAACCTCGGCCCTGTCCGCCAGGAGCCGAGCTCTGGCTCAAGAGAGTCGAGCCTGCCCCGATGAAGTGTATCACCTGCTTCGCACGAAGTTCCAAATGGCCTCGCTTGATGAGGAGGCCAATCTGAGAGCAAACCTGAGGGCCAGATCTCTGGACCGCCTCCCGCCTCCTGAGGGCTGCAATCAGCCAGTCGTCCAGGTAGGGGACACCGGACCTCTGGTGCCGCAGGGAATGCTGTCACCACTACCATGCATTTGGTGAAGCCCTGGAGCTACAGAGAGGCCGAAGGGCATGGCCCGAACTGTAACGGGATCCTCCGCCTGAAGTGGAGGAATCTCTGATGAGACAGACGGATCGGGACGTGAAAGAACGCGTCCTGGAGGTCCAGGGAACAGAACTACACGCCTCGTTCCAAGGATGGGATTATCTGAGCCAGAGTGACCATCCTGAAGGTCCGAGACCTTAGGAACCTGTTCAGGTCATGCAGGTCGAGAATGGGACACCAGCCCCCCCGTCCGTTTTGGGACCAGGAAATACCTGGACACAAACCCTGGGTCTGGAGGCGGATCCGCCACCTTCCTGATCACCTCTTTCTCGAGGAGCAGGGCAATATCGGCTTGGCGGGCCAACAGCGAGGCTTCAGACCCCGTGGCCCCCCGAGGGGCGACGGCTCGAAAGGGAGAGGTCTGCTCGAATTCCAGAGGCAGGCCCTTCCCTACCTCCTCCAACACCCAACGGTCTGTGGTGATAGTGGACCAGGCGGAAAGGAAGTGGCGGAGCCGTCCCCCCATGGGGACAACCCAGGGAAGGGTGACGAGGTTGGGGCGACACCCTTCAACCCGTCACTGGGCAGGCTTGGAGGAGGGACCGGCCGAGGGATCTCCTGGGCCTTTACCTCCTTGCTTCCTGTTGGAGGAAGCAATCGGCTTGGGTTTGGGACGCCAAGCGCGAGCCTGCTGGCCCTGTTGCTGGTGCTGTTGGGCCGGTTGTGCTGCAGGGGCCGAAGGACGAAAGGTCATATGCTGTTGCTGACGGCGGCCTTTGTCCCTATGGGTGGAGGTGACAGAGTCCAGAGTGGCATTGGACTTTTCGATCCGCTGGAGGTGTCCCTCCACTCCAGGGCCGAAGAGGTCAGTCCCCAAGAAGGGGACGTCCGCCAACTTGTGCTGGGTATCCGCCGTGAAGGTGGATATCCTCAGCCACGCCCTGCGGCGCATGGCCACCGCGGCTGCTACTGATCTGGCACAGGAATCACCTATGTCCAGAGCAGTCTGAAGCTGCTGCTTCGCCACTGTCCTACCCTGGTCCCGCACCTGATAGACCGTGGTCTGCAGGTCGGCCAGGATATTAGGGAGGACCTCATCCAGGGAGCCCATGAGGGCATGGGAGAAGTGTGCCATCAGCACGGCCGAGCTGGCCTGTCGGAGGCCGAGGGAGGATGCAGCGTACACCTTGCGCCCGGCATAGTCCAGCTTCTTGGACTCTGTCGGGGGGCTTATCCACGTCCCGAGTGTTTCCGAAACACCAGAAGACGCTATCAGTGACTAACCCCGGCAGAGGGGTGCTCCGAGAAACCGGGCAAAGAGCCCTTAGGGACCGCATACTTCCTGGCCATCCTGGCCGAGAGCACAGGACAGGAAGCAGGCCACTGCCAAAGCTCCAAGGCTGGGCCGACAATGGCCTCAGCCACAGGTAAGGCCTCCGTGGGTGAATCCCCTCAGTCCAGTATCTCCGTCAGGGGATACTTGGCCCGTTTGGACACGGGCTCGAGCTGCATCCCGGTAGACTCCGAGATGAGCCACAGCAGACCCATGAAGGACGATGGGCTATCGTCCAATGACTGGCCCCTGGAGGACTCCAGGTCGACCTGCCTGGAGAACAGGGAGGAGTCGTCATTGGACTCCGAAGAGTCTGCGAAGAGCTGCCTCGGGCCTGAGCCACCCTCCACCTGCCGAGGACGGTCGGGAGTGAGGGTGACCGACAACCTGTGGGGCAGGCCGTACCCAACCGAGAATTTTGGTTGGTGCCCCAGACTTCGTTGTGGAGGCGGAGGTTCCGCCACAATCGGTGGGGCAGCTGGTTTCGGCCGAACAACCGGCCCAGAAATGGGCATCTCGACTGCGGCGAGCGGTTGCTTCGGCCGTTCAGGCGACAGCCACTTGATGGCCGGGGGATGAATTGGAGTCGATTTACTCCCGGACAACAGTAACTGCTGCCACATAAGCTCCTCGTAACGCTGACGAAATTTGCATCGAAGCCTCTCCTCATCCGAGGAGGAGGATGAGGAGGAACGGTGTTACTGCTTACTTCGGTGCCGAGACCGAGACCACCGATATCGACGGGAATGGCTTGACCGAGATGAAGTCCGAGACCAAGACCGAGATCCTCGGTGTAACCCAGGGCGGGCCTGAGAAGGGCCGGGGGACACCCGCTCTTCCCTTGGCTCGGACACTTTAACCGGGGACTGCCACCCCAAAGGCGCGGGCAGATCCTCGGTCTCCACCGGGGGAACCGGCGAAGAGGGGCTGTCGGCTTCACCAGTCGACAACCCGTCAGACGGGTCAAGGAATATCTCGACTGCATTGACGGGTGTCTCGGCAGGCTGGCCTGACGGGGACACCGTGAAGCCAGCGTCTTGAGCCGCAACCTCGACCAAAGTCGACGGTCGGCTGTCTGGGGAAGGAGACCTCTTCCGCTCCCACGAACGCCGACAGTGGGACTTACCCTTCGACTCCTTCTTCTTGGGCCAAGAGGAATGACCCAATGGCCCCTCTCCCTTCGTGGAAAGGGACTGGCAAAGCTCCTTGAACGGAGCCGAGTAAAAAGAACTCTGAGACAGCGGGATAAATGCCGCGGAGGAGGAAGATGCGGCCTGGGCGATCATATGCTCGAGCTGCTCAGCCGAGCCAGCCGCCACGGACACCACCCAACGAGCCTCTTTTGATTTTACCGGCGGGTAACGTTTCTCAGGGCACCTGAGCTTCAATTGGGCAGTGCGATCCTCCAGGATGGTGGACGAAAAAGAGCGGCACAACTCGCAGGCCTGCGGGTCATGGTCTAGGCCGAGGCAGTACAGGCACGTGGAGTGCAGATCCGTCCTGGACATCTTCAGCCCGCAAGGGCACCTCCGAAAGCCGGGGATCGATTTGTCCATCGCAGCCGCGAGGGATACGAAGACCAAGTTTAAAACTTCAAACTAGTTTCGGATGGACCAAGAGTTAGGATCCAGTCTAAAACACAGAGCGCTAAGGAGGGAACCTGAGCTTCCAAGCAGTAAGGAAGATCTGGCATCATGGGGCGGAGCAGAGAGTTTTACCACCCGGGTGGGTGGGAGGAGCCAGCTTGAAGACCTTCCGGCAAGATTTAAAGCGGCAAGGAACCTGCCAATAAGTGTGGATGAACAACATATCCATGTCCCTAGAATTTAATTTTCGCTCATGCTAATCCACCAGTGAATATAGCGAAATTACTTTACAGCAAAATAAAGCCATTTTACAGTATGTCATGGTTTGTGCACAGAACTCTGAGCATGGCTCTGATAAGTCAACAGCTCATGTTTAGCATTCTATACACAAACTGTGACATAGTAAAAACTCAAAATTATTGGTTCCATGAAGAGAACTGTGCGGAATGCTGCCCATGAAAATAAAACAATTGAAAGCACCATTTTTCACATCAGTGTTTATTCAAGTATAGTTAAATATGACGCATTTGAAGGTTAGTCTTTGATTTATGTTACTAGGAACATTACTAACTGCTGCCAAATAGCACTAATCTCCTGTCCCCTTTAAATATGTGCACCGATCTGCACTGCTACTCAAGTTTGAGACACAGATCCCACTACTACTGCCACCAGCTTGTGATAATTATCCCACACCACTGCCACCAGTTTGTGACAACCTGCCCCTTGGGCCATAACTGCTTACAGGGCAGTTGCCTGGGTGTACTGCTACACTGGGCTGCCACCACCTGATTATTTCAGGAAATATCCCCTTTCTCAGTATCAGGAAGGTCAAACACAGTAATATTAGGTAGAGTGCACTTTGGACAGTCGACCACTGTAAACAGAGAATCTGTAGTGCCAACAGAAATATTAAAATTACTTTCTCAATAATGAGGCACAGCCATGGACTCTAGAAAGATTATAGTCTTTACTAATAATTATTACAAGTATTAACAAATAAATGGGATACATACACAGTACAGCAAAATGTTTACTGGTAAAGAAAAATAATGTCAAGTATACACACAGATGATGGCTAGAATCTCAAAACCTAGGTTCTCCTAACCTAACTCACCTGCCACTAGCCCAAAAGGACTTCCACTGGATTTATCCTTCCCTCACTCAGATAAGCTAACTCTCTTAGCAGGGCTCCCACCTTCTTCCAGATGTAAAGGGTCATAGAGAGAAAGAGAGAGAGAGAGCTTTTTTAGCTCCCCAGTTTTATGTGCTCAAGGCTGTGGGGGAGTGACCTCTCCCTGAGATGACAATCCCTCCAGTATCCCCACCCGTGTGTGTCTGTCTGTCTGTGTCATCATCCAGGCCACCAGCCTCCTTCACACCTATGACATCCCTACTCAGCTTTACAACCTTGTTTTACAGGATGCCTGTGGTGCTGGAAATCGCACCCTCACATCTGCCAGGGTCTGTAGCTGAATGAGCTTATGGGAGACTCAGCATGTAGCAGCTGACCAGTATTTCTCCTAAGAGCTGTCTGAACATGTGACCTGGGAGCCATATTTGCATCCATTTCAAATAACAAAACTTATAAAAGAAAAATAATTACACTAACAACTTCCCAAAAAAGAATAAATTACTCTGGTCACCTTTTCCCATCACACTTACTGTTACCTACCTTGTTGCTAGTATTCCCCATTCAGGGGGAGTCCTTGCTAGGTTTCCCTGCTCTCCCTTCTCAGTGGTTACCCTACCCTCCATCTTCCCCGCAGTCAGTTTAACTGTCCAATGTAAATGTCAAACCTCTGCCCCAGTTCACTGGCCCCCTTTTGCATCAGGTGAAAGCCATCACACTTAAAAGAATCCCCTGTCCCAGAAGCCCCGCCAGTCTCCCACAAATTAGTACCCATCCTCCTGACACCATCCCTTCAACCACCCACTAAACTCCTCAATCTCTTCCTTCCTTACTCCATCGTACCCATTCCTCTTATTTCACAAAAGGAGGAAATTGAAAAGGCCAGGGGGTGATAGTGTACAATATCAGACCACCGCTATTAGCGTAGCACAAAGCTACAAAGAATACAGTGTAATTTCGCGGCATACTTGCTGCGGTATACTGTAGCTGTGCTAGGATACTTTTGTTGCATGCCTTCGGTTGATTTCGGTTTTGTCGGTTTGAGTTAGGGCGCTCTTCCCCACACTCCACCTTTTTTTTTTTTTTTTTTTAACACGGAGGGTGTGGGGGGCAAAGCCCCACAACTCAAATAAACTAATGAAATATAACCAACAGGCCAACATGGTGTACAGCGTGCCTTAAGTGGGCAAGTAGCGTGCCTTGAGTGCTACACTAATAGCGGTGGTCCGTTGGTGATCCGATATTCTACACTATCGCTGGCCAAGTAAGCAGAGTGTGCTTTCAATCTGTCCCCCAGCCTCTAGCGGTGGTCCAATACTGTACACAATTGTCGACCAGGGAAGCCAAGTGCACCTTCAATCTGTCTCCCAGCCTCTTAAAGTTCTGCTTCACTGCCTCCACAGGCTGGTTCACCAGATCTTTGGTACCCGAGTGCGCCAGGCCAGTACCAGCAGATCTCCTTCCCCCTTTTCCATCATCCTCCCTATCCTATCTATATCCCTGATGGCTGATGCACCAGGAGGGCATTTGTCTATTTCACTCTCAGTCACTCCCCTCATCACTAAGACTCTCCCTGTTGACTTCCTCCTGCACACACCCTCAGGTGCCACCAAGTTGTCCTGCTGATTTTCTACAACAGACAGAGTCACTCCCCCCGATGGAGTCAGGTACCATAGCCTCCTCCAGAAGTTCTAGTTGTACATGTTTATATCAATAATTTGGACTGGTGCCACTCCGGTGGCCCAGCAGTAGAGCTCTGTGTTGCCATGCAGACAACCTGGCTCTGGGAGCGGACTCGGGTCACTGCAGGGAAAGGAAGGCCTGGCTGTAGGCAGCTGCTGGAGGGCAGTACACCTCAGCCAGGGAGGGATGGAGGTGGATTTTGGCCCACAGTGACCCCTCCATGCAAGCCACAAAGCTTGCTCCCTCCGCAGAAGTTACACTGCATTGCCAAGGCTGACAGAACACGGCTCACATCAAGGGGAGGAGGGTAGCTTAAGGGAGAAAACAGGAAAGTAAAACACCCCTGCTGTAAGTCAGACAGCATACATTGCCTGAACAGGGCACATACTGGTAACAGGGTATCCATGAAGATGGCTTCAGGAAGAGAGATAAAATTCAGTGTGAAATAAACATGTTAATTAATTAGTTTGGACTGGTGTTTGAATAACTGCTTAAAACTGTGAACAAAACTGGCTCAGAGGGCCTGCCGGCGCAGCGGTTAGATTTCAGCTTGCGACACCGGCAACCCGGGTTCAGGAACGGACCCGGGACGCCGGAGGAAGAAGACTAGAGTTTCGGAAGACTGCCCACCTTCTCCCGGGAGGAGGGTGGGGATGGAGCCCGGTGCCTGCTAACTCCTGCCGGAGGCCAGAAGCACAACAGTGCACTGGGTTTGTTGACTTGGGGTAGACGCCGGCGGCGCTAGACACCTGCGACACGACACACCTCTGGGGAGAAAAGGGAGGAAAAAGCTCCTGTGCCGACCAGATGAAGGCTTCCGGCCCCTGCTGACACAGAAAGCCTGGACGCCAGCCATACCCACCTCAGCAGCAGCATCCAGGGTCAACTGAAGAGTGCACTGGCCGCCCCACCGGTTCCTTCCCCCTCAGAGGAGAGGGAACCATCCGATGAAGGGTTACACCGGGTTACCCTGAGGTGTTGGCTACAATATGAGGTGGGGGCTAGGGGGTAGGGTGTCAGGTGGGGTGCCTAGGAGGCCCAAAAGGAGTGGCCAGACCGGGGGCGGCATAAAAAAAAAAAAAAAATCTGGCTCAGAGTTACAAAAAAAAAAAAAAAAAAATTTACTCAACAGCACCAAGCACTGTGTGTATCCTCCAAGGGATATAAATACAAGAAAGGTATTTGGTGTTATACAGCCCATTTATACAAACTGCACCCCAAAGCACTTTATAAGTGAGGAAAGGGTCTAATCTGTCCCCTCAACCCCATGAACTCCACCAAACTGATTGCCAACGCACAATCCATCTCTCAATTCTGAAGTGCCCTGCACGAAACAAGTTAATATCACTTGTTCCTATATCATCTTACAAACTCCCAGCTGTGGTAACTGCTACTAGGGAGTTGATCTTCCACGTGAGAAATTAAAGATCATATTGAGTTTGAGGGCTCATAAGTAAGTGGTTAAAGTCCTTGAAGCATCCTGCTAGTGACTTTTCACCTGACTTGTACCTTAATGTGGAAAGGGCGGCCAAATGAAGCTATGTGAAGGTAGATGTAGCCCTTTTGGTTTCAAATCTAGCAGGTATTCAAAGTCTGAATTTAATGGTACTCCAGTACATTTGGAATACCAAAATTCAGCTAGGAATTTGGCCTTCTAACAATCCGATTGTATACACTGGCTGCAATTCTAAGTTCTGGCCAATAGGGGAACTGTGCTTTAGCTGAGGATAAACGAATCTGATGTCACAAACTGTAGTGAGAAAGAAATAATGCAATCTACTGGGAACTGAACCCAGGCCCCCAGAATACCATCCCAATACTCTAACCACTGAACTACAGGCTCACATGGTTGGACCTGCAGTTCCTAGACACACTTCCTTTCTCTGGTATTGCATAACCTGCAACTAGGAATAATTTAAGATTAAACTGATGTTCTGAGCCATCGACTACACTCAAGCTGAGGCCGAAGATGAGCTTTCTGTGTTTCTGTCCCACCACCGAACAGATGGCCAGTAGAGATGAAATCCCTCACCCATCTGAAACTCACCACCCTCCCACCCAGTCATAAGACACTCCCGTCACATTAAAATTGAGTTATTCTAAAGATATACTCTAATGTTTTGTCGTAATCTCAACTCTAGCTAGGTCTTCTAACTTTGCGGCCATCTGCTTCTCCTTCTGATATAACTGTAAGAGGGTCAGTTATGATAATCTGCCATCTCTGAGGTTGTGGTATAGCCTTGCTCAAGATCCATGATGTGACTTGACAGTCCTCTGATGCCTTCTTTTGTGTCTGACAATTCTATCTCCACTTGCTGTGAGGTACTGCCAAATCTTCTAAGCGCTAAAGGGGGCTAATTAGATGTTATAGTAATAGTCTCTTCGTCATCTTTGGAGTCTGCACGGCAGTCTGGTGAGCCATCTGTGTGTAAGGAAGAAAGACTGTTGCTGCTCTCCTGGGTCGCTGATCACAGCTATCATTATTTCGGACTTTTCATCTGACTCTGCCGGTCTGTGCCTTACAGTCATCCTAATATTAATGAGTTATTTTTTTGTTGACAAGGTAAGTGCACAAGGCAATTAAAGGGCTATTTTCAGGCACGACCCAGAAGAGACAAAAATGTTTTACAAAACATGTCTACAAGGCAAAAAATATAGAGACACATTATTTCAAGCGAGTGCAGCATACAGTGCAGCTTGAAGCAGCAGTATTTGTTAGTAACCACATACAGGTTTTTTTTTTTTTTTTCAGCAAAAATGTGTCTCTGGCAAAAATATCAAGATACACATATTTTCCTTTTGTTTTCTTTCATTCGTGAACCAAGATATAAGATTTTGAAGTTTTAGAAGTTCCCACTCCCACGCCATTCCTGTCACGGAAAAATTAAATATCTTGGTACAGTGTTGTGCTGTTTACCAGACACATGTGGAAGCACCATCTTAATACATGTACAATATAAATCCAGCATGTACATTCAACAGATAATGTCAGTGGAAGAGATTTTTAAAAATTGCGAGTGGCAGCCATCTTTAATGACATGAGCCATTAATTACAAAACAAGCTGTAAAAGCTGTTTTAACAATATCTGGGAAAATTAAAAATAATACTGAGCAGGAATCTTAGGCTGTCAGAAATACATTTCTTATAAAAAAAAAAACTATATGATGGAATTTTCTGCCGACTAAAACGAACTGCGGCTTTAAATAAAACTGGTAAAGCAGACATTTTCATACTGAGGGTTTTAGAAGACTCCTGCGGTTTTTCGATTGAAAAACAGATTTTGAGACATCTAACTTTAGACCAGGAGCAGAGCTGCCTCAAGGAGCAGCTAATCCATCAGGTGACGTCACCGGAAGTCTCCGTTTTCAGACTTTTTAACATGATCAGTTAATCTATTAGTGCCATTTCAACTGGTAGGAAGCTAAACTTAGCCAGGGTTTGTGCAGACAGGAATGGTTACCAAATGCTGTGAAATCTGTCCAAGTGGTCAGAGGCAAAGTACACCATGCACTCATTGCTAACTAGTCTGCCTATCTTGAGAATCTATTCTTGGACTCTGGGAACCTCAGACCACCTCCATTTGTCAAGAACTAGCCTTTTAGCTCCCACCTATGCTGCCTGAAGCCACAGCTTACGATCTCTGGAGACCTGCCTCAGTTCCCTTGTGGCGTCCAGCAAACAGTTCGCCAGAGAGAATGGGAGCTGTGCCTCTACTGCTTCTGCACTGTGTTTAAGAACTCCCTGCAAGAATGGTTTTATTTCCCCACAGCTCCACAAAATATTGCACAAATCAGCCCCTGGACAGCACACCTCCAGCATACATCGCTTGGTTAATAATTTCATCTGCCTGATCATGGTGGGGAGTCCTATAGTACATGTGCAAGATCTTGTATTGAAAAACGTTGCCTTGTAAATCCCTTGAGGCCTTGTAGGCCCTGCCCAGCACTTGTTCCACGCTTCTTCAGTGAATGTAATGCCTGGCTCTTTTTCCCCAGTCTGTTTTAGCTTTATCCAATAAGGATATACAGGCAAGCCTCAGTATTTTATAAGTGTCTGCAGCATCCCCCTCCTCCGCTGCTGCCTGGAGCAACCTTGGCCAGCTGTCTTCCTTTTTAGACTTGTAGCTCTGGGTTAGTCTGTTTTTTTTTCCATGCGCTTCTGAGCTGCAAGTACTTGCAGAAACTGTTTCTGGGCACCTGACAACTTACCACCACCTCCTGAAAGGACATTTTAGAGTCAGAGTCTATCAGGCCCTGTTTGTTCAACTACCTCCCCCATCTTGCCATCTTCCTCCCAGAAATCTCTTCCTCCGTTAGGATCTTAAGGCTCTGCCATACCAGTTCCAGGGCTAGTGGGACAGGGCCCCATTGTGTTAACTTCTGGGTCTCCCTCCATACCCTAATTGTGCCCTCTGTGCATGGAAGTGTGGCGAGTGTTTTGGATAGGGGACTGCATAGCAGGGTCATACGCCTGTTTTGGCAATCACAGCTTTAATCGGCCTCCATACTGCGGTGTCTGCTGTATCCTCCCTAAGTAAACAATTGTCTAAATTGTTGCAACATAAATGCCAAGCACTACCCTTTGGGCCAGGGCAGGCCTAGACACTCATCTGACCTATGTGCTCTTTTATTAGGCCAGTCATGGCTGCCCCCCAACACACACACAGTTTGAGTATTTTGTCTATGGCACCAAAGTGTCTCTCTGGGATGGTAAAAGGTAAGATATTAAACATGTAGTAGAATTTGGGTGTAGCTGCTAATTTGAAAATATTTATGTTTGCCCCAAACCAAGAGAATTATCTGATCTGACCTTCTTAGTTCCATCTCTAACTGTTGAATGTTATGGTCCAGATTATTTGTTTATTTATTTTGTTTACCGGGTAGGTGCGCTAGCCATAGAAATGTCTATTTTCAGGCACGACCCGGGAGGTTACATAAAACACAGAAACAAAACAAGGTTTTACAGTAAAAATACAAGCAAGGTGACGAGAGCAAGGTACAAAACAGTGTGATTCATGACAAAACATGCAATAAGGCAATTTCCTGGCAGGTGCAGGACATAGATCACATATTTGCAAGGAATTATCATGATGCAAAGTTCGACGAGAGGTTCACTGAAAATAAACCACCACATACATAGAAACATAGACTTTGACGGCAGATAAGGACCACTTGGCCCACCCAGTCTGCCCATTTCCCTACCTACTGGATAAGCTGCAGATTCTAGTTAACCAACAGCCTACTTCCTGCAACCCCCACTATAATTTCCTTGTGTCTGTCCCATGCATGTTTGAATTCCCTCACTGTTTTAGACCCAACAACCTCCTCAGGAAGGCTGTTCCATGTATCCACCACTCTCTCCGTGAAAGAAAATTTCCTCACATTACACCGAGCCGTCCCCCCTCTATCTTTAAATTGTGCCCCCTTGTTCTCACACATCTCTTTTTCTGAAAGATGCTACCCTCCTGAACTTTGTTGATTCCCTTGAGGTACTTGAACGTTTCTATCATGTCCCCCTATCCCTCCTTTCATCAAGAGCATACATACTAAGCTCTCTCAGTCTCTCTTCATATGGTTTCTGCTGCAGACCCTGCACCATTTTAGTTGCCCTTCTCTGGACTGCTTCCATCCTGTCCATGTCCTTGCGTAGATGAGGTCTCCAAAACTGCACACAGTACTCCAGATGGGGTCTCACCAACTGTCTGTACAGAGGGATAACCACTTCCCTTTTTCTACTTGTGTTGCCCCTTCCTATGCATCCCAGTATCCCCCTGGCTCTCCTTACCGACTTTCCACATTGCTTACCCACCTTTAGGTCATCTGATATGACTACCCCCAGGTCCCTTTCCATTTTTGTTGTTGTTAGTACCTCCCCTGCTATTGTGTACTCTTCTCCTGGGTTTTTGTTTCCCATACTTGCAAGGAACTATCAGGGTATAATGAGCTGGGAAAATTACAAAATATCATACGGTAGGCAGATCCTTAAGGGAAAAACATATTCACATAGTTTGGGAGATGAGGCACAGAGTAGTGCAAGTAGGAGCTTTTCAGCAATTATTACAAAGATCTAAGGAGTAGAGAATTAGTTATAGTAGGATAGGGCAAGGGGTTTGAGATAACAAGCCAAAGAGGAGATGCACATCATGTTGGGAGGGGAGACAAGTGGACAGGCAGGGGGAGGATTAAGTGCAAAGCATCAGGTAGAGAGCAGATCAAGTGCGCAGCGGTGAGAGTAGGAGAGGTGCTAAGGGGGGTTGAAGCAAGGGCATCGATTAGAGGAGATGAGGTAGCCACAGAGCTCCTTTTTAAAGGCGTTCTGTGAGGGTGCTTGACAGATCGCTAAAGGGAGGGAGAGTTCCATAGCTGAGGAGCATGGTGGGCGAAAGCACTGGTGCCTTTGGTGGTGTTACTTTTCGGGACACAGAAGGGATTTTCCAGCTGAGCGTAGGCCATAGCTGGACATCTGAGGAACAAGTAGATCAGCTAAGGTTTTTGGAGTTTGAGACCGCATAATACTGTTGACAGTCAACCTAAAGGAGTAAAGTCTAGCAGCATTTGGTGACAGCCAGTTTAGATGTGAGTAGAGGAGGCAGTGGTGTTTCCGTCAATAGGAGGAGGAGACATAGCGACAGATATTATTATAGCTGACATCCCATCTATGGAGACTGGATTTAGGTAAAGCAGCATAGGTCGTAACTCCGTATGTAAGGGTGAGTAGAAGAATACCATGAGCAATGGCAAGCCTCGCTGCAGGGGTTAGTGCATATCTGGTCCGGTACGCTGTATCTAATTTAGAGTTAACAGATTTACACGAGTTCTGGATGTGAAGATCAGAGTTTAGGGACTGGTCCAGTGTTACCCCTAGGTACTTAAATGAGGTCACTGAACCAACAGGGGAGCCATCCAGGCATGAGACCATGAAATTATTTTGGCAGGTTTTGAGTTGAAAATTTGTCCCAAATAACATGGATTGAGTTTTGGCCTCATTAAGGACTAGTTTGTGATGTGAGAGCCAGGCTTGAGTGTGCTGAAAGTCAGTGGAGAGCTGCAGATTGATGTCAGAGACATTTTTTTGTGCTGGTGTATACGACTATATCGTCAGCATAGAGAAGGGAGGAGGTGGCAGTAAGATTGGAGGTGATGTTATTGATAAATATAGAAAATAGCAGTGGCCCCAAATTTGAGCCTTGTGGTACACCAATATTCACTGTTGCCAGGTCGGAATAGATTAAATTGTATTTTACAACTTGGACCCTGTTTGACAGGTAACTACTGAACCAGTTGACAACACCATACGCGAAGCCCAAAGACTTCAGGGTGGCAAGGAGAATGGAGTGGTTCACCAAGTCGAAGGCCTTGGTCATGTCTATAAAAACAGCTCCAGTTAGAAGGCCTGAGTCCATAGCAGTGAGTGTGTCAGTAGTAAACTTAAGCAGGGCTGTGGAGGTGCCAAGGCCTTTGCGGAAACCATGCTGGTCAGTTGTAGGAAGGTAATTTTTGAGAAGAAATTCGGTGGTTTGTGTAGCAATTAATTCTTCCAGGATTTTGCTCAGAACTGAGAGGATGGCAATGGGTTTGTAGTTAGATGAATCTTTTGGGTCACCCTTTTTGAAGACAGGAGAGACCCTGGCTATCTTCCATATGTCAGGGACACTACTACGACATAGAGAGAGCATGAACATTTTGGCTAAGGGAGCAGCAATGAGCGGGGCTGCTATTTTTAGTAGTCTGGGTTCAAGACTTTCCAAGCCTGTGGCTGTGCTTTCTGAGATTGAGCTAAGTAGTTTAGAGACCTCCTGTTGAGTGATAGCCTTAAAGCAGAAGGACGGAACAATAACTTCTTGGCTGGAGGTTACAGGAGGGCAGTGGTGCTGTGAGGCAGGGAAGGAGGATGTGCATTTATTTAGATCCGAGAGTTGATTATTAAAAAAGTTAGCTATGGTCTGAGGATTGTTGCAGTGAGTACTGTCAAGGACCATGTCATTTGGGGGTGGCGGAGCGTGCAGACCCCAGGAAGGATTTTAATGTTTGACCAGTATTTTTGGGGGTCACCCGAGGCATTCACTAGTAAGCTTTGCAGTACGAGCCTTTGGGTGTTCTTATTTCTTTTTTGCAAGCATTCTGCTGCTGCCCGTAGATGTTATAATCCGCTGGCAGGCCAGGAGGTTTAAAGCGGCTCCAGCTCTTGTCCCTTGCTCTTGGCTTAGCAAGTAGTTCCTTTTTTAGCCATCTGGTTTGTTTCCCCTTAATTTTGTGGGTAATGAGAGGGGAGTGTAGGTCCTTCAGTGCCATGAATTCTGTCAGAAAAATAATGAGGGCAGACTGTACATCACTGGCATTGTAAAGATTGAACCAGTCAATGTTAGATATGTCACATAGAAATTATTGTGTATCTAAGTTAGCATAATCCCGGAAAGTGAGGTACCGAGGTTGTGAAGAGAAGGGTGCGGCCGAGCCCCAAATGCAAAAGATAGGGGAATGGTCAGTGATAGCATCTGCAAGTGTGCCAGCAGCTTGGATGTGTTCAGTACGATTTGCTACTACCCAGTTGATCAGAGTGCTACAGGTTGAGCAAGGAGCAACTCTAATGGGCAGAGTGATCAGCTGATGCAGATTATGGCTCTGAATTTTGGAGACGAATGAGGCTTGGCACTTCCCTAACCAGTTTAGGTTAATATGTCCGAGAATAACTTCATTTTAACCGGAGAGTTTGGATGTATGGTTCAGCAGTTCGTCCAGGCCGGCATGGCCACTATTTTTTTTTTAGAGGTTGTAGTACATACAACATGTAGCTTTTTAGCCCCAAGGGTTAGAACTGCATGTAGAGATTTGCAGTGGGTCAGGGGGTCGGTTTTTATGGCAGAGAGGCGCAGGTGTTCTTTGAAGTAGGTGGTAACCCCCCTCCTCTTTTGGGGGATGGTCTCTCCTCCGTAGGAGGCCATAATTGGGTATGGAATGCAAGGAGTCAGAGTTAGAGGATTTTAGCCACGTTTCCGATAGGCAGTACATGTCCGGGTGGTAGAGGGTAATCCAAGCCTCAAGTTCAGAAAGGTTGTGCTCAAGGCTTCTAATGTTGTGATGTACAATAAGGAGGCCTACAGAGTCGACTAATAGGGAGTTTGATTGAGAGAGATGGTGTGTCAGGCCCGGATTAGTTTCAATATCAGCAGAGAGAAGGACTGCAAGAGCAGAATATACCAGAGTTTCCAGCGTATAAAAGGGGAGGTGGTCAAGCGATAAAGGAAGCTTTTTGTAGGATCATAAGCAGTTAGATACATAAAGCCCTTGTGCACTAGCAATGGGGTCAAGTCAGACCGTGTGGGAGAGAGATTAGAAGGAGGTTGGAGAAATGAAAGTCGTCCAGAGTCGGCTGTGTAGCAGAGTGGGCCAGGCTGCTGTTACTGATAGTAACAGCTGAGAGGAAGAACAGCAGTAAGACCTGTGCCTGGATGATCAGGACTCCTCGGCAGCTCATGATACCAGATGTCCGCTTTGACTGGTATCAATACCACTTGGGTACAGAAAGAGTACAATTAAGTGGGACAAGATGGTTTACACCTGCTGGGACATGAGATACCCAAGTATGTCAGATGGTCGTGCATCCATTTCAGGCCCCACCAGGGCCAGATTAAGGCATAGGCAGCATAGGCACAGGCCTAGAGCCCCTGCCTGCCAGGGGGCCCCCAGCAATCCCCAACATATATTTGCTATATATCCTTTTCTTTCTGCCTGAGCTGCATGTTTTTTGCAAAGGACTCAGCCACTGAGTAAGTCGGGCTGAACTGTGACATGACTCACCTCCCTGATTAGGTGTTAAGTGCAGCTGACAGCTGCAGTGGCCCCAGCCAGGATGACCTTTAAGGTGTGAACAAGCCCATTTCCTTTGCTTTGTCTCCCACACCCATTTAGAATCCCAGCTTAGAACCTTACTCTTAACTATAAAAGATTAACAGTGCAATTCAGTGTGTATGCTGTAGAGTGTATATTAAGTATCTGTTTTATTGGCTTAGGAAACCTTGTATCATCCTTGAAATTTAAATGTAAGCAATAGCTTAGTTTGCTTGAAACCTTTGTACCATGTTTGACTCTGGGTTGTTTTACCCTTCGCATTCAGATGAAATATATTTCAATTTATTGCTCATTACGTTTGTACCATACTTGACTCTGTGTTGTTTTACCCTCCACATTCATTTGTAATACCTTTTATTGTATTGTCCGTTTCTCTTTGTTTTGTACTTCATGACGTGGAGCCTTTGCAAAGGAGTCTCTGACTGAAAGGTTTGTAATTCCGATATCTCAGTAAATAAAAATAAATATTTAATCTCACTCCTAAAATTAAGAAATCTACAATAAGTGTCAGTGGTACAATTAAAAATCACATTTTTTTTTTTTTTTTTTGTTTTTTTTAATTCTCTCATCTCTCTCATACTGAAGTTCTGACCTTGATACCGCTCTGTTTTCAGGGTGAACAAACGAATGTATTTCAAGATTCTCATCAGTAAATCTTGTCATTTATGGATCCTGACTGGCTGGCTTACTTATCAATACAGAAATGTTTGATCCTGGGAATGATTTCAAATTCTTCCAATAATTACGCGCTTTGCAGTATAATCTCTAAAGTTCATAATCCCCCTAGTAAACCACAAACTTAACTCCTACACCACCAAGGACCTAGCCTATGTAGAGATCAGTCCCTACCCAACCCAACAAAACTCCCACATCCTGGTTCATACTACCTGACAGGACAAGTATGACAACACCCAGACTGCAAGTGCACACATGTGTGTTTGGGGTTGGGGGGGCTTTGGAAAAGTGCAAATCATGACATTTTACATACAAAATTTTTTTTTTTTTTTACCAGACCTATTAATTATTTTCTCTAAATTATCAAAACTATTTTTCCATACCGATAATATTAGTTTCATTAACTTTTTTTTTTTACTATCTTTTTATACTCCCCCTTGTACCGTGACTGGTCCCTCTCTCCAGGCATCCCAATGCACCCAGTCTGCGCCATGAGGACCGGGAGGATGCTCCCAAAGGTGTCCCACTCCTATACAACTCTAGAGACCTGGTTTGACCCCCCCCCCCAGGTGGAGCAGAAGAGTCCATCCTACCTCCTCTAATCCTCAGTGGAACGTACAACTGAAGCTCCTTCCTGGTGCCTCCATGGTCACAGCAGTGCGTGGGTGCCCTTTGCCTAGATCGGTCACGGGGTGTTTTTCCGTATTCTGGTCCACCCCCTGCCGATGTCAGCGCTGAAGGAGGACCAATGAGACAGAGGCACGTAGAGACGTGCCTCCACTCCAGTCCTCAGGTGACGTCGGCTGCTCCCTGTCTATCTGCTTTCCCAACCGTACTAGCGGTATAGCGGTGGGACCAGCATCCCACTCCTCCCCAGAGAAGGAGAGCAGCCATTGTGTGCTCAATCCTTCTACCCACAGCCAACCCGAGTTCATCACCGAACCCAGGTCGTTGACGGGTGCAAGGTGTGGCGTCCAGCGCCTCAACCCTCAGCACCACTGGGCTGGCCAGTTTCATTAATTTTGAAGCATTTTGTGCCACTTTTTAGGGACAGTAAGAACATTGTTTTCATGTTTCAGTAACCGATAAGCAATAGCCAAGAGGTGCGGTCATAGTGAAGGGGCATGGTTACAGTGAGAGGGGCCCCATATTTCTCTTGGGCCTGGGGCCCCAGGTTGCCTTAACCTGGCCCTGGGCCCCACTCCCTGAAATGACTCATGACACAACTTATTCTAGGGGAGTAATTAGGACTTGATCCAGTTAATGTGGAGACCAGATATCTTTGCAAATGCATTTCGTATGACCATCAGATGGGGCATGGCCAAGTGCAGACTGGAGCTCACTAAAAACACATCATCTGCACAATGCACTGTTTTATGCTCTTTTTCTCCCCCTCCCCCCAAACCAACTCGGCTTACCTGGTGTCTCTAAGGCAGTCCCCTTACTGTCTGCACCAGGGATTCTAGGGCCGGAATAAAAAGTATAGAGGACAGGGGTACCCCTGTCTCGAGCCTTGGTGCAGCATAAACATTTCTGGCAGCATGCCATTCATTAGCACTCGCACCTTGGTTTCTGATTACAGTATTTGCACCCACTGCCTGAACCTATTCCCTAGATCAAATTTTTACAGCACCAGCATTAAGTAGTCCTATTCAAGCTAATCAAAGGCGCACTCTGTATCAAGCGAGAGTGCAGTCCTTGGTACCTGGCATCTATAACCCATTTTAGATTCAGAAGCCATCTTAAGTTATCTGCCCCATGTCTGCCAGGAACAAATCCTACCTCATCTTTGTCTGTAAGTGTGGTCAATACTGTGTTCAGCCTTTTGGCGAGGACTTTAAAGATTTTTGCATCAACGTTTAAAAGGGATACTGGTTTCTATACACTGTATTCATCTTCCTGCTTTCCTGGTGTATGAATGAGAGTTATAGTTGCCTCAGTCATTGTCGGAGGCAGTTCACCTGTCTGTCAGAAATCCAAATATACTCCTCCAAGTCTTCCTGCAAATACTTTACTCAGTACCTTATAAACATGTTCTGTAGGCAATCATTTCCTAGAGCTTTCACTCACTGGGGTCTCAAGGTTTTTTTATTTTTTATTTATTTATTTTTTTTTTTTAACAGTCTGTGATAACTTGGGGAACTGCATGTCTGCTAGGAAATCTTTAATCGGCTGGTCTGCCCATCTTGCTTGTTTTATAAAAATCCTGTTAAAAGGACTAAAGGGTTTTATTTCTACAGTGTTTGCAGACAATCCCTGTCCCTTCTGCATCCCTGAGTGAATTTATACCTCATTTTGCCTTAGCCTCTTTCTATATGTCAGTCTGCCAGCCCAGAGACTGCCCAATGGCTCAGCGGTAGCGCTATACACTTCCACACCAGGAACATGGGTTCGGGAGCGAGCCTGTCTGTGTGGGTTGGGTGGCCAGGCTGGGGAGTGCGAGCCAGACAAGTAGGGAGACAGCCCGGATCCAGCACAGTAGCAGCCCCTCACGATGAGCCGGGGAACTTGCTCCTTTACTAGGGGTGGTGCATGCTCAGCGTGTGCTACTGCTGTACATCTGGGGTAGAGGGTAGGATCAAGGGAGAAAACACGGGGGAAAAAAAAACCATCTGCACAGCTGCTGGGAGTGATGGCCCCCACAGTCCTTGGGTCCTGCACCATGCGGATCCTCACCAGCTTGACGATGGGGGGAGCGGTGACAGTGCAGGAGACTGCCAGGTGGGCCTGATGGCAGGAGCAGGTGGCAGTCGCAGCCAAACAGCTCTATTAAAAAAAAAAAAATATACCCATCAGCCCATTCCCCACTTTCTCAATATTTCTGCCCCTGCCTATAGAGGACATATTCCACTTTATAGCTGAGTATTTTATAAATTTCGTAGCACAAAGCGGTCAGCTGGCGTATTTAATCCTGGGTTCTAACCTTTCTTTGTTGGTATTTTTTCTTTATATTTTAATTCCTCTTCTTTTTTAGCTCTCTCTCTCTCTCTCTCAACCTTTTTCCTAGCTGCAGTGTAAGTTATGATCTGTCCCCCTACATATTTATTGAATTTTGTTAACTAGGTAGGTCTAATGAGACTAAACATTCCTTTTTCAGGGGTGACAAGGGATTAATTACATAGAAAACATCACAGAATATCACAGAGTCTCACGTAAAATACAATGACATATAGCTAGCAAACAACAGTGCATTGACAAATATTTAGATAAGAAACAAGTAATTAAAAGTATTTACAAGGGTACACAGCAACCAATAGTGCACTAGGTTAACAGGTCAAATTAGGACAAGTCGCATGATGAGCAGCAGTGGTTAATCAAATAGGGGACTTCCGGTGCAGCTCTGGGACGAATGGCAGCATAAGAACAGAGCACTGCTCAAACCACTCCCCAAAAGCATTAAAACAGGCAAAATTCAGCTTAAAAACTCGGTAAATGGAGAAATTCTTACAGATGGCATCGACCACACAAAAGGGAACCATGAACAGATACGAAGTCTTACCCATAGAAGAAGAGAAATCAGGAGATGAAACATCGGACTCCGAGACGACAGAATTATCGCAGGCCCAAACGGTATCATCGGGAAAGAAACCCAAACGCAGGAAAACAAAAGCCAAGGACCTGGTCTTAAACGACAAGTTAGACAGAATAATAACAGACTTACAAGAAATTAAAAAGGATTTTCAACACTTTCGCTCAGACCATGATCTTTTACACACTGATGTAACAAATTTACAGAATCAGGTAAAGACGATGGAACAAAACAGTTCAGACCAAGCCTCAGAGCTTACGCACATTCAAACAACTATCACCCAGCTTCTTGCTATAACCAAAGCCCTATGAGAGAGACAAGAAGATGCAGAGAACAGACAGACGCCAGAATATTCAAATTTATGGAATACCAGAGAATAGTGAGGGCAGAAACATGAGGGGCTACACAGAGAATTTACTAAGAGAAGAACTAGATCTGGAACAGGACTTTCTCATAGAAATAGAACGGACACACAGGGCACTCAGCCCCAAACCTGTACATCCGGAGACTCGCCCGCGCTCCATAATAGTGCGATTTCTGAGCTACCAGACAAAAAAAAAATACTTCAGAAAGCATGGGCAAACGGGAAAATATTTTGTGGAAAACAGAGACTGTTTTTGATAATGACCATGCGAGAGTAACAATGCAACGAAGAAGGGAATATGTACCTTTGTTTCCGACTTTGAGACAACTGCAGCTGAAATTCTGATCACTTTATCCAGCTCGACTTTTAATCCAATACCCTGATGGACAGGCCACATATGATAGCATGGCAAATGCGATGGAAGACCTGAGACAAGAGAGGATTCGAGTTGCCCACCAAATTACCAGGAAAACCTTACACTATGAGTTTGGGACTGAACAAAGAAATGAGACCAGGAAGGGAAACACAGCAAGAAGTACTAGACGAGATAGAAAGACTATTGGGACAATTTGCAAAATAAAATCTAAATCATTATCCTCTTAAACAAAGTAGGCCGATGAGTAAGAGCGCAGCACCCAGGTGAGATGGGAAAGCAGCCCACGAGGAGGTAGGCCCTCGGATTTGACTGTGTAGGTTTACTGGGGGGAACAGATCCGAGCCAGGTCTAGGGGGATTATCCCCAAGGGGAAGTACATAAATGTCCCCGTCAGGCGAGAGGAGATCCCAGTGGGCTGGATGGGGGTTCTCTGAGGATTGTTTCCACTAAAAAAGCGCCAAAATAGTTCAGTGAGAGATCACTCACAGGATGGCACTAATGAGCCCCGATGTGAATACCAGAGAATGCATATTAGTTTAAGAGAAGTGACCAGGGAGCTGGCCACTGTTTCTTGCTTAAAGATAAGCATTTAAAAACCTCTTAAAAAAAGAGAGATAAATCGAGGGGAAGGGTGCACCTGAAGTGAAGGATAATGACACAGGATAGTATTTTGGGAGCTCTTGGTGGAGAGAAGGGTGGAGAACAAGACAGGAACAGCTAAACTGAGGATTTTCTTGGTGGAATCCAGGGGGCAGGGGAATCCTGACTGGGCCCTGAGGGCTCCGCAGAGACCGAACAGTCGGGGGCTTGCTATTCCCGAACATTGGCTGGATGCGAAGGCCAAGGGCCTCCTAGAGGGAGCTCAAGGCAGATAGCAAAATAAAATCCACCAGAGGGCGCGCTCTGCTTAAAGCCAAGAATCATGAGGATTTTCTAACAGAATGGATAAAAAGGGAAGACAATAAAGAGTATAAAAACAAATCAAAACACTAGATAAAACCGAGAGGAACAGTACAGAGGAAAAAAAAAACCAATAATTTGGACAATTAAAAGCAAAAGGACATGGACTAACTGAATAAAAAAGATGGACAACCCGAGAGTTATGATTTTGGGGGGGTTAGAGAAAGAGCGATGAAGCGACCAGAGCTTGGCACCTGTACTATTTTTTTTTTTTATTTTCTTTATCTTTTATGTTGGAAATTATAGTAATTGTTTAGGAATTTCTTTAAAGGGACCTGTCAACCAGATAGGAAACTTGGCTAGGACCCAATTTAATTTAGGTTCTCATTATGGGGAATATGTACAACCCTCAGGGCAGGCCTACAGAGTAAGGCAACTAGCCCACATGAAAAAATTACTCACCATAGTAATGTTGTTTCTTCTAATGGAGTCTTGCTGTATTCTGACTATATGCAGTTAGCCCCAGCACTTGAACTGCCCTGGAGAATAAAGAGTTAACTCTATGCAAAGGCATAGAACGTTGAGCTCGAGCTCGGTTTTCAAACCCTCTGTCTGTGGTACTCTGAAGTGTAACCATCAGATTTTTATGAGCACTAAACTAACTAACTCAAAGGAAGAAATTGTTTCCAAAAATTTGTGCCAAATGGCAAAACAAAGCTTTAGAGTCAGAAGATTCAAGTCAAGAACACCCAAAAAGAACACAATAGGTAGGCAAGGCAAGTTTTATTTAAGAGACGCCCATCCTGGAGGCTCTGGGCATCGAACATTCAAACAAAAGTAAATACTAAACATTTAAAATGAAGCAAAACCAATAAATATAAACAATAATTTGGAAAATAGAATGCTAGTGCCTAAGATGCAATGCTAGCCTATCAAAATTTCTAAGACAGCAAGGACTATAATACAGAATCCAGGAAGGCCTGGTTATACAAGAAGACCTTGAGGCGGGCTTTAAAAACTTTCACAGAAGGGGCCTCCCTAACAGCTGGTGTCAGTGAATTCCACAGGACAGGAGTGGCGACACTAAATGCTCTGTCGCCAGATGTTTTTAACCTCGTCCTGGGAATCACGAGGAGGCCCCTAGAGGAGGAGCGGAGGGGGCGGGTCGAGACAGTAGGAATGAGAACGTCCTTCAGATAGCCAGGGCCCAGGCCGTGTAGGGCCTTAAAAGTGAGTAAACCCACTTTAAAGAGGACCCTCCACCTAACTGGCAGCCAGTGCAGTTGACGCAAGACTGGGGTAATATGACAGTACTTAGACTGTCCAGTCGACAGCCTTGCCACTGCATTCTGCACTAGCTGCATTCGGCGCAAGGTACCCCCCAAGACCCCGAGATAGAGCGCATTACAGTAGTCTAACCTGGACGTCACGAAGGCATGTACCAAGGTGGGGAGGTCCTGCAGCGGAACTAGGGGCTTTATCCTGGCGATATTCCTCAGATGATAAAAGCTGGTACAGACAGTGGAAGACACCTGAAACTCAAGTGTCAATCCACTATCCAGAATAATGCCAAGATCCCGCACCCTAAAGGAGGCCTTCAATGGAACAGAGCCAAGAAAAAGCCCCGTCTCCGCACCAGAGGCCAACCTATCACGCCCTCGTTCGACTCCACCACCAGTACCTCCGTCTTATCGGGGTTTAGTCGCAACCAGCTGGAGGTCATCCAGTCACTGATTTCGGCAAGGCAGCTATTAAGCACTTCCACTGCGTGAGATGTTCCAGGGGCAAAGGAAAAGTACAGCTGGGTATCATTGGCATAGCAATGAAAATCCAGACTGTACTTCCTAATGACCTCTCCCAGGGGCAGCATGTATACGGCAAACATCATCAGCGACAAGACCGAACCCTGGGGAACCCCACACAGAAGGTGGACAGGGGAAGAGGAAAAGTTCCCCATCACCACCCTCTGTCTTCTGTTGGATAAAAAGGACTCGAACCAGCAGATGACCTTGCCGGTGAGTCCAGAGAATTCCCTTAGGCGGTCAAGCAATACCTGATGGTCAACCGTATCAAATGTTGAAGAGAGATCGAGGAGAACAAGAATTGTCCCCTCTCCTCGATCTCTAGCCCTAAGGAGGTCATTATACACCCAAACCAACGCAGTTTCTGTGCTATGCCTTACACGAAATCCAGACTGGAACGGTTCATATAAATCATGGGCCACGGTATGCTCCTCCAGCTAAAGCACCACCACTTTCTCAACAATTTTACCCAAAAATGGAAGATTGAAGATAGGACGATAATTTGCCTTGATCTCAGGGTCCAATGATGGTTTTTTCAGAAGGTCTTACCAATGCCTCCTTCAAGACATCTGAAAGTCCTCCAGCAAGGAACACCAGACAATCAAGGCAAATACCGGCCAACAGAGTCTATTATATATCCATTAAGAAACGTAGTTGGCACCAGGTCCAGTTCACAAAAGGTGTGCCGAGCTTAGAAGCAATCTCAATGACCTCAACCACCTCCACCGGTCTAAACCGCCTCAACCAGGCGAGGAGCTCTAATGGATGCCCATGGTGACCACTGTCGGTCAAACTTTGACCCACTGGCAGAGCCCCCTGCCTGATGGCGGACACCCTATCCAAGAAGAACCAAGCAAACTCTTCACACAATGCGTTAGAAAAAGCTACTTTCGGCTGCAGACAGGAAGGATGGAGAAGCCTGTCCACTGTCCGAAAGAGCACAGTTGATCGGTTCCTCCCGGCAGCAATCTCCCAAGACAGGAACTCTGCCTCCTTATGGTTGATTGCTCTCTGGTATGCACGGTAGTGCACACACAGGGTCAGTTTGTCCACCTCCAGGCCAGACTTCCGCCAGCAGCGCTCTAACACCCAAGGTCTTCAGCCCTTCAGCCTGCCACCATCATACCAAGTGGATCTTAAGTGAGAAGACCTGGGCCGCACACTTGACTGCGTGGGAGTCACGCACCAGCTAGTGCCCCTATTATAGGCATCCACTGCCGCACGCACACCCCCAACGCATGCACCATCCACACTACATAGGTTGGCTATCACCAAAAATCCCTCAGGGATCAACCCCCACAAATTGCGATAGCTGACCATCTCAGCAGGGGGAGGGCTACCCGGGGGGGGTCCCGAACGAGAACTTCATCGTACAATGATCGGACCAAACAACCCAATCAGTCCTGAGACAAGTGATCTCCAGCCCCAGTAAGAACACCAAATCCAACATGTGGCCACCCAGATGAGTTACGGAGGACACAGCCTGCGCAAAGCCCAGGGAAGACATCGTCCGGAGGAAGCTGGAACCAAACCAAGACAATTCGTCGTCGGCCCAGATGTTGAAGTACCCCAGCACCAAACATCTAGGGGCTTCCAACGTCTCACAGACCACGAAATCAGCCACCTCCTGGAGGAAGTCTCCCACTGTCCCAGAAGGCTATAAATCAGAAGAATCAGGCAACTTCCAGCCCGACCCCAATGGATGGCCACACATTCAAATGAATAAGGTGTTTCACTGGGTGTAGGGTGAAGCCAAGTTCGGATCTAAAACAGATGGCTACCCCCCCTCCCCTGCGTTCCACTCTGGGGCAGTGCACAACAGTATATCCAAATGGGACGTCAGCCTCTAAAACCGGGCCGGCATCATCACCAATCCAGGTCTCCGTAATGCAAGCCAGATCAGCCATAGAAACCAAGTCTGCTATAATTGCAGTCTTGTTTCTGACTGATCTGGCATTGCAGAGCACTGCCCTCAGGGGACTGGTGGATAGTGCAGCCCCTCTGGCTACCTGCCCACTTGGTCTGGTGGGAACCCTAGTAAGGGGAACTAAACACGTTTGGCCTCTCTCCAGAACCCGTCTAGCCCCAGGGTGCCTTCTACATCCTACTACTTCGATCCTACCACCAACCACAGTGCACGGGGCACCCCCACCCAGACGAATCAAATGGTTCCTCCTTATTCCAACCTTCCTGCAACACCTGGCCGTGCAAGCAGATACTGGGAGGCTGATAAAAGGCCATAGATCGTACAGCTGTGGGGCCCCATACACAATCCTAGCCTGCCCCATGCCCTCATACCTTCCCAGACACATCCCTGCTAATTAAACAAACCCAAAATATGACCCACAAACACACTCTACACCATACACTCCTCTCATTCACCCATATAAATACTAATACCTTAAAAACCCACCTTCCCCTCCCCAAAATACCCACCCAACAACTATACATTAAAATAACTAAATACTATCAACCCTCCTCAAATAGAAAATTAATTAACAACAATCACAGCCAAAACTAAAAAGAGTCCAAGAGCTCAGAGCTGCCTAATTACAAACAAAGAATCAAGGGCTAGTATCTGAGAGTCACAGCAGGTCCATTTGAGTCACAGATTTGTCAAAAGTACAGGATCGGCTAATAGTTAATTCACCCCTCTCACAAGTGAAGGACCAGTTCAAGAATAATAGCTTGCAGACCCCTCTTACCAGGAGCTCACACCTCCAAAGACAGAAAATGGTAGCACTATTCGATTTGTTCTTCAAGTGCTCTCACCTCCACTAGAAACAACAGAGCCCCAGTCAGTGTTCTCAGTCCTGGAAAAGTACATGCAGTCTACAGACAATGCCACGACCCACTACAAAATCCAAAAACGGGGAGCAAGGATAGCAAGCCAGGACATCCAGGAAGCTAAAGTTCTGTTTCTTCGCTCCACTGAGTCACTGACAGCAAGGCACAAACAGCGCTTCACAAAAAAGTCCTCCCGGTCACCACCGATACTCTACCATTCGCAGAAGGAGAGTCCCGTCCAAACCCCAATACATCTTCCCAGACCCGCTCCCCGCTACGGCTGCCCACCAGCTACCGAGCGGTGGACGCGGAAGTGCTACAGATACGGCTGCCCAATGGCAGCAGCACCACTGCACACCACTAGGTTGAGATCGGGGTCGGGAAGGAATTCCTCCCTATAGTCCACCAGTCCACTGGAGTACTGTATATCCTAAATCGGACATTGTTCAAAATTCCTCCCCGCTCTTCGCTGCTCAGTCTGGGCTCTCAGGTTTCTCCTCACTCGCTCCTCAATCTGTCACTAGGACTCCACGCTCCACTCTCCACACTCACACACTGCCCAGGACTCCACAGGTCATAGCTCCTTCGATTCCTCGTTCCAACGTTCGCAATCCACAGATGCCAACCACTGATCAAACTAATCAAATCGCGCTTCTGACGACTAGCCCAGCATGGCCGCCAGCAGGGAGGGAAGTAACTACCAGTGGTTTACCAAAAAACTTAACAAACAAACAGAAACCCCCTAAGAGATGGAGACATGACCAGTACACCTCTGGGGTGCAGCACTGTGCCTGCCCCACCACATCCCAAAACTACTAGGTTCCAGGAGGGGAGGCAGGGAGGGAGGTCAGAATACAGCAAAACTCCATTAGAAGAAACAACATTACTATGGTAAGTAATTTTTTCTTCAAACAACATGAAGTCTTGCTGTATTCTGACTATATGCAGACTACCAAGCAGTACCCCCATGGAGGAGGGAGTTAGAGAACCTATTTTGGGAACAGGCTCTGCAGCACAGCCGTGTCAAACCTAGCATCACTTCATGACAGAATGTCCAAAGAGTAATGCTTGGCAAAGGTGTGAACAGATTTCCAGGTAGCTGCTTTACATATCTCCACTAATGGTATATCTCTAGCTGCTGCGACAGAAGCAGCTGTGCCTCTGGTAGAGTGAGCCCTCAGGCCTGAGGGAGGCTCCTTCCCAAGTTTGAAATAGCATAATTGAATAAAAGAGACAATCCACCTGGCAACAGACCTCTTGGTAGCAGGCTTGCCCTTTCCCACCTCACCATAAGTGAGAAATAATTGAGAACAATCCTTCATATGGGCTTTAGTATGCTCAGTATAGTAACTGAGAGCCCTTTTCACATCTAGACTGTGCAGCCTCCTCTCTCCAGAGGAAGAATGATCAGTGAAAAAAAACAGGCAGAGACACAGACTGGTTCAGATGAAAGTCTGACACCACCTTGGGAAGGAACTTTCTATTGGTACGAAGGACCACCTTATCCCTATGAAAGGAAATGAAATCAGGTTCCACTGATAAGGCCTGTACTTCATTGATTCTCCTAGCTGAGGTAATGGCTACCAGAAATACAGTTTTCCAAGTCAAATATTTCAGCTCGGCTGAAGATAAAGGTTCAAAAGGAGGCTGCATAAGCTGTGCAATACAGATGTTCAGATCCCAAGAAGGAGTGGGCTCCCTGAAGGGAGGACTGACATGGACCAAGCCTTTGAAGAACTTCTTGAACACTGGATGAGAAGCCAGGGAAGAGGTCTTACCAGCCGAAAGAAAAGCAGACACAGCTGCCAAGTGTACTTTAAGAGTAGTAGGCCGGAGGCCTAAACTGTTAAGATGCACTAAATAGTCCAGAACAGTGGCAATGTCAGCCAACTCTGACTTAATATGACTACTGGAACACCAGAAACCAAACCTCCTCCATTTGGAGTCATACGTCTTCCTAGTGGCAGGTTTCCTGCTAACTTTTAAAATATCCAAGACTGATTGGGACAGATGCAAACTTGCATATTCTAACTCTTCAAGAGCCAGGCCTTGAGACTGAGAGTCTGAAGGCTGGGGTACAGAATCCTCAGAGGAGGTGAGGAGATTGTACTGCCTGGGAAGACACAAAGGCAGAGTTACTGACAGTGACAACAGAAGAGGATACCAAGGCTGTCTGGCCCAGTCTGGAGCCACCAGAATCACCTTGCAACTCCGAGACCTGATCTTCAACAGGACCCTGACTATCGGAGGAAAAGGAGGAAATGCATACAGAAACCTGTTCATCCAATCTAGTAGAAGAGCATCCTGAGGAACCGAACCCAGTAGGGGTGGTCTGCAGCAATACAGAAGGAGTTGATGATTGTCTGGGGTTGCAAAGAGATCTATCTCTGGGGTGCCCCATCTCCTGAAAATGGCTTGAAGAATGACAGGATTCAGGGCCCATTCGTGGTGACCCTGAGAAATCCTGCTGACAGCAGCTGCTAGAATGTTGTCCTTCCCTGGGAGGTGCACAGCCATCAAGGAAGCCTGCAGGGAATAAGCTAGAGACCAAATTTTCATGGCCTCTGTGCTCAAGGCCGAGGACCAAGTGCCTCCCTGTTTGTTGATGTACCACATGGTTGTGGTATTGTCCGTTCTGATCTGCACCACTTTCCCTTGGACCACTGATGAGAATGTCTGAAGTGCCAGAAAGACAGCTCTTAACTCGAGGAGATTTATATGCAGAAGGGACTCCTGGTGTGACTAAGTTCCCTGAGCTGTGAGATGATCTAAGTGGGCCCCCCACCCCAAGAGAGAGGCATCTGTAGTGAGAATCACAGAAGGGACCTGACTTACTGAAGGGGACCCCCTTGTCAAAGATTGTCCTCATCCAACCACCACTGAAGGGCCTGGACCAGGGTCTTAGAGACTGGAACCAATTTGAAGAGAGGGTCCTTTTTCTGAGACCAGAAAGATCTGAGATGAAACTGAATATCCCTCATTTGAAATCTTGCTCCCTGAACTACTGCTTTGGAAGCTGCCATGTGTCCCAGCAGCTGCAGAAAGTGTCTGACAGGACGAGACACCAGAGGACGAAAAGAGGAGGCCAGAGTGACCACAGACTGAACCATTGAGAGAGAGGAAGAAATGCTCTTGCTTGAACTGTATCTATTTCCACTCGTATGAAGGTGAGAAGCTGGACTGGCTCTAGAACAGCCTTCTCTAAGTTCAGAATGAAGCCCAAGGATTCTAGAAGTCTTTGGGTGACCTCTAAAGCTGACTTGACTTGGTCTGAGGACTGGCCCACTAGAAGCCAGTCATCCAGATATGGAAACAGAAGGATGCCCTGCCTCCTGAGAAATGCCACTACCACTGTGAGACACTTGGTGAACACCCTTGGCTCAGATGTTAGGCTGAAGGGCATGGCCCTGAATTGGTAATGGCCTGAAGGCAACTCAAACCTGATGTACTTTCTGTGGGAATGTCTGATAGGAATGTGGAAGTAGGCATCTTTGAGATCCAGGGAAGCTAGCCAGTCTCCTGGTCTCAAAGAGGGAAGAATCACTCCCAGAGTCACCATTTTGAACTTTGGTTTTATCAAATGTTTGTTCAGGTACCTTAAATCCAATATGGGTCGCCACTCCCCTGTCTTTTTGGGGGTAAGGAAGTATCCTGAATACAGTCCTTTCCCCCTGTGACAAAGAGGTACAGTCTCTACTGCTTGCAGAAGCAAAAGAGAGGAGACTTCTGCCTCTAGGGCTTTTGTCTCCAAGGGAGAGGGAGGACTGAAAGACTTTGCTCTCATTTTTGGGAACCTTTTGAAACTGGGAGCAAGTCCCTGGCTCACTAGTTCCAGGACCCATTTGTCTGAAGTAACAGACTCCCAGGCCTGGGAGTAGTGAGCCAGCCTGCCCCCTACTGGGATTAGGGAGGCGACCCTGACTGACACCTCAGGGTGTCTGCTTGGCATGGGGGTTGGACTGAGTAGCTGATGGGGTCCTGGTCACCCCACATCTACCGCTTCCCCTAAAGAACCCCCTTTGCCGGAAAGAAGAGGAGGAGGCCTGAGCTTGGTAAAAAGGCCTGCCCCTGCCCCTGCCCCTAAACTGCTGCCTCTGAGAAGTAGTCTGCTTCTCTTTGGCTGCAGCACTCCTATAGGCAGTCCTGTACTCGTCCATTTTCTTCGGCCATGGGTCGGAGATTAGAGCACTGCTGGAGGAAGTCCTGTCTGGAGACAGACAAACTGGGGTCCTGCGTGCGCATTATTGCGCATATCAGGAGGCAATCAACTGTAAGAAGTCAGTGTTTCTGTCTAGGGAGATTGCTGCTGGGAGAAACCGACCAGCCTCACTTTTCCGGACTGTCGATAGAATTCTCCATCCTGTCTGTCTGCAGCCCGGGAGGGTTTCTTCAAATGAAGATTGTGAGGATTTTGCTCGTTTTTTCTCGGAGAGGGTGTCTTTGATCCAGCGGGAGGTTTCTTCAGCCAGCAATACCATTGCCGACAGTGGTCGCCAGATGTGTTCTGAGTGCACTCCGCCTAGTTGGGGAGAGTTTAGGCCAGTGGAGGTTCGTGAGGTTATTGAGGTGGCAGCCAATTTGAAGCATACCTTTTGTGAGCTGGACCCAGTGCCAACGCTGCTTTCTTAATGAGATGCATTGACCTGTCGCCCCGGTGTTTGCCTCCGATTGTTCAGTGTTCTGTAGCAGGTGTCTTTCCAGATGCCTTGAAGGAGGTTCTGTGAGACCCCTTTAAAGAAATCTCTTTGGACCCGGAGATCAAGGCAATTATCGTCCCATCTCCAATCTCCCATTTTTGGGGAAGATTGTTGAGAAGGTGGTATCGTTTCAGTTGGAGGAACACCTCATGACTCACGAGTTGTACGATCCCTTCCAGTCGGCTTTTCGGGCCAGACATAGCACTGAAACTGCGTTAGTTCGGGTGCAGAATGACCTCCTCAGGGCTAGAGACCGAGGGGACAGGACAATTCTTGTTCTCCTTGATCTCTCTTCAGCATTTGATACTGTGGATCATTGTGTGTTGCTTCTCCGCCTGAGGGAGCTGTGTGGACTCACCGGTACTGTCATCAACTGGTTTGAGTCTTTTCTTACCAATAGGAGGCAACGGGTTGTGAGGGGAAATTTCTCATCTACACCCTGCCTCCTTTTGTGTGGAGTCCTTCAGGGTTCGGTATTGGCCCCAATGTTGTTCGCAGTACATATGCTGCCCCTGGGGGGGATCATTAGGAAGTATGGTCTGAGTTTTCAATGCTATGCTGATGATACTCCGCTATACCTGTCTTTGGCCCCAGGAACATCCAACGCAGTGGATGTGTTAAATATCTGTCTGGCTGAGATTAACGACTGGATGGCCTCCAGCTGGCTACGACTGAACCCTGACAAGACTGAGGTATTGGTAGTGGAGTCGAACAGAGTTCGTGATGGGATGGCCTCTGACTCCACAACTGGACTTGTGCTAGAAGCTGCGTCATTGATGGCCTCCTCTTGGGTGTGAAATCTTGGTGTGATTCGTGACAGGAACCTGCCCATGGAGGTTCAAATATCTTCCGTGGTTCGTTCCTGTTTTTTCCATCTTAGAAACATTGCCAGGATTAAGCCCCTTGTTCCGTCTCTGGACCTCCCTACCTTGATACATGCCTTAGTCACATCTAGGCTCGACTACTGTAATGCCCCTATCTCGGGTCTCTGGGGTTCTTTCGAGACTGCAGCTGATGCAAAACGCTTGCTGCCTCGGCTTTTGACTGGGCAAAACAAATTTTGTCATATTACACCTGTATTATGTGAATTGCACTGGCTGCCTGTCAGGTGGAGAATACTCTTCAAGGTGGGTCTTTCACCTATAAGGCCCTTACACGGGCAGGGCCCTGGTTACCTGTCAGTACTCCTGGTACCTTCTTCCTCATCCCATCCATCTCCGGCCTTCTAGTGGTGGCTTCCTGACTGTTCCAAGAGCTAGGTTAAAATCTGCAGGCTGACTGAAGCTTTTAGTGTTGCCGCCCCCGCTCTTTGGAACTCTTTACCAACTGCAGTCAGGGAGGCCCCCACTATAACTGCCTTTAAAGCCCGTCTGAAGACATTCCTATTTCTGCAAGCATTTGGAGTTTAATGTTGATTATTTTGTATGTATTATTTTAACTTAAATATTTATGTGGTATGCAATGTTATAAAATTTGTACGGCGCCCAGAGCCTCCGGGATTGGATGTCTTTTAAATAAATTTGTCTTTATGTAGTTCTCTGTTTGCTCCCCAAACAGAGAATTACCAGTTACAGTAAAGTCCATGGCCTTAGCCTGGGTATCCTGAGAGAGGTTGGTACACCTAAGCCAAGCAAATCTCCTCATGGAGATAGATGTAGCCATGACCCTGGAATGAACATAACTGGAAATAACAGCAGCGTGGAATTGCACCTTAGATGCCTCTATACCATTTGCAGCCACCTGCTCCAGCTCCTTGGTTCGCTGGGGAGGGGCACCCTTAGCCAGTTCCAGAACCGCATCCCACATAGATTTCTAGTACCTGGCAGTGTATGCCATGTAATTAGATTGCCCGAGTCCCAAAGATGATGCCAAGTACTGCTTTTTTGCCATGGCATCAACTTTCCTGGAATCCTTATCTGGGGGGTGAGATGCCAAAGGAATATTAGCCTTGTCACAGGCTGCAGCTTGCACTACCCCAACATGGCTGTTATGAGATGAAAGGAATTCAGTCCCAGGACCTGACAGAGCATACCTCCTGTCCATTCTTTTTTCCACAGGAGGACTGGATGTAGGAAATTGTAAAATTTTCTGTGTCTGCTTCCCCAATGATTTGTGTAAATGGACAGACACCCTCTTAGACTCTGGGACATCCATCATTTCCAGATAGTCACATTCTTCCTGATCCTGCTCAGCCTCTTCCATAGGAAGCTGAAGAGTCTCAGCCACTTTCTTGTAAAACAAGAAATGGGAAAGTGACTCAGAAAGCCTGGGAGAAGAAGCCTGAGAAGGCCTGTCTGGGGAGATGTCAGGCTCTACTGTCTCATCCAGGCCTTCACATTGTTCCTCTTCATAATCTTCACCCTTCTCCAAATTGCCCTCATAGTATGCCTCAGGATCCAATTCTGAAGCAAGTACCTCCGACCGAACCGATCGGCTCTGAAGAGAGACTGGATCAGTCGGAACCGGGAACAGCAACTGAACAACTGAAATCGCTGCTTAGCTTCATCAGCGTCGGACCATGGGAAGCCGAATCCGAACCAGCCGATTTCCTTTTTCTTTTATTCAGAACCGATTCCGCAGAATCGGCTCTCCGTTTGCTCGAAGAGGTATCGCCCAGGTCAGTGGGCACCTCCTCAGGTTCGGCTGCAACTGAACCGGGCTGGCCATCCAGGTCAGCAGACTTCTCGTCCTCCCTCTCCCTTAGTCTACTCAAACATTTTTCCAGAGTGGCTTTGGGAAAGTTCTTACATATTTGGTAGTCCTCCTTGAGGTGGTCAAACCCCAGACAATACACACATACGAGGCGAGGGTCATAGAACATAGAAACATAGAAACATAGAAGTTGACGGCAGATAAGGACCGCAAGGCCCATCCAGTCTGCCCATTTCTTTTTCTACCTTATAAATGTGCCATCGGCCTTTGCTCTGTCAGTGACCTATCTATTCATAGTCATTTGTATTGCTCCTTATGCCTATCCCATGCCTGTTTGAAGCCCTGCACTGTATTCATAGCTACCACTTCTTGTGGTAAGCCATTCCATGCATCTACCACCCTTCTGTGAAAAAGAATTTCCTCACATTCCCCTTAATCGGCCTCCCTCTAATCTCATGCTGTGTCCTCTTGTCCTGCTATTTTCTTATATTTAAACATGTTAGACTCTTTCACCTTTGTTTATGCCCTTAAGGTGTTTAAATGTCTCGATCATATCACCTCTCTCCCTCCTTTGCTCAAGGGTGTACATATTGAGCTCCGTTAATCTGTCCTCATATGTCTTCTGATGCAGTCCCTGCACCATTTTGGTTGCCCTTCTCTGGACTGCCTCAATTTGGTTAATGTCCTTGTGAAGTGTGGCCTCCAATACTGCCGCAGTACTCAGATGAGGCCTAACCAATGTCTTGCAGAGGGAGTTATTACCTCCCTCTACGACTTGTGATACCTCTTACTAATACATCCTAACACCCCCTAGCCTTACCTACTGCTTTAGAGGTCTGTTTGATGATTTTAGGTCATCAGTGATGATGATGCCCAAGTCTCTTTCTTCCTTGTGACTGCTAGCAACTCCCTCCCAGCCTATAAGTGGCTTCAGGTTTCTCTTCCCTATGTGCATGATTTTGTACTCTTTGCATTAAATCCCAGTTGCCACTCTTCTGACCATTCTGCTAGTTTATCCAGATCTCTTCTCATTCTGCCCACCCCATCTGGATCATCTACTCTGTTGCAGATCTTGGTGTCATCTGCAAACAGACAAGCCTTACCCTCTAGTCCATCTCATGAGGTCACTAATGAAGATGTTGAATAGGACTGGCCCCAGGACTGATCCCTGAGGTATTCCCCACTTGTGACTTGCATCTCTTCTGACTGTATACCATTTACCACCACTTCTGTTTTCTGCCAGTCAACCAGTTTGCTACCCAGTTGACCAACTTCTGACCCACCCCGAGCCTACCTAGCTTATTTATCAATCTTCTATGTGGAACAGTGTCAAAGCTTTGCTAGTCAAGGTAGGCGACATCAACTGCTCCCTTGGTCCACCACTCTGGTTACCCAGTCAAAGAAATCTATGAGATTAGTTTGACAGGACCTTCCTTTGTAAACCCATGCTGTCTTGGATCCTGTGCCCTATGGATTCCAGGTGTTGCACTATCCTTTCCTTAAGGGTGCCTCCATAATCTTGCACCCACTACTGAGGTAAGACTGACGGTCTATGAGTTCCCGCCTCCTCCCTGCTACCACTCTTGTGGAGTGGGATCACATGAGCCCTTCTCCAGTCTTCTGGGACCTCTCCTGTGCTCAGAGACTCACTAAACAATTCTGCTAAAGGCTCTGCTAGTTCCTCCTTTAGCTCCTTAAGTACTCCTGGGATGTATGCCATCAGGTCCCATTGCTTATCCACCCTGAGCTTGTAAGCTCTTGTAGGACCCTTTCTTTGTGAAGGAGTAGTGCTCACCTCCCTCCCTCCGCTGTGTCCATGATGCTGAGCTGTGGCCCTGCCCCACCTTCTTCTTCAGTAAATACTGAGCAAAGTATCTATTTAGGATAGATGCCTTTACAGGGTCCTCCTCCTCACATGCTCCCTTTTCTCCATTGCTTAGCACCCCCTCTGGACTTTCTCCTTTCACTAATGTATCTATAGAAAGTCTTGTCACCTTCTTTTACTGTCCGTATAGTGTTTCCTCAGTTTGGGACTTTGCCTGCCTTACTGCCTTACCTGCTTCCCTTAGGGCAGTTTGGTATGCCTCCTATCTTCATCCCGCTGTGTTCCCTTATATATTTCTGAAGGCCAGCCTTTTGGCTCTGACCTTTTCTGCTACTGTATTTGAGAACCAAAGTGGTTTCCTTCTTCTTTACACTTCCTTTTCTGTCTAACACAATGGGATGTTGCTTCAAGTATTATCCTTAATGCTTGCCCACTTTGCCTGTGCCTCCTCACCTGTGTTTCTTTTGCCAGGGCTAGCTTAACTCTTGTTGGCCATCTTATCAAAGTCAGCTCCTCTGAAGTCCCATATTTTGCCTTGGAATGGGATGATTTAGATGTAGTAGCCAAATTGAACCATACCATGATGGTCACTGGCCCCAGGTGACCTTCTACCTGAGATCTGTGATCCCTTCTTTGTTAGTCAGTACTAGATCTAGGATAGTCCTGTCTCTTGTGGGTTGCTGTACCAGTTGTTTGAGGCCCCCCCTGCAGGAATCCACTATGTGTCTAGTTCTGGCCGATGTTCCTGCTGGTATTGACCAATCTGTATCTGGCATGTTGAAGTCTCCCATTATCAGAACCCTCCTTTAGCTGTCATGTTTTGTATATCTTCTAACAGTAATGTGTCTATGTCCTCCTCTGGTCTGGGGCCTGTAGACAACTGATTCTTATAGCTTCCCATTTCCGGTCAGCCTTAGCAAAGGTCTCCTTACACTCAGTACAGTGCTGAAACCCAGTGGGTCCGGTTTTCTTTTTGGGTTTCTCAGACATGCCTTCCAATATAAAGTCACCCAAAACAGCAGTTAAGCCAGGTGTCTGCAAACTTATCAGCTCCAACCATGTCACGGGTCGGTTAAAAAAAATCCTAAACCGAATTTTTTTAGGAACTGATAAGTATCGGAAAAAAACCACACAGTTATCACAAAATATATAAACAGAATAGGTTTCGGTTCCAAACCGGACCGACTGGCAAAGAACCGAAAAATAAACAATTTCTTTATGAAAAACTACCACTACTTACAACTACCACTTACTGGTACCGAGACAGAGCAAGAATACTGATATTCAAACGAAGCAGATTGAAAGAACCGACCGATTCGAACTTTTACCGAACCGAAGTGCAGGAGGGATCTCTGGAGCGACTTCACAGTTAGACGGAGTAAGAAATCTGACAGTTACACTTCAGAGTACCACAGACAGAGGTTTGAAAACTGAGCTCGAGCTCAACATTCTATGCCTTTGCATAGAGTTAACTCTTTACTCTCCAGGGCAGTTCAAGTGCTGGGGCTAACTGCACATAGTTAGAATACAGCAAGACTTCATGTTGTTTGAATAGAAAGATTTTTCTGTCCTTGTCAGGGATGAATCTGACTTTGGAAGTCACAATCTATATAGATTATACTCAGGGGAAGCGAGATAGTTATCTAGGAGGGGGGAAGGAAAAAAGGGGAGGATACAGAGACATCGGAGAATCTAAAGGGGTGAAATATGGAACAAAAAAAAGAAAACAAGCCATGTGTAAACTCAGTAGTGCAAATAATATAGAAGAGAGGCAATGTAATAGATATAAGAGAACGAATACAGGGGAACAATACCAAAAATATTTAGATGGCTCAGGTTAAGAAAACCCTGAAAGTGGTGTCCCAGAATGTCAATGGATTAAGTAGCCCCATAAAGAGATCTAAAATAATCTCTCATCTCAGAAAAATACACCCTTAAATTAATTTATTACAGAAGACACATCTATCAAAAGATGAACACCAGAAATTATTAAAATATGGAATGTCGAGTGTTGTGGCTAGTACATACACAAGAGGGTGCAGGAGAGGTACAGCCATACTTATACCACGATTTTCGACCTTCCAAATGCTAGAATCTTATCAGGATGGCGAAGGCAGATTAAGTTTGGTGAAGGGAACCTGGGAAGGCCAAATTTACAAAGTGGGAAGCATATATATACCCCCCAGGATCAGAAACCATGGTATAACAAGCAGTTTTTGATAAAATTATAGACTTTGAACAAGAGAAACTACTACTAGGAGGAGATCTGAACCTGCTAATGAATCCTAGCTAGGATAGCTCAAATCTTAATACCCCAAAGCTACAAGGGGACAGAAACATGGCAAGAGACTGATAAAAGATCTTGCTTTAATAGATACTTGGAGACATTGCAATCCAACAGCCCAAGGATATACACCTTTCTTTGGGGTTCATAATACATATTCATGTATAGACTATTTTTTTTGTAGAAGCGGAATCCCTAGCCTTGATACTTAAGGCCAATATTTCCCCAATTTACCTTCCAGACCATGCAATTATTACTGTAGAATTAGAAGTAGAACAAGAAGTAATAATGAAACAATGGAGGTTCAATAATATGTTAATTAAAGATAAACAGTTCAAGGAAAAGGTACAGCAATGGATCCCCAGAATAATACAAGAAAACACAACAGAGGAAGTGTATGAGGGAACCCTATGGGACACATTAAAATCAGTTTTAAGGGGAGAAATTATAGCATATGCAACCCACCAAAAGAAAATGAGAGCTCGGAAACAAAAAGAATTGGAATTGGAACTAGAAAGACTGCAACGAGCACACGCAGAGGGAAAGGGAGAAACGATTACACAGATTAACCAGGTAAAGACAAAACTACAAGATACATTAAATCAAAAAACTGAACAAGCCTTGATGTACTGTATGTGAAACAAAGGTACTATGAAGGGGGAGGCAGGGCAGCTAAATTACTAGCTTATCGATTAAGAAAACAGGCTATATCAACAATAACTAGAATAAAACATCCAACACAAGCTAAAATACTTAATAAAACCAAGGATATATTAGAGGGTTTCAAAATATTCTATTCCAAATTATATCACCAGCAACAAGAAGCAGAAGAAGAAAAATGTAAAAGGTTTTTTACAAATATGTAATTACCCCAAATCACAGAGGAACAAAGTAAGATATTAACCCATCCAATAACATCTCAAAAGATTAGTAACGACTTTAGTAACTCCAAAGCAAATAAAAGACCAGGCCCAGATGGATACACTGCAGAATTTTATAAAACGTTCAAGAAAACTCTAATCCCATCACTAACTTAAGTTATTTAACGCCATACAAAAGGACAATTCTTCTATTCCAAATAGCTGGCAATATGCTAACATATCCACAATACTAAAACCAGATAAAGATCCAATGAACTGTGAATCATATTGCCCTATTTCAGTTTTAAACCAGGATTATAAATACTTCACAGCTATTATGGCTAAAAGATTGGAAATTATATTACCACATATTATAAATAACGATCAAGCAGGGTTTTATTATAAAACGTCATACAGCAGATAATGTTAAACAAACAGTATATCTATTGGAAGAAATACAAAAAGGGAAAAAAACCTCTATACTCTTAAGTATGGATGCCCAGAAAGCATTCAGCAGAGTTTCTTGGAGATTTCTTAAGATATACGATGGAAAAATGTAATTTCCCATTAGCCCTTTTAAACATAATACAGCGAATATACACATCTCCACAAGCTTTGATAAAAGTTAATGGATCATTCTCAACCCGTTTCCCTTTAAATAGAGGTACCCGTCAAGGCTGCCCTTTAACCCCTTCCCTATTTGCTATAAACGCAGAACTGTTAGCCCAGGCCATTAGAGAAAATGAACAAATCTCAGGGATCAAATTGCTTAATACTACTCATAAAACAGCCTTTTTTGCAGATAACTTATTAATATATTTAACAGAACCAGAAACATCCATACCAAAATTATTCTCTCTTCTTGGGGAGATGGAATGTATATCAGGATATAAACTAAATACAAGTAAGACAGAAGTGATATGTCTAAACTAACAACCAAGTGAGACAATCCAGGCCAGATACCCATTGAAATGGAAAAGTAATAAATTTCGGTAGCTGGGGATAAATCTTACAAAGGAAACACACAATTTATATAAAGCCAACTATAACCCACTTATGCAGGCTATCAGGGAAGATTTTTTGAGATGGGACTCTCTGTCTCTCTCATTGAATCAGAGAATTGAGGCTATAAGAATGAATATACTCCCAAGATTTATATATCTATCTCTTTCAGACTTTACCAATATACCCACTACAATCAGACTTTAAAAAATGGAATAGTATGATATCCAGATTTATATGGCAAGGGAAAAAACAAGAATAAAATATAAAACTTTGCAACTACCTAAAAATAAAGGGGGTCTTGCATTACCCAATGTAAAATAATATGCACAGGCAGCAGTAACTTCACATATATTACAGTGGCTAGATGAAGGATTAGATCTGCACCGCAAAGTGATTGAGAGAGGAAATCTAGCAGAGGGAATAGGGAAATATTTATTTGGCCGAACAGTACCAAAAGTAATCATGAAAAAATAAATTAGATTTAAACAAACCAGACAATTACTGACTATTTGGAGAACAATAATTAAAAAAACTGAAGACCCCAAAATATACTTAATACAAAAAATTACAGCAGATCCCAGATTTGAACCAACCAAACAGGATTACAATTTTACAAGATGGTACCAACAGAGCCTTACCAGATTCTATCAACTATATGAACAAGGGGACCTTTGCTAATTCCAGACACTAAAAGAAAAGTACCATTTAGGAAAACAAGATTTTCCGATTTCTCCAGATAAGACATTACTGTAAGAACCAATTAGTGAAAGACTGGGACCCAAGAGAGATACACCCACTTATGAGAATAATAATTACTACAATAGATATAGCATTACCAGAACATATAATATGTAAGTACTGGACTTTAGGAGGGCTGACTTTGCCAAAATGGGTGAGTGCCTAAGGAATGCACTAGCAAATGGGCAGGAAGGAGGGGTGGAAGAACAATGGGGAATAATAAAAACTGCCATCACAGAGATAACAAGCAAATAAACAAAACGAAACGATGTAAGAAACCACTATGGTTCTCAAAGGAAGTGGCAGTGAAGGTTCAAGAGAAAAAGAAAGCATTCAGGAAGTACAAGGAATCACAGAAGGAGCAGGACAGAGAACTGTATCAGTTAAAGCAAAAGGAAGCTAGGAAGGCAGTCAGAACAGCAAAGGCCCAAACCGAGGAAAAGATAGCCAACTCGGTTAAGAAGGGGGATAAACCTTTATAGGTACATCAGGGAGCAAAGGAAGACCAAGGGAGGGATAGTGAGGCTAATAAAGGGAGGGGAGGGAGGGTGGCAGAGGTGACTGCGGAAGGCAGAGATACTAAACAAATATTTTTGCTCAGTATTTACAAAGGAAGAGGGGGAGGTACCTAAAACAAACAGTAGAAACACTCTGGATACAGAAGTTGATACCAGCCCATCTACAGAAGAAAGGGTTCTAAAAGAACTCTTAAAACTGAAGGTGGACAAAGCAATGGGGCCTGATGGGATTCATCCCAGAATTCTAAAAGAACTAAGGGTAGAACTAGTGACACCATTGACTACCCCTCTTTAACAAATCATGGGAAGATGGGGTGGTACCCGAGGACTGAAGGAGGGCAGATGTGATTCCCTTCACAAAAGTGGGAGCAAGGCAGAAGCAGGAAACTACAGACCTGTTAGTTTAACTCAGTGGTAGGGAAAATGATGGAATCACTTCTGAAGGAAAGAACTGTCGATTATCTAGAGGCCAGAGGGGCACAGGACCCAAGGCAGCATGGATTCACAGCAGGAAGGTCATGCCAGACGCAATCTGATAGATTTCTTTGACTGGGTGACCAAAGTAGTAGATCAGGAAGGGGCTGTGGACATGGCCTACCTAGACTTTAGCAAGGCATTTGACACAGTCCCACACAAAAGATTAATATACAAGTTAGCCAGCCTGGAAGTGGGTCCCAAGATGACAGCCTAGATAAAGAATTGGCTGGAGAATAGGACACAGAGAGTAATAGTAAATGGAGTCCACTCTGAAGAAAGGGGGGTTACTAGTGGGGTACTGCAAGGTTCAGTATTAGGACCAGTCCTCTTCAATGTCTTTATAAGTGACATTGCAGAGGGACTGGAAGGAAAAGTATGTCTTTTGCAGATGACACTAAGATCTGCAACAGAGTTGATGCACAAGGTGGGTGGAAAGGATGAGAAGGACTTGGCAAGGTTAGAGGAATGGTCAAATGTATGGCAGCTTAGATTCAACGCTAAGAAGTACAAAGTAATGCACCTGGGAAACAAAAACCCAGGGGAAGAGTACACAATGGGGGTGAGATACTAACAACAACAAAAATGGAAAGGGACCTGGGGGTAGTCATATCAGATGACCTAAAGGTGGGCAAGCAATGTGAGAGGGCAGCAAGGAGGGCTGGGGGGATACTGGGATGCATAGGGAGAGGCATCACCAGTAGAAAACAGGAAGTTATTATCCCTCTGTACAGACAGCTGGTCAGACCCCATCTGGAGTATTGCATGCAGTTCTGGAGACCCAGTCTCCGCAAAGACATAGACAGGATGGAAGCTGTCCAGAGGAGGGCAACTAAAATGGTGCAGGGTCTGCACCAGAAGACATATGAAGAGAGACTTAAGGAGCTTAATATGTATAGCCTCGAGGAAAGGAGGGGGGGGACAGGATAGAAACTTTCAAGTACCTCAAGGGAATCAACAAAGTCCAAGAGGGTAGCATCTTTCAAAAAAAGAGGTGTGCAAGAACAAGGGGGCACAATTTGAAGATAGAGGAGGGCCGGCTCAGAGGTAATTTAAGGAAGTATTTTTTCACAGAGAGGGTTGTGGATGCATGGAACGGCCTTCCGGAGGAGGTTGTGGAGTCAAAACAGTGGTGGAATTCAAGCATGCATGGGACAGTCATAAGGCAATTCTAGGGGGTGGGGGCAGAAAGAAGTAGGCTGCTGGTTAACTAGGATCTGCAGCTTATCCATTAGGTAGGGAAATGGGCAGACTGGGTGGGCCAAGCGGTCCTTATCTGCCGTCAAATTCTATGTTTCTATGTTAAAATGTACCAAGCTTTAATCAGCAACCAGAAAGAGACCAAAATGCAATCTCAACAATGGTGGCAAGAAGAACTAGGCATAAATTTGGAGGAAGAGAACTGGGAAGGGATATACACAACAGTACACAGAATCACAAGATCTCCAACTTGGAGAGAATTTGGTTGGAAATATCTGATTAGATTTTTTTAGAACCCCACAAATAGTGGGGAAATATGACCCTCAAATGGGAATGGCATGCTGGAGGGCTGTGGGGAACCAGTAGCTAACCATCAACACATATTTTGGAGCTGCCCATTTTTGGAAACATTCAGGAGAGAAGTGGGGGGCATTAGGGCAACTATTCCCTGGAATGGGGACTTTGACACCAGAAACAGCACCTATTTTAAATTTCAACAGTGAAGTAGGAAGAGGGTAACACAAGGCTTTTACTAGCCATATTTCTCATGGCTGCTAATAAAGCGGTAACAAGGAAATGGCTACAGAAAGACCCACCTACCCCCAGAGAATGGGAAGATATAACCCATCAAATACACAGAATGGAACTGATGACAGCCCAGATTAACTAAAAAATCCAGAGATGTATAGTCTTTTGGACTAAATGATGGCTCTGGATCTCTGGGCATAGACCTGACCTGATACCATAAGGAAAGAAATCCAAGGGCAGAACTGGGACCACCACTAGGGAAATTTTGAAATAAATTCTAAATGTATTTCTGAGAACAGATATTGTAAGAAAAATTCCTGAGTATAATATGAAAACCATATCTGCACAGAATGTATGAAAATATATGATGTATGCTGTAGCTCTCCAGAAAATCATGGAATAATACAAAAATATTTAAAAAAATAAGCAAAAAAAAACAATCAAATAACTTAGCTGCCCTATATGTCTCAGTAGCCTTACTCATCCCATCTGTTTTGTTCTCACTGAAAAAAAAAATTATGTTTTGGCTTTCATTTGGGTCTGGAATTCTTTCTTTTGCAATATGCTCTGGTTCAGGTGCCACCTAGGTTAATTCCATATCTCGGAGCCACATTTTATTAGCACTTTTAACTGGAGCATGGTCCGAAATGTGGAAGTTTTCTGTCTCAGCTGACACCACCCAGTCACTCCAGCCTTTTGATACATACATACATATCTATCCTGCTATATGTGTCATCTGCCTCTGAGTAGTACGTGTATTCTCTGCCATCTGGATGCGCTGCCCGCCAAATATCTACCAGCCCATGTTCTTGCTACATTACTTTTAATAACCTCCTAGCCTTTGGTTCCACGCGCACCTTGTCAGGGTCAGACCTATCTGTTAGATCATCCGGGGCAATGCTGAAGCCCCCTCAAAGTATTATGATCCGTTTTTCCAGGTCTGCCAATTTGTGTGTTAATATTAAAGAGAATTGTGGGTCATCCTCATTTGGTCCATAAATCCAGCCCACCACTACTTTCTGACCCTGATTCCCTTTGCTAGGACCCTTCTTCCTTGGGTGTCTTATAACACCATCTCCTCCATAAAGGCCAGCCCCTGCAACACAGCATTACCACCCCGCCACAGTTTAGCGTTAAAGGCACTGTTAAGCTCTTTCCCTAGCCAACTGCAGCACATTTTCTGCCTCTGCATCTGTGTGATGCGTCTCCTGGATGTAAGCTATGTCATATCTTAGCTTTTTTAGATGCAACAGCTCTTTAGTTCACTTGATAGGGTATCCCAGTCCCTTTACATTCCAGCTTAAACCCCGTAACCCCGTTTGGCAACAGTGGTACTCGCCATCATCCTGGTTATCTAAGCGTGGGAACCCAGTTGAAATTCAATGCAAAGAAGTGCAAGATGATGCACATGGGGCACAAAAACCCTGGCACAATATACCAGTTGGGGGGTGATAATATAGCATGCACCAAGCAGGAAAGGGATCTTGGGGTTATCATCTCTGATGACCTCAAGGTAGGGAAACAGTGTGACAAGGCAGCAGGTAAAGCAAATAGGATGCTGGGATGCATAGGCAGGGGCATCACCACTAGGAAAAGGGAGGTCATAATTCCACTGTACAAGACACTAGTGAGGCCCCACCTGGAGTACAGTGTACAGTTCTGGAGACCTTACTTACATAAGGACACAGACAGGGTAGAGAAGGTTCAGAGGAGGGCAACAAAGATGGTACATGTCAGACACGAAGCTGCCTGACCATCGAGAGTTTTAAAATAGAGTTGGAAAACTTTTTTATTTGTAAAAGCTTATGGCCTATGATTTTATACGTTAATATTGTATTGTTTTGTTTATTGTTATCTGTAAAGCGCTTTGATCTCTGGAAAAGCGTTTTTAAATAAATTTTTACTTACTACTTACTTACATGGACTGCATCGCAAGTCCTATGAGGACAGGTTGAAGGAATTGAATATGTACTCCCTGGAGAAGAGGAGGGAGAGAGGAGATATGATAGAGACATACAAGTATTTTACAGGGAGGAACAGGGTGCAGAATACACTATTTTTAAGCGAAAAAGATGTTCCAGGACTAGAGGGCATGGGATGAAGTTGGAGGAAGGACAATTCAGAGGAAACGTGAGGAAGAATTTCTTCACAGAACGGGTGGTGGACAAGTGGAACACTCTGCCAAAGGAAGTGGTGGGGGCTGAAACAATCACAGGATTTAAGAATGCACGGGATAGACATAAAGGAATTCTGGAGGTCAGGGGTAAGGGGCAACAGACTTCTAGGAAAACAAAGTGAACTTACAAGCTCAAATGGGCAAACTGGGTGGGCCATAGACCCTTATTTGCCAACACTGTCTATGTATCTATGTAACCCGTCATGACCATCGCTCTGACTCTCTCTCCCACTTACTGCTTGCATCCATGTGCATGAACACACTGGTATTAACACAGAGATAACTGTGAACAGGAGACCACAACACAAAGTGAGACATGTGAACAACAAATTCACACATCATTTTGTTTTGAAAAGTGTTCAGCTCCTCCTTCTAATCACATCCCCTCTAGCTCTACAAGTGAGTATCTCGGCATGAGTGCCACTCAGCATATTTTATTTATTGAGGTAATCAGAAAAACCTTTGAGTCAAGGACTCATTTACAAAGGTTCCATGTCAGACATAGAATAAGGGTGTGGATTTACTTTTGGGTTCTTCTCTAGCCACCTGACACCCCCAAACATACAAGATAACATAACAGTATAAGATTTTTTAACAGGTTTTCTATTCCTTATGTTTAGTTGGGCTTTTTGTTTGTTTTTTAATTGTATGCAAGCATAGCTTTAACCACTGTTCCACATGGGTGTCTCTAAGTTCTGACCTGTACTCAATAGGATATTCATCTTAACCACCACTGATCATATAAATCGTGTCCTAGGATGAAGTGCTTTGTGTGCTTAAACAAATGTCAGTTTGGTTAAGTGTAGGGTTAGTAGTGGCGGTAGAGGTGTCCCCCTCATCCTGCCCTATGCATGGTAATCGTTTTGCATAGTGGGTCACATATCCCCCCCCCCCCCAAATCCCGTAGAGGCCCTGGTCAGACAGCTTGTTCACTCTCCCTTTGTATGGCATAAAGCCTGCCAGGCATCCCCAGGAGTCCCCCACACCCCAGTCCCTGCTTTGGTCCCACCACCCAACTACATCTATATCCTCCTCCTGCTTGGCAAAAATTAGTTGTATATATAAATAGCACTTGAGACGCAGGCAGTCATGCTCTAATAGAGTCATTTAGAACCTTAATAGCAATTTGAGGCAGTATAGCTGCTAGCGTTAATATACAACCCCTGAATATGCGTATGCCTACATTTGCCCATAGGTCGATACAGGTGCTGGTTCAAGTCCTGGGTCTGGGGACTGGCGTGCACAACAAAAACTCCCCTGCAGTCCTGATTGTTAGGATCACAATTTTTTTTTTTTTAAATAATGCTCCATCATTGCTACGTAGCAAAATCTTCATAAAGTGTGCATGCCACCAGCCTCTTTCAGACAGCAGGCACAGCCAATCGGGCAACTATTTCGGTACCAAATGCACTTTTCTGGTGCTCTGTATCAGCTAGTTCTTCCATTGCCAGTTTAATATCTCTCTCTCTCTCTCTCTGTGGGCCACAGTAACTAATGAATCTGTCTTTTGCTCAAGGAGCACCCCTTCCCCCATGAGGAAGACACAACAGTTACCTAGCACTGTATACTGTAATTCAGTCCATGCACATGTAAAACCACTGTCCCATAATAATCCAACACAGTGAACTTTAAAGATCCTTTGCCTTTCACCAGACCGCTCCTGTGTCGTTCTGCTCTGCTCTGGAATTCACCGCTCCCTTCATGTGTGCTCTACAGAATGCCTGCGCTTCTGGTACCAATGAGAATTCATATTTCCCTCCATTATGTTTCACCAACAGTATGGCAGGGTACAGCATGCTGTACTGCACCCCTGCCTTTCTCAATGTGTGTTTAATTAAGCCAGCCTTCCTGCAGGCATTGTTCCAGATAATTTTCTCAGGTAGAACTAATTTACGCACTAGTTTTAAAACATAGTGAGTAAAACAAAACTGGCATGCAGACGAGTGCTGTGAATTCGTAAAAAAAAAAAAAAAACACAAAAACTTTTGAATCACCAGGTATGCCATGAAGAAAAAATTACTCACCTTAGTAATGTTGTTTCTTCTAATGGAGTCTTGCTATATTATGACAAATGCAGTGAGTCCCAACCATCGAACTGCTCCGGAGGTGAAAGAGTTAACTTTCCATGCCAGGCATGGAACGCTGAGCTCGAGCTCGGTTGAAAACTCTGTCTGTTGTTCTTCAAACTCAAACTGTCAGATCTTTACGAGCTAAACTCACTAAGGTCCTGTGTGGAAGCTGTAAACCTATACTAGCCAACTGGCTACTAAATATAACATTTTTTGGTCCCAAAACAAAGACTCAAGTCAGGAGACCAAAAATGAAAAACACTACACCCAGCCACCCCAGAAAAGAGAGGGTGAAAAACAAGGTGTAGGCATCTACTAAGTGCCAACACTGCACTGCCCACATCCAAAAACAGAGAGGTTCTGAGAGGGGCAGGGAGGGTAGTCATATATAGTAAGACTCCATTAGAAGAAACAACATTACTAAGGTGAGTAATTTTTTCAAACAACATGAAGTCTTGCTATATTATGACATATGCAGACTACATACAGTACCTCCATGGAGGAGGAAAGAACCTACTTAGAAATAGGCTCTGAAGCACAGCTGCTTAGGCCGAGCATCACTCCTAGCCTGGGTATCCAGAGAGTAATGCTTGGTAAAAGTGTGAACTGTTTTCCAGGTAGCTGCTTGACAAATCTCTAGAATGGGGATGTCCCTGGCAGCAACTAGGGAAGCAGCTGTACCTCTGGTAGAGTGAGCCCTCAGGCCTGAGGGAGGAACCTTACCCAGCTTTTCATAACAGAATTGGATACAAGAGAGAATCCACCTGGCAATGGATCTTTTAGTGGCAGGTTTCCTTTACCAACCTCACCATAATGAGGAACAGTTGGAGGAAGTCAACCTGTGACCCTTGGCATACGCCAATGTAGTAACTAAGGGCCTCTTCACATCTGTTGTGCAGCCTCTCACCAGAGGAGGAATGGTCAGTGAAGTACACTGGAAGAGAAATAGATTGATTAAGGTGGAACTCTGAAACCACCTTAGGCAAGACCTTCCTGTTAGTCCTGAGGACCACCTTGTTTCTATGAAAGGAGATAAAATCAGGCTCCACTGACAAATCTTGTAATTCACTTATGCGTCTGGCAGAAGTGATGGCTACCCGAAACACAGTCTTCCAAGTCAAATACTTGAGGTCTGCTGAAGACAAGGGCTCAAAGGGAGGTTGCATAAGCTGAGCAATGCAAACATTAAGATCCCAGGCAGGGGCAGGGTCCCTGAATGGAGGGTTGGTGTGAAGCAATCCCTTAAAAAACTTAGAGAATACAGGATGAGCTGAAAGACAAGAGGGTTTACCTGCTGAAATGAAAGCAGACACAGCTGCCAAATGCACCTTTAGGGTAGCTGGTCTGAGCCCCAAAGTGTTCAAATGGACCAAATAATTCTGGACTGTGGGTAAATCAGCAGATTCTGGGGAAATATGCTTCCCAGAGCACCATATGGAAAACCTCTTCCATTTGGAATTGTAAGTAGCCCTGGTGGAAAGCTTCCTAGAAGCCTTCAATATATCCATTACACCTTGGGAGAGGTGTAGATCAGCAAATTCTAACTCTTCAAGAGCCAGGCCTTGAGATTGAGAGATCTGAGGTTCGGGTACCAAACCCTTCCCTGAGCACAGGTTAACAGATTGTGATTCCTGGGAAGACACAGGGGAAGATGGACTGCTAAGCACAGTAGGAGTGGATACCAGGGTTGTCTGGCCCAATCTGAAGCAATCAGAATCACTTTGCAGGATTGAGATCTGATTTTGACTAACACTTTGAACAGGAGAGGGAAGGGGGGGGGAAGCATAAAGAAACTTGCCTTCCCAGTTGAGAACTAAGGCATCCAGAGGGACTGAGCCCAACACTGGGGGCCTGCAGCAAAAAAGGGGAAGTTGGTGATTGTCTGGGGCTGCAAAAAGATCTATCTGTGGGGTGCCCCACCTGGCAAATATTACCTCCAGGACCAGGGATCCAGTGACCATTCGTGATGGCCTGGGAAATCCTGCTGAGGCATCTGCCAGGACATTGTCCTTGCCTGGGAGGTGAACTGCCGTAGGGAGGTGTTCAGGGAATAAGCGAGACCACAACTTCATTGCTTGATTGCACAAGGCCGTGGCCGAGTGCCTCCTTGTTTGTTGATGTACCACATCGTGAGTGGTGTTGTCTGTTCTGACCTGTACAACTTTGTTCTGAACAGATTTGGAAAAGCTTGAAGTGCTAGAAAAACTGCTCTGAGCTCCAACAGGTTGATGTGGAGCAGAGATTCCTGAGGGACCACAGTCCCTGGGTAGTGAGGTCACCCATGTGAGCTCCCCACCCCAAGAGGGATGCATCTGTAGTAAGGATTAAAGAGTGAGACTGAGTGACAAAGGGAACCCCCTGTCTCAGAGTGCTCTGATCCTGCCACCATTGTAGGGCTTGGATCAGGGTTCGAGTCACTGGGATCAATTTGGTTAGAGGGTCCTTTCTTTGAGACCTAAAGGCTCTCAAATGGAACTGGATGTCCCTCATCTGAAATCTGGCTCCTTGCACTACTGCTGTAGAAGCAGCCATGTGCCCTAGGAGCTGTAGAAAATGCCTTGCTGGTCGAGAGATCTGCAAGGTGAATGAGGAGGCCAGAGAGACCAGGGTCCTTGCCCTGTCCAAAGGCAGAAGGCTCTGGCTTCCTCTGTGTTCAGTTCTGCGCCTATGAAGGTGAGGAGCTGGACAGGCTCTAGAACTGACTTTGGAAGATTCAGAAGGAAACCTAGAGAGGTAAGCAGTTGCTGAGTTATCTGAAGATTTAACTTGATTCTGGTCTGGAGACTGGCCTACTATGAGCCAGTCGTCCAGGTAAGGGAAGATGGCAATTTTTGCCTTCTTAGGTGGGCAACTGCTACTGCCAGGCATTTTGTGAATACCCTTGAGCAGAGGTGAGGCCAAAGGGCATTGCTCTGAACCTGTAATGGCCTGAGGGCAGCTCAACCTGAGGTACTTTGACGGGAGCTTCTGATGAGAATATGGAAGTAGGCATCCTTGAGGTCCAGGGACGCTAGCCAGTTCCCTGGCCTTAGAGAAGGCAGAATAATTCCCAGAGTCACCATTTTGAATTTTGGTTTTAAAAGGTGCTTGTTTAAGTATCTGAGATCCAGGATGGGCGCCATTCCCTGTCTTTTTGATGTAAGGAAGTACCTGAGTACAATCCTTTGCCCTGGTGTAGGGGTGGAACCCTTTCCATGGCTCTGAGAGCCAGGAGGGTAGAGACTTCTGCCTCTAGAGCAAGTGCCTCTGATGGATTTGCAGGTGGAAAGGATCTGGTTCTCATCTTTGGAAATTTTTTGAAGCTGAGAACCAGTCCCTGGCTTACTACTTCCAGGACCCACTTGTCTGATGTGAGAGACTTCTAGTCCTGGACAAAGTAAGCCAGCCTGCCCCCTACAGGTAGTGGAGAATCGGCCCTGGCCACCCTATCAGGGTGCCTGCTTGGCAGGGGCTTTAGGCTGAGGGGTGGAAGCAGGTCTGCTTGTACCCCATCTGCCTCTCCCTCTAAAAGAACCTCTGGGCGTAGATGAAGAGGGAGGCCTGCTTGTTAAAAAGGCCTATGAAAAGGCCTGCCCCTGCCCCTGGAAGGCTGCCTTTGAGGAGTGGCCTGCCTTTCCTTGGCCTGTGCACTCCTATAGGTGGTCCTATACTCATCCATTTTCTTCATGTAATTCTCTGTCTGCTCCCCAAACAGAGAATTACCCACAACAGGAAAATCCATGGCCTTAGTCTGGGTATCCTGTGACAGGCTAGTACATCTGAGCCAAGCCAATCTATGAAGTGCACAGATGTAGCCATGACTCTTGATGAAACATCATTAGAGTCCACTGCAGCATGGAATTGCACCTTAGATGCAGGGCTTGACAAATTTTAAAATTAGGTACTTGTCCACGGACAAGTGGCTTGTCCAAAAGTAGTTGTCCCAGTGCTTGAGTTGGTAGTCCTGGTATAAGATGGCATATTTTTAATGGAAAGTATCAAACTACAGAAAACTCAATGGATTTATTGTAGTAGTTATTTAGTGTTGAAATAGACAATAAGGAGAACAAATAATATGATTTTATTTTTGTCAGCAGCATGGCAAGGCTGCAAGCATAGACAGAATTAGCATTAGCAGCGAGGAACTGACAGCAAGTGTAGTTGCAGCAGCAGCACAGAGTGACAGCCTGCAGCACAGTGAGAACATCATTACAGCAGAGTAGCAGACAGTACAGCATCAGCATCGGGAAAAGTTACAGGAAGCCTGAGCTTGCTCCAGGCGGAGCATCAGATTCAGTCATGTCGTCTTCAAGACTAGTGACAGCCTCAGGGACATTTTCGCGTGAATCAGCAGAACTAGTAGTTGAACTGGCATGACCATGATGACCATGAATGTAGCGGTGCAGACCAGATAGTAGCCAGTGGTTGATAGCTTGATCCGGATCAAAGCTGTCTAATGCAGGGCCTTCAACTGCTATATGCAGAAGGGACTGGAGCGTGTCATCAACCAAACTTGTTCTTATTTTTGTTTTATAAGATTCTGAGTGGAGAATACTCTCTCACATTTAGCAGTAGACACACTCATAGCCAGTAACATTTCTATTAGGTTAAGGATGTGAGCAAGCTGGGCAGGTTTCTCTCAGTAGTAGTCGTGAATACACTTGCAGATATGGCTTGTCAACTGCAGACTTAAGCATTGCTTTTAATGCACAATACTCCCTTTTATACTGGTTACATGATCTTCAGAAAAAAAGTTGTGAAAGTAGTCTAATAAATTACTTAAATCAGTTGTGCCAAATTGTGCAAGTTCTTCTCGTGACAGATAAACATTTTTGAAATCCAAGCAACTGAACCATTTCAGAGGTTCTTCCGAGAAATTCCAAAAACGCTGATCAATGTAAGATACTGCTGCATCTATTAAACTGTGCAGCTGTGTATCAGTCGTAAAATTTACTTCTGGGCAGTTCCTTTTGAAAGTAAAAGGAACAATCTTGTCCTCACTGCCACGTTTTGAAATGAGGTAGTTCATGCATTTCTCTGCAGGATTATATTGGTTCAGAAATGATGTCATAAACTTTCCAGGTCTTGTTTTTAGCTCAGTCAACTAAAGTAAGCATGTCTCAACTAGTTGGGGGACTTCTAATATTAGTAGGTCATCCTTCTGAAATTCAAGTGATAAATTTTTCAATATTGGCAGAAAATCTTGAAGAATAAACAGTGATTTTACAAACTGTACTGCATGCGCATCTCTTAGAAGTGCCTTTGCTTTGGCCCCATCATCACCAGCAGAGTTTGACACATGTTCAAGATGCTGAATTACTGTAGGCAGGTTGACTTGAACAGCATGAACTGAACGTGTCTTACTTGCAAGCCAACGCACTTGCTTTATTGCACTGAAATGAGCCAACTCGGTGTGTATGACATCTGCTATTTCCTGCAGTTCCCCAAGTTTCTTGGGGCTGTAGTGGTAAAATTTAAAAATTCCTTTCAAGGTGTTTTCTACTTTTTGAACAAAGGGATTTTTTTTCATGACGTCGAGAACTGCTAACTCCAGTTTGTGGGCTACGCAATGCATGGGTATTATAGTGGGGACATGTTCTCGGATTTTTGCTATGGTGCCACCTGTATAGCCCATCATCACACTGGCACCATCAAAGTTGGCACATACGAGAACTGGTCCAGGTCTGCTCACATCGTTAAGGTCCGCAAAAGAAAGATCAACAGACTCAAGTGCAGAGGTTATTGCTTTAAAAACTCCATCTGCGTGAGAATGTTCAAGAGGTACAGCTTTAATTAACACAGTTGTAACTTTTTTTTCTGCGCCATCAACAAAACGAAGGAAGACATTTTCCCACTCTACAATGCTTGCATCTGTACTGCCATCTGCAAGAACGGTAACGAATTTTGTATTTTTGATAGTCTGGATCTGTGTTGTAGACATGACAGCTGATATTGCGTTACAGAAATCTCTGGCCCGTTTACCATTTCATGTAATTGCTGCCGAGTTTAACCCCATTTTTTCTTGCAATGTGCAAAGCCACCCATATCTGAGAAAGGACGTAAATTTTAGCCAAGGAATATGCGTGTTAAATAAATGCCTCATTTATTTTTTGCTGACTTCCTCCATCTGAGAAAATGCATGATATATTGCAGTTTCAGATATGTTAAAATTGACTGCATGTTGACCAGTTTCGTGACTATGCTGGTTTGCACAAATTATATGTGGATTCGATTTCTCATGGCTCTCACGGACTCAATTCTGAAATTATTTGAACCAGTGGCAAACACGTTAGGTTTTTTGAATAAGCAGGAGTCGCAAGAGGGATATTTTCACAGGCAGAGCAGTACATGACGTATTTTTGGTCATCATACCTAACCAGGTAAACTGATTTAGCCAGTGATGCTGAAATGTTCGAGCCCTTTTTTCAACATCATATTTTTTATCTTTGCTTCTTTTCTCAGTGTTTATTTCCTCATCATCTAAAATGAAAGGTCGATTTACCTGTACTGAATCAGAATGTGATGGCACTGAACTGCTGCTACTGTTATGCTCACTCGTTTCAGAAACTGGTACGGTCAAGTTAGACTGATCGCCTGTTATGTCTACAAACACAGACCCAGACCGAGAACCTTGGTCGTTTTTTTCCTGACTACTAGTAGGGCCAGCGGGGGCTGGTTGGGGCTGGCTTTCAGACTGTGAAGAAGGCTCAGGTCAGGCTCTTTACTTTTTGTTTCGATGAAGAAGATTTTTCCCTGTCCAAAGGGAAAATAGAGTAGCTTGTTTTGTTATTTTGTTGCATTATTTTAACTGTCTTCTATGCTGCAATTGTGAAATAAACTAATAAAGATTGTTGTATTATTGTACACAATATTGTACACAATAAAATTATATTTTGTGTTATCTTTGTGTGTGTTGTGTTACTGTAATTTTTACCTTAAGCTGTTGTGCTTATGCAGCACTACAAGAGGGGGGACAGAGGTGGGTAGGTGGAAGGGGGCTGAGTCCAGAGCCGGACGGAGTACTAGCAGGAAATTGCTTTTTCCCTTCTCAGGGCAGGTTCCGTCTCACAGCCACACACAAACAAACACTTCCAACAGTGTAGCTAGTACTGGTAGGTTTATTTTATTTTTTCGGTGTCCCCAAAAATGCCTTTCCCTTCTCAGGTCAGGTTTGGCCTCACAGCCACACACACACATACACCTCCACCAAAAGTACTAGCTAGGGTTTATTATTTTCTTCTGTGTAGTGTCACTGTCATTTTTCACACAAAAAATGTTTTTCCCTTTCCCCTTCCTATAGGTGGGTAGGTGGGAGGGGGCTGGGTCCAGAGCCGGACAGAGTACTAGCAGGAAATTGCTTTTTCCCTTCTCAGGGCAGGCTCGGTCTCACAGCCACACACACACACACAAACACTTCCACCAGTGTAGCTAGTATTGGTAGGTTTATTTTATTTTTTCAGTGTCCCCAAAAATGCCTTTTCCCTTCTCAGGTCAGGTTTGGCCTTCCGGCCAGCCATACACACACACCTCCACCAAAAGTACTAGCTAGGGTTTCTTATTTTTTCTGTGTAGTGTCACTGTCACTTTTCACACAAAAAATGTTTTTCCTTTCCTTCCTATAGGTGGGTAGGTGGGAGGGGCTGGGTCCAGAGCCGACAGAGTACTAGCAGGAAATTGCTTTTTCCTTCTCAGGGCAGGTTCGGTCTCACAGCCACACACAACAAACACTTCCACCAGTGTAGCTAGTACTGGTAGGTTTATTTTAATTTTTCGGTGTCCCCAAAAATGCCTTTTCCCTTCTCAGGTCAGGTTTGGCCTCACAGCCGCACACACATACACCTCCACCAAAAGTACTAGCTAGGGTTTATTATTTTCTTCTGTGTAGTGTCACTGTCACTTTTCACACAAAAAATATTTTTCCCTTTCCCCTTCCTATAGTATATTTCTAAGAAAGAAGTCCGCAGTTGTTCCCTAATTCCTGTACCCTCTCCTCTCAGGGCAGGTTAGGTCTTACTCACAGCCCACTGCCACACACACCTCCACCAAGTACTTGGTAGGACAAACAAAGTACTAGCTAATAAGTTTCTTTAAAGTAGCTATCTTATTTTTTTTTTGGTATCAATCTCTTTTTATACTGCGACTGTTTACTTTATTAAGTATTCAGTTCTTTCCCTTCCACAATTTCCTCTACTCTACCCTTAGGCTCTCACGGCAGGTTCGGTGGTCTTGCAGGAGGCACACATTATCAGTCAGGTCCAAGTCCCTGATCTCTGCTCTCACAGGGAAGGCAGGCTTGTCACACACACTGTCACACACACACACACACACACACACACACACACACACACACACCCCAACCCTTATCACACGATTATTATTGAATTGTTTAGTATTTCCACAACTTAAATTCAACACACAATCACTTCCCCCACTTAGAGTCTCATGTTTTTTTGCCTTTTTTATTTATTTAAGAGCTGTGTATCCTTTTATTTTTCTTCACTTCACATGAGTCCACACGAGTCCAAACAACACACACAGCTCCCTGAATTCAGTGTGCAGTGTTTTTGCTTAGTTCTCCTTCTTTTTTATATATATATATATATATATATATATATATATATAAAATAAAATCAGCAGATTGTTTTATCAGACTTTCCACTCTAAGCAAACTCTCTCTCTCTCACATCCCCTCCCCCAAACTACAGATCCTCCTACTCTCCTGCTCCAAAATTCCCAATATATATTTGTATTATATTCTAACTTCTCTCCTATTACTGATTTGCTAGTGACTCATGCAATCAACCCCAAATACACGGTTTGACTGTGCTCCAAACAGAAACGATGTGCTCTCTGCCTCTCTCCTAGCAGCGAAATGGCGCGTTTGCCAACGTGCACGGAGCTAGTGCTACTGCCACTCTGAGAGCTCCAGTCCAACCCCTAACGCGATCACCAATAGCCAGGACTGACAGGACTGTACCATCAGCTATAGGCTGCCTAGCCTGTCAGTCTGGCTATTTTGACCAGTAACGAGCGCGTTTCTTCTTGGCGCCACCCTCGCGCATCCCCAAGTGTCTGCTGGTGCCCGATTGCACAGTTAATTCAGGAGTCGGGACATGGGGCACGGTGGCGCACGGCTTGTGGTGCGGCGGGTGCGCGCATTCAACAATGCGCACAAAGACTCCATCTAGTGGCCAGTGAGAGAAAAGCAGGTAAAAACCGCAAATTTTAAACTGCAGCATGGTAGTCCGTGGGACAAGCAGAACTCTGGCATCTGCTTGTCCCTACATAAAAAATGGTAGTCCGGGACGTCGGGCTATAGGATTTGTCAAGCCCTGCTTAGATGCCTCAATACCATCAGCAGCCACCTGCTCCAGCTCCTTTGGCAAGCTGGCCAGGGACCTGTTTTGCTAGAGCCATAACAGTATCCCATCTGGATTTCTGGTATCTAGCAACATAAGCCATATAATTTGCCTGTCTGAGTCCCAAGGATGATGCCATGTACTGTTTCTTTGCCATGGCATCAATCCTCCTGGAGTCCTTGTCAGGGGGGTGTGAGGCCAAGGGAATATTTGCCTTGTCACAGGTTGCAACCTGCACTACCCCAACATGGCTGCATTGTTGTGTAAGGAACTCCGTATCAGAGCCTGACAATGTGTACCTCTTGTCCATTCTCTTATCAACGGGAGGTATAGTGTGAGGAGTTTTTAGAATTTTTACTGTCTGTTTCCCACAAGATTTATGCAAAGGAATAGACAGTCTCCTGGACTCTGGGATATCCATCATTTCCACACAGTCAGGTTCCTCTTGATCATCCACAGCTTCCTCCATAGGGAGCTGGAGGGTTTCAGCCACTTTTTTATAAAAAATAAAATGAGAAGGGGACTCAGAAAGCCTAGAAGGAGACACTCCTGAAGGTCTGTCTGGGGAGATGTCCGGTTCAATGGGCACATCCAGACTCTGAAATCCACATTCACTCTCCTCATACTCCTCTTCCCCCTCCTCTGGTTCATAAAATTCCTCTAACTCATACTCTTGAACCGGTGGAACCAGCCAAACCGTACGCTTACCTGATGGTGCCAGTTCGGTCGGAACCGGGGAAAGCGACTGGACAATTTTAATCGCTTTGACTATTTCTTCAGTAGTTGGAAAGGAAAGTTTTGGCTCCACACCAGCTGATTTCCTTGTCCTTTTTGCTGGAACCGACTCCTCCGAGTCGGCTCTCCTTGTGCCCGAGGAAGTCTCACCCTGGTGAGGGCACTCCCTCCGGTTCGGTTGGAACGAGCCAGGCCTGTCCATCTGGTCCAGCGGACTTCTTGACCTCCTTTCCTGAGCCTACCAACTCTCTTATCCACGGTAGCTGCAGGAAAATTTTTGCAAATCTGGCAATCTGCATTGAGGTGGTCAAACCCCAGACACTAAACACAGGTGGTGTGGGGGTCAGCCTTGGCAAAGGCTTCCCCACAGACACTGCAGTGTTGAAACCCAGTGGGCCCGGTTTTTCTTTTGGGTTTGTCAGACATAGTGCCAGTCCTAACCAAACTTGCCCGTTTATGGCAATCTGCCAAGCAAGACCCTCTTATCGGTTCCCAACCGTGTCACGGGTCGTGGAAAAAAACGTAATAAAATCCGTTTTTTTTAGAACCGATAAGAACCGGTAACCACACTCTAAAAGACAGATTAATATATTTCAAAACAACCTGATCGGTTCAAACCAAACCGATAACTGTTTACAAGTTCCACACAGAAGAATTAAATGTAAAAGCTATCTAGTACTTACAATACCACAGACAGAGCTTGAACCGACCGGTTGCGGTTTAAATTCGGTCAAAAAACCGAGAAAATAATACTTTAACCGACAAAATGAACCGAGCAGAAGGAGAAAATCTCCGGAGCGACTGTTCAATGAGGCAGAGTAAAGAATCTGACAGTTTGAGTTTGAAGAACAACAGACAGAGTTTTCAACCGAACTCGAGCTCAGCGTTCCATGCCTGGCATGGAAAGTTAACTCTTTCACCTCCGGAGCAGTTTGAAGGTTGGGACTCACTGCATATGTCATAATATAGCAAGACTTCATGTTGTTTGGAGCACTATTCTCTGGTGTGGAGTATTTACAAATGTTGGGTGAGTATTGGTACTCATTAAAAAATGTTTCTGAAGAGTATTTCCTAAAATAAGGTGGGTAAAACAGGTCAGTACTACCCTTATCTGGAGCCCTGCATGCAGGCATCCACAATTTCCTTAGAGAAAGCTTGGAAGGCTGAAATATGGGTCTCATCTAAATTTAATTATTTCTTCTCCTGGGCTTCTCCATATATGCCACTCCTTATCTTGAAAATGTAGGAATCATGATTTGAAAGCACCCGTCTTCCCTCCTGGTGTTGGTGGCAGCTGCAGCGTGCCGTGAACTTGCTCAAACTCTATTGAGGCCGTGCACTGTAGCTCCAATATTTGGGGCAGAACAGTCTGTAGGAACTTTATGGGATTGAAGCCCCGGCCCCCGTCACTGCAAATCCTGTGATTCGGACATTGTTCGTCCTGCTATGCGCCTCCAGGTCATTTTTTTTTTAATATACAAATGTCCCTCGCGTTGTCATAGCTGTAAATGTTTATTTCTTCCAACTTGTCCTCCAATTCCTGGATTCGCTCCTTCGTCTAATTTCTTCTAGCTCCCCAGTGAAATTATTACATGTTCAGAGTCAGGCTGTGTAGCTTCATGAGAATCACAGCCGGTGAGCTTGGGGCTGACCCTTCACTCTGTCTGCCTCTCTTGCAGGGTGATTCTGTGTGACTCCTCCACTCCAGATACTTCTGCGAGTTACTGCCCCTACTGTTCATTGAGTCTGAACTAGACAGTCACCCAAATGAAGTTATAAGTTTTACATGTCTGGAGGTGCAGAGCCACTTCTCTATATAGCCATCTTACTTGCTGCTCAACCATAAAAATCTTTATTGAAAAAGAAAAAAAAACTCCTTCGCTGAATCATAGTTTTATAGGACGATTTTTGTTTATGTTTTTCATCTGTATCACTTGTTTTGTCACCAAAGTATTGCCTTTGAACGGAAAAGCAGAAGCTTTGTCTTTATATCGGTAGAAAGACTGGCAGTTCTCACCCAAGCAAACCTTCTGATTACCACTGTATTAGCTACCATTCCGTTTGCAGTGTCATGGCTATTTGAAGATGTGGTTTAGAGGCTTCTAGAACAGTTTTTACCATATGGTACATATAAGCAGGTTACTTACTTGTAACAGTAGTTCTAGGAGTGGTATATGTTGTTCATCCACACTTCCGGCAGTTGTCTTTCCCTTTAAGATTCTCTGGAAAGTCTCAAAGTTGGCTCCTTCCACCCACCCGGGTGGTATATCATTCGGCTTTGCCCCCTGACGCCAGACACTGCCCGCTGGAAAGCAGAATATGAGCACCGAAGCCAGGGAGGTCAGGTGGGTCCGTGTGGATAAACAACATACACCACTCCTAGAAAGTACAGTTATGTAAGAACTTACCATAACAGTAGATCTTTGAGGGGTATCTCTTGCAGCAGGTAATACACTTGGGTCGTCGCTAGAGGGCGCTGTGGTGCACAGCAGCTCTCTTCTAGCAGTCTTTTTCCAGGAGCAGCTCACATATGACATCATTTTCCTGCTTCCTATATAAGAGTGGGCGGTCTCTGCTATCCTTAGTTCCCCCGCCGGATTCAGCTCACTAAGCGAGGACCGAGGGAGATCCCGGGTACCATAGTTATCCCATCCCATAAATAACTGGATCAGAAGTTGCTCTCCTAGAGAAGGAGGGGGATGGAGGAAGGGAACATACCTGCTGCAAGAGATACCCCTCAAAGATCTACTGTTATGTTAAGTTCTTGCGTAACTGTACTGTCTTCCACAGGGTGATCTTTTGCAGCAGGTAATACACTTAGGATGATTCCTAAGCAGTGAACCCAAGAAGGGTGGAATTATGACAGAAGGCCTTGTAGGACAGCTCGGCCAAAGGCCATCCTACGGTGTGAAGCAATGTCTAAGTTGTAGTGCTTTGTGAAGGTATGTATTGTGGACCATGCGGCTGCGTTGCAGATATCTGTGATAGAAGCCCCTTTGAAGTAGGCCGCTGTGGTGGCCATAGGTCTGGTAGAATGGGCTTGGGACAGATCCTGATTATGGTTTCTTATATTTCTTGTAGCAAAAAGACGATACAGTGTGCTAGTCAATTGGAGAGGGTCCGTTTAGTGACCAGAAGACCTTCCTTGGTTGAGGCGAAGGTAACAAAAAGTTGAGAGGTCTTTCTAATTGATTTGGCATGATTAGTATAATATCATAATATACGATGGACATCTAGGGTATGTAGGAGGTATTCTCCCCGGATGGAGTGTCCAGGGTAATATACTGGCATCTCTATGGACTGATTTAAGGTGTGTTCAGAGACAGCCTTAGGTAAAAAGGACTTTTGTGCCCCTTCCCACCAGGTCGCACCGGGAGACGAGCGACTTGTCGCTTAGTGCACCTTCCTGGTGAAACATTTCAATAAATAAATAAATAAACGGGAAGGATTTGTCTGAAGTGCCACTCTGTCTTCGTGAAAAATTAAGTAAGGCTCTTTACACATGAGATATGCCAAGCTGAAGTGACGGCCACTAGAAATAATGTCTTCCAAGAAAGAAAACGGAGGTCACAAATGGCTGCCGGTTCAAAAGGTTCAAGGGTCAGTTTTTCTAAAAGAAAATTCAGATCCCACGGAGGTGTGGGTCGTCTAATGGGAGGTTTGATATGTAACATTCCTCTTAGAAACATTTTGGCTAGATAATGTTAATATAGTAATCTTCCATCCAGAGTTTCATGGAAGGCCGAAATAGAGGCCAAATGGACCTTAATAGAGGAATAGCGCAACCCTGCCTCAGCAAGTGATGTCAGGTAATCCAGGACAGTGGTCAGTGGATATGAGTAGGGGTCCAATGACCGGAACATGGCCCAAATGGAAAAGCATTTCCATTTAGTATTACAAGTTTCCCTGATTGCTGGTTTACATGAAGCTAACAGAATATTGGCCACAAGTGAGGAGACCTGGAGACAGGCTATGAAAGCATCCTCAGGAGCCAAGCTTGATGGTGTAGTGATCTCAGGTTGGGATGAAGGAGGGTTCCTTGATTCTGAGTCAACAGGTCTGGCCTGATTGGTAATGGAATGGGTTCCGCCACTGAGAATTGTTGAAGTAGGGGAAATCACACCTGCTGAGGCCACAGAGGGGCAATGAGGATCATGGTGGCAGGTTCAAGTTGTAGTTTCAGCAGAGTCCGCTGTAGGAATGGGACGGGGGGGCATATAAGAAGAGTCCTGTCCATGGTTGGGACAGGGCATCTGTAGACCGTCCCTTTTTGCTTGAGATAATGGAATAGTATCTGGGGTGATGCCGGTGATTGATGGGGGAGGCAAATAGGTCCAGGCGTGGGGTCCCCTACAAATGAAAGATTCTCTGAAGAACTTCTTGATGAAGTGTCCATTCGTGCATGGAGGACTGGCGACTGAGAATGTCGGCCATGGTATTGTGGCATCCCGGTAGATGGACAGCTGTTAACGACAGGTGTTGCTGTATGGCTTTCTGGCAAACCATCATCGTTTCTCTGCAGAAAGTGCAGGACTTCGTACCTCCTTGCTCACTAAAGTAATATACTACTGCGGTGTTGTCTGATTGGATCAGCAGAGGTCCTGGGGAAAGGTGGGGCAGAAAAGCCTGAAGGGCTAGGCGGACCATCCTCATTTCCAGAAGATTTATATAAGGAAGAGTGAAGGATCGGGATCACCTGCCCCATGTCCTACAGGGACCAAGGTGCACACCCCACCCTTCAAGAGATGCATCCATGGTCAACATCTGCCGGGTTGGGGGAGATTGGAATGGCATGCCTTGAGAGAGGTTGGTACGTTGGGTCCACCAGGACAGGGCCGACCGTGGAATGGGAGTGACTCTGACTCTGTCTTCGAAGTCTCCAGTTCTTTGACAACACTGGTTTTGGAGAGTCCATTGGACTGTTCTCAAATGTAGATGGGCAAATGCTAACGTAGGGATGGCAGTGGCCATGTGCCCTAGAAGGCAAAAAAGACATCTAGCTGTGGTAACTTTTTGAGTTTGTGTCTGGGACATCAGAAATAGAAATTTGTCTTGCCGGGTGGCAGGGAAGTAAGCCCTGGTGTGGCGGTATCTAGGACCGCTCCTATGTACTGGAGCGACTGGGTAGGTGTCAGGTTAGACTTCAGCCAGATGACCATAATCCCTAGGGAGTGAAACAGTGTAAGGGTTGTTTGAAGGGCGGAAAGCAGAGCAGTTCTGGACTCCACTTTTATGAGCTAGTCGTCCAGATATGGGAAGATAAAATGTCCCTTCCAGTCGTAGGGCTGCTGCCACTACTGCTAGGCACTTGCTAAACACTCTCAGGGTGGATGAGGGACCGAACGGGAGTGCCCAGAATTGGTAATGTTGTCCTAGCAGGTAAAAGCAAAGGGACTGGTGGTGGCCGGGGTGTATGTGGATATGTAGGTAGGCATCTTTCATGTCTAATGCACATAGCCAATCCCCTTGTTTTAACATCGGCATTATAGATGTTAAGGTGACCATCCGGAACCTTTTGTACTGAATGTGCAGATTCAGTTGTCTGAGGTCTAGTATAGGTCTGAGATCTCCAGTTCGTTCGGGTACCAGGAAGAAGTGGGAATAAAATCCTTGTTGGTGCTCTGCCGGAGGGACTGGATAGACTGGCTTCTTGAGCAGAAGTGCCTGGAGTTCCTCCTGGACAATAGAAATGTATGCAGGTGGGCAACGGACAGAGCAGGGGGATGAAGGGGAGGCACAGAGGTGAGATCCAGTGTGTGACCCCTCTGAATGATCTTAAGTACCCACTCATCCGAGGTGATCATTTCCCGGCAGGGTGGGACAAATCAGTTTGTGAGCTGGTCGTCAGTTTGGCCACTAGCTTTCAAAATCTGATAGCGAATCCAATATTTGTAGTGGCCACTCTTTTTAAGGGGTCAAAAATCACTTTGTAGGCAAGTTGCCAAGTTGGCCAATAACTTTCAAAATCTGGTAACCAAACCTGTTTTTTAAATAGCCATTGGCCACCTGGCTACCCTATTTGTCCCACCCCATTTGCCGGGCCTCTAAATGGCGGGCACAACGACCGCCCATGACTTCCGAGGCCTGGTCGAGGAAGCCTAGGCAATGCCCCAGTTGGTCACTGGAAAGCGGGCTGGCCGGCTCCACCTAGAGGGTGAGAGCGGGAGCCCTTGGAGGCAGAAATGGCGGTCCTGGAAGAGAGCTGGGAATGACCATGAGATCCACCTCTGTATTTACCACCTCTCTTTGTATGAAAGGAGGAATGGGGATGGTAAGATGATTGTGAAGTATGGTACATGCCATGTACTGTCCGTAGGGTCCATCCTGAAGACTGGAGATCATCTAAAAGCGTTTGGGTACCTGGACCAAAAAGTTTGGACCCATTAAAGGGGGCATTAACAACTTTATGTTGTACATCTGTCATGAACCCTGAGACGCAAAGCCAAGCATGGCACTGTAGGGTAATCCCAGTGGCTGACATGAGGGCCAAAGTATCGACCGCATCATAACCTGAGCAGAGTAGGTGTCAGGAGATGGAAATGACAGTGGATACTGTAGCCAACAACTGATCCTTCTCCTGTGAAGGAGGGAGTTTATTGATTAGCTCTATAGCAGAGGACCAGAGTGTACACTGGTACTTGACCATGTGTCCCATATAGTTTAGAATTCTGAGATTCATGGTACCTGCTTGGAACACTTTTTTCCCTAGGTAATCAATCCTACAGGATTCCTTATCAGGAGGTAAGGAGCTCATGTGCTTCGGTTGTTTAGTATGATCATGAGCTGCAGTGATCACTACTGAATCTGCTTCAGGGGTAGTAGAAAGAAAAGGATGACCAAGAGGAGCCTGGTAAAGGCGATCCACTTTCCGAGGAATGGCCGGGACAACCAAAGGCTGGGTCCAGGCCGCCAGCATAGCGTTTTGGTAGGTTTGTATAAGTGGGGGTACCACTATGACAGGCTCCTCAGGCAGTTCGAGATAGTCTGCCATGTCCTTTCTTTGTCATGTTCAGTAGTTGAAAATCCCATGACTTTCTGGATTTGGACTAACATTTCATGAAAAGATGGGTCATCTGGAGGACAGGCAGCCGCCTGGTGGAAGAGGTCCTCGTTTAAAGAGGAAATAGAAGAAAGAGGGAACTGGGGACGGGAGTCCAAGTCCTGTAAGTCTGCATCCTCCAAGCCTCCGGTGAAATCAGCCGGAAATTCATCCTCATCTGATAGGTAATCATCTTCGTATGAGAGAGGTGACCAGGATGGAGAAGGGTCCCTGTCACCCTGAAAGCGTTTTGGCGGAGGGGTAGGAGAATGGGAAGGACAACTCGGCTCTCCTGGAGTGGGAGGCTGAGAATGCCTAATGGCTTGTAGAACCTGCTGTACCACAGTAGCTATGTCCACCGGGGGCTAGGGAGAGGTGGTTTCTGGGAAACCAAGGGAAACGTGGAGGTAATAGGATGTGAGGTATAAACAGGTCTAGCCCCAGGGTGGTAAAGCCCAGGGTCCCAATCTCTGTCTGCCTGGCCCCTATGAGAAAATGAGTGTGAAGGAGGAGAGGCAGTATGAATTTCAAAGGCAATAGGCTTCCCCATGGAAATGTGACCCATCGTCAACGGGGTAGCAAGGGAAGAAGCATTAGAATGCTTGAAAGAGGACATCATTGATGGGAAACAATCCCCCGCTGACGGAGCGTCGACAGAACCAACACAGGGTTCATCAGAAATTGCAGTAAGGGCACCTTGAAGCGCGTTGAGCGGGTGAAAACCCCCATCGACGAGGATGCAGTTTTGGAGGACATCATCGACAGAGGAGCACCTGTAATGGTGGCCGTCGATGAGCGTTTGCCCGAGGAAGATGAGGAGGGCTTCCCCTTCTCCCTCTTGTGTTTCTTGTGTGAAGCAGTGGCAGGGGTGTCCTTGGGACGGGCCCCTTGGTTTTCCAGTAGAAACAATATCTGCTCCGTAAGGTAGGATTCAATCTCCTGCAGCCATTGTCGATGGGTTGCCTGGTTGAATTCCTGGCAAAGAATGCAGGAGATGGTGTTGTCTGTGGGTCCCAGACACCTAACACAAACGGCATGGTTGTCGAAGCAGTAGATCTTCCTACCTGCAATAACATGAGCGAAATAATGCTGACTTGCTTTCAGATTATTTGGACATTCGTGAATGTAGTAAGAGAAACAGAAAAATTCCACTTCTAGCTCAAATTCTCATCGATGACTGCTGCTCTGCACTAACTGCTGCGTGCGAGCTGAAGATGGCGGGAAAATGAACTGAGGATACTAGAGCCCGCCCTCTTGTATAGACAACAGGAAGATGATGTCATGTGTGGGCGGCCCCTGAAAAAAGACTGCTAGAAGAGAGCTGATGTGCACCACAGCGCCCTCTGGCAACAACCCAAGTGTATTACCTGCTGCAAAAGATCACCTCTTGGTAGATCTACTGTTACACGGGAGTAACCTGTTTTTCCTCGGGACGTGGATATGTTGTTCTATCCACACTTCTGGCAGACTCCTAGCAGTTCTCCTGGAGGAGGGAGGCAAGGCGCACACTCCCTACTTCGGGAACAAAGACTGGAGAACTGAGGCCCCAAAACCAGCATGCCGGCATGACTAAGTCGATGAGATAATGCAAAATGAAAGTGTGTGCGGACTTCCAGGTAGCAGCCCTGCAGATTTCCTGAATAGGGACATCCCTAGAAGCAGCCACCGACGCAGCGGGACGGCAGGTGGAATGAGCCCTTAACCCTAAGGGAGGCTCCCTACCCGCCAACCTATAGTAGAGATCAATGCATGATGTAATCCATCTGCCAATCGTCCGCTTCTCTGCCAGGTGTAGCCTCAGCATAGGTGACAAACAGCTGGCGGACCTCTTCCCGAACTCTGTCCATGCACTCTTTATAATGGGTGAGCGCTCACCTCAGGTCCAAAGTATGGAGCCTGTATTTGGCATCTGAGGTGTGATATGGGTAGAACACCGGAAGAGTAATCACCTGATTCAGGTGAAACTCCAACAGAACCTTCGGGAGGAACTTCAGGTTAGGGTGCAGGACAACCTTGTCCCTGTGGAAGACCAGGTAAGGAGACACCACCGAAAGCACCTGGAGCTCCCCAATCCTTCTGGCTCATATAATGGCCACCAAGAAGGCGGTCTTCCATGACAAATGTGACATCTCACACTTGTGCATCAGTTTGAATGGCTTGCCCATGAGCTTTGCCAGTACCAGCAACAGATCCCACGGAGGTGGAGGTTCACGCACCAGAGGGGGATGTGTGATCAAAGCCCATGAAAAAGCACCAGACCGCTGTCTCCTGCACCACTGACTGCTGACCAGCCCACACCCAGTAAAAGCAGAGACGGCTGCCAGGTGCACCTTAAGGGTCACTGACCGAAGTCCCTCTTTGGAGAGAGACAAAAAGTAGTCCAAAATGCTGGCCATTGGACAGGTCAAAGGGTCCAGTCTTTTGCCTTGACACCAACTGGAGAATCTCTTCAATTTGAAGGCAGCATTTTCTGGTCGACTCCTACCGAGAGGCCTCCACAACTGTGAAGACATCTTCGGAGAGACCCAAAGCCTGGCACTCTAGTCGCTCAGGAACAAGGCTGTCAGGCGCAGTGACTGAAGGTCTGGATGGAGTACCTTCCCCTGGTTGATGGAAAGCAGGTCCGGGCGTGCTGGAAGACACCACAGGAGCCTGTTGCTGAGGCTGAGGAAATCTGGGCAACAAAACTAACGTGGCCAGTCCAGAGTCACCAGGATCACCTGTGCCTTTTCCCTCCTAACCCTGAGCAGCACTTTGTGGATCAAGAGAAGTGGAGGGAAGGCATAGAAGAGGCCTGGGGTCCACAGCCTCGAGAAGGCATCCCCCTGCAGAAAGCCTTGCTGACTGGGGTGGGCACAATACAGCCTCAGCTTTGCGTTCTCCCTGTAGGCAAACAGGTCCACCTGAAGGGTGCCCCACTGGAAGAACAGACTGTAGCATACCTCTAGATGGAGAGACCACTCGTGAGACGCCTCGCCCACCTGGCTGAGGGTGGCCGCCAACTGATTCGAGGCTCCTGCCACATGGATGGCTAGGAGATCCGCCTCCAGGCTGTGCACTAGGGTCCAAGTATAGAAAGCTTCCTTGCACAAAGGCAGAGAATGCGTCCCTCCCTGCTTATTGAGGTAGTACATGGTCATGGTGCTGTCCATCTGGACTTGGACCACCTGACCCCGAACAAACGAAGTGAACGCAGTCAGCGCCAGCTGAACTGCTCAGAGCTCCAGCAGGTTGATGTGGCAATGGGACTCCTCAGGGGTCCAGAGCCCATGGACTCTGTGTTCCCCAGATGGGCACCCCAGCTCGTGAGAAAGGCGGTCATTATGATGACTGTTGGCTAAGAGCGGATGAACAGGATCCTTTATTGCAGATGCTCAGGGACGGTCCACAACTGGAGAGTGTTCCACATCCTCTGCATCACCGTGACCTGCTGGTTGAAGCGACCTCTGCGCTGGAACCACTGACTAGCCAGCTCCCACTGCAGGGAGCGCATAAGGCACTGGGTCTAATGGACCACCATGGTGCAGGCCACCATGTAACCCAAGAGGCACAGGAAGTCCCGGGCAGGGTGCAAGTGCCCAACCAGAAATGACTGGGCATAGGAAGAGAGACTCTCCGCCCTGTCTGCCGAGAGCCTGGCTCTGGCTCAGCAGGAGTCGAGCTCTGCCCCGATGAAACTGATCATCTGCTTGGACGCGAGTTCCGACTTGGCCTCGTTGACAAGAAGGCCCAGGTCGATGCAGGTCTGAAGGGCCAGATCTCTGGACCGCTCCTCTCCTCTGGAGGGACCTGCTATTAGCCAGTCATCCAGGTAGGGGTATGCTCGGACCCCTCAATGCCCCAGGTGTGCCGCCACCACTGCTATGCATTTCATGAAGACCCTGGGGGTCAACGAGAGGCCGAATGGCATGGCCTGGAACTCGTACAGGTGTCCTTCTGCCCGGAAGCGGAGGAACCTTCGGTGGCATGGACGGATCGGGACGTGGAAGAATGTGTCCTGAAGATCCAGAGAGCAGAACCACATATCCTGCTCAAGAGATGGGATGATCTGGGACAGAGTCACCATCCTGAAGGTGCAGGACCTGAGAAACTTGTTCAGGTCATGTAGATCTAGAATGGGGTGACAGCCCCCCATCCGCTTTGGCACCAGGAAGTACCTGGAGACAAACCCTGGGTGCAGAGGTGGATCCACTACATGACCACCACCTCCTTAAGGAGGATTTGGGCTATGTCGTCTCTGAGAGCCGACCAAGTGTCTGCAGATACCAAGCCCTCCCATGGGTGAGAGCTTGGCTTGGAAAGTACTGCTGAAATTACTGAGGTAGACCCCAATCAACCACCTCCAAAACCCACCTGTCCATGGTGACAGCAGACCAGGCAGAAAGGAGTGGTGAAGCCAGACCCCAACGGGAGGACACAGAGGAGGTGTGATGGGTATGGGGTTAGCAACCCCCATCCCGTCACTGTACAGGCTTGGCAGAGGAGGAGGACCTGGCTAAGGAGACGCTGGTACCTTTGCCTCCGGGCTTACAAGGCATCGAAGCCACCAACTTGGGCCAGGGGCGGCAAGACTGAGCCTGCTGCCCAGACTGGTACTGGGCTGGTCTGGCCACAGGTATGGATGGCTGAAAGGGCTTGCACTTTTGCTGCTTGGAGCCCTTAGAGTCCTTCTGGACAGACTGGACAGAGTCCAAGGTGGCACTGGACTTCTCGATGCGCTGGAGGTGACCGTCAAATCTAGGTCCAAACAAGTCGGTCCCCAGAAAGGGGAAGGACATCAACTTATGTTGGGTTTCTGCCGTTAAGTCTGAGATCCTCAGCCAGGCCCTACAGTGCATGGCGATGGCGGCTGCCACTGAGTGGGCACAAGAGTCCCCTATGTCCAGGGCTGTCGAGCTGCTATTTGGCTACAGCATGACCCTGATCCCAGACCTGCCCGACCATGGTCTGGAAGTCCATGGGGAGATGAAGAAGCCCCATATACAGGGACCCCAAGAGGGCATGGGAGAAATGTGCCATGATGACGACCAAGCTCACCTGGCGGAGACCAAGCGAAGAGGCATCGTAAACCATTTTTGTGGAGTAGTCCAACTTTTTGGACTCCTTGTCCAGAGGTTTGTCCACGTCCTTATGACCTGAATGCCGGAACACAGAAGCGGTCACTATCCCCTCGGCCGAAGGGTGTTCCGTGAACCCCAATAGGGAACCGATGAGCACCACATATTTGCGGGCCACACAGGCAGATGGTGCAGGACAAGAAGCAGCGTGCTGACAAAGCTCCAGGACCAGACCAACAATGGCCTCGACCACCGGGAAGGCCTCCATCAGTGAATCCCCCTTATCCAGGATATCAGTAAGGGGTAACAGGCCCGCTTCTGAACGGGCACCAACTGCATCCCCGCAGACTCGGAGATGAGACAGAGGATGCTCAAGAAGGACTAAGGACCCTCCTCTGTTGAGAGATCCCCCGCCGACTGGAAGGGAGTGGAGCAAGGAATTATCGTCAAACTCTGAAAAGTCCCTGTACAGCGGTCGACCACTCGTGTCACCTTCGACCCGACACGGATGGTCGGGCGTGAGAGTGACCAACAGCCAATGGGGAAGCCCCTTAGCTGACCAAGATTCCTTGGACAGAGCCCCGGATGGTGGCTGACGAGGTGACAGTTCCACCACAAATCGGTGGAAAGGCCAGTTTAGGCCAAGCCAAAACAATCATCAATGGCACCGCAGAGGAAGGGGTGGTGTTGATCGGCTCCAGAAACTCCGGTGGCATAGGCAACAGCCGATAAGGAGACAACCAGGTAATAGCCAGAGTGTGAGCCGATGTTGGCTTCTGACCAGCCAGAACCAACTGTTGTCATATGTGGTCCTTTTAGCATCGATGCAACTTGCACCGAAGCCTCCCCTCAGCCGAGGAGGACAAGGAAGAATAACGGCGGTGCCGTTTATGACGCACAGGATGGAGCCTGTGGGACCTGCGTGACCCACTGGAGGAAGATAACCAAGACCGGGACAACTGGGGGGGACCGATGGGGTCGCTCGGAGGGAGCCAGGCAGTGCCATCGCTCCTCCTGGTCAACTGGAGCCTTTGGATCAGGCCCGGTGGGCTGGATCGGCATGGTCGGTAGGACCGGAGTCCTAAAGACAGAACTGTCAACCTCATCGAGAATAAGCAGGTCGACTGGGTAGAGAAAAATCTCAGCCAGATCATCAACCCGCATCTCAGCAGGCTGGCTTGATGTGGGCAATGTGAAGACTGCGGTTTCGACCTTGGTCAAAACCGAAGTTTCCTGAGACCGAGCTTGCTCTCTGTCCCAAGAACATCAACGGTGAGTCTTCTCTTTGTCTTTTGACTCCTTTTTCTTAGAGCACGAGCCCAAAGGGCCCTCTCCCTTGGCTGGGAGAGACTGGCACAACTACTTGAAGGAACCTGAAAAGGTTGAGTCCAGTTTAAGAGGGACGAAGGCGGAAGCTGAAGAGGAATGCTCAGCAGCCCGAGCCACCTCCTCCTCGAAAGCCTTTATTTGTTCTAACTGCTTGGCAGACCTCACGGCCATGGAGACCACGGGTTCAGTTTTTCTGGGCGATCCAGCTGCAAGCAAGCGAGATGGTCATTGAGCACGTTCGGTGAAACGAGCAACACATGTCGCAGGCCTGGGTATCGTGGTCATGCCCCAGGCAATAGACACATGTGGCATACGGGTTGGTGCGTGACATCTTCTGCCCACAGGGACACTGGTGGAACCCGGGAGAGGACCTGTCCTCCATCGCGGTCACGATTGAAGATCATGTAGGAGAAACTCTGATGAGTTTAAGTTTGAGATCTGGAAGAAAATCCAAAGATTTGAATGCCAGGGCCTATTCAGCGTGGGAGTGGCAAGGAAGGAACCTGCTTCTTTCCCCTGGAAAGGAAGATCTGGCATCAGGGGGCAGAGCCAAGGGATACATGAGACTTTCCGATGAATCTTAAAAGGAAAGGCAACTGCCAGAAGTGTGACTAGAACAATATATCCATGTTCCTAGAAGATTTGTTTCTTCTTCTGACATGACACAACAGTGGCAGAAGAGAAAACCTCTACCTTGGCGATTAAGAGAGTGCCCAACTGTCGAGAGCTTTAAATCTGCCCTTAAAGCTCATCTTTTTAGTCAAGCTTTTCAGATTTGATTGTACAGATAGCATTAGTTATTTTTAGACTATTTATCTAGTGCTCTTACCCAATTCTGTTTTATCTTATTGTACAAGCGCTTTGATCAAATTGGAATTACGTTTTTAGAAATAAACAGTGACTGATAAACAGTGAAGACTATAATGAATGTTAATAATCTGCAGTATGGTCCACATAAGAAGATGGCCCGAGGGCTAGAGTTGCAGCTGAACAGCATTCCTTCCCCCCAAAAAATCTATTTTCTTTGACTCTTTACAGAGGGAAGGGGGACCTGAAGATAATGCCAACCTGGCTTTGTCACAGCCAGCCATTTGCCCAAATCCTGCATCAGACCCTGTCTCCTTAAAGCAGTTGTCACCATCTCAAGACACTTGGTGAACACCCTCGGAGCCGAGGAGAGACCGAAAGGCAGAGCCCAGAATTGGTAGTGGTTTCCTTGAAAGGCAAACCGCAGATACCTCCGGTGAGCTGAAAACACTGGTATGTGCAGGTATGCATCTTGCATATCCAGGGAGCATAACCAATCCCCCTGACTTAGCATGGGGATCAGACCGAGTACGGTCACCATCCTGAATCTCTTGCATTCGATGTATGGCTTAAGTCCAGTATGGGCCTTAGGTCTCCCGTCTTCTTGGGAACTAAGAAGAAGTGGGAGTAATACCTGGTTCCCTGTTGGGAGCGAGGAACAGGCTCGATGGCTCGTTTTAACAGCAAGGCTTGAATCACTTCCTTGATGAGGGCTGTGTGGGTCGGGAAGTATCAACAGGGGGCTGGAGGACTGTCTGGGGGGAATTCAGCGAACTCCAGCGTGTAGCCTTTTTCTACGATATCCCAAACATCTGTTGTAATGTTGGTCCACCCGTCTAGTAGACGGAGAACTGACACCCTACTGCCTCCCCCATCACCTCCGCCGGAGGAGGGGGGGGCTGACAGGGAGTCAGGCATGGGTGGCTGGGGTGGGCAGCGAGAGCTGAGAGAATCTGGCATTCCTAGGCCCGCTGTTCCCCCTAATGATTGTGAGGGAGCCCTTCACTTGAAAGAACCTCGGGGCTGTTGGCCTCTCTGGCTGTTAGTACCTGGGTGCCGAAATGGCCTACGCTTGGGCTGCTGTAGGTACAACCAGTATATTCGATGAACGGATTGCACCGCCTTCCCTGAGTCCTGCAAATCTGTAATTATTTTTTGAACCTCCTCCCCAAAAAGAGGACAGACCCGTCGAAAGGAGCATCCAGAATGGAATCTTGGAGGTTCTGTTTAAACCCGGATACCCTCAGCCAGGAGCGACGATGGAGGCAGATCCCGGTGGCCACAGCTCGAGTGTCTGTGTCCGCTAAATCATAGGATGCTCTCAACATGTTTCCCTACATCCAGTCTGTCCTGAAGGACATCCAGAAGCTCCGTACAGAACAGGCCTTCAGGTTGCTTCTGGGCTAGCTCCAGGGCTTTCTTCCAAAGAGATTTTTGATAAAGCACCATGTGTGCTAGAAATTTCAGAGACTGTATGGAAAAGGTGGAAGAAGCATAGACTCTCCGCCCAAACTGGTCCAGTTTCTTAGACTCCTTGTTTTGGGGGGTTGTGATCTCATATGTTTAGGTTGCTTAGTCCTACCATGTGCTACGGTTAGGGACCATGGAATCTGCTCTCGATTTTCTCCCTGGAAGGGCTTTGGCCTTAAGAGGTTTACAGAGTCTGTCCGCTTTCTATTTTTTTTTTTTTTTTTTTTAAACCTTTTTCCCCCCTCTGGTCAGTGCCTGCGGGGCCTCTCTCAGGCATCCCAACCTGATCCTGCCCGCCTGAGGTCCCCCAATCCCGAACCTTCCCCACCCCTACTCTGCAGCTTGGCACCCCCCGGCTTAAACCCCCAGGGTGGGGCCGCCACTCCTCTTGGTGCTCTCACAATTGCTGTAGGGGAGGCTTGGGAGGAGGGAATTAGGAGGCTGGGTGGGTGGGATCCGCGGAGGGCATGGGGCTTGGGTGTCGCCATACCACCATAAAGCAGGGTTTTCCTTGTTCTGGTGCTCTCCCCCTTCCAGAGGCACAGACGTGCAATGACGTCTAGCGCAGATGCGTGCGCTCCCACACACATCCGCAGGTATGTCTGCGGACACCTCTTTCCAGGCCTCCACAAGTGTTCCCGAGTGCAGTGGTTCCTGCCTCCGCAGGGTGTCACTGGTACTGGGAGACACTTCCCACCCTAACCCCAGGAGAGGAGAGGAGAACTGTCGTCGGACGCTCAATCCTCTCCTCCCCGGCCAGCTCCTGGAGACCCGAGCTCGCTCCCGAACCCGGGTCGCCGACGTGGTGTGAGGTGTAGCGTCCAGTGCCTCAACCCTCAGCGCCACCGGGCCAACTACCTGTCCGCTTTCTTGGGAGGAAGGATGCTCCCAAGCCAACTTGGTTAAATCCTGGAAAGGAGGAACCAGAGGGGGATGACCAAAGGTTTTGGGTCACTCATGCCCAAAAAGGTGTGGAGGCTCTTCGTCTCCAGATTCAACTCCTCCGTGTCCCACTGGTTCAGGAATTGGATGTGGTGCATTACATCAATGAAGATCGGGTTGTCTGGGGCAGACCTGGGTGAATTGCGGGGACCTTCTGGCTCCAGGGAGTAGCCCCTGGAAGAGAAGTCCGAAGAATAAGGGCAGCCTCTAGAAGAGGAAGAGGAGGCTGACCTTGAACACTAGCGCCTGTGCCTGCATCTGCTACTGTCGTCTAAGGAAGACTACCTGGATGAGGAGCAGTGACGCCTGCCCCTGCGTCTGTGATGCTCCAGATCCGACCCTGGTGGAGTTGGGCTCCTTGGTAAGAGAAGAGACGATGGCCGAGGGTCCGGAACCGGTGTCTCGTCCAGGACCAGTGTGGGAGGCTGTGGTGGTGGAGTCATTTTTCTTTAGCAAATCCCCTTTAAACAGTGTTCCACCAGGATGTGAACAGCTGTCCTATGTCCGCTAGGAGAACCATGGGCACCTGCGGGGGTGTACTCTTAGGTTCCAAGGGAGTCTTTGGAGGGTTACTGGGCCCTGGCGTCTCCCTCGGGCATTCGTCAGGATTCAACGTTATGTTAAGGCCTGTTGCCTGTTCGCCCGTCTGGTCCTGACACTTGGTCTTCGGGTACCAGAACGGAGGGCGTATGGTCTGTCGCAGTGTTGACAGACACCCGATCGTCAGGCTGAAAAACCATAGGAGACGGCAGCCCTGGCATTGGATTCTGAGGTAGAGGACCAGAGTGCATCTGGGTTCTACATGTGTGGATTCTGAGTTTGGAACTGAACTGTAATGCTGCTCGTTAGCGGCTGGATGCCTGGACTTTCGTATCTCTGTGTGGTGCCTGCTTGTGACTCTTGCTCTCCTGCTCACGGGCTAATGCCCGTTTGCCCTCCCGAGTGTTGACTCACACGGCGTGAGAGGCCGTGCTGTAGCCACCTGTTTCATCTGGCTGGAGGTGTGTGAGTAGGGGAGGCGGAGATTGCTGCTGAGGGCGGGGACAGTGCTGTTTTAAATTAAGCGCTGCTACTTAGCGTGTGGTGTTGGCGCCCTCAGTGTTGAAATTTTTGTCTGGAATTGGAGGAGGGAAACGGGTTAGTCCATGGTATGGTTTTAACTGTGTGTAAAACATAATAGTTTGTGTTAGGTATGTTTAATTTGTATATTATTATGACTTAATTTGTCTTGTATTAAATGATTTAGTTATGTATTAGTTTTACTTAGTTAAGTAGGATAGTTATTTATTTTGTTGTTATTTAAGTGTGTTTAATAATAGTTTTGTGCCTATCACTTGAAATGTGTAGGGGGTATACGGGAGGACTTATGGGGGTTAGGACTACCTATGGGAGCTCACAGCTACATGCTCTACGTCCCTTTATCCCTCTCCCAGTGTCTGATACTACTGTTAGACGCTGTTGGGAAGTGGGGATTGTAAGGGGTCGTGCTGCTTGTTGGCAGTGGGGCGACCTGGGTTTGGATGATGGTAGGATAGAGGTTGTTAGGTCCAGGAGGCGCCCTGGGTTATGTTGGGCATCTGGGAGAGGCCAGACGTGGTTGGTGCCCATTCCCAGGGAGTCCACCAGACCGAGTGGTCAGGTAACCCGAGGGGCTGCATCACCCTCCAGTCCTCTGACGGCAGTGCTGTGCAATGCCAGGTCGATCAGAAACAAGGCGGCAATGATTGCCGCCTTGATTTCATCGGTCGATCTGGCTTGCATTACGGAGACCTGGGTGGGAGATGATGCTGGCCCCATTTTTGAGGCTGCTGTCCCTCCGGGGTATACCGTGGTGCACTGCCCCAGAGTGAACTGCAGGGGTGGTGGTGTAGCTATCTGTTTTAGATCTAGCCTGACCTTCACCGTGCACCCGGTGGGAACTCCAAGTTCTTTTCAGTGTGTGGCCGTTCGTGGAGGATTCGGCGCAGGCTGCAGGATCCTCCTTATCTATCACCCTCCTGGCCCGATGGGGGGTTTCCTGCAGGAGTTTGCAGAGTTTGCTGCCGGTGAAACATTGGGTTCCCCCAAATGTGTCTTTCTGGGGGATTTAAATGTTTGGGCTGATGATAAAGATCAAAGATGCAGTAATGATTTTCTGCAGAGCATGTCCTTTATTGGGACTGACTCAGGTCGTTGCTGCACCAACACATCGGGACGGCCACATACTGGACTTGGTGTTCTCACTAGGGCTTGAGATCACTGATCTCGGGATTGATCGGGTATTTTGGTCCGATCACTGCACGGTGAAGTTCACGCTTGGGGCTCCCACTATAAGCTCTTCCCCTGCAGAGATGATTCGCTGACGTCCTTTACGGGATCTAACCCCTGAGGGTTTTTTGGCGGCAGCTGAATTGTCTAGTGTGGTGCTGCATGTGTCGGAGGTGTTGATGTCGGGGTTGACACCTATAATAGGGTGCTATCTGACACCATCAACTCCCTCGCATCTGTCCATGTACGACCCAGAACTTCGTACCTGAGGTCCCCATGGTCTGATGGAGACCTCGGGGAGATGAAGAAGATGGGTCGGAGATTAGAGCGCTGCTGGAGGAAGTCCCGCCTGGAGATGGACAAACTGGTCCTGCGTGCGCATTACTGTGCATATCAGGAGGCAATCAACCGTAAGAAGGCAGTGTTCCTGTCTAGGGAGATTGCTGTCGGGAGAAACCAACCAGCCTCACTCTTCCGGACTGTAGATAGACTTCTCCATCCTGTCTGTCTGCAGCCTGGGAGAGTTTCTTCTAATGAAGATTGTGAGGAGTTTGCTCGGTTTTTCTCAGACAGGGTGTCCTTGATCCGGCGGGAGGTTTCTTCAGCCAGCAATACCATAGCTGACAGTAGCCGCCAAATGTGTTCCGAGTGCACTCCGCCTAGTTGGGGGGAGTTTAGACCAGTGGAGGTTTGTGAGGTTATCGAGGTGGCAGTCAATTTGAAGCATATCTTTTGTGAGCTGGACCCAGTGCCAATGCGTTTCTTAATGAGATGTGTTGACTCTGTTGGCCCGGTGTTTGCCTCGATTGTACGGTGTTCCTTGCTTCAGGGAGTCTTTCCAGATGCCTTGAAGGAAGCTCTGGTGAGACCTCTTAAAGAAATCTTCTTTGGACCCGGAGATCAAAGGCAAATTACGTCCTATCTCCAATCTCTCCATTTTTGGGAAGATTGTCGAAGATAGGTATCGCTTCAATTGGAAGAACACCTCGTGACTCAGGGTTGTATGATCCCTTCCAGTCGGCTTTTCGAGCTGACATAGCACGGAAACTCGCTTGTTGGGTGCAAATGATCTCCTCAGGGCTAGAGATCGGGGGACAGGACAATTCTTGTTCTCCTTGATCTCTCTTCAGCATTTGACACTGTGGACCATTGTGTGTTGCTTGTCGCTTAGGGAGCTGTGTGGACTCACCGGTACTGTCATCAACTGGTTTGAGTCCTTTCTTACCAATAGGAGGCAACGGGTTGTGATGGGAAATTTCTCATCTACACCCTGTCTCCTTTCTTGTGGAGTCCCTCAGGGTTCGGTATTGGCCCCAATGTTGTTCGCAGTGTATATGCTGCCCCTGGGGGATCATTAGGAAGTATGGTCTGAGTTTTCATTGCTATGCTGATGATACTCCGCTATATCTGTCCTTTGCCCCAGGAACATCCAACGCAGTGGATGTGTTAAATATCTGTCTGGCCGAGATCAACAACTGCATGGCCTCCAGCTGGTTGCGACTGAACCCTGACAAGACTGAGGTATTGGTAGTGGAGTCGAACAGAGTTTGTGATAGGATGGCCTCTGACTCTGCAACTGGACTTGTTCTGGGAGCTGCGTCATTGAAGGCCTCCTCTTGGGTGCGAAATCTTGGAGTGATTCTGGACAGGAATTTGACCATGGAGGCTTAAATATCTTCCGTGGTCCGCACCTGTTTTTTCCATCTCAGAAACATTGCCAGGATTAAGCCCCCTGTTCCGCCTCTGGACCTCCCTACCTTAATACATTCCTTAGTCACATCTAGGCTGGACTACTGTAATGCGCTCTATCTTGGGGTCTCTGGGGGTTCTCTTCGTAGACTGCAGCTGGTGCAAAACGCTGCTGCCCGGCTTTTGACTGGGCAAAATAAATTTTGTCATATTACACCTGTATTGCGCGAATTGCACTGGCTGCCTGTCAGGTGGAGAATCCTTTTTAAGGTGGGTCTTCTCACCTATAAGGCCCTACACGGGCAGGGCCCTGGTTATCTGTCAGTCCTCCTGGTACCTACTCCCTCTACCCGCCATCTCCGATCTTCTAGTGGTGGCTTCCTGACTGTCCCTAGAGCGAGGTTACAATCAGCAGGCGACCGAGCTTTTAGTGTTGCTGCTCCCGCTCTATGGAACTCATTACCAACTTTGGTCAGGGAGGCCCCCACTGTAGCCATTTTTAAAGTCCGCCTGAAGACACTCCTATTTTTGCAAGTGTTTGGTGCTTAGTGCTGATTATTTATAGGATGCTTTATTATTATAATTTTAAATGCTTATGTTTTGCGTGTAAATGTCATACAAATTTGTACGGCACCCAGAGCCTCTGGGATTGGGCGTCTTTTAAATAAATTTGCCTTTGCCTTTAAGTAGTCGTCCCCTACATCTGGTCACCTGACACCTTACCCTGTGATGTCTGCCTCTGGTCCTTCCACCTGTCGGAAGGCTGGTAGTCCAAGATCTGCATCAGAGTTTTTGTTACTGCTGCTGACTTGTCTCAGGGGGAGCGTTCCCTTGAACAGAAATGCTCCCGTCATCTGCTGGCGACGACGAACTGGAGTAGTAAGAAGACACCAGAGTCTTATCGGTTGAAGTCCTGGCCTTAGGCCCCAATGGTTGCTGGAAGGGCCTAAGGCTTAGAGAGGGACCCGAAGGCCCTTGCCCCGAAGAGCTGCTGTCCACTGAGAGGGTAAGAGCTGCAGCCTTCACCAACGGCAGGCCGGAGAAAGTTAGGCTTCATTTGGGGGCAGACAGAGTCCGCTCTCTTGCTAGAGTGTGAACCGGAATGCTTGTCCTTGCGGTGAGATGATTTGGAGCAAGACTCTGACCTACTGTGCTCCTTGTGCTGGTGCTTCCCTCCTGAATGCTTCTCCTTATGAGAATTCAGTGACCTGAAGGCTGAGGAACTGGCCTTCAATGGGCGTTGAAGGGCGTCGAGCTGTTGCTCCATAACATAGGCCTGGAGAGTCTTGCGTCTATGGATGCGGGTCCGCTGACTGACTTTACCGCAGGCAGGACAAGCTTTCACGTTGTGGCCAGGCCCCAGGCAGAAGAGGCACTGGGAGTAATCATCTTTTGCTGGAATCTGCCGCCCGCACGGACACTTAGATTTCTATCGCTGTGATGATGAAGACGGAGACAACATAAACTGGTTTGGAAAAAACGAATTTCAGAAGAAAAAACGGGTACTTATGAACTAGAAGGCTAAAGATGGCGGTCGACAGATGCAACGAGGCGTCCAAAGAGCCAAAGCGCACAGGTCAATGGCGGGAAAAGAACTGAGGTGGGGCTGGGGACCGCCTCCTTATGCAGAGGGTGACGTCGGTGGGCAAACCCCAGCTGGGTACTGCTGGCTAGAAGTTTGCCATGGAGTCTTAGTGCCTGATGGCATAGTCCTTAAGCTGTAGCCTGCTGCAGGAGTTCATTCTCGAAGTAAGATCAAATCAACCCCTTTTTATGACTGTTGCATAGTTTCCCACATTTGACACTCCTCTGTAAATTTATGCAGGAATGGGTTCTGCCAGATAGGAGCATCAGAAGGTCCTTCTGGGACCAGCATAAGGAGTTTTGGCACTGCGCTCTTCACCCAATCCCTCTTCTTACAAGTCTTTTTACCACCTGAAGTACCAACGGATTTCGATTTTTCTTCCACAACCCTTTTGTGCTAGTTTTTCATACCATTAGTAGTTTGGCAACTTTATCACGTTTTAAAGTATCTACATTTTTATCCATACTCTTTTAAAACAGTACTACAGTCAAAATTTGCAACAACATATAATGTGCAGTGTCTTGATTTGTTTGTATAGTACTGTAGTTCTAGTGTATCCTTCCCTTTGTTTGCTATTAGGATTTTTTTCTGAATTTGTCTACTAGTTTTATGGCCCTGTGAATCTCCATGCTAATATTTTTTATTGCTCTTCTTTTTCCTACAATGTCTCATGTCCGGGGTCACGTGATGCAGAGCAACTAGAGGCAGCGTTTTGGCGGAGCTCCCAGCTATCACCCTCTTTAAATTACTTTTTCCCCTACTAATAATAATGACGATAGAACAGTTAATCTGTATTCAGATTCTGGCTAAGACTTCTACAATCACGGTGCGCTCTGGGTCAGACTGTAACTCGGCAATCAGTCTCGGAATGCGATGGAAGCAGAGATGAAGCCTGCAGATATAAAGCACACTCCGCCATCCACTCCAGAAAAATCTTCAAAAAAAACTAAACACCAAGGCTCGGGGTCTGCCTCTAAATCTATACCGTCCAGTGCTTCATCGGTCCCTCTTATCGAAGATAGTTTCCTTCAGGAGTTGTTACCATTCAAGGAAACTTTAGAAGACATCTCAACGGAGTTAAAGTCGCTAAGAGTGGACCTTAGTTCTCTAACCACTAGAATGGGGGACTCGGAGGCAAGGACCTCTTCTCTAGAGAAGTGGAGGGAGAGGATGGACCCAGAAATCGTTCAGCTTAGGCAGCAGGTCATCAAACTCCAGCTTAAGACAGAAGACTTAGAAGGAAGGAGTCAGAGAAACAACCTGCTGATTTTGGGCCTTCCTAAAGCCGAGGAAGGCTCCGACATTATCCTCTTTCTCCAGAAGTTCTTGGCCAAGGTTGTCGGCACATCCCCCCTCAACCCACAGTATCATATAGAGCGTGCTCATCGTTCACTCAGGCCGAAACCCGTACCCGGAGCTCCACCAAAGCCCATTATTGTCAAGTTTCTGAGCTTTCTGGAGAAGCAACACGTACTAGTTAAAGCACGAGAGTTGCAAGCAATTTTATGGAATGGGTCCAAGTTGAGAATAACGCAAGATCTTCCCTACAAAACGCGGCAGAAACGTTCAGCTTTCCACTCCACGGTTAGCAAGCTGATTGCTGCCTGCATCCGTTTCAGAATAATCTACCCTGCCAAGTTGCAAGTTTCCATGGAAGGGACATGGCATTTTTATGAGTCTCCGGATCCAGCTGCTTCGGACCTTTCTCACAAGCTACCAAACCTGTTCAAATTGGGCTGAATATTCCCCAATGTGTCAAAAATGACAGTTTTCGGCTATAGTTGTAATAATGCACTCTTATTACCTGTGTACTAATGTTCCCTTTCCCTTCCGGAGTTTTCGTTGGTGGGGTGGGGTGGTTGGGTAGGCCGAAGTGCGGCCTGGTAGGCCTAGCTTTTGTTGGTGAACGTGCAGTTCGTTCTACCTGGTTGGGGGGTGGGAACTTTTATTTAACTGGTGTTTCTACACGTCGTTAGGTCGGTCGGACCTTTTAGGTCCCTCAGCCTTTTTTGGCCCTCTGGTCTCTTCCTTCTTCCCCCGGGGCTGAAAGAAGATATTATAGTGAGGGAAGTGACCTCGTATAAGTGCTGCAGTTGAAAGACAGTGTCCTACGAGATAGAGTTTTCTAACTGGTAGGAGAAAGTTTCTCGGTTTAAATGATTCGGGGGACAGCCCGGTAGGAGGGTGGGGTGATTAACATGGTATTGGGTCTACCTGCAGTGTCTCGGCTGGCATCAGCAGGCCTGTTGTTTTGGATATGAGTTTACAGCCATTCCACTTGTCATGGCTGGATACTCTTACACGTAATCTGGAGTATGGTATTTTTAGCAGGGAGCTGCAGAGGCAATCTGTATCACTGCATTGGTATCATATCTGGATGTGTTAACGTCCGATGTTATAACCGCAAACAGGGCTTTAGATTTCTGATTTTGGTTTAGCCGGTACACGAACGGTACTGGATTTTGCTTCTGTGCTTTGGTTCATGTTAGGTGGGATGAAGAATGGACTGGCTTGCAATTCAGGGGTTGAGTTAGGCAATATGGTGAAATGGAGAGCTGCTGATGCCACTGAGTCCATTTCCTTCACAGATGCTGCCCCACAATTATAGGAAAGCCGTTTTTTTTTTCCTTAGGGGGCTTTGGAGGTTCCTACCTTCCTGCTGTTGGTTAGCCATTTCAGGAGTTTTCTAGGGGGTGCTCTCCGAAGTAGGAGCATACGCTCCTAGGAAGCTCAATCTACTTACCTCATAAGGGGGGGGTCATAGCCTTTTGCATTGTTTGGGGAAATTAATATTTTTACAGACGGACATACCCCCATGGACCTGCTCGAATTCACACTTCCTATACAGTGTAGTAAGGTGCACTATGGTTTCTTAGAGGGTGGTGGGACGTGGGGGCTCCGGGAGGGAGCTGTCTTGGGAAGGGCTGCATAGCGCACCACAGAGAGGGGCGAACGGCACCTTTCCTGGGAGGCATGGTAGTCAGGGGGTTCCCGGTCACTACCTGTTAGCAGGACCAGAAGTAAATTGGGGTATACCCTCTCGGTATTGGTATCTTTGGATAGAATCTGCCTCCCAGTGGATCGTTGCCTATGGGTTTTGGTTCCCCGACTCAAGGTTTAAAGTTCCTATCATTTTTTTGAGACCTGTCGGAAGGCCTTTTGTATATAGTTGGTGGGATGGGGGGGGGTGGTTCTGGGGTACAGTTCTCCTTTTTGCTGTTTGTTCCGTCAAGGGCAGTTGAATTATGGTTGAAGTCTTTTCCATCCTGGTTACTGTTCAAGGGTATGGAGGGGGGGAGGAGGGGTGGGTCATAGTTACGAAGATATTCAAGTATGGAGAGGGTAGGGGATGTGCCTTCTGGGATGGTTTATTTTTTCCTTGTTATGCATTGTTTTACTGTTATATATAATAATATATGAGTATGATGTCGATTAAAATTGCAACGTGGAATGTCAGAGGTGCCAGAGAGCTGTGCCCTTTTGAATGTTGATAGTCTTCTGATGCAGGAAACCCATCTCATGCCATCAGAAGTTAAAGGGCTACGTCGGCAGGGCTACTTCCAACTTTTTGCTTCTTGTGGGACATCCTCCAGTAGAGGGGTGGCTATATTGATTAAAAGACACATTTCATTTCTGGCAGAAGAGTGTTTAGTGGACCAGGAAGGTAGATTTGTTATTGTTAAGGGCATGCTCAATAATGTCAGGGTGGTATTAAGGGCAATCTATGGCCCAGTGGGAGGAGACCCGGATTTTCTTATGAATCTGGCTGATAAACTGAGTGGGCTCTTACCCTCCTTGTTAATACTTGGGGGAGTTTGGAATATTGCCCGTCTCAGGACCTGGATAAATCATATAGACCTTCTAAAACCCCATCCCTTCACAACTTGCCCTGAGGGATTTTATGAGCCTATTAGGTCTATGTGACCCATGGCGTTTATTTAACACCTCCTGACAGCTCTTTTCTTTCTATTCCCAAGTTCATCGGTCGTGGTCTAGAATCGATTTTATCTTAGTTAGTAACACTCTTTTGCTCGGTATCTTACAGACGGGAATAGAACCAATTGTGATTTCGGACCATTCCGTAGCATGGATCTCGATTTCCCCTGACCCACAGGTACAAAGAGACTCCGCCTGGAAATTAAACACACAGCTTTTAAAAGAAGAACATATAGTTTCTCATATTAAATCGTTAATATCTTCCTTCATAGACACCAACTCAGATTCAATTAATAGGGAAGACCTGATTTGGTGTTCCTTTAAATGTTTCATAAGGGGGGAATTTATTAAGTTAGCGTCGAGGAGGAAAAGACAGAGGAAAGCTAGGATCATGTCGCTGTCGAATCAAATTAGGCTAGCAAGTTATCCTCCTCATCTTCCCAAACAGACTTGGAAACCTTGTTGAAACTTAGGAATGAATATTCTGATTTGTTAAGAGATAAGGCAGAATACACCATTCTCAAAACCAAACCCATTAATTTGACTAGGGGGAGAAACCGGGCAGGATGCTGGCCCTCCGCTTACGGGAAGTGGAGGGATCGAGATGGATCCCTTCCTTGTCCTCCGCGACGGCTCCCTCAAGACTTCCCCTCGGGATATTTCCCAGGTTTTTGAGTCCTATTACAGGGATCTTTATAGTGTTGGTCCCTCTCAACCCTCCTATTCCCACATCGAACAATTTTTCGATGGCCTTCCTCTTCCTCTCCTGCAGGCCCATCAGGGGGAGTTTTTGACCTCTCCCATTACACTGGCCGAGGTGGAAGAAGCGATTGGAGGACTAGTTCTGGACAAGTCCCCGGGACCTGATGGTTTTCCCTCCAATTTTTATAAAGTTTTCTGTAAGGAGATTGCTCTCCTTCTTCTGAAACTCTTTGATTACATGTTTACCTCCGACCTCCTTGACCCCTCTTTGTTGGAAGCTACCATTGTTTTGATTTTGAAACCAGACAAACCTCAGACAGACCCAGCAAGTTACCGTCCAATTTCATTACTAAATTACGATATAAAGATTTTAACAAAAATTTTGTCTCTTAGAATTAAACAGACTTGGTCTAACTTGCTGAGTCCCGAACAAGTGGGTTTTGTTCAGGGTAGATCTTCAGCCGATCATTTGAGTACCCTTTCGCATATTTTCCAAGTTGCCCAGGATTCTCAGGCTCCTATGGTTTTGGTATCATTAGATGCCAAGAAAGCCTTCGACAGAGTCCACTGGGACTTTCTCTGGTTTACCCTTGGGAGAATGGGTTTCCCGGACACTTTCATTCAATGGATCAAGACAGTTTATAAGTCCCCTCCTGCTAGAATTTATTGTAATGGGGTCTTCTCTTCTCTATTCCCCTTATTCACTGGTACTCGGCAGGGGTGTCCCCTATCGCCTTTTTTGTTCAATTTATACCTGGAACCTCTCTTACTGAGTATTAAGAACTCACCCCAGATTACAGGATGTTTAGTCCATCAGCAATCTCTGACGTTGTCAGCTTATGCTGATGACATTCTTTTACATTTGGCTAACCCGGAGCTCTCTCTAACACACATATTACAAATTATTGATCGGTTCGGACAGGTGGCCAATTATAAACTGAATTTATCCAAATCAATCATATTCCTGTTAAATGCTAGTACACCACACGCCAGTTTCACCCAGTTTGGTATGAAATGGTCTTCTTCCTCCTTTAAATATTTAGGTATATATCTCACTAGGGACCCAGAGGCTCTCAGAAAGCTTAATCTGGATGACTTGGTGTCCAAAATACAATCTGATCTTCAAAGATGGGCCGCTCTTCCTTTATCCTTGTGGGGTCATATTAGTATTATTAAAATGAATGCATTGCCCTGGGTATTTTACCCACTAAATTTATTGAATATTTATCTCCCTCTGTCCTACTTTCAGCAGCTCCACTCTATTATCTCTAGATTCATTTGGCAAGGTAAGCAGCCTAGGAGGGCCTTTTTCAAACTTAATTTACCCAGGGAGAAAGGCGGACTCCATCTCCCCAATTTTATGTTATACTATTGGGCAAGTCATATTTCCAAAATGGGGAGGTGGTATGATGCTAGGACTGATGTATACCTCCCAATCTGGTTACAGCTCGAGAGAGGGATTCTGGATAAGTATAGGCTCCAGTTATCTAGAGTTTTTTTATTACACTTTTTCCACATTACCTCCTTTTATACAAAGTAGTGTTATAGGGATTTCTATTAAGGTGCTGACTCAATGTTGGAACTTTTTCAATATCTCACCAAAAAAAGATATCGCTCAACCTCTTACTTTAAATCCGAACATTAAGATAGGAGGCTCCCCGCTCTCCCTAGATTGGCTCCCGCAACTGCAGGATTGCTGTGTGGAAAGCCTATTTTCCCAGGACTCCCCTTCTTTCTTCAGTGGATATAATGGTTAAGTTTAACATCCCTCAGAAACTCATTTTTAAAGTTTTTCAGCTGAGACACCTTATGGTCTCTAATGTTGGATCCTCATGTACGGTGTCTCAAGTCAGGCACTACTTAGACCAGATACAAGAATATGCCAATAGGTCCCATGGTGTTTCCAAGATATACTCCTTCCTATTGGGTATCAAATATCCCAACTCCCTTATTGGCTCTAAAATTTGGTCCTCTTTTCTGCCAGATTCCCCCTTCGTTTGGGCGCAGATTTGGGTGGACACGTACAGATACCTCACTCAAGATAGACATAGGCTTATTCAGTATCATATACTGAATAATTTGTACTACTCTCCGGTTAAGTTGGCTAAACTAGGAAGATTACCTTCAAACATTTGCACAAGGTGTGGCATAGCCGAAGGGAACCTGGTACATATTTTTGGGCACTGTGACAAAGTGGCTCCATTATGGCATTCAATTCAATCCAATCTAGATCCCCTCTTGGGATTAAGAGATTTGTTTACTATAGAAGTTTGTATTTTAGGGATGTTTTCTAATATACAGGTTTTGGAACGTAGGTTCCACATGGCCTTAATCTCTATAGCAGTTAAAAGGCTGGTTCTCAGACACTGGATGGACCAATTGGTCATATCATATGCAGAGTGGACTAAAGAAATATCTCTCTGTTTCAAGACTGAATGGCTAATAGCAAGTTCTAGGAATTGTCTGACCTCGTTTGACCAGAAATGGGGCAAATTGTATGCTTTACATTTGAATTAATGTACATGTGTGCATATCTCTGGCTGTTCAGGTTTGCATTATCTCACATTGATGCTGGTCACTGCATATTGATTGCTTCTTGAAATATGTTCTGTATGTCCTCTGTTTTCTTCCCAATAAGGCACATCCTGGGGTGGGGGTAGGGGGTTGAGGGAACAGTGGGGGGTCTAGGAGTTTTTTGTTTTTCTTTTTCCGTGGATCTAATGTTCTCTGCATTCTGGAATTCTCTTTGTATTTACTTTTTACTCATGGTGTTCAGTACTGGTTCATGTTCTTAATTGAGATACAGTATGTTATCCAAAATTTAATAAAGATGTTGAATTTCAAAAAAAACAATGTCTCATGACCATCTGACAATGATGCACCTGGGACCATAGTTTCAGCAAGTACTGGTTTAGAGTCAAATTTACAGCAGTACAGCTGTGATTTTAAGGATTTTATTTATTTATTGACATTCGGAATTACAACCCTTTGAGTCAAACTCCTTTACAAAGGCTCCACGTCAAACAACACTAAGGACATACATATAGTATTAAGCAGTACAGTGCTCAGGTAATAGAAACAAGAGAGTAAAGAAGTAATGGAAGTTATGCATACCAAAAATTATACAATATTATAAGTACAGTGATCATGGAAGAAAGACAATACACTAAAACACACAGACGGGGGATACTGAAACAACAGTCTTTGGGAGAGGAGGACCCAGCGTTATCCATAATCTGCATAATATTTAGGTAGTGCATGAATACACATTCTGTTTTCCATATATCATAACATTTATGAGGCAGATTTATCCTTATACTACAGAGCCCTGCCAAGAGGAGAAGCAGGAGGAAGAGAGGGTTAGGGACAGTCAGACTGAAGATTCTAGCAGATGAGCTTTGAGACTGGTCTTGAAAGGACCGATCCTGGGCTCCAGGGAGACAGAGGGGGGAGGCTACTGAGCCAATGGGGGCTCTGTAGAAAAAGGTTATTTATCCAAGGAAACTTCAGCAGTGGGGGACTAGTAGGGAGGTCCCAGTAGAGTTACGGGAGTTTCTGACCAACAGGGTGGGTTGGATGAGGCTATGCAGACCACGCAGGGTTTGACCAAGGTGGATTTTCTTGGCCAGGAGGCAAGTATGGTACCCAAGATGGGTGTCAAATGGCAACCATTCGGTAGACCTGTAGAGATCACAGGAGTGTGCCCATCTGTCACAACCCGTGACCAGTCTGTACACTTTGTTTAGGGCAACTTTGATGCGTCGCAATGCAGTGGGGTCAGCAGTGCCACAGATGACAATGCCGTAATCTACCAGGGAGAGAACTGAAGAGGTAACGGCCAGGAGGATAGCCACTGGGGGAAGGCAATGTTTATGGCGGTACAGAAGCCCAAAGCTTAAGTTGATAGCGGAGGACAGTTGCTCGATATGTGCCTGGTTGGTGAGAGACGTGTCAAGGGTGACACCTAGATATCTGAACGAATCAACCAGTTCAAAAGTGGGGACCCTAGTGAGTTGGTGATGGTCAATGGGAAGTCACGATGAGGACTCGGATGGTGGGCAAAAAGCATTGATTTTGTTTTCTTATGCTTTAGAACTAAACGGTGGGAACTGAACCATGTCTCAGCTTCAGTGAAAAAATCCTGCATGGCCCACTGGAGAGAATCAGGGCTGGGGTGGCTCCAGAAAATTGCCACGTCATCCACATAGAGCAGACTTTTTCCAGGGTATGAGCTGGGGAGGGAGTTTAGGAAGAGGCTGAAGATGAGAGGTCCCAAGATGGAGCCTTGGGGTACTCCTGAATGGACCTGGAGGCTGGTTGATAGAGTGGAGTTAATTTTCACCTGCTGGGATTGTCAGAGAGGTAACCTCTGAACCAAGGTATTGTTTCGTCTGAGAGCCCCAGGGAGGGCAGGAAGGCCAGAAGTATAGCATGATTAATGGTATTGAACACCTCTGTGAGGTCGATGTACACTGACCCCACTAGGTGACCATGTTTGAGAGCACCGTGGATGTAGGAGGAGTATTCTAGGAGAGCAGTGGTGGTGCTGTGGCCCTGGCAGAAACCATGCTGTTCGGGGCACAATAGGTTATACATTTAGAGAGATGGTCCATCAGATGATCAGCCACTATTTTTTTGAGGGCCTTGGAGAGGGGAGGTAGAAGGGAGGTGGGACGATGGTTACTGGTGGGGACAGGCAGTCACCACTCTTTTTTTTTTTAAATTGCAATTTTTCCATTCGTCCTGCCAGCCCCGACCCTTCGGGACCACCAAGGAGACATCCTCCTGCCTCCCGCTCTACCCACGTCCACCTCAGAGTCCCCCATGGAGCCTCGGATTACCCCAGGCGGACGAGGGTGCGCCCTCAACACCTCGAGCTACTCAGCTCTTCTGGCCGGTCCGTGGCAGCAGGGCCAGCGGCATCGGCCCGGATAGCCAGTCTTCCCAGTCCTGGCAGGCGTTATCCTCCATTTTCTCCCCCACACTGTGTAGACCTCGGCGTCAAAGACGCACGCACCAGCGTCCACAGCGTGATCCGCCCACCCTTCCCCTATGGGGCTTGTAGTACTCAGACAAGTTGCGGGCACTGGTCCCCCTTACCCCGAGGAGGCAAGCGGTCATGGGCGCTCAAGCCACTCCCCCCCCGGCCCTCAATGCCCGAGTCTGCTTCCGAACCTGGTGGGTGGCGTCCATGGCGGAAATCCCACTGTTGCGCTGGCAGGCCAGCTGGCAGTCACCACTCTTGAAAACAGGGGTGATGATAGCTCATTTCCAGAGGGCAGGGAATTGCCCTAGGCTGAAGGACAGGTTCAAAAGTTTGGTGACTGTTTGTAGGACCTCCTCAAGGGCTAAGTGGAGGAGCTTCAGGTCAATGGAGTCACTGCTAATGTGGGACTTGGCAAGGGCTTTGGAGAGGTATTTCCTAGCCTCCTGTGTTGAGATGATTGGGAGGCGAAAGTGCAGGATGTTGGAAAGTGGGCTGCAATCGGGGATGGGGTCTAGTGGAGTGAAGAAGTTGGGGGGTAGGACACCACTGAGATACAAGAATGTGATGTTTAGGGTGTCTGCAATGGACTGGGGGTCCTGTGTTAGGTTACCATTAACCGAGAGCTGGGCAGGTGGGGGGGTGGTGCAGATTTCCCATTAAGTCCCTTTATGTTTTTCCAGAAATATCTTCCTGAGCCCCAGGTGGAGAAGAGTGCCTGCTGGTAATGGGTTGCCTTGGCATGGTGAATGTCCCAGGTACATTTGTTTCTGGCCTCACAATATCTATCCAGTGGGAGCTGTGAGTCTAAGGCCTTATGCCAGAGATTATCACGGTGTTTTCATTTGGTCAAGCAACTGTTGAGATATCCAGGGGGTGTTATGGTTTTTAGAGATTTGCTTCGAGAAAGTGGCAAAGATGTCACAAGCGGCATTGAAGGTATTTATAAAGTGGGAGAGGGCGGTATCAATTGATTGGGTGCTATACATGGGAGCCCAATCAGAGTTCGTTACGTAGGTTTTAAATTGGTGAAGCATACCCTTTTTAGGCTTCTATGGTAGGAGACAGTAGGGGGAGCAGTGAGAGTTTTATTGGACCATATACAGGTTACTGGATAATGGTCTCTAAGGGCGTCAGGGAGTACTGAAACATTAGTGATGCTGTTGGGGAGATTGGTGAGGATATGGTCCAGCAACGAGGAGGTGCCTGATTTGTTGTTTGGCCTGGTAGAAGGCTGTATAACCTAAGTGAGGTTGAGCGCAGCAGCAGAGTCCTTATAGGGAATGGAGGATGGGGACAGCCAACTGACATTAAAGTCCCCCACGGTGATAACTTCGCCGTTGGAGGGGAGTTGAGAGATACAGAACATGACCAAGGGGAAGGCAAGTCTCTGATTTTGCGGCGGGATGTAGACAGCCATGACGTATAGTGTTCTGCCAGGGTCGCCAAGGAGTATCTTGACTGAGTGTTTGGGCGCCGTGAATGGGGGGGTGGGTGGTAACTGGCAATGACTGGAGAGTGCTCCTAATGTAGAGGGCACTGTCACCACCTCGTCTACCCAATCTGTCAACACAGAAAAGAGAGTAGCCAGGTAGGCTCACGGCCGAGTCTGGGGTGTCATGGGCGAGCCATGTCTCAGATAGGGCAGTATGTCTGGGGAATGCTGGGCTAGCCACCCTTGGAGTAAGGTGAACTTTTTTTGCAGGCTACAGTACATATGTTAATTGCAGCCAGCCGGAGCCCATGCATCTTGTTGCTAGCTGGGGAGCGTGGGAGAGATAGCCCAGGATTACAGTGAACGTTTCCTGATAGGAGGAGGAGGGCGTGCCACAGAAAGGCTGCTTTAGCAAGTTTGTATTTTGGGGGTGTAGGACTTCTGGAGGGGGAGCGTACTGTGGCAGAACATGGGGTGGGAATGGAGAGGGTGAAATGCATAAGGAAGGAGGAGGGTGAAGGGTGGGTGGAGAGAGTGGATGGGACTACTTGGGGGGGTGAGCCACTCCTGTTCAGTGAGGCTGGAGGTACCACAAGGTGTATGGAGGGGGGGAATGATAGGAGCGGATGGATATTGTGGGACGAGGACGTTTGAAGGATGGAGGAGGGGAGGTAGGCCCCAGATAAACAATAGCAGACTCCAAAGGTGAGGCATAGTGATGGAAGGCCAGAGGGAAGGGTTAAGTTACTTAATGCAAGGGAGACAGCTGGGCAGATCACACAGTACAGAGGGTTGCCGACTTCAGAGCAGAAGGTATTGGGATCTAATCTTGGACAGGGAGAAAACACATAAGCACTACAATGGTGTGCTGTTCCCTGGTGGTGATGTATCAATATATCTGTGGTTTGTTCCAGGTACTAATTTGTTCTTCAAGTAAAAACAAGTTTGTGGACCTAGGTCAAGATCTTAGGCTTTCAGGCTCGGTCTCATTAAACTGTGGGACTAAGATACTTACTGCAAGGGAGAGAGGTGATCTGGTCTCTTAGTACAGAGGTAGTGTTGCTGACTTCAGAGTAGACGGTACAGAGATGGAAACTCAGGCAGGGAGGAAGCACATAAGCACTACAAGGGTGTGCTAACCTGGTGGCAATAACTGATAATCTGCTGATGGAGAAGTGGGTAACAGGAAGTCACACGACCAGTGACATCAATAAAAGGAGGGTTGGCCTTGGCTGGGACGGGTGGGTAAACACCCTTCTAGAGTGAGCTGAGAGCAGGAACAGGCCGATTACCTTTACAGGCCTTCTCAGAGTTCACTTTCTGTCTGTCTGTGCCTTTTTCTTAGATCTTAGTAAGGCATTCGACACAGTCGATCACAGCCTGCTTCTTTCCTCCCTAAGCACCTTAGGACTGGACCATAAATCTATGTGCTGGTTTGCAGACTACCTCAGAGAACGGAAACAGCAGGTTAAAGCTAAAGGTGATCTTTCTCCATCAAAACCTATGCTGAGGGGGTGTGCCCAGGGCTCTATCCTTGGTCCCCTCCTCTTTGCAGTCTACATTAACAACATCAATGACCCCATCAAAAAAGCCAACATCCACTTATTCGTGGACGACACTGTACTGTACTTGAGTCGTCCCATGCCAGAAGCAGCCTGTGAAGACCTCTAAGCTGAATTTAACCTTCTACAATACCAGCTCATAAACAAAAAGCGTTTGCTTAATGTGAAAAAGACAAAAGCCATGCGCTTTCCCCCTCCTTGCATGCAGCAATTCCTCGCTTTTGGGGCTATCCCACAAATTACCACTGTTCTTGAAGAATCACTAGAGTATGTAGCAATTCAAATATCTAGGAGTTTGGCTTGACTACAAACTTCCTTCTCACGACCATCTTGAAGAACTACAGAAGAAACTAAGGCAAAGATTAGGACTATTCTACAGAATTAACCACCTGCTCACAAAGGAGGCCAAGATTCAACTGGTTCAAGCTACCTTCCTATCTTTAATAGATTATGCGGACCTGCTCTACAGCCACTGCACTGCCTCTGCACTGGCTAAGCTGGACACCCTCTACCACAGAGCTATCAGGTTCATTACTGGCCTTCCACTTTCCACACGCCACTGTTCCCTCTACTCATCATTAGGCTGGACCTCCCTTCACTACAGAAGGAACAGAAACGCCGCCCTATGGGTCTTCAGAGCGGTGACCAACAAGCTCCCCTCATATGTCTCAGATTGTATTCCCCAGAGTGTGTTAGGCACCTACGCTCTAAGGAGCTAATCCCTAATTGCCCTCCAAGTTCCAAGGGTCAAAACTCATTTCGGCAAAGCTGCTCTAAGCTTCTCTTTACCCACATTGTGGAATGGTTTACAAAGGAACTTGAAGCTGAGCTGCCCTGTTAGCCTGAATATCTTCAAGGCGCTCTACGATCGGTACATGAAAGCACCTTGCAAATGTTTTCTTCATCGCTAGCCCACTAATTCCGCAACTCTCCCTTTCCATCCTGACGCTCGCCATATTTCTACCCCTAGCTCTCACTCTTTCCCTATTAACTCTTCCTGCAGCACCCATCCTTCCCTGTCCACTCCAGCCTGGCTAAAATCCCACCCTATCCATAGTAGTGTCCCAATTATCTACCCCTCCTCCGTCATTATCATAATAAACAAGTACACGACAGCCATCGTCACTTTCTGTGGTTTTAGCCCAATATTTCCCCAGTCGTCGGTAATATATCCCTCCTCTTCTTTACCTCTCTAACCTGCCACCCCATACACGGCCTCTTTCCCCTATATGTGTAGTTGCCGGCTGCCTCACTCAAAAGATCTCTGCTTATAACCCCTGTATGCCTATGGTTGATTGTACATCTGCTGACTTCTTTAATTGTAAAATAATGCTGTTTTTTTTTTTTTTTTTTTTAATTTATTTCAACGTTGTACTGTATACACTGTATATACTTTTTCTTCCTTGTATATTATTGCTTTTTGTATGCCTGCTTCTGTACTGTACTTTGATGTATTCATGACCAGGTCCACCTTGCAAATGAGCCTTGCACAATGGTGCCCGCCTAGATAAATAAAGATTCTGATTGACTGACTGACTTTCTGATGTGGAGTTCTGTGTAGGCAGGCGAGAGTGAGCACTAATAAAGGCTACATTTACAGTTTCGCAAACGTCTAAGGGATAATTAAGTGGACTATTCTATAAGACAACAGCTAGACCCTTCACTGATTATAGCATTAATGACCTGGGGTAACTTGTGTGATTTTTGTGGCTGTGTGTGGTTTGATTAAATAAAAAGCTTTAAAATCAAAACATTTACTCCTGCAGGCTAGACCGAGACACGGGAGCACATCAATTCGCTCCCAATAATTTGCTCCCTGACATCCCGCTCCCGACAGTTTGCTCCCTACTAGCTCGCTCCCATTCCTTTTTTGCTCCGCATCTTTTCACTCCCAGAGCTGAAAAGCAGAAGCGGGCTTAAGATCAAAACAAGCTTTGCCAGGTGAACGTAAAAAAGCAGAAAAGGTTTCCTTTCCCCATTCTGGATAAGAATCTACCTGCACCACTCTTTTTGCTGATTCTAGACACTCGAATAGAGTCACTGTCTATGGTGGTGAATCAAACGTATGGGCGCAGGTTCCTGCATCGAGGAGCATTTGTAGTGCTCATATATTCAGTGAATGAAGAAAACCGCTGGTGTCAAAATGTGCAGTCAAAAGTAAACAGTACAGTAGAGTACTGTACCATATCTGTGCCTCTGCCGAATATTAATTTCATGGTTGCACTACATTTAAGTGCATTTTGTTTCCCTTTCTTGAACCGCACAGTAGAGAGTACTGTACTGTCTCTGTACCGAATATTAGTTTCAATAATATATGGTACTCTCTCTCTTTTCAAAACACTGCCAGCAATCAGGGAGCTTTAAGTGCACCTTGGTGAGAAGAAGGAAGAAGGCAGGGTGACAGCACCATGTTCAGTACTCCACCTGCACCCTCAGTGGGAAGCCAGAGAAGGGGACCGTGGCAGCAGGCTGGCTATAGTATCACAGCTGGCAGGGACTGTAGCTCTTTTTATTATAGAATATTAAAAGTAACCTTTTCTTACAGTAATACATAGTAACTTTCCAAAGTGACAGAAATGAGAGGCAGAGACAAATGTTGCAAGCATCAGAGGGTAAATCTCTCTTTTGTCCAATAAGTTACAGTACTACTATACATATTTTTGAAAGAACTGTACACATATGTTACAGCACAGTAGGAGTGAGTGGGAGTGAATTAACGAGGATTGTGACTGGTGGGAGTGAACTGAGTCGGAAGCGAGCAGTCGGGAGCGAAAAGACGCAGAACAAATTGCCAGGAGCAAATTGACATAGACCCATACCTAGAAAACAAAAACACTGGATTCGAAAGATTTATTTAGTTGAGGCCTGAACATCAGGGTCCTAACAACAGATTGCTGCTACAGCAGCTTTCATTCACTGAATCAGTGGTCCTGGATGCATGACTGTCACATGGGATAGGAGGCACTTTAGGAAAAAGAAGAGCAATAAAAATGCTAACATGGCGATCCCCAGGGGCCATAAACTAGTAGGCAAATTTAGGTAAAGACTCCTAACAGCAAACAAAGGGACAGGCACACTAGAACTACACACACAAATCAAAACACTCTATCCAGCATGCAGACATGGGATAGAATGAAGGGAACAGAGGTCACCAGGGGCAACAAGACCAAGGAGGAGAATAGGGATAGGACTGGGAAGGTTAGTACCCTGGAGGAATAACAGGTTCCAGAGAAGGTTCCCAGCATTACAGAGAATATGGGCAGACTGGATGAACCATTGGTCTTTTTCTGCCGTCATGGTCTATGTTTCTATGTACCATATATTTTTGAAAATTTTGATAATAGTAGCTTAACTTTTTTCTGAGGGCTCACTCTGGTTACCGGGGCAGCCAAAGAGGGATTTGTGTTTTCTTTCCTAACTTAAGTTTGAGTTCCAGACACATTCCAGACACAATATAATTCCCTATAAAATGATTAGAGCCCAGACATTCAAAGCATGTATCCTGTCTGATGAACCTGGAACACTTTTTCTACAGGTAACATACTTTTTAAAAACTTGTGTCCCTGTATTCGTTTCTGTTTACCCGACATACGTAAAACAAATCAACAGAGATTATATAAAAAAAAATACCCAGAGAACTATTTAAATACTGAGCCCCAAAAGAATTACTTTTACAACACTTACAGTATATTCCCTACTCACGAAAGCACAATTTTTAGAGGACAGCTGATCACCTAGCCTTTCCTAAGGTTGAAACAACATGTTGTTAGAAAGCAGAGGCTAAGCCAGCCCGATGGCACTGGAGGTTGAGGCGCCGGTTGCTACACCTCGCACCATGCCGGCAACCTGGATTCGGGAATGAGCCCGGTTTGTCAGGGGTCAGCAGGGGCAAGGCAATCAAATGTCCAGAGGACTGCTTTCCTCTCTCGGGAGGGGGGGGCGCTTATTGTCCCACTCATTGACTGCCCTCTGGCGGTAGCGGGAGGGCAGTATCAGTTGGAAGGCACGTACCGGGGTCCTCACTTCATTGGGAAGGGAGGAAACGTGGAAAAGGGAGATGGCAAGCTCCATGATGGCCCTGTGTCCCTGTGCCGCCCCGGCTTCTGGATTGTGCTTGGGGAGTGGAGCAGGCACTCTCTTCCCTGGCCCCACTGCGGGGGAGGGGGGGTACGCTGCAGGGGACATACTGGGGGATCAGCATGAACAGGGATGCATGGAGCCAGAGGAGTCCCACTGAGGGAGGGCCATAGTTGACTGCCAGGCTCCAGGAGCATAAACAAATAATGAGGAAAAAAAAAAAAGAAAGCAGAGGCTGTGTACATGCTCATACAGTGTACCATTTATGATAATTCGGAACTGCTTGAAGAGTTACAGGGCACGAGATGGATATTTGCTATATTATAAATCTAATTAATTATTGATGAGGCTAACTGCTCAAATTGGCTGCTTTACTAGGCATTAATTCTCTAGAAATGCCCAGTACAACACAGCAGTGTGTGTGTATACTTTTTGTTTTGCTATTTAAATGCTGTTTTTCTCCTAATGCAATCAGACTTATAACTGCAAGTATGCCCTTGCAACTGGGCATTTCCTGGGGATTAATGCCCTTGCTTATAGTTGGTCCCCAGGAAACGCCCAGTTGGGCATTACTGCTTAAGTGGTGAGCAGATGAGAATATTGACATTAGACCTTTGTTTATGCGCTTTCTGATCCATGAGAGAATGTTGCTTCCACTTTCAGTGCACAGTGAGATTTAGAGAGCACAGAGATATATTTGAGAGAGATTGTAGAATACTAACTTGCTCAGAGTAAAACTGTGGGTAGATACTGTACATCGACACTGTTGGCAGATACAGGCCTACCAAATCATCCAGTCAGCCCACCCTACTTAACTACTCTGTTCTGGCCCTAATGGCTGTCCTGGAACCTATCCAGTTAGCCCACCCTACCCAAGTACTCTGCTCTGGCCCTAGTGATCATCCCAACCCTTATTCTCTGCCCCCCCTTTTTGATTAAGCCCATATGCCTGTTCCATCCCCCTCTGAAAGTGCTTACCGATCTGGCCCTTACCATTTCTTCCTGCAGCTTGCTCCACTCATCCACTACTCTCTCCATGAAAAAGTGCTTCCAGACATCTCTCCGGAATTACCCCATCAGTTTGAGTGAATTCCCTCTCATCCCTGTATTTGAGGTCAGGGAAAGAATTTCCTTGGCATCCAACCCATCAGTCTGATTGTACATTTCAATTATGTCACCCTTTCTCTTTTCAAAGTGTACCTGTCCAAGTCTGCAGTCTCTCCTCATATGACAAGCCCTCTAATCACTGGACTATTTTGGGTGTCCTGAACTGTACAGCTTACACTCTGTCAGCCTGTCCTCAGGTGTGGATTCCAGTACCTTGTGCAGTCTCCAGAAGTGATCTCACCAATGACCTGTGCAGCAGGAGGATCACCTTCCTACTTCTGCTGCTGATACCCCTCCCTATGCATCCCAACATCCTATTTACCTTTCCCATAGCTGTATGCTATAGATTTTAAGTTTTCTGATATCATGACCCTCCCTCGGTCCTTTTCCTACTTGGTGCATTCCAGCACCACACCCCAATTTCGTACTGCACCCTTGGGTTCCTTTCCCCAATGTGCATTGCGCATTGCCTTGCATTTTTTTTGTGTTGAAGCACATCTGCCTGCTCTTTGACCAGTTCTCCAGCCTGCTTGGAACCCCCTTGAGTTCCCGCTCCCTTCCTCTGTGTCAACCCTTCTGCAGATCTTTGTGTTATCTGTGTAGAGGCAGAAAGCAGACTTTGCCCTTTATGTCTTCCTGTTTGAGACAAACACATTGTTACACTTGGTCCCCACACCCTTACTGGCAACCCACTGTGCACCGCTGACAATATCTATTACGCTATATGCTATGTTATACACTAACATACAGAAGAAAAATCAGCCTTTTTATAGCGTTTTCATACACAGTGTATCCCAAAGTGCTTTACAAGCAATGCTAGACTAGTAGTGAGGTGACTGAATATGTAGTGGTGGCCATATCGCACATCAGCACCCACACACAGCCTGGACAACTGCATGTTACAGGGTATTGGCATTTACCATACAAGTGTAAGTCACCAGGGCATAATAATGATTATTGCTAATATTATTACTGTGATCATTGCCAAGTATTGTACCAAGAATACACTTATGTGCTTCTCTGTTTATTCTTCTGAGAAGTCATCATATAGCCTGCACTGCCATCTTGCTGATTTATGTAACACTGCACTTATTTTCTGTTTTATGTATAATTCTTTGTTCTCATTTAAGCTGATTTTACACATTTTGTGTATCTTTAGATAACACTGTGGAGCCACCTAACTTTTGGCCAATAGGGCCTGTTTTCCGTATCTAACATACACACGTAAGGGTTGTTGTCACGGTTATTATCTAAGTATACAAGTCCATGTCCACCATTTTCCCACTGAGACAGTCTTCATACCCTGGGGGTATTGGAAAACGCTGGCTCCCAGTGTCTAGTTTGGCAAGACTCTGATTAGGGCACATGTCTGACTTTGTGTAATAAATAAGTTTATTACAACATATGCCACTTGTCTGTTGTTTCTTCTGCTAGTTTATTACCACCAAGAACCTGAGAAGGGCATAGACCCTGACATTATTGAAAAGGACATGGCAAAGCACTGATTCCTGCAGTACAGTATTCTGCTCGTAATCTTTATAACCTTACAGAACTCATTTGTTACCTCTGAGAACTCCCCTATACTACATCCCTGTGCATCCTTTCCCTCAGCCAACTTTCTATCCAAGTCACCAACTATCTCCCTATCCCCAAGTCCCTTAGCTTCTTGCCCAGTCTCCTGAGGATGACAGAGTCAAAAGCTTTTCTATAATCTAAGTATACAATATTGAATGCCTGTCCTTTGTCAGCCGCCCTGGTTACCCAACCAAAGAAGTCAATGTTTGTTAAGATTCATCTAGCAAGACTGCCCTCTCGTGATGCCATGCTGCCTGGGGTCCTGTAGTCCATTCCCTTCTAAGAAGTCCATCAGTTCCTTCCTCAATACATTAAAGCCAGACTAAATCATATACAGTGTTGAGGATTTACTAAGTGGCCATTACAGTCTCCAGGGGTGTGTGTGTGTGTGTGTGTGTGTGTGTGTGTGTGTATATACACATATATCATATAAATCAACTGTGTTATGTAACACTTTGTGCTACTATTGTTTCTAAATCCTGTGTATTATTTGTCCTTGTCTGAATGTTTGAACATGTCAATAAAATCAATTTTACCAATAAAAAAAAACTACGGATCTGGCCTGGTGGCACAGAGGGCTGAGGCGCTGGACGCCTTACCTCACACTACCCCAGTGACCCGGGCTCGGAAGCAAGCTCAGGTCACTGGGGGTTGGCAAAGGAGAACAGGATAGAGCGTCCAGAGGACTGCTCTCCTGTCCTGGGAGGTTCACAATCCTGGGCTCTGGTGGTGACTGGGAGGCACAGCATCCTGCAGATCCATCAGTCAGGGAATTGGCTGCAGCAGCGATCCTGTGGGCACAAGCCATAGGGGAAGGAGAAAGTACAGTTACGCAAGAACTTACCGTAACAGTAGATCTTCGAGAACAGCTCTTGCAGCAGGTTACACCATTAGGACTGAAGCCGGCAGGCATCAGGACCCCACGGAAAAATTCTAGCTAGCTATCTTCAGCGGGGACTGCCCCCGACGTCGGTCCCGCCTCCGACGTCAGGCGTAGTACATAAGGGGGTGGTCCCGCCCGATTCCCCAGTTCTCCCACCGGAGACTTCCGGCCGCAGGCTGACATCGAAATGGGAGACCGAGGATCCATCGTCAGAAGTCAAAGGGAAAATCCCTGTTAGTAAAGGCCTAAGCCATGCCTCCTCCAAGGGGGAAGGTGGGCGGGAAAGTACCTGCTGCAAGAGCTGTTCTCGAAGATCTACTGTTACGGTAAGTTCTTACGTAACTGTACTATCTTACTTCGAGACACAGCTCTTGCAGCAGGTTACACCATTAGGACTGATTCCCAAGCAGTACCAAACATTCTGGGAGGAGGAAACTAGGAATTACATTCCAGGTCCTGAATCTAGGACAGGAGACCCTGTAGCACAGCCAGGCCGGAATGCTCTTCATTGCGGAAGCTTATGTCCAGGCTATAATGCCTGATAAATGTATGTACAGAGCTCCAAGTGGCTGCAGCACATATGGCAGAGGTGGAGACATTTGAATGCTGCAAAGGAGGTGGCCACACCCCTAGTGGAATGACCCCGGACTGATCCCGGAAGGGGCTTTTGTTTGATATCATAATAGTATGAGATGCACTGGACAAGCCAGCGAGACAGGGACTGTTTGGATACTGGTTGGCCCATCATCCTTTCAGAAAAGGAAACGAAAAGTTGCTCCGAACTACGAAGCTGTTTAGTTCTACTGAGGTAATACCTCAAGCTGCGGTGAACATCCAGAGTGTGGAGCAGTGCCTCTCCTCTATTAGAGTAATTTGGGAAGTAGACCGGCAGGTCAATATCCTGATTGAGAGCGAGTATAGAAACCACCAAGGCAAAAATTTAGGATTCGTCCTCAGGGATACTCTGTCCCGGTGGAAAATTAAATAAGGCTCTTTGCACATAAGAGCGTGAAGCTCAGAAACTCTTCTCGCTGACGTAACAGCAACCAAAAACAGCGTTTTCCACGACAGAAAACGCAGCTCGCAATCCGCGGCAGGTTCAAAGGGGGAAAGCGTGAGTTGTTCCAGGACAAAGAGCAAATCCCATGGAGGCACTGGGTCCTTAAAGGGAGGCCTAAGATGTAACACCCCTCTCAAAAATTCCCAAGAGGCATCTAATTGTGCCACTGTGCACTGTCCCACCGGAAGGTGGTAGGCTGAAATGGCACAGAGGTGCACCTTGATAGAGGAGTAGGCGAGGCCCGAACGGAAAAGGGAGAGCAAGTAGTCTAACACCGCCCTTACCGGGCAACCTAAAGGGGAAAGGCCGCGTGCTTGCAACCATAAACAAAAACGGCGCCATTTCATGGTGTACGTCGCATGCGTTGCCGGCTTTCTGGCTGCAGAAAGGACTTCTGCAACCTCTTGCGAGACCCCGTGACGCAAAATGGCTATGTCTCTAAAAGCCATGCATGCAGGTAGGTTCAATGAGCGTAAGTCCGGGTGGACCAGTGAACCTTCCTCCCGAGACAAGAGATGGGAGCTGAACGGCAATGAGAGCGGAGGTTCCCGGGATAGCTGAATCAGTAAAGGGAACCAGATCTGTCTGGGCCAGAAGGGGACCACAAGGATCATGGTTGCTTGCTCCCTGCGCAGTTTGAGAAGAACTCTCTGGATCAACGGGAAGGGAGGGAAAGCATAGAGGAATCTGTCCGCCCAGGAGAGGGGAAACGCGTCTCGCCAGAAAACACCAGGCCCTGGATCTAGCGATCAAAAATTGGACAGTTTTGCGTTGGATGGGGAAGAGAAAGTACAGTTACGTAAGAACTTACCGTAACAATAGATCTTCGAGAACAGCTCTTGCAGCAGGTTACACCATTAGGACTGAAGCCGGCAGGCGCCAGGACCCCGGAGATCTTTTCTAGCTAGCTATCTTCAGCGGGGACCGCCCCCGACGTCGGTCCCGCCTCCGACGTCAGGCGTGGTACAAAAGGGGGCGGTCCCGCCAGAATCCCCAGTTCTCCCGCCGGAGACTCCCGGCCAGAGGTTGCAATAGAGGGGGAGACCGAGGATCCACCGTCAGAAGGCAAAAAGAGGTACGAAAACCCCAGGATGAAAAAAGGCATTCACTTTACAGGTGAATATCCGACTCCTGCGCTCGCCCAGCCATGCGGAAGGAAATAACCTCCTGCTCTCTGGACATTCAGACTGGCTGGCTGAATATTCACCTTCACTCCTCTCTCATTCTTTTTTTTTTTTTTTTTTTTTTTAAGAGGAGCAACAGCGAGCGAAAGACTTCCTCCAAGGGGGACACGGTGGGCGGGAAGGTACCTGCTGCAAGAGCTGTTCTCGAAGATCTACTGTTACGGTAAGTTCTTACGTAACTGTACTATCTTACTTCGAGATACAGCTCTTGCAGCAGGTTACACCATTAGGACTGATTCCCAAGCAATAAAGCTTGTCCCCTTCACACCGGGAGGAGGAAAAAGAAGAAACTGAGGAGGACCAATCCGGCCCCGATTCAGGACAGGAGTCCCTGCAGCACAGCCTGGCCGAAACCAGCCCTTCGCCTAGAGGCGATATCCAGACTGTAATGCCTGATAAAGGTCTGCACAGAGCTCCAAGTGGTCGCAGCGCAAATAGCTGAGGTTGAGACATTCTTGAGAGCTGCAAAAGAAGTGGCTACGCCCCTAGTGGAATGGCCCCGGATGGAACCTGGGAGCGGCTTTTGTTTGGATTGGTAGCAATGAGAGATGCATTGCACAAGCCAGCGGATAAGGATTGCTTAGACACTGGTCGACCTCTTATTCTCTGCAGGAAGGACACGAAAAGTTGCTCAGAAGCCCGAAAGGATTCTAGTTCTATTGAGGTAACTACCTCAGGCTGCGGTGAACATCTAAAGTATGGAGCAAAGCTCTCCTCTATTGGAGTAGTTCGAAGTAGACCAGAAGGTCGATATCCTGATTTAAGGTCAGAGCTGAGACCACCTTAGGCAAAACTTAGGATTCGCCTCTCAGAGACACTCTGTCTCGGTGAAAACCAAATAAGGCTCCTTACACATCAGGGCATGAAGCTCAGAAATCCTTCTGGCTGAAGTAACTGCAACTAAAAACAACGTCTTCAAGACAGAAAACGAGCTTGCAATCCGCAGCTGGTTCAAAGGGAGGAGCGTGAGTTGCTCAAAACAAAAGAAGATCCCATGGAGGAACGGATCTCTAATAGGAGGCTAGGTTGCAGCACCCCTCTCAGGAACTCCCGAGAGGTGTCCAGTTGAGCAATGGTGCGCTGGCCCACCGGCTGGTGATAGGCTCAAATAGCTACAAAGGTGTACCTTAATAGAGGAGTAGGCTAAACCCGAATGAAAAGGGAGAGGAGGTAGTCCAAGACTGCCTCAGGGCAACTCTAGTGAGAGAAGGTCGAGCCCGTGACATAGACAGAATCGGCGCCATTTCATGGCGTAAGTAGTGTGTGAGCCGGCTTCTTGGCCGCAGAGAGTACCTCTTCGACCTTGCGAGACCCTGTCGCATGATGGCTAGTTCTCTAGGAGCCAGGCTGCAGGTTCAAAGACCGCAGATCCGGATGCAATAACGAACCTTGCTCCTGAGAGGAAGGGGTGAGAACTGCAAGCGGTAGTGGGGAGTGGGGTTCCCTGGACAGCTGCGCCAGCAATGGGAACCAGATTTGTCTGGGCCATAATGGGGCCACCAGAATCAAACACGCACGCCCCCTGCCTAGTTTGAGCAGAACTCTCTGGATCAACGGGAAAGGAGGGAAAGCGTAGAGAATCTGTTCTCCCAGGAGAGGGATAACGCTGGCCCGCCAGAAAAACTCCAGGCCCTGGATCTAGCGATAAAAATTGGGCAGTTTTGCGTTGGATGGGATTGCGAATAAATCTAACTCTGAGTTCCCCATCAAGGAACAGATCCTCTGCTACCTCCTGAAGAAGTTCCCACTTGTGGACTCTGGCCTGGGAGCGATCAGACCATCTGCGATCGTAGGTTGTCCACGCTGGGAACATGTACCGCTACTCAAGCTTGTGCCGTGTCCGACACTCCAATCCCACACTCTCATGGCCTCCTGCAAAAGGGGTAAGAGTGTGCGCCCTGCTTGTTGAGGTAGTACATCACCGCCTGGTGTTAACTGGCCTGAAGCAGGATGGTACACGGTGATCAGTGGATCAAAGCCTGGAGAGCATAGGAGCACCGCCTCATCTCCAGAACATTGATGTGAAGATGAGCTTCCAGTGGACTCCATACACCCTGAGACCTCACCCCATCCAGGTGAGCTCCCACCCGAGACCTGAAGTGTCTGTGGTGAGGGTTATCTTCGGGACGGCGCTAAAGGGACGCCTTGGAGAGCGACTCCGGGCTAACACCACTATTGCCAGTCCTGAACCACTCGCTTCGGATTCTGACTGATGCTGCAGATGGTTCTTGCCCTCTGGTCCCACTGCGCCTTGAGCGTCCACCGCGCTATGCGCATGTGGAGCCAATGCCGAGGGACCGTGGAATGGCCGCAGCCATGTGACCGAGCAAGCCAAGACCTGGCCTGAGCGGTCTGATTCGCTGATAGGTCCTGCATGAGGGGCCTGATGCTCCGCCCTGTCGACTGGGAGGAAAGCCTCTCCTGGACCGTGGTCCAGCACTGCACCTATGAACTGCAGGTTCTGGCGACGGTACCAAGACAGACTTCTCGTGGTTTATCAGAATCCAAGTGATCCGAACAGGACCCGAGTGTCGTGGATCGCTTGCAGCCGCCCTCTGGAGACGGCCATGAGAAGCCAATCATCGCAGTACGTGAACACATAGTGGCCCTTCCTCCCAGAGCAGCTGCCACGACTGCCATGCACTTGTGCATGAAACCTTGAACGGATGACAGCCCAAGGGAAGAGTCTTTGAATTGAAATGGTGGCTTAAGAACTCAAGCGCAGGAACCCTGATGCACTTGAGCTATGGGAATGTGCAGGTAGGCATCCTGATGTCTAAGGACGCCAATAGGCGCTTTGTTTTAGCATGGGAATTAGACCCGAAGGGTCACCATGAACCTTTGTATGCTACTGACAAGTTGAGGTCGCTAGGGTCCAGAATAGGACGGAGGTCCCCTGTCTTTTGGGAACCAGGAAGAAGTGAGAATAGTATCCTAGTCCTCTCTGGTTTCCTGGGACAGGCTGGATCGTACTTTTTGTCCAGGAGGTGATCACCTCTGCCAAATTAAGTCGCTGTGCTGACCCGAGTACCGGGAGAGCAGAGGAGGCCTCGAGGTGGCTGTTCTTAACTCTCAAAAGTGGCCTCTGCTGACTAGTTGAAGTACCCACCTGTCGGTGGTTTTCGCCCGCCATCCCGACAGGAAGTTCGCAATGCGACTCCCGACCGAAACATCCCGCTGATCCTGAGGGCGGGGCCGGAAAGGAGTCATGCTTGGCGGCTGGAAGGACCCGCCGCTGGGTGGCCTTGGAAGAGCGCTGACCCCTGCTGGCGGGTTGCTTCCTGGGTCCTTCGAAGCCAGAGCCTTTGTTGTGTGGCAGAACGGGCTGCTGCCTCTGAGTCCGACGGAACGGCCTTGCCCTACGAAGGAGCCATGCCTCGCCGTACATCGCCTGGACTGTCCGGACCGCTTTCTCCAGTTTCTTGAGTTTGGTAATTATACGCCCGACGGATTACCAAACAGTACCACTCAAAGGGAGCCGCCCATAATGTTTTTCTGACGCCTGGGGTGAACCCGAGACACGGAGCCAAGAGTGTTTCGGAGGCAAACACCTGAAGCAACCGCTCTGGCTGACGAAGTCCGCTGAATCATATGCGGCTCTTAAGACTTGGGTCCCTTCAGTCTGAACTCGCCCGGAGAAGCTGAAGCATCTCCTTTCTGCTCACTCTTCCGCAGCCTCTCGCCGCCTTAGGCCCTGCTCCCACAGGGCGCTCTCTGGAACTGCACCATGTGGGCAAAATCAGGGACCTGAGGCATGTCGCGAGTGCAAGTGCACCTCCCCAAAGAGTCCAGCTGTTTGACCTGGGGTCCGGGGTGGCAGGGTGCTCAAATGTTGCGGCCCTGGGACCGATCATGTGAGGCTGGTCACCAGGAGATCAGCCAGAGGGTGCTGTGACAGGTATTGGTCCCCTTAGCCCTGTACAACCGGGTCAGCCTTCTTCGCACCGCTGAGCGAATGTGGACGCTCCACGCAGCCTTGGTGATGTTCACGTAAAGTGTCCACCAAGGGTGCACACTACAGGCTTAGGTCTTTCTGCCGAAGGTATTTTGCCAGGTGTAACTCTTTCGGGTCAAGTTCCTCTGCTTCCCAACCCATGTTCTCCTGGATATGCCTCCATCAATATCCATGAAGGATGGATCGTCCGGAGGAGACCTTGAGTCTCACGGGTCCGGCGAGGGAAGTGAGACCGAGATGGGGATCTGGATGATGAACAGGATGATCCGTGTCCTCCGTCGACGGCGACCGAACATCGCTCTCCTGGACCTCTAAGGGCTGGGTGATCCAGGAGACGAAGATCTGGACGGAGGTCTCCTTTAGAATGTCGGCCCTGGGAGGAGTCTCAGGCTCCTGGGACAGAACGGCCAGCTGAACCCACAGGTGAAGGTAGGGCCGGAGCTGGAGTAGAAGGAGGAGGAGGAAGGACTGGGGGTACCACGTCCTTCCTGATGGTATCCCACCAGTAGGTAAAAAGGTCCTTCACCTCGGCCAAGGACAGCCCCGACGCTGGCTCCAAGGTCGAGGGCCGGACATCGGGTCCCGGCGACGGCTCCACGGGGGCCTCGGGCGGTGGCGAGGGACCCCGGGGAGACTCCTCGCGGCCGGGAACGCCCACCTGGTCATCAGGCTGGGCCGAACTCCTCCTCGGTGAGGGATTCCTGCTCGACCGGGCGCCGAGGCTCAGGTTTCCACGGCTCAGGCGGCGTTAGGACGCCGGCCCCCACCGACGTCCGAGAAGGCTGAAGAGGCCGACCGCCGCCAGCCGACAACGCCGGCCCGGAGGAATTCAGGGCGAACGCTGACCACGGTTCGGCTGATGCCGGATCCACCGGCTTCCCCAACGGAGTAAGCTCCAAGGCTGTCTCCGGGAGAGGAAGACGGGCATCGGGGCCGAGTTCCCCCGACTCGCCACGGGCCTTCAGGGCAGAAGATGAAGACGCACGGCCTGGCGGCAGAGGCCTGAGCGGGCTTGGTGGCGGGCACCGCAGCAGGAGCAGAGATGAGGCCCTGAAGAGAGCGGTCCGACCGAGACCCAGAGCTCCGGGACTCGAGGCCCGAACCGCGACCGGCAGGATCCCTCGATTTTCTTCTTCTCGCCGTGCCGGTGCGCCGAATCCCCCTTGGACGACATCGCCTGCAGTTGTTCTTCTAGGAGGTACGCTTGAAGGGCCTTCTGCCGGCGGATCCTGGTGCGGCTATTGAACCCCTGGCACAGGGAGCAGGCCTTAGTATCGTGGTCTGGGCCCAGGCACCGGACGCACGCGGAGTGCGGGTCTTTAAACGGGATTTGTTTGCCGCACGCGCACTTAGAGGAATGGCCGGCTATCGGAGAGGACATCAGACAGGTCACTCGTTGATTGTAGAAATCTTCCACAACAAATTTCTCAAAATTCTCAAAACCACGCGTTGCGTCGCTAGACTAAACTGTAGGGTCGAGGCATGCACTTTCGACGGCGGGAAAGAACTGGGAATTCTGGCAGGACCGCCCCCTTTTGTACCACGCCTGACGTCGGAGGCGGGACCGACGTCGGGGGCGGTCCCTGCTGAAGATAGCTAGCTAGAAAAGATCTCCGGGGTCCTGGCGCCTGCCGGCTTCAGTCCTAATGGTGTAACCTGCTGCAAGAGCTGTATCTCGAAGTAAGTTCAAGTCCAACTCTGGAGTTCCCCATCGAAGAAACAGATCCTCTGCTACCTCTTGAAGAAGTTCCCAGTCATGGACTCTGGCCTGGGAGCGACTCAGGCCGTCTGCAGTTGTGTTGTCCACCCCGGGAACATGTACTGTGATCAGATTCGCGCCGTGTCGGATTACCCAATCCCACACCCTCATGGCCTCCCTGCAAAGGGGGTAAGAGTGTGTGCCTCCTTGTTTGTTGAGGTAATACATCACCGCCGTGTTGTCTGTCTGAAGCAGGAGAGTACTCGGCGGGATTTCTGACTGAAAGGCCTGCAGGGCATAAAGGACCGCCTCATCTCTAGGACGTTGATATGGAGGTGGGCTCCAGAGGGGTCCACGCACCTGGGACTTCACCCAGTCCAGGTGTGCTCCCCCCCTAGACCTGAGGCGCCTGTGGTGAGGATTACTCCCGGGGACGGTGCTATAAATGGGACGCCCGTGGAGAGTGTCCCTGGGTCTAGCCACCACTGCCAGTCTCGAATCACGGTGTTCGTGATTCTGACCGGATGCTGCATGTGGTCTTGCCTTTAATCCCATTGCACCTTGAGCATCCACTGAGGTACCCGCATGTGGAGCCTTGAGAAAGGGACCGTAGGAATGGCCGCAGCCACGTGTCCGAGCAAGCGAAGGACCGACCTGGCTGGGACGGTCTTGTTCGACGAAAGCTCCCTGATGAGGGATCTGATGCACTCCGCTCTGTCGTCTGGAAGAAATGCTCTTCCCTGAACGGTGTCCAGTACTGTGCCTATAAATTGCAGGTTCTGGACGGTACCAGGAGAGACTTCTTGGTTGATTAGGATGCCCAGATCAAACAGGTCCTGGGTGCTCTGATCGCTGTAGAATAACGCCTCTGGAGGCGGCCATGAGAAGCCAATCGCCCAGGTACGTGAACACATAATGGCCCTGTCTCTTAGAGACGCCTGCCACGACTGCCATGCATTTGGTAAAGACCCTGGTGCGGATGACAGTCCGAATGGGAGGCTCGAACTGAAGGTGGTGGTCGAGAAACTCAAGAGCAGGAACCTCTAGTGCGCCTGAGCTATAGGGATGTGCAGGTATGCGTCCTGCATGTCTAGAGACGCTAAGAAGGTGTCTTGCTTCAGCAGGGAATGAGACCCGGAAGAGTCACCATCGCGGAATCTCTTGTAGGCGCATCGACACGTTGAGGTCGCTTGAGGTCCAGAATCGGACGGAGGTCCCTGTTTTCTTTAGACCAGGAAGAAGTGGGAATAGTATCCTTGTCTTCTGGGTTCTCCAGGACGTACTCTATCGCCCCCTTTTGCAAGAGCGTGAGTATTTCTTGCCGGATCAGTGACTTGTGCTGACCCGGCTACCGGGAGAGCAAAGGAGGCCTCGAGGGTGGCTTTTCTGCGAATTCTATAAAGTGGCCTCTTCCGACCAACTGAAGAACCCACCTGTCGGTGGTTATAGCCTGCCATCCCGGCAGGAAGTTCGCAATGAGACCCCACCATGATTTCCGCTGATCCTGAGGGGCGGGGCCGAAAGGAGTCAGGCTATGGCGGCTGAGGGTCCCGCTGGCTGGACCGCTTAGGAGTACGCTGGCTTCGCCCGCGGGTTGTTTCCTGGCTCTGCGAAGCCGGAGCCCTTTGTTGTGGAGCGGGGGGACTGTTGTCTCTGCGCCCATCCACGAAACGGCTTTGGTTCCTACGAAGGAACTAAGCTTGGTCGGTATATGGCCTGGACCGACCTCACCGCCTTCCCAGCCTCTTGGAGTCTGGTAATTATCTTCTCTGAGGGTTTACCAAACAAAACTTCTCCCTCGAATGGGGCGTCCATGATATTCTTCTGGACGTCCGGGGTGAAACCGGAGACGCGTAACCAAGAGCGTCTCCGGATGCATACGCCTCAAGCTGCTGCTCGGGCCGAGGAGTCCGCGGAGTCGTACGCGGCTCGTAGCACTTGGGTTCCCATGTCCGAACCCGTACGGCGGAGCTGAAGCATCTCCTCCTTCTGCTCACCTTCCGCAGTTTCTCAGCCGCATCCAGACCCTGTTCCCACAAGGCATTTTGGAACTGCACCATGTGGGTCAAATAATTAGGGATCTGATGGCGCAGGTAGCGGAAGCATACGGCGCCTACCCAGCGTCCCAGCTATTTGGACTCTGGGTCCGGTGGCAGGGTGCTCAGATGTTGCGGTCTCTGGGACCGGGTCATGCGAGCTGTTATGACCAGAGAGTCGGCCTGAGGATGCTGAGTCAAGTACTGGTCTTCCTGGGAGCTTGTGCATCAGCTGATCAGCTGCATCGCGGAGCAAATGCGACGCTCCACGCTGCCTTGGTGACGCCCACGAAAGTGTCTACCAGGTGGCACCGCCACAGGCTTGGGGTCCCTTCTGCCGAAGATACTTTGCAAGGCGTAGCCTTTCGTGGTCTAGCTCTTCTGCATCCCATCCCAAGTCCTCTTGGATGTGTCTCATAATATCCGAGAATGAAGGGTTATCCGGAGGAGACTTTGGCATCTCGCGTGGATCCGGAGAAGGGATGGAGAGGGAGATGGGATCTGGATGTTGAGAATTCTGATCCCGTGTCCTCCGTCGAAGGCGATCGTCGCATGCCTTCTGGGTCTCTTAGGGCTGGGTGACCTGAAGAGGATTTGGACGGAGGTCTCCGCTTGTCTGGTCTCCCCTTGGAGGTGTTCTGTGCTCCCGGGGAGGAGGTAGCCGGCCTGCCGACCCCGATGGAGAGGGGGTTGCAGGAACCAGAGGAGAAACCGGTGTAGGAGGAGGAGGAGGAAGAAGAGGAGGTGGAGTGGGAACCATGTCCTTCTTTATGGTGTCCCACCAGTAAGTAAACAGCTCCTTCACTTCTAAAATGGAAAGGCCCGACGACGGTCCGGGCGCCTGTGGACGGTCGTCGGGTCCCGGCGTCAGCTCCACAGGGGGCTCAGGTAGTGGCAAGGGTTCCCTGGGCGTCTCGACAGGACTGGGGTCGCCCGTCTGGTCCTCGGGCTGAGTCAACTCCTCCTCAGTGATGGTCTCCTGACCGACATCGGTCGGAGGCGTCGGGGTCCTCTTCTCAATAGGAGCGGGCGCCGGTCCCCCTACCGGCGTCCGGTGATCGTTGGCCTGGCCGGCGTCGGTCGTCCTGGCTGACGGCGGCTCCGGGACCTGTAGAGAGGTCGACGACGGACGACCGCGCCGGGTCCTGCGTGCCTCTTCAGAGAGGTGAGCTCCTGGTCTTGCGAGGAGGCAAGGAAGCAGACCTGATGTCGGGTTCAGAAAGGCGGGAACCCGACTTATGGTGATGGTGGCGATCCCCCGACTTGGCCAGGGCCTTGGAGGACGAGGAAGGCCTGGGAGTCTTGGCCTGGGAAGAGGATGAAGACTTTCTAACCGCAGCAGGGGGAGGCTGAGAGCTGGCCCAGGAAGGGGAGCAGTCGGACCTGGAACCAGAGCTGCGAGAGTCTGAGGCCCTAGACGGGGACCTGGAAGGGGCCTTCTCCCTATGCTTCTCAGAGTGCTTGTGGGCCTTCTGCGAAGAGTCCCCCTTGGAAGACATGGTGTTGAGTTTTTCTTCTAGTAGGAATGCCTGAAGGGCCTTCTGGCGACGGATCCGGGTTCTGCTATTAAACCCCCGGCAAAAGGAGCAGGACCGGGTGTTGTGGTCTGGGCCTAGGCACTGGGCGCTGAGCGAGTGCGGGTCCTTGAAGGATCTGCTTCCCACAAGCACACTTCGAGGAGGACCGGAGGTCGAGAGGGACATCAGCTTAAAAACTTGATTGCAGAGAATCGATTCCGTGGGAAAAAGCGTTACCAATGCGCGCGGCTAGAGACTGAACTGAAGGGTAGACATGCAAGTCGACGGGCGGAAAGAACTGGGGAATCTGGCGGGACGCACTTCTTTATGTACTACGCCGACGTGGGACCGACATCGGGCGGTCCTCATGAAGATAGCTAGCTTTCAGAATTTTTCCTTGGGTCCTGATGCCTGCCGGCTTCAGTCCTAATGGTGTACCCTGCTGCAAGAGCTGTGTCTCGAAGTAAGATCAAGGAAAACACCCTGCGCCTCAGTAGGCGAAGGTGGGTCGAGTGACAGCCCATCTCGTCCAATGCCGGATCCTCCAAGTCTGCCTTCAGTTGCTCCCTTCAAGATGCCTGGTCCGCCCACTAAATTGCAGAAAGGTCACCGGAGAAGTTGGCGGTCCTGACCCGGGGAACAAAGATCCGGGGGGGGGGGTCCTCTTCACATGTCCCAGCCCTCCGATGACAACCCTCCCCCCCCCGGCAGGTAAGACTGGGGATTTCAGGCAGGTGGGACATGGTCTGTCAGGTGTCCCACTAGAGAGGGCTTGAGGCTCCAGTGAGAAGGCGCATAGAGTTAAAAAAAAACAACCTACAAATTCCATTACCTTGCCTCCACCACAGGGTAACAACAGGATAAGGCACTTGGGAAGCCATAATCAGAATGGCAAGTAAGGGGAGTGCTGCAAGTTGGTGACTTCAATCTGCTATGCATGGAGTGAAGCCTTCCAACTGAAGCTTTGGGAAGGAGCAGACCCATCCTGGACTCCCTGCAAAGGGCTTTTCTCGGGCAGCTAGTCTCAGAACCCACTAGGGACAGAGCAGTGCTGGACCTGGTGCTTACAAACAGGGACAGCAGCTAACCCCCGCATGAAGGAAGTGAGTAAAAGCAGAAGGAAAGAGAGACCATTATGGTTCTCTAAGGAAGTGGCAAAGGTGGTAACAGAACAGGCAAGGTGGTGAGGGGAGTGAGCAGACAGACAGAGGAAAGACTCGCCAAAGGGGTCACTAAATGACATAAGACTTCCTTCAAATATATACATGAGAAGAAGAAAGCAAGGGAAGGGATAGTGAGGATTAGAAGGACAGATGGGGCAGACTGCACAGAAGAGGGCCAAGAAAAAAAAAAAACAGACATCCTAAACAGGCATCTCTGCTAAGTCTTCACAGTGGAGGGAGGGGGAACAGACCACCAGGCAAAAGCAGGAACAGGAGGAGGGGTGAGGTGGACAAGTCCATTTTCAAAATAAAGAGTCTGAAAGGAACTTGCAGCTCTGAAAGCGGACAAAGCTATGGGATCAGAAGGGATATATCCAAGGGTTCCAAAGAAAGTCAGGGAGGTGCTAGCTGACCCACTGGCAGCCTTGTTTTAAACAGCTCACTGGAAAAGGGTGTGGTTCTGGAGGACTGCAGAAGAGCTAACGTGATCCTTCTATGTAAGAGTAGCAGCCAGGAGGAGGTGGCAACTATAGGCCAGTCAGTCTCTCTTCAGTGGTGGGGAAATTAATGGAAAAATTGCTGAAAGAAATACAAGTAGAGCAGCTTGAATCCTATGGGTTGCAAGAGCACAGGCAGGATGAATTCACGGGGTGAGGGAGTAGCATGACAAACCAATCTGATGGACTTCTTTGACTGGGTGACCAGAGAAACAGATCAGGGGAAGGCAGCGGACATGTCCTATCTGGACTTCAGCAAGGACTTAGATACTGTGCTGCATAGCAGGGTGATAAAGAAACTGAGCAGCCTAGGAGTGGGATCCAAAGTGGTGAACTGGGTTAGAAACTGGTTAATAAATCGGAGACAGAGGGTGGTGGCAAACGTCACTTCGAATGGTGCTGGAGTAACCAGTGGGGTGTCTAAGAGCTCAGTACTGGGACCAGTCTTCTTCAATGTCTTCATAAGTGACACAGTATTGCTGAGGAACTGGAAGGAAATGTATGCTTTTTTCCAGACAATACCAAAATCTGCAATAGCATGGACATTCAGGAGGGGTGGAGAGAATAAGCAGAGATCTGGGGAAACTTGAGGAGTGGTCTAAAGCATGGCCATTGGGTTTCTTTTTTTTGTAATGTTTATTTTTCACATTTTTTTATTATTAAAATGCATTAGGGTAACACATATAACATGATGTTACCATCAAAAACAGCACAGTACTCAAACATAATTGTTGTATGTATGGCGTGTCTAGACCAAAACTATCGGGGATTACAGTTGTTTCATCCAAAACTTCAGCATCATAATATAATATTCAGAATTGTTAATACGTACTATAATATATTTCAGTTCATCGGCTACCTGTATATCTATTAGACTAAGCAAAAAACGATAAAATAAGAAAAGCCCCCTCCCTATCCAGGTCAATCTACAGATAAGCTATAGTAATTTATAAATGTTGCCATATTAATTATCTCTTCTTCAGAAAGCGTTGGTGTATTAGATCCATTTTTACCATCCTGGTCGAATTGTGCTCTGATAAAAGCGGAAACTTGGTCAACTTCAAAAAATAAATATTGTGAATCTTTATATTTTATCCAACGTTTTGCTGGTGCCAGAAATTGAAATTCGGCTCCCATTTCAAGAAGTTCCTGCCTCAATGACAGAAAACGACAACATATTTGCTGTGTTGGAAAAGAGTAATCTGGGAATATGAAGAAACGATTATTTTTAAACTGCAAGGGTGCTTTTATTCGTGAGAGTCTCATGCTCAAGTTCTGATCCCGTTTCGAAAGCCAATATAGGAAGATTGTGGATTTTTTCTGCTCACCTATGCCAGATTGAGTAGTTACCTTTGGAAGAATCCAATATGCCCTAGTAATAAAAGGCAAATTGTCCTCTGGAAGTTCAAACACCTGCACAAATATATCTCTCACCATATCCCTAACAGTTTCATATTATTGATCCAATACTGAAGGTAGGCCGACTAGCCCAAAGTTATGATATCTCCGTTGGTTTTCCAAAATTTCTTTTTCTGAGACATGGTATAGTTCTGTTTCAAAAGATTTGCTGTCATTTCCTCCACGCCAATGACTTAATTTGAATTCTTCTGTACTTTTGACTTTTGACTTTCCAAATCACTCGAAATTCCCTCAATCTTATTCCAGTTCTGCTTTGTGTCATTCTGCAGGAATTCAACTTTCTCAGAAACAGCAATGAATCTCCTATCAAAGGTTTAAGTCCAGGTTAGTAACTTCTCTAAAATATCACCCAGCGAGTCAATTGTATATTTTCCCCCAGAAGCCATAGTTGTGAATGCCACAGGTGCCGAAGGCAAATCAACTGCCGACATCTTTTCTGAGGTATGCAGAGATTCAGTTTGCTCCACAGTTGCTTCTTTAATAATATTGTCTGGTACATTGAGCCTGGGATCGTTAATTGGTTGCAGTAGCTTAGCTATCTTAGCAGTCTGTATCCCCTTGGGTTATATTTCAGGCTGTCGCAGAGCAGCACTCAGCATCCCCGCTATGAGGACGGCGTTCCCCCCACCGTCTCTCCTGGGGCTCTCAGTGCGAGCAATTGATCTGTAATATTTCTCGAGTGATCCGATTCTCAGCGAGACAAACTCGTCAGAGGAAGAAGAGGTCAGTACCTTTCTTTTTTTAGCCATCAATTCAGAGACGAGTCTTAATACAAAAGTTTCAAACTACCAAAACAGACCGCTGACATGGAGCTCTAAAACAAAGCTGCCGGCTTCAAAGACACTAGCTCCGGCTCTCCCCGTCAGTTGGGTTTCAATGCCAAAAAGTGCAAAATGATTCATCTAGGGCATAGGAACCCAGGTGCTTAGCATAAGATTGGGATGGGTACTGACAGTCACTAAACAGAAACATGACCTTGGGGTTATCATAACTGATGACTTCAAGGTGGCAGGGCACTGTGACAATGCAGTGGTTAGGGCTAATGGGATGCTGGAGTGCTTAGGAAGGGATAATCCAGCAGGAGAAGGAAGGTGGTGTTGCCACTGAATCACCTGCTGGTGAGACACCACCTAGAGTACTGTGCCCAGTTTTGGAGGTCGTACCTCAGAATGAACATAGACTGGGTAGAAGCAGTCCAGATGAGGACAACTAAAATGGTGCTCAGGTTGCAGGAAAAACCCTACGAGGAGAGACTGAGGGATCTCAACATGTACATCCTGGAAGAAGGAAGAGCGAAAGGCGACATGATAGAGACCAACAGGTACCTCACAGGGGTGAACAGGGTGCAAGAGGGAAGTCTCTTTCAAATGAGATGGTGCACCAGGACTAGACAGCACACAATGAAGCTGGGGGAAGGGGAGGCTAAGAGAGATGTGAGGAAATACTTCTTCACTGAAAGGGTGGTAGGCACCTAGAAATGACTGCTAGTGTAAGTGGTGGAGGCAAAAACACTGGGGGATTTCAAGAATCCATGGGAAAGACATAGGGGTATATTAGAAAACAGGGAAGAAAGAGTGCTGCTAGAGACCAGTAAAGTGTCTGTGGAAACAGATCAGGCAGGGCAAGTGATCCTTTTCTGCCGACAAATTCTATGCTTCCCTACTATAAACATCAAGCTGGCTGGCTGGCTGGTCTATAGTGTCCTGGCTCATTCTTCCTCACCTAAGTTAAGTGTTGACTGTGTGATTCCAGTGCCAGTCTCTATATTTACAGCTCTGGCCTCCAAGCACCAGTCCACAGTGCCTCCCAAGAATACAGATCTAAATATGTACTACATGTAGCACGTCACCAAGATTAAAACCCAGCGCTTATGGCAGGGCAGAAAGCTGAACAGAAAGCAACTACATTCTCTCTCACTTTTTAATGGCAGATGGACAAAATGAAATGAATTTTTGGTTCATGCTCACCTAGTAATACAGTACATATGACTGAAAATCTCTACATTACCTCAGCCACTCACCTAGCATTCCTTTGAAAAACTGGCGCAAAAACTTCAAAAAAGTTATCCTTTGCTTCACTTTTAGAGGGTACTGAATTGTCAAATGTAGGATCCACGCTGTCAAAAGCTCGCCGCTTCACGGGATCAGACAAAGTTTCATATGCTGTAAAATTTATTATAAACAAGTACATTTATTTAAGAATTTTCACACATCCTAACAGCCTCATTTAGGTGTAGCATCTACTGCACTTTTCAAGAACCATGTGGGACACATTGTAGCAAGAGTTGCCACGTAACAGTTGCATGACTGGCTGAAACGGGATTCCAGCCATACCACTCCCACCCCCTTTATAGCACAGGGGAAAATTACCAGCACTGCCTTGGCATCTTACCACTTAAATCCTAGTGCCAGTTACAAAAACAGATGAGCCACCATTTTATCACCTTGCAAACGTGAGCACCGGAAAGAAAATAAAAATTATCAGACTAATTGCCTGTCCTGTTTTACATATTTGTCTATTTAGATCTTCTCAATATTACATTGGAAGTTGCCAAAGACTGATGTTAAAGCGTTGGGAAGCCAAGAATGCCCCCTCCCAACCCACAGCCGGCACTAGAATGCCTGTATTTTCTTGAAAGCTGCCACCACAGATGGTAGCGTGCTGCTGGCAAAACCAAAACAAAATCAGTCTTGCTGGTGGCCTAAGGTAGTGACCCGGTGCTTCTCTTTAGCGCCCCTAGTGACAGCAATTAATACAACAGCACCCCTAGTAATTTAAGAAAAGCAGAGGGACTGTTTCACATGAAACTTTTGTTTATTTTAGTAACTTTTGAAAAAAAATCAGATTTCAACATAAACTCATTTTATAAGTGCAATAACACACTCTGTTATGCTATGATAAATGCACTTCTAGGGGCAGTAAGGCACTCAGCCTGTAGTCTCATGCTTCACTACGCCCCTATTCCTGCAGTGATCAGAGCATAAAGCATACCATTGCATGTTACTGCTTAGATATAGTTATCTAACATATGTTTTAGGATAAACAGCAAGATAAAAAGTGTTATCATGACCCAACATAAGATAATATCTTGCAAAGTAGGGTATATCACCATGACCCAACATATCAAGATAATGTTATCTTGCAAAGTTGGGTATGTTACAATGCATATTGAACCAATCAGAGTGCAGCCTTCACAATGCTGATTACATCACAATAACCAAGTGTGGCACCGAAGCCAGTGAAGCAGGATCAGCAAAAATGGCATAAAACTAAAATTGTTTTCACTTCTTCAATGAACAAATCTGAACAACTTTAAAACAAAAAAACTACAGCATGGTACTGTGAGTATGAAAGTTGTCCAGCACAAAAACATCTACAAAATGTATGGTGTTTCATTTATAGATATATTTTAGATTTTTTTTTTATAATCAGCAAAAATAAGGCAGAAAATTCAACTGTTTAATTTTTCTATGAAGAGATGTGAATAACTATAACGAAAAACTATGGCATGGTACTGTGAACACAAAAGTTGTTCGGCACAAAAATATCTTCAAAATGAGTGGTGTTTCATTTATAGATATTCTTAAGATTTTTTTATAATCCATACAAAAGGCAGAAAATTATTTTCTTCACTTTTTTGTAGAAAAATGCCCCTGGAAAAGCAAAAACAAGGTAACTATACATCAAACCTTTTCCTTATGTACTGGCCCCAATGTTAAGCTGTGGGGCTCAGTGAGTTAAACAGAAGTAGTAAGCAGTGCATTTCACAAACCACTCCCAAATAAGTACTGTAACTGTAAAAGAAGCCGTACGTTAGTCACAAATTCCAACCTCATAAGCATTTTCCTCACATTCCCAATTATGTTCATCTAAATAAAAATATGTCTAAATAAACAGAACATGACATGGTCTAACCGAATATGTCATATTTATCTACACTCAAGGCCAATGATATTAAGATATCCCATTCATGAGATATCATATCATCATTAGCCTCTCTTGAAGACAGCTATGACATCTTCAGTCAGGCCATGTCATATCCCCTATATACTTCATTATCTGTAATGATTTTCTTAGTGTTTTTACCTTGTTTTGGCTTAAAGGAGATACAAAATGATTTACCATTATTTGTAAATGTTAAATAAATCATAAATAGCAAGCAATGGCCGTGTTTTTTATCATTGCATATATATGTTTAAATGCAGCCCTATTAATGTGTAAACCTTTTTTTTTTAAATCGAGTCAGTACGTGCTAGCTGAAAATGACACGCCACTGACTCGATCACAGACTGCTGAGCTGTGTTTGCTGGATCAGCCATTGTTTAAATATCAGCATCATGAACTCACGCCTCCTGGCCTGTGTAAATAATGCCAGACTTGTAAGCAACTAGCACCGATCAGCTTACTCCCCCAAACTTGGTCAGTCGCCTTACAAATAACGGAAAAAGTCAGGATATTAGTAAAATCTCGTTCCTCTGATGTCCTGTACATCCTCACAAGTCCAACAGCAAATGTCTGTGAAATCGGGGGGGGGGGGTGCACGGAACACAAAGTGGGGTCACTCTTCTCACAAACTGCGATTACTGAAACCATTCAGTGCTCTCCTGTGAAAAATGAATCATGAGAAAGAAAAATTCACTTCTTAAAAGGCTGCTGTACTGGCCGGCCCGTCGGCACAACAGTGGAATTTCCACTTGTGACGCCAGCGACCGGGTTTGGGAATGGACTCGGTGCGGCTGGAGAAACGACGAGGGGACAAATCCGTTGACTGCTCTGCTTCTCCGGGGGTTGGGAGCCCGTCTGGCGCTTGACGGACCCCTGGAGGAGGTCGGGGGTACCACAGCCACCTGCACATAGCAGCACTCCAGGGGCCGGGGTGGATGCAGGATGTCATTGTACATCCCTGCCCCCTAGAAAAAAAACAGGAAAAATGGAGGAAGCTGCCGGCCGCCTTAGATGACGCTCGCCGTGGGCTTCAATTAGCCCCCCAGGCCGACCCTCTGACCAATTCCAAAGTCTGCGGTGCTAGGACAGGGTGCCGCTGCCCCACCTCGGGAAGGGGGGCAATCCAGGAGGTATCAGAGGGTCGTGGCTGATGTGGGGCGTGGAAACCCCACGGTCTGTGACCAAGCAGAGGTAACAGGAGGCATGTGGCTCGAGGGGATAAAACACACATATATGTATATGTATATATATATATATATATATATATATATAAAAAAGACTGCTGTACTTTGTTATTCAGTACTGTGCTCCCAATAACAATTCAAAAAAATTATTTATTTATTTAGTTTAACTATTTTTCCCTCTGGTCATGGCTCGTGGAACCTTGTCTTGGGCATCCTGTCCATTTTTTTCTGCCCGCCTAAGGCCCCTCTGGTCTGTGCCTCCCCGCAGCCAGCACCCCCGGTTTAACCCGCCCAGGGTGGGTCGTCCTTCCTCTTGGGCACTCTTCCACATCAGACTCCGGCTGCAGTTAAGGGCCCAGATGGAGGACCTGGAAGGCCAGTCGGAGTAAGCCCAGCAGTGGGCATGGGGACAGGTGCCGTCACCTGTCCCACGAGCCGGTGTTTTTCCTGTTCTGCGCTCTCCCCCATGCGTGGTGCACCCCCGATGCACTGGCACACAGCAACCCTGCCAGTGTCGGCCATGCTAATTACATGCCACCCAGCTTGCTGCAGTGCCCCTGGTCTCCACCAGGGACCGCTGGCATGCCGTGTCATCCCCACCCTGCTTCCCGGGGAGGAGAGCACCACAAGACACTCATCCTCAATCCTTCCCTGCCGACCCCCGGCGTCCCGAGTTAGCACCCGAACCCGGGTGGCCGGCATAGCGCGAGGTGTGGTGTACAGTGCCTCAACCCTCAGCACCACCGGGCCGGCTAATAATTCTAATTTAGACTGCAGCAAGCCCAAAGACTGTGTATCAAGTAACTTTTCTTAGTGTAAAAAATATTACATATATATATATATATACATACACACACACAAATAACGATGTACAAAAGAAGCGTTTGGGAAGCAGCCAGAGTCACTGACCACTTTGGGTCCAAACAGCCCTTCCTCATTGGGCGTGGCCACAGTGAAGTGAAATCACCTTCTGATACACAGTACTTCAGGCTTGCTGCAGTCTAAATTAGAATGGTTATCGGGAGCACAGTACTGCATAACAAAGTACAGCAGCCTTTTAAGAAGTGATTTTTCCTTTCTCATGATTCATTTTTCATGGGCAGACTGGAAGGGCCTTGTGGTCCTTATCTGCCGTCAACTTCAATGTTTCTATGTTTTCACAGAAGTACATGGAGTGGTTTCAATAATCGCGGTTTGTGAAAAGAGTGGCCCCCCTTTGTTCCGTATATACACACACACACACACACACACAAACTGTTGCACTTTGAATTGTAAGGATGTACAGGACATCAGAGAAATGAGATTTTACTAATATCCTGACCTTTTCCGTTATTTGTTAGACGACCGACAGGTGGGGGGGGGAGTAAGCTGGTCAGTGCTAGTTGTTTACAAATCTGGCATTATTTACACAGGCCAGCAGGAGTGTGATTTCATGATGCCGATGTTTAAAGTGATTTTCTGACTTACGATGCAGCTTCCAGTTATATGGCAGCTTAGCACACGAGCTCCCGGCCTGCTCCCCAATTTAAAATGTTTAAAATCAGCAATCGATTAAAAATAACTGCTTACTCTGACACTTGGACTATATGGCATCCAACAAACTTCAAGGGGATGTGAATTGTTTTGCAGTAATTCGACCGGAGACTGAGACTTCTGAAGGAGACTGAACTTTCCACCAAGGCAGCCCGAACTAAAGCACACAAGAAAAACAGACCTAAAATGGCACAATCAAACCAGATGGACACTAAGCGGGACAAAATTCTGAACGAACTTCAGGAATTCAAAACAGATTTCCATTCCTTTAAGTAGACCCAGGAGACTTTTCAAAAAGAACTTACAGACCTGCATACTAAAGTCTCCTCCTTATACCAACATACGCAAGAGCAGGCCTCCACTACCTCCAGCTGCATAACACTCTAAACCAGGTCGGCCATCTTTGCTAACTTACAACCTCAGGCTCTACGGGGTCCCTGAAAACAGCAAGGGCACAAACTTGAAATCATTCTTAGTCTCGCTCCTCAGAGAAGCCTTAGAGTTGGAAGTGGATCTGGACCTCGAGAGTGACAGAATTCACAGGGCCCTGGGCCAAAAGCCCACATAGTCATCAGCAAGCCCTTGGTCCATTATCATTAAATTCCTTCAGTTTCAGATGAAGGAGTTGATCCTTAGGCAGGCCTGGGCCAAATCTGAAATCTTTTACAGAGACACCCGCATATTCCTGGACAATGATTACGCCCCAGCTGCAATGCAGAGGAGGCGGGCGTTTATTCTTCTATTCCCACTTCTTAGGCAACAGAAGCTTAAGTTTTGGACCCCTTACCCCAGTAAGCTAATTGTCCAGTTTCCTACCAGGCAGCAGACCTGCAACAATGTGGAAGAGGCCTGTGTGGACTTGAAACAATGAGGATGTACCCTGCCAGCATCGATATGTCTTCTTCAGAGAACCTCAGAGGATCGTGGCCTACCTAGAGCAAACTCCACTCGTGTGCAGCCAGACCAACAAACCTAGATAGATTCAATTAAACAAATGTTGGCACAGTTTTCTAGGCAATCCAGCTAATTTCTAACATGGCTCATGAGTGCGCAGTGAGTACTAAGGTGGGAGCTGGCTGGGGGGCGTCGGGGGATAGCCCCGCTTCTGTTCCTGCCTGGGGGGTGTGCTTTGGAGGGGGACTGGATGGGATGGGTACACTGGTGCCAAGCCGCAGCAGAGGGAGATGCAGGGGGTGCCGCCTCCGGGCTTCCTTCTTCAGATGGCGTTTGCAGGCCTGGATGGAGTGCAGATATGCCCCAGCTTGTGTGTAATGCTTCCAGGACTGGAAAATATGGTGGGGCGGGATGTTGCTGAGCTGCCTGGAGTGGGTGGATATTGGCCCGGGGTAGCAGTGGCCTGGTTCAATTTTACAACCTCTCACCTCTATAAGACCCCATTAAATAGGGGTCATTAGACATACTCTACGCAGGGAAGGGTAGGTGGGCCCAGGTCAGACATCTCCCGCCTGACTGGGCCTAGGACCCCCCCCCCCCCGGGAGTCGGGGCTAAGCCATATAACATGACCAGAGCCTAGCTACACCTGTTTAAAACCTGCTAAATAGGAATAGCCCAGAGGTCTCCTTGGCCCAGGCAGCCTGGCTACACCCATTCCACACCATTGAACATATGCCTTTGAGCAGACCCAAGACAGTCACCATGAAGCAGAGGGCTCGATTCTGGGATTCCCTGATGGGAGCCCTGCCTGCACCGTTCTAGGCCCCGCTCCGAAGTTGGGACATATGTGGGGAGCTTGGTGGTGGTCACCTCTGGCTTTCTCCCTCTCTTAGTATTAAGGTGCTTCTTACTATAGCCCTGATTAGCTTGAGGTCCCCCCTTAGTGTGGGGGAGTGATTTGGCCAGCTGGTGATATTAGATGATTGTGGGCTCTCTCCTCCCGGCTGCCCCTCCCTGTGGCATGCTCTCCTCTCCCTTCCTGGGCCAGAGCGTGCGGGGAGCCTCTGAGGCCTCTCACTCTCCCGCTGAGTCTCAACTGCCCATCGGTAGCCTTCCTCCTTGTTAGTTTGGTGCCATGGGGACCACTGTTTTTTGACGGTAACTCGTCTGTTGTGAACTTTGGGACTAATTCCATTAAGGACATTGTTTGTGGAGGCGTCTGAACTACAATTGAGACTTTTGTTTTGCCTGAAAACCCTTCTTTTTCCCCTCTAGAGCCTTGATATATTTTAACCCCTTATCTGACCTACAAACCCAGCAGTGCTGACAGGAATTAGGGGTGCCTTCACTGGGCCTAGAGCCCCTCCTCCTAGACAGGGCTCCCTGCACTTAAGATATGCATATCTCCAGGTCATCCATATAATAATATATTCACTCCCCATTATTATCCACACTGGGGGGTGCAGGCCACGAGCTTATATGCCAACGGTGAGCTTGGTCCAGACGGATCAGCACCATTTTTTCCCACCCCATAATTCCCTTTCCCCACACCTCCTCCTTTCTCAGTTTCTCCCGATATTGGTTCTCTTCTCCATATTCCCTTCCCTCCCTGTATTTAGGGGCAATGGTTTCCCCAGGGCCCCATCTCCTATTGTGGAATGGGTGCCCATCTACGGACAGTCAGTAGACATGTCCCCAGTACAGGCCACATTTGACCACGTATTGTTGGAAGTCACGGAGAACCCCAATTAGGGTCTGTATTTAGTTCACAATTTTTATTATCCCCATTGTGAGTTGTTGTTTTAATATACTGTACCACAGTTAGGCCTAGTTGGCTCCTTTGTTACTCCCCGGTGGTTACTTGTTCGTCCACCTACCCTGTTTTACTGGACCCAGAGCAACAACATACTGTTCATTTTGCAGTTGGAAAACACTATATCTTGCAAGAAATCCAAGCCTACGTTGTTTGGGGGTTTTCGGTGGGGGTCTCGGGGGCCACATGAAGGTCACTAATAGATTTGGATATGCAGTCTCCCTTTAAGATTGTTTCCCACAATGTCAATGAGCTGACCGGCCCCATCAAGAGGTACCGCACAATTCGGGCACTTAGGAAGTTGAACCCAGATGCTCTTTTATTACAGGAGACCCACCTCTCCTCGCCTGAGCATCACAAATTGCTTAAATTTGGATTCTCATCGTCAGTGAAGTCCTCTTATCAACGGGGAAGGAGGAGGGGGGCAGTGATCCTCATCCCAGGACATTCCCAGTTACAGATCACTGATCAATACTCAGACAAGAAGGGTACGTTGGCGCTTGTGGTGGTCCAATTAAAGCAAAAGATACACTTTGTAGTGTGTACATACCCCTGGGCTCGGATGCCTCCGCCATTCAGCGTCTCATGGATGCTATCCTGAAACGGCAACAAGGGATATTAATATTGGGAGGAGACCTTAATTGTCAGCTTAATCCCTTGCTGGACTCCTCCACAACACCCCCTTCCACACAGTCCTCCGGACAGAAACATCTTAGGCGCCTGATCAGAGATGTGGGTCTGAAGGTCACCTGGAGGCAACTCCATCCAGCATAACGAAAATTCACCTACTCTTCTAGCGCCTTCAAGCATTACTCTAGACTTGATTATATATGCATTGCAAAAGAATATATAGACCTAGTTCGGTCAGCGGATAGTCTCAATATATGTCTATCAGATCATGCAACCATTACCTTAGAACTTAATCTTAGAAAGGAGAGGAAAAATCCACAATGGAGATTTAATCCATATTTACTTTGAGATGGGGAGTTTTGGGAACTCCTAGAGGCACGAATTTCAGAAATTATCCGGGACAATGCCTCCCCCCAGACCATCTGGGATATGATTAAAGTAGTGCTCAGAGGTCACATTATTGCAAATGCTTCCCATAAGAGGAGGCAGGCTGAGGCTAAACTGTAGACTCTGCAGGAAAAGCTCAGATTCCTTCTGGAGGCACACATGCAGGGGGACTCAGACTTGCTCCCCTTAACTTCTCAGACACAAGCCGAGATACAATGCCTGCTGATGGCCAAAACAGAGCAAGCCTTGGCTTGGCTAAGAAAATGTTACTATGAAGGTGGGGCCCCGGCCTCCAAAATTTTGGCTTACCGCCTCAGAAACCAAGTACAACAATGCACCATTTCCAAGATTAAGGACCCTGTCTCCGGACAAACTCGATATTCTACTCGACAGATCCTAGATGCATGCAAGACATACTACCAGTCTCTTTATTCTCCCCGATAGAGTCTGACCCCCAGAAAATATCAACCTTCTTGACCCGGCTGCGCCTACCTGCCCTTTCTGAGTCTCAGCAGGCCCAAATAGCAGCCCGGGTCTCTGAACCAGAACTCCAATCTACCATCAGAGGCCTTAAAAATGGGAAATCCCCGGGACCTGACGGTTTCGGTGCTGAATTCTATAAAGGCACTCTGGATTAGACACAAACCCCCCTTCTTCAGGCTTTACAAGTGGGCCATACCACATCTTCCTTCCCTGTTTCCTGGAGACCGGCGACAATTCCGGTGATCTTGAAACCACAGAAACACCCACATTTATGTGACTCCTATCGCCCCATATCAGTACTCAATCAAGACTACAAAATTTATACTCGCATCTTGGCCCACAGGCTTGATCACATTCTTCCCTCTTTAATACATCCGGATCAATCAGGGTTTATTAAAGGTAGACAGACTACTGACAACGTTAAGCATACCCTCTATTTAGTAGATCATGCCCAATCAACGAAATCTCCCCTTATGATTCTTAGGCTAGATGCCCAAAAGGCTTTTGATATGGTCTCTTGGGGATTTCTTCAGGCTGCCCTACAAGAGTTTAACTTCCCTAAGCTTTTTATGGATGTCATCGGAGGAATATATACTGACCCGGAGGCAGTGGTGAGACTGAACGGATCGCATTCCGAATGCTTTCCCCTATTTAGGGGTACACGCCAGGGCTGCCCCTTCTCCCCCTACTTGTTTGCCATCTTTGTAGAGCCTATAGCCCAGCTTTTTCATCAAACTTCTAACCTTCATGGGTACTGAATCTCGGAATCCTCTTATCACAAAATAGCCTACTATGCAAATGACCTTCTTCTTTATATTACTCGTTCTGAGGAATCATTACAAACCCTCACTACCCTCCTACAAGAAAAAGGGCCTTACAGGCTACACTATCAACCCAAACAAATCCGAAGTCCTACTTATACAACCTCCTTTGTCCCCAGAACTAACCAAGAGATACCTCTATAAATGGGACAAACCCTATTTAACTTATTTAGGAATCAAGATCCCCCAGAACTTCTCAGACCTCTACTCCTCTAATTATGTTTCAGTCATCTCAAAAATCAATTCGGATCTGACGTGGTGGACCCCCTCCCTCTCTCTTTGATGGCTAAGGTTCAATCTATCCAGATGAATTCCCTGCCGAAAATATTATACCTAATGTAAAATATCCCGATACCCCTCACTAGCAAGGATATTCGGGAGTGGGACCACTCGATTAGTAGGTTTCTCTGGGTGAATAAACAACCCAGATTAGCACTTAATAAACTTCAGTGTTCTAAGGAGAGGGGTGGACTGGCTCTGCCCTGCATCATTAATTACTGGCTAGCTGCCCTACTTACACATATAATGACCTGGCTTTTACCCCAGACCCAGTCTCCACCCTGGCTTACGGTGGAGAGGGCTATGGCAGACCACCCCCTAAACTACTCTCTAGTGTTCCAACCTCATTCTATTACTTGGCTCCGTCGAGGTTCCAGCTTCACTAGGGGGCTCTCCAGTACTGGATACATTTTCTTGTTCGACCAGCCAATAAACTCCTATCGACTTGGATAGGTATCCCGGCAGAAGACCCACAATGGCCCCCGGTACAACTAGACATTACATTCCAGAATTGGACCATTCAGGGTCTGAAACACCCCTATAAATTCTATAAGGAGATCTTTAAATCATCTGAACAACTCAAACAGGAGTTCTCCCTAAACCAGAGTGACTTTTTTCAGTTCCTACAGATCCGCCACTTTCTGGACACTAAAATTGGTCTGGATGTTACTGATCGGTCTATTCCTCCTCTATGTTCCTTACTGATTCAGGTAGAGAGGGGCGGAGGGTACAGCCATGTAACATCTCGTTTCTATAAGGCCCTGCAGGGGACCCCTCACATGCTATGGATCTGGTGCAATTCCATTCGGAAGCTGAACTCCAGATTGAATTAACCCAGGAAGACTGGCTTCGGATTTGGCGAAGACAGCATAAAACCTCAAACTCATACATCCGGAAAGAATTTTCCTGGAAAGTGGTCTCCAGATTTTTTCTTACACCCCAAATCACCACCAAGTACACAGATGGTAGGGATTCCAGGTGCTGGAGACACTGCGGCTGTGAAGTGACCACACATGCACATGTGTTTTGGCTGTGCCCAGCACTAGCAGCCTATTGGTCGGGGACAGAATGTAGAGTCCTGGATCTTTTTCCCAGTTTAAGGGTTCTCTCCCCAGACATAGGGATTCTTCTACATTACCCACACCAAATATACCTCCTTAATATTCTCCTGAGTGCCGCAAAAAAATGTATCACAAGGCTGTGGCTGCGCTCAGATCCCCCTACTATATCAGCCTGGGAAGACACCATATATGATATATACAAATTGGAACATATGACGACCAAGCTTCAAAACAAAATGCCAGAACTAATGAACCGCTGGAACATTTGGTTCTTGAGCATTTCACAAATTCGTCCAGATCAACCCCCTTAGAGGTCTAGCTTCTAGAACAGTGGTTCCTCTTGACTGCTCTGCGGGATGCCGGCCAGCCCTTGGTTCCCCCCACCCCCGGTAAGTTATCCCTGGGTATCAGGGTTGGGACCTGATTTAACTAATTTGGTGGCAGGAGTTGCGGCCCCTGGGCCTCCCTGGATCCCCCCTTTTCTAATTTTGCAAAAGCTTGCCAGTATAGCTTATCCACAATGGATGTATCAATAGAAGAGGGTCAGATGATATCATTGTAAACTTTTTTATATATAATGACAGGTGATTTACTCCTATGTACATCCTTCTTGTTTGAGATTAATATACTTCTCACTACCTGTGCAGGCAATGTCTTTTACAAAGATCACAACCGATCAACTACTGTGATAATTACCTGTAATACTGCTCCGTGTGTCCTTAACAGTAAAACAAATTGAAATCAATAAAAAGTGATTTTCCAATCTAGCTGAAAGCAGCTACCACTCCCACATTGTGGCAGCTGCCCACAGTGACAGTTATTGTAGCCAGGTTTTAATTTATAATTCTAGCTTATACCTTTGCACTATTGCTCATAAGTTTTTTTTTTTTTTAGCTTGGCTGTTCCAATGATTTCTGTGAGCTGCAGTCCCACTGCCACGCCCCCCACTCAAGCATGTAATGACGTGACCAGGGAGAGTACGGTGGGGGGGGCGCCCCATTGACGTGAATGGGGCTTCTTTTTCCTAATGTTTTTATGCCTTAGGATGGCCAGTTGGACAGTAAAGGAGGACACCGTTTGACTAACAAGGTCCTTGTTTGTCAAGCGGTGTCCTCCTTTAGTAACCAACTGGCCATCCTGAGGCATAAAAACATTAGGAAAAAGAAGCCCCGTTCCCTTCAATGGGGTATGTCCCTGCACTCTCCCTGGTCACAAGTCATTACATGCTTCAGTGGGGGGTGGGGGGGGCGGCGAGATTGCAGCTCTCAGAAGTCATCGGACAGCCCAGCTAAAAAAAATTAAAAAAAAGTTACGAGCAATAGTGCAAAGGTATGAGCTACAATTATAAATTAAAACTTGGCTAGAATAACTGTCACGGAGGGCAGCTACCACAATATGTGAGTAGCTCCCCTCATATCGGACTTTTTCTTTAAACAATTGCTGGTCCAGCACACACTTCAGCAGTCTGTGATCGGAGTCAGTGACGTGTCATTTCACAGCTTGGCATGTGCTGACTCCCGATTTAAAAAAAAAAAAAAAAAAATCAGTCAAAGGGATGGAGGTTCCACATGAATAAGGCAGCATGTAATTATGCATTTAAACATATACAATGATGAAAGGCCATTGTTTGCTATTTATGATTTATTTAACATTTTCAAATAACTAAATCATTTTCCATCTCCTTTACAGCTGCCTTTCATTCTATTATAAGCTCTCTATCTTGCCCATCATTCGTTGTGTTCTACTTCCAGATTCTAAATGTAAATAACATGTTCCCAGAGAAAATAAAATATTTGTATTTATTGGTTAGTGCCCAACAGCTCTGTAAACCATGGGCACACAAAAACCAAACCAGCACCTTATATGAAAGCCGCCGGACAAGCTGTCCTCACTCCGAACATCCGGTAGTGCTTGTTTTTTCACACAGTTGGTGCAAAGGACAAGCTTCTCGGTAGCTTCACAGTACCTCAGGAAACAAATTTTAAAACTAAAATAGCAGGTTGCAAGTTACAAATTGCTCCGCTTCCCCCCTGACATATACGGCAGCTTACTTGCCCTGATATTCAGTGTCCCAAGAAGTTTCATGAATCTTGGTCCCTATTTTGAATAAAAACGCTCGTAATTTTTACTTCTGTGGCAAGCAATATTAACACAGACTGAGTTCGGCCTGGTGGCGCTGAGGGTTGAGGCGCTGGATGCCACACCTCGCGCCATGCCGGTGACCCGGGTTCGAGAGTGGACCTGGGTCGTCGGGGGTTGGCAGGGGAGGAAAGAATTGAGCATCCGGAGGACTGCTCTCCTTTCCTGGGAGGGAGGGGGGACATTGATCCCGTTGTCTGGAGACTCCCAGTGGAGACTGGGGGTTCAACGGCAGTTGGGATCCAGGTAAGGGGATTGGCCACGGCGACACCCCTGTGGGCGGGAGTGTGCATGCGCTCTGCTGAAGCGCACTATACTGCTGGGCCAATGGGGGGGATAGAAAAAGGAAATCCCTGGCATCTGATAGGCGATGGCAGGGACCAGTTGTCAGCCCCCACGCCCAATGTCGGGCCTTCCAGCTCCATCTCAGGCACTTCCTCCGTCCCCCTGGTCACGCAATTACATTGTAGATAGAGTGCAAGGAGTCGGCGGCGGTCCCACCCCAGGGGGCTCAGAGCCGGGGGGGGGGGTCAGACAGCTATGCGGTGCTGGGGGGAGATGGGCCCATGCTGCACCGGAGTCTGGGGGCTTCAAGAGGGCAGGAACATGCCGCACAGAGTGTCCCTGCTGGAGAGAGTTCAGGTAAACCAGCGTTGATGGGGCATAGAGAGAGTTTGGGTGGGGGTGGGAGAGAACCACACACTGAGTTCCAAGTTTGCCAACACACTCCTCAGATGTTAATGGGGATGATTTTAAAAAGTGGCAATATCTCTTTTAAATGCTTAGGACCAGTAAATATAAAAAAATAAAATATGAAGAAGTGAGTTTTAGTGGGGATTTTATGCACACCCTCTGTGTGATGCCCATTTAAACCTCCAGAGGGTGACATCACACACCTAGAGTGTGAATAAAATCCCCATAAACTACACTTCCTCATGCATTATTCTATATATCCTAAAGTACCACAATTTATTTACACAATTTATTAATTATTACAGTGTAGAGAGAGAGATACTAGGGAGGGAGAGAGGTGACATGATCGAAACATTCAAATATCTTAAGGGCATTAACAAGGTGAAAGAGTAACATGTTTCAATATAAGAAAAAAAGCAGGACAAGAGGACACAGCATGAGATTAGAGGGAGGCCGATTAAGGGGTAATGTGAGGAAGTTCTTTTTCACAGAAAGTGTGGTGGATACATGGAACAGCCTACCTCAGGAAGTGGTGGATATGAATACAGTGCAGGGCTTCAAACAGGCATGGGATAAGCATAAGGGAGCAATACAGATGAGTATGAATAGATAGGCCATTTACAGAGTACAGGCCTATGGCACATTCATACGGTAGAAAAATGGGCAGACTGGATGGGTCTTGCAGTCCTTATCTGCCATCAACTTCTATGCTTCTATGATACCATAAAATGGCCTGAATCAAAATATACATTCTCTCTTCAAGTGTAAGTGGGTGGGAACATAACTCACAAGTGATGGAGCCACGAGGGAGTTATGAAAGTCCTGCCCCCTCACAAGTTGATAACAGACCAAGTATTCGGAGTCAAATTATTGTGTATTTGATTTATACAACATAGACAAAAAATACATGGGTGGGTGGGTGTAACCAGAATGTTATACACACCTGAGGTATGGGATACTACATAAGCCCCAAGAGCAAAGCCCATGTCTATGGCAGGCAGCAGGTGGTATGGGCTGTCTGTCCCTCTCAGCTGGGACAGACTAAAAGTTTTGACAGTGAAGAATACGCCCCCAATCCCATCACCCCCAGTTGCATCCTCTGTCCTAGTCTGCTGGCTTGAAACCTGTAACCCACTAGGAACAACACGAGCGATAACATAAACCTACAACTGAACTCATCCCTGAGCTAAGGGAACGATACACAAATTAGGCCAGTGGAGTAATATCAGGAGACATACAGCACTGAAAACTGTGAGGGCCTGCCTGCCCATGGACACAGCCTACACACAACCAGAATTACCAGTTAGGAAATCATAATTCTGGTTTGCATGCTGGCTCTGATGGGCAGGCAGCAGGTGGTACGAGCCCTAATAAGAGTCCCAAACTGGAATCAGCAGAGCTAAGCACATCCAGGCAATAATGCCTAGTGAACATATGGACAGAGGCCCAAGTAGCAGCCTTGCAAATGTTGTCCAGGGATGCCAAGGTATGCTCAGTGTGAGACGCAGCCACAGCTCTAGTTGAGTGAGCTTTGAGATCTAATGAAGATGCAAGATGTATAAGCCAGTTTAATGGTTGCAGAGAGTCGCTTAGTGAGGGTACATTTGGCCAGGGCAGCCCCTTTCTTTCCCAAACCCAACTGCATGAAAAGCCAGTCAGTGTTACAGAAAGGTCTAGTGTGCTTCAAATAGATTCAGAGAGTGTGCCCCACATCAAAAGAATGCAAGTGCCTCTCCTTCATATTACTGGTGTCCGGGCAAAGAGAAGGGGAATGCAGTGTCCTGTTGCCCGTGAAAGGTGCAAGCCCCTCTGAGCATAAAGGAAGGCACTGCATGGAGAACATTCTTTTCCTTATGGAACACCAAATAGGGTTCCTTGTGGAACAGCACATGGATCTCTCTCCCATCAGTCTCACTGAGCAAACGGCCATAAGAACTAGAACCTTCAGGGTGAGACGCAAGAGGGAGACCTTGGAAAGAGGTTCAAAAGAGGGGTCCATCATGGTTTCCAGAACCAAATTCACCTTCCAGAGATGAGTGATCTGCAAAATAGGGGGGCAAAACTTGGGGCACGATTTGATAAAGGGGAAAATATCCAGATGAGACCCTAGGGGGCAGGCATCTACATATCCTAGTACAGCAGAGAGCACGCCACAAGGACCTTAAGAGAGCTGATACACAGCTTGCCTGGTGGCGCTGAGAGTTGAGGCACCTTACACCACACCTCGTGCCAGCGACCTGTGTTCAGGAGCAAGCTTGGGCTGGCTGGGGGAGGGAGGGAGCTGGATGAGCAGGTGACAGGCAGCTCTTCTCTCCCGGGGAGGAAGACAGCTTCTCCTCAGCTCTTGGCTGCCACCAACTGGAGACTTGGTGGCAGCATCAAGCTATACAGGAGGAGTGGTGCTAGGCTTGGTGGGGGGGGGGGTCATCACTAGGTTCTTGGCGTGTACGTGCACACCTCCACGCACATGCACGCTTGCAGTTTGCCAGGGGCCCCGGGACAGAAGAGGAGAAAACCAGAGGAAGAAGGTGGGGGACACCGCAGGCTAGATGATGACCAGAGAAGCTGAGTCGAGCTCTCCATAGACAGCCAAAACTGCCTGCGGAACCCCCAAAGGAGGAGCATAATTATCTAGATAAAAAAAAAAAAAAGAGAGAGAGAGCTAACTGATAACCCCTTACCTATCATGTGCTGGAGAAATTCCAAGAGACTGGACAAAGTGGAGTCCAAATGTATGATCCCAAGGTGAACGTCAGGAGAGGAATATGTCCCAGACTGTACTGTAGGTTTTGGTAGAGATGTTCCTGGAGTGCATCAGGGCGAGAATCACTCTTTATGAATATTCGGCCTTCATGCATCTTCTGTATCAGGAGCCAGGGCATTAGTTGAAACTTCTGAGCATCTAGTTGCAGGACTGGGTCCTGATGAAGAAGGTCCCATCTACGTGTGAGCAGGATCGGACAGCACAAGGCCAGGTGGACTAGTTCAGAGTACCATGCTCTTTGGCGCCACTGTGGTACAAAGACAATCAAGGCTGCCGATTCTCTTACTTAGAACCTTCAGAAACATTGGCCAAGGGGAAAGGCATACAACACTGTGTCCAGCCATGGTAGGCAGTCTATTCCAAATGACTGTCTCAAAAATGATTAAAGTATCTTGGGGTCTTTCCGTTTGCCCTGGTGGCAACAGGCTCCAAAAGTGGACTTCCCTACCTCCAACACATAATGTTGAAGATCTCCTGATTAAGTTCCCAGGTCGGCCTGCATATTCAGAGCCCCTACGAGGTGACTGCAGACAGGGATAGAAGATTCACTTCTATCCAACAAGAAATCTGTATGCCTCAGTCATCTTTGCCTTGCTCACCATATCACATTGCTTCCGGATGTAGGTGACGATCACAGCACTGTCTGAGTGGATTAGAACATGTTTGTTCTGGATCTTGTGCTAAAAAGAAAGCAAGGCCCTGAATACCATCCTCAACTCGAAGATGTTGACTGGCAGCTTTCTTGCCATCAGGGTTCAAGTGCCCTGTGTCGAGGCTGTACCGAGTGTCACAACAACACTCTGCAGGTCAAGTCCTCTGTTCCCACAGCGCCAAACCTCGAAGTGCAATATGTGAACAGGAGACAAACAGGGTAACCCTCCTGTCTGTCTTGGGTCCAAATCACCTACTAGCCTCGAGTCCTGGGGTCAAATATGAACCCTTTTTCACTAGCACACCCAGATAACAGGATCAGATATTACACCCTCTTCGGGAAATGCAGTGCAATACTTCACCCAGTGGGCACCCAGCTTGGTTCAAAATTCTACCCTTTTGACCAGTTTGAGACCTAGGTATATTCTTACCTTAGCAAGATAGTAACACACTTTTAGGCCCTTAACAGTTTTTGTCAGAATTACCCAATATTGTTTCAGCCTCCACATGCAAAAGAAAAGTCTCAAGCAGGATTAAGGAAACCAAAATGTTTACTGGAATAAAAAAAAAAAAAGTAACTACATACAAAACATGGAACATACAACATAAATACTTAAAAATAAATTGGAAATTACAGAAACAAAATGCCTGGTGCTTAAATTTCTAAGCCTAACTCAGTTCCAGTTGGATGTTACTTATTTTTAACAAAAGTTCCTTTCTAGTTCAGACACGCTATGGGTGTCTTCCTTTACGAGTCCAGAGATGACGTGTGTCCACTCCTTTCAGCCAGAGTGATAATAATCTAGCATGTCCCTCCTATCCTGTGAGGTCACAGCTCATGAGGTCACCGTTAGCCTGTAATTAATTTGTAACCTGACCAAGTATATCCAAAAGGATGTCATTTTACTGCTGGCTGGAAATCTGCACAATAGCAATATTAAAATATGACAGTCTCTTTGATCAGAGCGTTCACCTTTGATGTTCAGAAAAAATCCTGACAAAACATTTCTCTTACAGGTGTGAAAGCTAACAGGAATCAGTTAAAAATTGCCTTTTCCTCAAAGGTCATAAAATGCATACTTTGTCCCTGCGCTTCAAAGTACATAGAAACATAGAAACATAGAATGTGACGGCAGATAAGGACCGCTTGGCCCACCCAGTCTGCCCATTTCCCTACCTACTGGATAAGCTGCAGATCCTAGTTAACCAGCAGCCTACTTCTTCCTACCCCACCCCCAGAATTGCCTTATGACTATCCCATGCATGCTTGAATTCCACCACTGATTTTGACTCCACAACCTCCTCCGGAAGGCCATTCCATGCATCCACAACCCTCTCTGTGAAAAAATACTTCCTTAAATTACCTCTGAGCCGCCTCTATCTTCAAATTGTGCCCTCTTGTTCTTGCACACCTCTTTTTTTGAAAGATGCTACCCTCTTGGACTTTGTTGATTCCCTTGAGGTACTTGAAAGTTTCTATCATGTCCCCCCTTCTCCCTCCTTTCCTCGAGGCTATACATATTAAGCTCCTTAAGTCTCTCTTCATATGTCCTCCAGTGCAGACCCTGCACCATTTTAGTTGCCCTCCTCTGGACAGCTTCCATCCTGTCTATGTCTTTACGGAGATTGGGTCTCCAGAACTGCACACAGTACTCCAGATGGGGTCTCACCAGCTGTCTGTACAGAGGGATAATAACTTCCTGTTTTCTACTGGTGATGCCTCTCCCTATTAGTTAGCCGTCTCCCTTGCCGGGTTAGTTTACAATGTGTTATATAACAACTAACACAGGTATGACAGGAGACGTTAAAGGAAGCCTCTTAATTAACCCATTCACTGGTTCAGTGTTACTATAGTCAACTGATTTCAGTGAGCCAGGGCCTTTGGGGTCAAAAGGTCATGCCCCTTTAAAAGCTGATGGCTGCCATTTCCCTAAGCAGACATTCAAATAAACATATACTTATATCACAAATATAATTATAACTAGTAGAGGGTTAATCACGTTACACCGAGCACTGTACCCCACTCTGTGAGCCTTCCATCTGTAACCCTTAGCCCGGTCAAGAGCTGCATCTTGCAACCAGGATCCCCCTACTTGTTACACAGACAAGGCAACAAACCACAAGTTGGCAGAAAACAGGCATCAGGGTAAATGCCTGGCTCGCGCATCTAAGAGGTGGGGGGGAGTTAGAGCACAAAATTATATTTATATTTACTCAGAGTCTGGGAGAAGAGTGCCAGGGCTATGCTGTGTCTCCTATCTGAGGGGCCCCATAACATTTCATTCAGACTCACAGATGAATTGTCCACAACCATAGAATTCGAAATGTATTGTATGACTTTATTTCTGACAAGATATTAAGCAGAACTACAGTGGTCCCCCAAGTCTGTACTGTCCAGAACAGATGACAACTTGCAGTAGAAGAAGCACTTTTTCACACAGAAACACAGACAGTACTGTACATTCCAACATGAACTTTTTCCAACAAATGAACTATCCACCCCTTTGCTTAGGGATCTCTGGATTTCTACACAAGTATAAATACAATAAGCCGGCCCGGTGTCACGGAGGGTTGAGGCACTGGATGCCACATCTCATGCTACGCCGGCGACCCGTGTTTGGATATGGGTCGTCAGGGGTCGGCAAGGGAGACGGCTCAGGCATCCGCTGACAGCTCGCCTTCTCCTGGGGAGGGACGCAGGACTTGGCACTCAGGTGCCTCCCAGCAGCAGAAGGGGGTACGGTGTCGCAGCCTACACATAAGAGGGAAGGTGGTGCACAGCAGACGTCGACAGGAGCACACTCGGGAGTGAGCGCGTCTCTTCCACTGGGCATCACTGCATGATCGTGCATGCCTACAGGAGGGAGGGTGGAACCACCAGAACAAGGAAACACCTTGGAATGGTGGTAGGCGACGGCGCACCCTAGCCCCACGCCTACCACCAGACCCCGCCCACCTGGGTCCCAATCCCCCGTATGCCACCAATGCCTGGATGATACTGGATATCTAAGGCACTTCTAGGAGTGGCGGCCCCACCATGGGGGGTAAGCCAGGGAGGTCTCTCGCCAGGCAGAGGTAAGGCAACTGCAGAGCTATGGGAGGGGACCCAGTGAGGCCACCACTCTGGTGACCGAAGGGAAAATGAAGTTTAAAAAAAGGGGGTAAATATAGGGGAATTTCCACACACTTAAACAGGGACCCTGACTAGATGGACTATTTTATGTTATCAGTTAGATCTTTCTCTGACCATGAGTGAGGTTCTTCCCACCCTGGCCCCAGTCAGACTCAGCCATTACTTTAGGACACACAAAAACTGGATTCTTCAACTCCACTAGGTTGCTAAAGACATCCTTTCCTTTAGCATTTTTTATTTTTTTTTTTTTTTTTTACACTTTTTAATCGGCCTACGACCCCGGGCATCCTTCTGGGGAACTCTCTCGGCTAGGCTTCTCACTCCCTGCCTGAACCCTCGCTGCCAGCATTCTCCCCATCGAAACAGTCCAGCCAGGTCAGTCCCTCGGCAACTGAGTTACCCCCGGGGAGGGTCCGCCCTCCTGTGGCGACCTTACACACTCGAAGCCCTACCTGGACGTCGGGTTGGCGCCTGGCGAGATCCCTGGTGCACTGAGCTGGCCTCGGGATGGAGACCTGCCACTGAAGCCTCCATCATCTCCACAGGACTGCAGAGGGTATTTTCGATTTTTCACGTGCATACCTTCTCCACCCTCGGAGTGCGACGTGCAAGGATGCCATGGTGCACGGCAACCCTGCCAGCGTCTGCCGCACTCCATCCACCACGTTAGCCGGCAAGTCCTGTAATGCCTCCGATCTCCATCGGGGGCCACATAACGCCAAGCAACCCCAAAACCCTCCCCCCGAGAGAGGAGAACTGTCTACGGATGCTCAATCCTCTCCCTCCTCAGTCGACCCCCGGGCACCCGAGTCCATATCTGAACCCGGGTCACTGGCGTGGCGCGAGGTGTGGTGTCCAGTGCCTCAACACCACCGGGCCAGCTCCTTTAGCATCTTTAAACAGCACATTTTTGAAGTGAACAGAGTCCTGGATAAATGTAATCTAGCTAGCGTAGGACACATACATCCCCAGACTACCCCATTTGTCCAAATGCACATTGTACTCATGGTCTGGTATTCCCTTGTTACAGGCATTTGACACACACTTGAAGAAATATCCTTTCTCAAGAGTCCAAGTCCATTGCTTTAACAGAAACTCTCTCAGTCTCTCTTCTCTAGACAGCGGTGACAATCTTTCAGTCCATCAGGGGGTTGCCCCTTAGAACCACCGATTTCTCAGTCCCTTTCCACATTTGAGTGAAAATGAACCCACTGGGGTCCCACTGACACAGGTCTCTACCACTTCTAGGCAAACACTGGCTGTTCCCCACACTAGGGTGAGAAAAATAATGGCCAGAGGTCCTTCACCCAGCCCATGGAGGCTGGCTGGCACCTCTAATCCTCTGCAGGTACAAAGAACTCCTTCCTCTTCATTCTCAAGCAGGAACACACCAAGATTCTAAACTGCTTCCCTGCAGCTGAGCCAAAAGAGGGCTTATGCTGCTGCGACAGTTCTAAATGTCATCACTCATTCTCTGCCAGCCTAACTAGGCAAACAATGAGGTAATGTGTGTAGAGAGTTTAAAACCCTCTATTGCTGCCCAGAGACCTACCTGGTCTAATACTGATGGGATTCTAGTAACCCCAGGGGACTGGGTGGTTATACAGCCAATGTCAGAGAGATTGGGTGTACGTCCTTTAGGGATTCTCCCTCGAATAGGTTGTGACGCCAAGTACACCAGAAGAGCGAGATATTTACTTCAGGGGTTAACTTGAATCTCGACAGCGAGTTCACCACATTTGAATGTTCATGATCAAAGCAGTAGAAGCTGTAAGCAGGCATGAATGTAGCCTGGCCCATTGAATCAGGCTGATGCCTCCTGCCATGAGTCCGAGCACATGAAGAATGCCTTTGGCCATTTCTGTCAGTTGTTGGCAGTGTCCATCACATGCCTTCACCAAGGAATGACTCTGTTCTGAGCCAGAGTTGCAGTGGCTGCAGCTGTGTCAGAGAATGCCCCTAGATGCTGTAGGCCCTGAGATGGTCACAGTGAGTTCTTCTTCTGGTTAATTATACCCCCGATTATTGACCCACGAAATTGATGAGTGTCAGTTTCTGTTGTCACTGTTGATTGTGCCTCCTTGAGGAAGCCTGCCCGGATCAGCCAGTTTTCCAGATGGGGTGAACATGGAACCCTTTCTCCTGAAGCTGTGCAGCCAGCACCGGCATTACTTTCATGACCACGTGAGGAGCAACTTAAAGTCCAAATGGCAAGGAAGTGTGCTGTACTGCCTGACCTTGAGACAGATTCTACGGTACTGGCAGTGTGATGGATGAATGGGAGTCCACATCTTTTAGAGCCAGGGATGCCAGAAAATCCTCCGTATGGATCGCTGCCATCATGGAGCACGTTGAGGCACTTAAAATCCAATACAGCTGGGACCTCTCTCTGTCTTCTTTGGGATGATGAAAAAGAAAGGAGTATATGCCCCATCCCTGATGAGCTGTTGGAATGGGTTATATGGATCCAATATCCAAAAGGTGCAGTATGCCATCCTGCATTCTTTGTTTGACAGGGTTGTGAGACACTGGAAACCGAGGAAAAAAGTGTTGGGCTGGACAGTGTCAAAACTTAGTGGTGCAACCTTAGGAAACCTTCTAGTAAACATCAGTCTGTGGTAGACTGCACCCACCAAACCAGAAACTAAAACAGACTTGCCCAGAGATTGGGGGCAAGCTTCATCTCAGTATGATAGATCTCGGGTGTCTCTATGATTGACTCTGCCCCTGTCTCTTCTTCTACTGGGGCGGAAGTAACCCTGACTGAACAAGTTTGCCAGCCTTCCCTAAGAAAAATTATCTTGTGCCATTGTTTTTTTGTTTTGTGATAGAGCCAGCTTAGAGTCAGACACATGCAGGCCTCTGCCTCTGGACAAAATAGTAGGTCTCCTTGGAAAGGTTTGTTCATTAAGGAGGGTTTTGATGAACTGTCAACACCGATGGCCGGAGCCCATGTGTCTGTCTGAAAAACACAGGGATTGTTGTGCTGCAACCTACAAGATATCACACGATGCATCTGCTATGAAGGAGGTGCCCCAGAATAACAAAGACATTTGTGCAGACACCCAGGATGACAAAGAGAGCACACACCTCAGTATCTTCTCCAGGACGCATCTGGAAACGAGCTTTTATAGCTCAATATGGCTTTCCTGATCGGCCCAGTGGCGCGGAGGGTTGAGGCTCTGGACGCCACACCTCGCTCCACGCTGGCAACCTGGGTTCGGGAATGGACTTGGGTCTCCAGGGGTCGGCAGAGGCAGAGAGGGATTGAGCGTCCGTGGACTGCTCTCCCTCTCCGGGGGAGAGGGGCTGTTGGCGCATTAGCAACCTCTAGCGGAGGCTGGGGGCAGTGCGCTGGCACTGCAGCGTAAGGGGTGAGCTTGGGACACGGTGCCTGGGGGAAAGCGTGCAGACGCGTGCGCACTCCCTCCATTGGCGTCACTGCACGCCCCAGCCCACGTCAAGCCGAAAAGGGAAAAGTATGGCACTCTGTCGCGGCAGCTTGATGGCCATCTGAGGGACTGCCTGGCCTCGGGGGCACCATCTCCCAATACTGGATCTTGTGTCGGTGGGGAGTGAGGGGGACTCCCTGCGCCCCACCGTGGGGGTAGATGGTTGTGAGGGCTTCACTGAGGGTCGGAGCAGGACCGGATGGCGGCCGGATGCCGGGAAGTGAAACATGCAGACCGATGAGGCCACAGGTAAAAAAGTACTAACAAAAAAAAAATATGGCGTTCCTGGAAAAACTTTTGAAATAATAAATAAATCTGGGAGCAGATCAAAGGGTATGTCTATGAGAAAACAGGCCACGGCCCCAGAAACAAACACTGTAGCCAGAGCTGCCCGCATGACCATGCCTGATGCTTTATATGACCTCTTCATCTCATTCTTCAACTTGAGCAGTCTTCGTGTTCCTCGTGCAAGGAGTGGCATTCCCCACTTTTTCTGTCCAATTAGCTATCCTCTTCACTGGAGGGCACAGGGGTCTGCCCCTTGGGTTTGTAAGGTTCCTGCAGACATGGCATGCCAAAATGAGTGGATGTCTGAGGGGTCAGTAGGGGCACCTTGAACAGACTCTTCCTTTTGTTGCCATTTTGCTTGGTCAGGTGGCCCCATAAGAAGGTTCACTGCTTGAGTCAAGTCTTGGAAGAAAACTGCCATCTCACAAGGGCCCAGTTCTGGTGAGCCAGTTCCTTTCCAGGCCATTTTAGGAGGTTCGTCCAAAGCCTAGGATGAGAAGGTGTCCCAACATCTGGACTGACCAGATATAGACAAGGACTCCTATGAACATCCCTGTGTCACATTCCCCTTGGATGTGGAATGGGGTCCTGAGCTTTGCTATGCCAAATTAATCCTTCCTCACAGGAAGGACAGAAGAAGCCTGCCACTGTGGTGCAGAGCCAAGCATGCCACTTCTTACACTTGGGGTTATTAGACCTGGTGTCTTTCACATGGGCAGAGGTCTCCCAAAGTAAGGCGTAGTGCAAACATGCTGCAATATTTGTATATGTATATATACACACATTATATATATATATATACACATACACACACACACATATACATATAATGTGTATATATATATATATATATATATATATATATAGACAGATAGATATATAGATATATATATATATTTTTTTTAAGCTTTCTATTTATTGAGATTTCAATAAATATACAGTTAATGTGTTGGATGCACCACTCCAGTATATGCGTTAAAAGTCCAATCAGGGCGCCACCCCTCTTAATACAAAGCCAATAAAAATAACGGAGTGCATCAATTAGATACATCATAAAGGGGTAAAGATATCGTAATATTAAGTCAACATCTACACTTGCTGAAATTGAGCCCATGAGCTGCATGTGATTACTTATGCAACAGTTATGCCATTGATGACAACAACTCTCTTTTTGTCCTACCAGAGGACGTGAGAAAAAGAAGCACATGCCCCTCCTGTATTCTTGGACCCTTACGGTCCCCAAACAATAGGATTCAAAAATTTCCAGAAAGGATATTACAGTAATTTTTCTGCCATTTAACTATGTAGTTAGTAAACAATTTGTAACTTTAAAGAATTAACTCAACCTTAAAGTGTAAAGCAGTTAAATCCACTGCTAAATCTTTCATCTAGCCCCACTGAAGACAGCAAAAATGATGCATTTTATTACTTTATAGAATAACCATATAGATAAGTTGGGGAAAGATTAATAAGCTATGCAACCAGCGAACCTATATACAAAGCAAACCTGAGTATTCCCTCATACAAATCAAGTGCCCGTTTCGTTATTGCTCTCCGATTCGACCTGGATTCTTCCATTCTCTTCCTTCGCTGTGGCACATTCTTTTGGGCCCACTTCAGTGCATCAGAGGGATCCATAAAGATGAAGACCTTTCCCTCATGCACTAAACGTGATCGGGCTAGAAAAAGCAGTCCATGAGGCACACCAGACTCGTGAAGCATAGCGCAAACCCCATCGAATCTTTTCTTCCTCTTTCAGGTGGCATAGCTTAGATCGGGATAAAGGGAGACACACTGTCCTTCATGTAAGAGTATTTGCCATATAGGCCTGCTCTACAGGCACAAACACTGCATAACTCCTGACACTCTCCGGTTGGCTATCAACAGCTCTGACACCTCCATTGTCTATTACGGGCCAGCAATTTATGGCTCTGCCTCCGCCTCTGCCCTCCACAGAATTACAGTTGCACTCAACAAAGCATGCAGGCTGCTAACTGAGGCTGACCGACTTACACACACTTGTGACTTGTACACTCGGGGCAGGATGGCTTCCTCTCATCAGCAGGATACAGTATCAAACCTGCCTCTTAGCCAAAAAACTCCTCCTCGGGGTCATGCCCCAGGGCATTGAAAAGCCCCTCATTGACCACCACAGCACCCAGCGAACTAGAAGTTCACAACTAACCTTCCTTGTCCCCAGATGCTGGACTACCATGGGCCAGAGGGCCTTTGCCCACAGAGCACCACAGTGGTACAATACTCTCAACAAAGAAACTCTTACTGCTGCTGCTCTTGGCCCTTTTAAGAGACAACTCCAACTTCATCTCTTTTCAACTAGTCGTTGTGACTGCCTCGCCTAATCAGGGGCCCACCACTCACTGCCCTCCACTTCAGTCTTGACAGTTACCTCTCCCTGCCGTGCCCCCTTCTGCCTGCCTACCCCTTGCCCCTCTCCCTTTCCTCCCCCGGGCATTTCCTGACTTTTATCCCCCCTCCCTCCTCTTTACAGCTCTCACCTCATCATCTACCCTCCGACAATGGCCTTCCTGCCTGCATACCACCTTCACCTGCAGCACTTATTTCTAAGATTGCCCTTGGCTGGTATGTCATGATACCTAACATTTGGCACATTTTGAATTATTAGAATTTCATAAGCCTCAGTCTCTTACTTCTTTTTATTGTGTAACTATGTATTATTACGTTGACCTTTGTATGTATGTATACCCCCCATTCCTTCGACGTGGAACCTTTGTAAATGAGCAGTTCCTGCTCAAAGGTATTTGTAATCCTAGATTTCAATAAAATAAAATAAAATTTTCACCTAGCCAGAGCCAGAAGAAAGTCACGGGTCCCAACGCCATCTACCACCATTACTATTGCCCTCGGTGCGTCCACATCTATGGGTCTTCCTCCGAATGCCACTCAATAGGCTTTCTGAATGTACAGATCTGTAGCCACCACAGGTTCTCCTAGTTGCTGCTTGAGCCAATCTTTCAGGAATAAAACCAAATGGTCTCCCTCGCTGTTCTCCGGCATCCCCACTGTTCTCAAATTTGCAGCTCTAGCCTGGTTCTCTAAGTTTTCCAGGCGTGCTCTCAAATGTGTATTCTCCTTCACCATGCTGAAAGTCGCACCCAGTGCTGCTTCCGATTGCTTCCTTGTGTCACAAATTTCGGTTTTAATATGAATTACCTCCGTTTCCACCGTTGTGACTCTTAATGTCAGTGAATCAAGTATTTCTGACAAGCCCGCCACAGAGGCAAGTAGATGGGTCATTTTTTGCCAGAGGGTTTGTATTGTCTTCACCTTCCACCGGAGAATCAGACTAGACTGCCGCCTTGCGATAAGCGCGTTGCTGGGATACCTAGAGGATTCTTAACTCTACCTCTGTCTGTCGAGCCCTTATCTTTCTTCGGGTTTCCCATTTAGATTCCGAGGACTTCAGATGCCAGTTAATTCTTTTACTGCCTGAAAAAACTTTAGAAAAACTACTTTTATTTGGCAGGAAAAATGTATGTTATAAGGAGCATTAAATCCTGTCGACCATCGAGCTCGGGCTCCACAGCGCTCCCTCCCCTTGCTGCAATATTTAATTAAGCAATAAAACATGGGCATTTTTTTTTTTTTTTTAAAACAGCAGACCTAACAAATAAGCAGATCTGAATCACTCTGTCACTACTGAATGGATTCCTGTGTCCAAAATCCCCCTTATTGTCAGAACCGCAGACTCAATATAAAATAAAGTTCTCTGCACTTACAGACTCACAGATAAATGCAGTCCTGATATAAAATAAATGCCTCTGTACTCAGACTCATAGATAAACACAAATGACCTCATCAAATGCAGGAAACAACGCAGAGTAGCACCCAGCAGCTGCCGATCAAGTGACTTGCTGGTCGGAGCAAGAAGGTACAAGTGAAAATGCACCTACGAATGGCCACCATACTACCAACAGCGCATGAGCAGCCATGAACAAGATGGCAGCCACTCATTTGAGCTCATGTGCACCAGTGCTCAAGATGACCACCACTCAAAATACAGCATGTGTAGTCTCATGAAAGATGGACAACTGCCTGCCAGACTGTCTCAATTAAGGGCCTCCCAACATGGTGCTGGTATTCAGTTGCAGTATTAGGTGTGAGAGCCCGCCCCACCCTGGTCACGCTGAGCTCTATGTGGCAATAGCGGGGTAGGGGCAGTCCCTCTTCCTCCAAACACCTAACAACAAGTTTCCCATCACCTTCCTGAGCTCCCAAAGGGATAGTGTGCCTCCTGGCACCAAGAGAGTGGGACTCTAGCAGCCCTAGGTTCTGAATCTAGTGTCCCCAACTGCAGCACAGCATCGACCTTCAGTGAGATAATCTTCAGCTGCTGGAGACTCCCTCCACAAAGAGCAAAAGTCAAACGAAAAAAAGTAAATGTTCTTCTGCTAAGCATGAAGCCGTCACCAGCTACTAGGATAGATTAAATGCCTGAGGGTGATGGGATTGGGGGCATCTCCTTCACTCTCGAAACTTTAAATCTGTCCCAGCTGAGAGGGCAAGACAGGCCATACCACTTGCTGCCTGCTCAAAGGAGCCAACACACACAGTCAGTACAGTTGGAAGATGACTACACATGCCCAAATTTCCAATTATAGTTATAGTGAAAGACAAATGTATGCTCCCATTAGTTTGTACCTTACCTTTTGTTATACATGTGAAGTAGTCATTGTCCCCTTCTACTATTTGCTCTCCTGCTGCTTTTCGTTTGTCAGGGTGATGTTTCAGAACCATTGCTTTATCTGTAAATGAACAAGTTGGGCTTATAAACAAAATCATACCACTGGGCACAGCTCCTCAAATAAAACTGAAACTTAAAGGGGAAAGGACATTGTTTCTGATGTGAAGTTATTTGTAATGTTCCTATTTTCAGAAATTACATTCATACCCCAAAATGATCCATACGTAACTGTACCAGAATAAACGTTTATGTGAAAAACTATGTTTTTAATCTATTTTCTTCAAGGATATCTCCACAGAACCATCCTTTGTTGGGCTGTAAACCGTAGGCTTCAAGACCTCACAGAGAGCTTTCGCCAGATGATGCCATGCACGCTGCTGGCACACAGCATTGTCTTTTATAACGTGGTTGGGCACCCATTACTTCAGTTCTTTTTCTCCCGCAGTCAGGGCAGTAAACATTGGACCAGTGGAAACTGCTTTTCTGTCATCAATCCGATGACAAGAGTTTTTCTCTGGTAGCTACTCCTTCCAGAATTTTCAGGCACTGGTGTGTGCGTGACCGAGTAAGGCACTTTTTTTTTTTTTTGCCATTATCACCGCAGAAGACGGATATATCATGAGGACACCAACAAGTTGCATGTGTGCTGTTTGGGCCTAGCCTACAATGACAAAAACTGATATCTACTAGGATTTTGACCAGGCTACATGGAGCTGCATGCAAAAAAGCGTTGGAGCATTATTTAAAGAACACCATTCTCAGGGAAGGAACCAAAACCAGGATTTTTCCTTAAAGAGCTACTGACATACTTGGCAGGTAACCCATTCCATGACGTTGCCTTTCCTAGCAGCTATTTAACCACGTTTTGAATTTTTGTACATTAGAAAAATAAATATTTACCTTGTAAACCTCAGCTTGTAACTTCCTTGTACGAGCAGAGTGACTGCCAAGCGCTGCAGCCCAACCCCTAAAATCAGCTTAATGTTGACACTAAGTAGGGAACAGGGTTGTAGGGGCTCTATGGAGCTCATAATAGGATCGGAGCAGGGGGCTGTTTATATATACTAAGAATATCTTTACTGACAGGTATACATGTATGGGACCTATAATATATATAATTTATTAGCCCCATACATGTATGCCTGCCAGCAAATATATTCTTAGTACGTTTAGACAACCTCCCTCGATCCTACTGTGAGCTCCATAGACTGCCTGCAGCCCAGTTCCCTACTTAGCATCATCATTAAGCTGACTTAAGAGGCGGGGCTGCAGTGCTCGGTGGCTGCTTGGTTACTACAAGGAAGTTACAAGCCAGGCTTTATGAGGTGAATATTTATCTACTGTACAAAAAAAGTCAGGTATGGCTAAAATAGCTCCTAGAGCAGGTAATTCCACAGTATGGGTTGCCTGCCTAAAGCCAACAATCATGTCAGCTACTGTTTAATCGTCTGGGAGATCCTCCATGCCAGTTGTAAACTGTTTTAATAATGCCCCCTTAGGAAGGGAAGGAATGGCTGAGACACTGGCTGCGCGATCCCTTCCACTTCCCTGCTAGCTGTCCACATTCCTGTGTTCAGACACAAAACATACAAACACAGATTGTGACGGCAGAAAAAGACCAATTTTGCATCCAGTCTGCCCATGGGTCTCTACAGAACCTGTGACCTAGCGTCGATCGTGGGTTATACCCCTCCCCAACAGTTATCTTGCTCCTTCCCCAGCCTTCTCCCTACCAGTGATGACTATCCCCTTCATTCTAGCCCAAACATGTCTGAAACCATCCCCAGTTTCTGCTGCCACCACCTCGGCCAGCAGGCTGTTCCACAGTTCCACCACCCTTTCCGTAAAGTAATACTTTCTCACATCCCTCCTGAATCTTCCTCCTGTCAGTTTCCAGTTATGCCCCATGTTGTCGAGCTGGTGTTTTGTTAAAAAGACATCTGCTGATGTCAGTAGAGGAAGAGCACACACAGGACAGAAGTTGTACTTAGCTATATGGTCAATGAGCTGTGATGCCACAATTCTTTCTAGGACTTTAGAGAGGACTGGGAGTATGATAATGGGGCGATAGCGGTCTATGAGTTTGGCGTCACCAGCTTTAAAGACTCTGAGCACTGGGGCAGAGACGGCCAACAGGGAATTGGAAGGGATCGGGAAGTCAGCCCCAAGGGGAAAACTACAATCCCCTCCCTTCCTAATGGGACTTTATTTAAAAAAAAAAAATGTACAACTGGCAGGGAAGAACTCCCATACAGGCAAGGAAGCATCTTGTTTATTGTTTTATACCCAGGGAAAAGTGCTCTTTATCGAATGCGCTAAAGTTTTTCTGTCTCCAAACAGTGCTTCTGCAAATGGATCTCCTCCTGCATCTTGTTTTGCTATGAGCAGGCAGGGCAGGACCTACCAGGTACCATTACGGAATATGCCACATGGGGCATGGTAGCCTCAATGGCCTGTTTTGGTCAGTTTCAGCTGGTGACATTTTCAGGGCTACAACCTGGCACATCATCCATACTTTTACTATGCATTACAGTCTGGATCTGTTCTCCTGCAGGAGAGTGGTATTTGGTCTTGCTGTTTTATAGGGCCTGCTCTCCTGTGGGGGTCAGTCCACTGTTTTTCCCTGCAACCTGGTTGGGGTCAGTGGGGCCTGGTATTACTGTTCTGTGGAGATACCCACAAGCAAGACAGGTTTGTTACTTAAAGAGGACAGGAAAGGATTTCTAATTGGCAGCTCTTTATAATGTTTCCATTTACAGACATTATATCCATAAGCCTAAATGATCCATATGTAACTTACCCTGAATAAAGATCTGTGTGAAAAATTGCATTTTGCATTGTTTTGTTTTAATGGACAGTATTCTGTTACAGTTCTCTTCATGGAACCAGTGATCAGGTGTTTTAACAATGTCACAGTTTGTGCACAGAACTCTGAGCACGGTTCTGATAGGAAAATAGCTCATGTTTAGCATTCTGTACACAAACTGTGAAATAGTAAAAACTTCAAATTACTACTTCCACAAAGAGAACTGTGCAGAATGTTGTCCATAAAGAGAAAACAACTAAAAATACAGGTTACTCACCTGTAACAGGAGTTCTAGGAATGGTATATATTGTTCATCCACACTGTCTGGCAGGTTCCTTGCTGCTTTAAATCTTGCCGGAAGGTCTTCAAGCTGGCTCCTCCCACCCACCCGGGTGGTAAAACTCTCGGCTCCACCCTATGATGCCAGATCTAGCCCGCTGGAAGTCAGGTTGTGCGTCGAAGCCGGGAGCTCGGTGGGTGGTGTGGATGAACAACATATACCATTCCTAGAACTCCTGTTACAGGAGAGCAACTGTATTTCTAGGGACATGGATATGTTGTTCATCCACACTGTCTGGCAGACTCCTAGCAGTTCTCCGGGAGGAGGAAGGCAAGGTGCACACCCCCTACTTGGGAAATAAAGACTGGAGAACCGAGGCCCCAAAACCAGCATCCCCGCGTGACTCAAGGTCGATGTGGTAGTGGGTGATGAAGGTGTGTGCTGACTTCCAGGTAGCAGCCCTGCAGATTTCCTGGATAGGGACATCCCTGGGAGCAGCCACCGGTGCAGCGGTATGACGGGTAGAATGCACTCTTATCCCTCTGGGAGGCTCCATGCTCACCAACCTATAGCAGAGATCGATGCAGGAGGTGACCCACCTGCCTATCGTCCGCTTGGCTGCAGGTCTGCCAGGTGCGGCTTCAGCGTAGGTGACAAACAGCTGGCGAACCTCTCCCCGAACTTCAGCTGTCCGCGCCTTATAGTAAGCAAGCGCTCTTCTAGGGTCCAAAGTATGGAGCCTATATTCGACCTCAAGGTGTGATTGGGGTAGAACACCAGCAGAGTCAACACCTGGTTAAGATGAAACTCCGACACCACCTTCAGAAGGAATTTCGGTTGGGGGTACAGGACAACCTTGTCCCTGTGGAAGACCAGATAAGGAGACTCAATGGAAAGCACCTGGAGCTCTCCCATCCTTCTGGCTGATGTGATAGCCACCAAGAAGGCGGTCTTCCACGACAGGTGAGAGATGTCACACCCGTGCATCGGTTCAAACGGCTTGCCCATGAGCGTAACCAATACCAGCAGTAGATCCCACGGAGGTGGAGGTTCTCGCACCGGAGGGGATATGTGATCAAGGCCTTTGAAAAAGCACCCAACCACCTTCTCCTGCTCCTGGCTGCTTCCGGCCCGCGCCCGGTGGCAGAGAATGTACCAGGTGCACCTTAAGGGTAAATGGGCAAGCCCTTGCTGAGAAAGGGACCACAGGTAGTCCAGGATGCTTGCCAAGGAACAGGAGGAAGGGTCCAGGCCCTTGCCCTGACACCAAATGGAGAATCTCTTCCATTTGAAGGCATAGCATTTTCTGGTCGACTCTTTATGGGACGTCTCAACGACGTTGAGGACCTCATCGGAAAGACCCAAGGCCTGGAACTCTAGCTGCTCAGGAACCAGGCCGTCAGGTGCAGGGATTGAAGGTCCGGATGGAATACCTTCCCCTGATTGACAGATCAGGTCCGGGCGGGCTGGAAGCTGCCTCGGGAGCCTGGAGCTGAGACTGAGGAGATCTGGATACCAGAACTGGCGGGGCCAGTCTGGGGCTACCAGAATCACCTGCACCTTGTCCCTCCTCGCCTTGAGAAGCACCTTGTGGATCAAGGGAAATGGGGGAAAGGCGTAGAAGAGGCCCGGGGTCCACGGCCTCGAGAAGGCATCCCCCTGCAGCGAGCCCTGCTGCGTGAGCATGAAATAGATCCTTCTGATGCCTCTTTTAGAGGAGCAGGGGAGGCGATATCGGCTCAGCGAGCCAACAGAGAGCTCTGGACCCGTAGCCCCCGAGGGCGACGGCTCGGAAGGGCGGGGCCTGCTCGAACTCCAGGGGCAGGCCCTTTCCTACCACCTCCAACACCCAGCGGTCCGTGGTGATAGCGGACCAGGCAGAAAGGAAGTGGCGGAGCCATCCCCCCACGGGGGGAACCCAGGGGGGAGTGACGAGGCTGGGGGCGGAACCCCTCAACCCATCACTGGGCAGGCTTGGAGGAGGGACCGGCCGAGGGACCTCCTGGGCCTTTTCCTCCCTGCTTCCTATTAGAGGAAGCCGCAGGCTTGGCTTTGGGGTACCAAGCGCGAGCCTGATGGCCCTGGTGTTGGTGCTGTTGGGCCGGATGTGCCGCAGGCGCAGAAGGGCGAAAGGACTTAAGTTGTTGTTGTTGACAGCCCTTGTCCTTCTGGGCGGAGGTGACCGAGTCCAGAGTAGCATTGGACTTCTCGAACCGCTGGAGGTGACCTTCCACTCCAGGGCCGAAGAGGTCGGTCCCCAGGAAGGGAATATCCACTAGTTTATGCTGGGTATCCGCCATGAAGGTGGATATCCTCAGCCATGCTCTGTGGCGCATGGCCACTGCGGCCGCAACTGATCTGGCACAGGAGTCTCCAATGTCCAGAGCCGTTTGGAGCTGCTGTTTCGCCACCGCCCTTCCTTGGTCCCGTACCTACTTGACCGTGGTCTGCAGGTCGGCCAGGAGATGAGGGATCACCTCATCCAGGGAGCCCATGAGGGCGTGGGAGAAGTGTGCCATCAGCACGGCTGAGCTGGCCTGGCGGAGGCCAAGGGAGGATGCAGCGTACACCTTGCACCCGGCATAGTCCAACTTTTTGGACTCCTTGTCGGGGGGCTTATCCACATCCCTAGTGTTCCCGGAACGCCGGAAAACGCTATCGGTGACCAACCCCTCGGCGGAGGGTGTTCCAAAAACCGGACAAAGAGCCAGTAGGGACCGGATACTTTCTGGCCATCCTGGCCGGGCGAGGACAGGAAGCAGGCATGCCAGAGCTCAAGGCTGGGCCAACAATGGCTTCAGCCACCGGAAAGGCCTCCGTGGGTGAATCCCCTCGGTCCAGTATCTCCGTTAGGGGATACTTGGCCCGCCTGGATACGAGCTCGAGCTGCATCCCAATAGACTCTGAGATGAGCCGAAGCAGACCCATGAAGGATGATGGGCTTTCGTCCATCGACTGGCCCCCGGAGGACTCCAGGTCAATGAGCCTGGAGAACAGGGAGGAGTCGTCGTCGGACTCCGAGGAGTCCGCAAAGAACTGCCTGGGGCCTGAGCCACCCTCCACCTGCTGAGGACAGTCGGGAGTGAGGGTGACCGACAACCTGTGGGGCAGGCCCTGACCTGACAGAGAGTCCTTGGTCGGCGCCCCCGATTTCAGTTGTGGAGGCAGAGGTTCCACCACAAATCGGTGGGGCAGCTGTTTTCGGCCTAACAACTGGCCCAGGCTTGGGCACCTTGACTACAGCGAGGGGTTGTTTCGGCTGCTCGGGTGACAGCCACTTGATGGCCGGGAAGGCGACAGCGTCGGCTTGTTCCCGGACTGAAGTAACTGCTGCAACATCAGGTTCTCGTAGCGTCAATGCAATTTGCGCCGAAGCCTTCCCTCTTCCGAGGAGGAAGACGAGGACGAGCGGTGGCGCCGCTTACTTCAGTGCCGAGACCGCCGATGTTGGCAGGATCGGCTGGACCGAGACGATGTCAGAGACCGAGATCCTCGGTGTTTCCGAGGATGGGTCTGGGAAGGGGCGGGGCACACCCGCTCTTCCCTTGGCTCGGAGGCCTTGACCGGGGACTCCGGCACCGGAGGCGCAGGCAAGTCCTCGGTCTCCACCAAGGGAACCAGTGAAGAAGGGATGTCGGCTTCACCAGTCGACATCCCGTCCAACGGGTCGAGAAAAATCTCGACTGCGTCGACAGGTGTCTCGGCCGGCTGGCCTGACGGGGACACCGTGAAGCTAGTGGCCTTAGCCGCAACCTCGACCGAAGTCGAGTGTTGACTGTCCGGGGAAGGGGACCTCTCCCACTCCCACGAACGCCAACGGTGGGACTTACCTTTCGAGTCCTTCTTTTTGGACCGAGAAGAATGTCCCGATGGCCCCTCTCCCTTCGTGGAAAGGGATTGGCAAAGCTCCTTGAAAGAAGCTGAGTAGAAGGTACCCAGAGTGAGCGGGATAAATGCCAGGACCGAGAAGAGGATGATGCGGCCTGTGCCGCCGCCTCCTCGAGGGCGATCATCTGCTCGAGTTGCTCAGCCAAGCCAGCCACTGCGGTAACCGCCCAACGGGCCTCCTTCAACTTGACCGGCGGGTAGCGCTTCTCGGGGCACCCAAGCTGTAACCGGGCAGCGCAGTCTTCCAGGACGTTGGCCGAAAACGAACAGCATAACTCGGAGGCCTGCGGGTCATGGTCTAGGCCGAGGCAGTAGACGCACGTGGAGTGCAGATCCGTCCTGGACATTTTCTGCCCACATGGGCACCGCCGAAATCCAGGAGTCAATTTGTCCATCGCAGCCGCGAGGGAGTAATTTGACCAAAGTCTTGAAAATTTGAGAATAAGTTTCAGGCGAACCGAAGAATTAGGTTCCCTCCTTAACGCTCTGCGTGTAGACTGGATCCTGAGCTTCCAAGCGGTAAGGAAGATCTGGCGTCATGGGGCGGAGCCGAGAGTTTTACCACCCGGGTGGGTGGAAGGAGCCAGCTTGAAGACCTTCCGACAAGATTTAAAGTGGCAAGGAACCTGCCAGACAGTGTGGATGAACAACATATCCATGTCCCTAGAAACATATTTTTCACATCAGTGTTTATTGAGGTACAGTTAACTATGGCTCATTTGAAGGCGTGTCTCATTTCTCATACTAGGAACATTACTAGCTGCTGCCAATTAGCACAGACTCCCTGTCCCCCTTTAACAGTAACGGTAGAGCTTTGAGAGGATTTCCAGACAGCCATACTTTTTTCTGCCTACCATAACCTTGGTATGGTGGACATTTTCTTTTCAGCTTCTTGGCACAGCACTGTGTAAATAGACCATCATTTGTTTCAGTGCCGCAGCTTACTGTGTACTGGGCAGTGTCTGCTTAGCTCTGCTCTCTTAATGCATGACTTGTAGGGTCGGCCTTAATCTAGCTGTTGGTGGAGGATTCAGAAGTCCATTCACCAATGGCAGGAAATTTTAGTGCTTTGTGCTCGTCCACATTATATACAGTAGGTGACGCTATGCGCTGACATTGCACACACAGGCATATACAGTTCTCTTCACGGAACCAGGAATTTGTAGTCCTGCATATGTCACTGCATAGACTAGAACTCCCAGCCAGCAGCCCCTGCTTAGATTCTGACTACATGCAATGACATTATCAAAACTCCGTATTTTTGGTTCCATGAAGAAAACTACACAGAATGTTGTCCGTGAAAAGAACACACTAAGAAACAGTTGACAGTTTTAGCTTTCATTCTGGTAGTTAAATATGGATAATTTGAGAGGGTATTTATTTATTTAGATTTTGTTTACTGGGTAAGCCCACTGAGACCAATGGTCCCTTTTTCAGGAGCGACCCGGAGTTAGTTACAGAAAAGGACATTTAGAAACAGTTATATACAGTAGTTACATTAGTTACATTTGTTACACAGTATTACAATGGCAACATTTATAAGGGGTAGAAGTCTGGTTCACATTCAGACTCACATATTATATACAGTGTGTATGGATTCACACATTATGTACATTAGTTACATCAGTGTACTTTGGAAGCAGTGTATAGGGATGGTAAATTATAATTACTGAAATTTGGAACATTACAAGCAATCGCACATTCATACAAATTTCCCGTGCCCAGTACGTTTGTTACAACAGCTGCTATACCCACTAAAATTCATACATTAGATACCAAGACAATACATAGTATACTGAAGTCATAACAAAACATGAATAGGATTCACAAATAGCTTTACCAGAAAAATCAGGCTAATTAAAAAAAATAAATTTTCTGTTACTACAGATAATTCAAACAAAAATACACAAACTTTAAACTTCACTGCAGGCCAGCCCGCAGACGCAACAGTTGTGTTTCTGTTTGCGATGCCGACATCCCAGGTTCAGAAGTGAATCCAGGAGTCAGAGGGACAGCTGGGGGGGGGATTAAGCATCCCATGGACTGTGCTGCTCCTCCTCCAGTGGGGAGGGCAGAGAAACAGACGGTGGTTGACTATCCCCCCTCCCCCGACGGAGGCCAGGGGGGCAGCACCTGGAACTTACATAGTTGGGAAGGCATGACGGACATTGATGCTTGCGCGCCACATCTCTCTACACACCATGCCTCCAGTTAGGAAAATACCTAGAAAATTACCAGGCTGAACAGGAGGACATCCACTCTGCTGAACCCCACGAAGCTGACCAAGGCACTCTGTGCCCAGATCACTATCCAGTCTCCGATCAGGGAGTAGGTGCCCCTCTCCAGCGACCCCGCCCTGGGGGGCAAGCCAGGGTGCACTCTGGTGGCAGCAGGTAAGTCCCGGGGAATAGGGTGGTAGGGGCAGACCGAGAGTAAGTCAGCCAAATAGAAAAAAAAAAAAAGTCCCTGCAAATCACAGAAGCCTCTTTTGGTTAATGCCAACAATCACTACAATGTCATAATGTTCTGAAAGTTTAAAGAGACCCTTATCTCTTTGGGAGCTCCTCCATGATGTTTGCCAAATTGTTTTTACACAGACCCCAAAGGAAAGGAATGGATTTTAATTTGCCACTGAGGGGCTGGCAGCATGCTTCCTTTCTACTTCCTAACTATCTGGTCTGCCCCTGCATTCCAAGTTTTGTGACATCTTTATAGGTCAAGAACGGGGGCACGCTCCATTCATCTGAATGGAGCATTTTTCTAAGGTGATTTTCCGATTTTAATTTGGGATTTGGTACCGACTGATGCCAGGGTTGAATTAACAACAGCCTAAAGACATCACAAAACATCGGAGCGTGGGGGAGGATTAGCGAGTCAGGAAGTGGAAGGATAATGTGGTCAGACCCTCGGGGAAAAATTATGATCCCTTCCCTTCATGTGGAGGTTATTCAAAAACTTTGGCAGACATCATGGAGGAGCTCCCAATGAGATAAGTAAGCTCCCTGATAACTGCTGACACCAACAAAGGTGCTCTTTAAAAGAAGTGCAAATGTGGAACACAGAAAGCAGAATTACCTTGACTTCACATATCACAGGTATTGTTTCTTAACAGCCTTGGAATGCACCGAACTCAGCTGCATATGGTTAAAACAGCACCCCCCCCCCCCCAACTATTCCATGCACTGCTAGGATTCTGCAATCAGCTCTCCTATTATACAGAACCTAAATAAAAGCACAGGGAAAGGGGTACTTACGAGCAGCTTTAATTTGCTTCTGAGTTGCCTTGTATCTCAAGCGTCCTAATCCCAGAACTGCATAATGATCCTGATTCTGTAAAAATGATAAAAGAAAAATGAGTGCCTCAATCTGGGAACAGAAAAGGAGGTGCTGCATCAGCACTGTCAGTATTCAATAAAAGTACCACAAACAGCTAAACCTGGTTCCACTGCAGTTGGTCTGTATCTGTACAATTGGTGGTTTTCACCCCCAAGGGGTCCAGAATTTCTAAAATGAAAAAGTCCAGGGTCCTGGGCCAGAATTCAAGATATCAGCAGGGTTCCATTTGTGCCACTTTGGCACAAACTGACATGGTGCGGGAGGACACCAGCTAGCAGCTCAGGGGTCCTAAAACACCTAGCAGATCCCAAGGACACAAGGCACTGGCGAACAGTGATGGACTGCTGGGGCATTTACGGACACAGAATCATACATCACCAACAGCCCTGCTACCTACACTATTGCAGGAGCTCCACCAGGTTCTTATCTTGAATGCAAGTCCCAGTCCTAGGCCATCAGAATCTGAGGACCATGCTCAGACACCAGGGGAAATGTGACTGTCATCCTAGCAACAGGGCACCTCCTCTGACTGACTTTGTGGATGATCACACAGTGGCCTCTCTCCTCATTATACAGGGCCTGATAACTCTAGCATCTTAGAACTAGACAGCAAGCGTTTTATTGCTTGCAACTTATTGTGAGCATGTGCTACATGATCACTTTCTTTTCTCTCTCTCTCTTTTTTTTTTATCTTAAGTGCAGTTGGGTACCTGTTCTCCGGTGTCTGCAAAGCTTCTTTATGGCAGTCTCAAGTCCCAACTTTGAAAGGTAGACTATTTACATATTCTGTTATGGGATCGCTATTGTAATGTAAGACAATATAACCATAGACACTCAAGAAAAGTCAGCACTTCTGCTTTGTATATCATTTGCTGGGACTCTATAGGCAAACCTTTTGAGTGCTAAATGAGAACACCATACTTTGGGTTTTATTAACAACTACGGTTGTTAACGCAGCAGTACTTGTTAGTAACCATACAATTTGTTTTTTTCAGCAATAATATTTGTCTGGCAAAAATATCAAGATAACATTATTTCCATTTTCTTTCATTCCTCAAGCAAGACACTAGATTTTGAAGTTTTTTTTAAAGTCTCACTCCCATGCCATGCCTGTCATGAAAAAAATAAATATGTTGGTACAGTGTTGTGCTGTTTATCATCAGAAACATGTGACAGCACCATCCTAATACATCCACAGTATGAATCTAGCATGTACATTCAACAGGTAACCTCAGAGGAAGAGATTTAAAAAAATTGTAAGTGGTGGCCATCTTTAATGACATGAGTCATTAACAAATTTAGCTATAAAAGCTGTTTTAACAATACATGGGAAACAAAATGAATTAAAATAAGTCAATAACGTTAGTGAAAGTTTTATAACTGCGTAGATAACAGAATGAGTTAAATCCGCATTATTTGTTAGTGTGCAAAAAAATCTGTCATATCGATTTTTAGCAAAAATGTATTCCTGACATCGTTAGAGTCCTCCTCAGTATATGTTTAGTTCTATGGATTGCTGTTATGTCTAGGGCATGAGGCCCTATATTTTGACTGTATAAAAGGAGAAGTTCCTTCATACCTACCATAATTTCCTTTTCTATTAGCTCCACAGTTGTCAATGGAGAGTTGATATACAAGGATAATGAGTCCCCCAACTAGGGGTGTAGTACAGCTCAAAGCTGTCAATAAGCATGGGCATAAGAAAATTCCAAAGACAGCAGCTACTTTGTCACCTTTGTTCACACAGTACCAATACACCCTTATAAAACTACCAATCTCTGCATCACTCAGGTCACCAAACTCTCTCCATCACCGAATCAACAGGTAAATGATTTATCAATCAATAAAAGTGACAAATAACATAACCCCATTTGAAGACGTGTTTGAAGCAGTCTGCTGAATAACTCTTCCATTATGTTTTGTTTCTTGAGCGTTATACCACTGGACTTCTGGCCATGCTGACTCGCTGGAAACGACACTTATAAGGACGTTAAGTCACAAGGCACAGTAGATGTAACTACAGAGCACAAGTAAAGCACTCAACTGAAATGGTGAAACACCAAACAATACTCAACAATCGTACCCTGTGGTCTTGAAAACCTCCGAAAATCTATAGATGTCTGTGGCTAGCAGATAAATTTGTGAAATCCAGCTGAAACCACAAATAAATTATTTTTGCTGAAATGCAAGTACCTTAGCTGTATCGGACAATATTCTCCAAAAGGAGCCTCAGGCTCCCAGAAGAGGCCCGCTGACAACACTGGCACGAACAGAAAAGGAAATTACAGTAAGTATGAAGGAATTTCTCCTTTCTGTATTGCTCCATGTGGTCAATGGGGTGTTAAAACATATGGACTCTAAAAAGCAGTACCCATTCCGAAACAGGAAGGGGGAGAATACTGTCCCACATATAACCATTATAGGCTAAGTACAACACTCATCTGCTAACCACCTCCTGTGAAAGTCTGTGCCCAAAGGCCGCATCAGCAGAGCTCTGTACATGCAATCTACACTGGTAGTGAGTGTGTGATATGGAAGTCCACACTGCTGCTCTGTAGAGTTCCAACACAGAGGCCTCTCCTCTCTCCACCCAGGATGAAGCAACAGCCCTGATAAGGTGAGCCCCAAGGGAGCATTTTTTTTTCCTTTTTTGTGAGCCGCATAGGCACCTTGGTGAGGCTGCAGAACAAACAAAAACTCTCAAATCTTCTAGAGACCTCTGTCCTCTTTATGAAAATGTCTCGACTCCCCAGTGGAAATCCAGCTTGCGAAATCCTGTTTCTTTCGGATTCACCAGCTTGGACAGAAAGATGGCAATAAAACCTCCTGATTCACGTGGAGGGCTGTATGAACCTTAGGAATAACAGATGGGACCTTCCCTTATGCATTATAAGGAAAGGTTCCTTACAGAACAGGGTCTGAAGTTTGCTAATCTTTTTTGTGGAACAGTCTGCAATCAATCAAAAATCACATCCTGCAGGATAAAATGTCCAGAGACATGGACAAAAGAGGTTCGAAAGATGCACTACACGGGACGTTCAGATACCAAGGTGGCACTGGGGACCAAAAGGTGGGCCAGCATCTGCTCACATCCAAGTCGGTCTCAAGAAACGATCCCATGGATGTTCCCAGTTTGGCCACCACAGCAGACACCTGCCGCCACAGGGTATGCAATGCTAGACACTTGTCTACCTCTGCTTACAAAAAAACAAAAACTGTAGCACCATAACTTTGGAAGGTCTGAAGCCACTCTCTGGCCCAACTAGAGAAGGACATACACACATGGTGGTAAGCTGCTAACATGGAGACTTTCCTGGATGCCATTAAGGCAACTGCCACTTTCTTAGAACAACCATGTTTTAGTAGTCTCCTCCAATGCATTGCCTCAGGGTCTGGATATGGGAAGGATGCTTGCACTACAGTGCCTTCTCTTTGAATTACCTTGGGAACTAGCGGAAGCGGAGTAACAAGCACGTTCTTCGAAAGACCGACTGCTGGGAAAAGGCATCCACCACATCTACCTAAGGGTACCAACACCAACTGAAGGACCATAGTACCTGAGCATTTTCCTTGACGCAAGGAGGTCTGATCCGAGATTGACCGAATATTCTACACAGAATATCGAACACCTCCGAGTTCAGGGACCATTCGTCAGGATTAACTCTTTCTCGACTCAGCCACTCAACCTGCACGTTCATCTCCCTGCAAGGGGAACTGCAGACAGAGCCAGGAGGTCCATCTTTGTCTACAGCTAAGCCTTGGTTGCTTCTACTAGTATCATGGTTTTTGGTTCCCCCTTGATTGTTTGCCATGGTGACGATGTTGTCTGACTTTACCTTCACGGCCCTGGATTAAGTCCAACTTTGAAGTGCAGTAGGGCAAGATACACTGCTCATTTCCAATACATTTACCAAGGGGTGCTGCTTCTGTGGGCTCCAGAGCTCCTGAACCACAGGCTGACAATGACAAATAACATCTACTCTGGAAGAGCTTAAAAAACAAACAAAAAAAAAAAACAGAAAACCCCCCTCAAGATTCCTGGGTTTCTCCCACCATGCCCGCATTTTTAACATGGAACTGGTAGCGAAATCCATGCCTGGAAATCCACATCCACTTGCTGTTGTGCCAAACTAACCTGTCTCTTACAGTAACCTCCCATGGGAACAGGTTCTTGAGCCCAGTGCTATTACGGCCATCAACACACCCAAACACATGGAGCAGCTGTGAGTAGAAATGCCCATTCTGAGTTTTCATGCACTGGCTCTCTCAGATAAGGGAGTTTTATCTGAGGGCAGTGGGATACAGAGGCCAAAAAAAATCCCACAGCCCAACATCCAGGGCTACCAATTTACCGACCCAGACAAGAATTATGGTGGGCGCCCAGCTGCCCATGGACAACCAGTGATTTGACATTAACTACAATGCTATTATTACCTATCGTGTCTTCCAGCCAGCAGGGTTTGCCATGACCATGCAACGTCAGTAGTCCTGCGGAGCCCCCTCCTCCCCATTCTTTGCAGGAAGTGGAGCCGGAGCACTGCAGCAGGCTGTAGCAATGCCGTGAAGCAGGCGTAGGGTTGGGTAATGGAATTGCCAAGGTCGGCAGACCACATGATCTGCCTTCTTGCAGGCAGCAACATCAGGTTGGTGGAGGGGCCAGAGGCAAAGCGCGGGCAGGAGTGCCTAGAGCTGAGAGGAGGAGGATGCCTGGTACAGCAACGGGACGGACATGGGGTCAAGATGGGCAGTAGGAGTCACCACTCAGTGGCATGGCTCACCAAATCTACCTCTCCTCAATGGGTGGAAAATTAAGGGGCAGATAAAAAAGGCTCAGTAGTGAGCGTGGAAGATATGAATCTGTGTGCAGTGTGTGTTAGTCTTTCAGTGAGAAAGGTCCTTGATCGCACAGCAGCATCCATTCTGTACTTGGGAGAATTGGCTAGGTCGCATTTCTTGGGAGTGGGTGGTAGACTGGACTGACTGGTCGATTTAAAAAAAATTATTTTTTTTTTTATTTTTTTTTATTTTTTTTTTTTTAAACACATCTTTCTTTCTCACTCCACTCACGTGAACTCTTTCAGGAGTGGTCATACAGGGTCCTTGGTCCTTGTCCCACCCGTCTGAAGCCTCTCTTGCCCCTTCCATCCGCCACTACTACTGCCTGGCCCCCCGGCTCTGAGTCCCCTGAGGCAGGACCGCCAGATAAGCTCCTCCTGGTGCTCTATCTATAATCTAGTCTGGTGGATCGCAGCAGACGGGAGCAAACAGGCAGCGAGAGGAAGGCCCAACTCTGGGCGTGGTGGACCGACCCCCCCCCATACCCTCCATCACCTATCAGGAGGTAGAGGGTGTTTCTGTATTTTCCTCGTTCTGCCCTTACCCCACCCCCCATGCAGAGCCACGACGTGCTATGATGCCAGGGAACATCCTGTTGTTACTCCGCAGCCCACTATCCAAGCCCTGTACCGTTGCGGTACCACCGGTCTCCACCGGAGGTCACTGCGGTGCCGGGCACAGTCCCTGGATCTCCTCGAGGAAGGACCGCTGTCCTCCAGACACTCGATCCTTCCTTTCCCCTGCCGACCCCCCCGTGGCCCAGGCTCATTCCTGAACCCAGGTCGCCGGCATGGCGCAAGGTGTGGCGTCCAGTGCCTCAACCCTCAGCGCCACCGGGCCAGCAGACTGGTCGATTTCTACCTGGGGCCGGATATAAAAATGAAAACAATACAAAAAAAAAAAAAAACGACTGCAAATAGAAAAAGGGAGGCTGAGCTGGGTCAAGGTGTGAGAGACTGATCATGAAGAGGAGAGTCCTGGTGTGGTAGGGAGGGAACCGACGGGGGCACAAGGAAGAGTTAAAAAAAAAAGGTCACATTTTATGCCACCCTGACCTGAGGAGGGGCCCAGTTGGTATTTGTTGAGAGTGGGTGGACCGAACTCATTGGCCTACAACTTCTACTTGCTGGGGGAGGTCTGAAAACAAAACAAAACCAAAAGAAAACAAATATCCTTAGAAAAAAAAAAAAAGAAAAACAACAACTGCAAATCTGCAAATAGAAGGGGGGGGGCCTAGCCTGGGGCAAGGTGTGGGAGACTAAGTTGTGGGGAGAGAGAGAGTTCAGGTGTGGTGGGAAGGGGAACTGCCTGGGTGAGAGTCGGAAGGGAAGAAAGTACACAGTAAAAAAATTTAAGAACAAAAAAGGTCACATTTGAATGCCACCCTGACCCCAAAAGAGGGGCCAGGTCACATTTGTTGGGGTTGGGTGGACTCTGACTGGTCTAATACCTGGGGGACGGGTTCTGGAAGGAGAAAATAAAAAATAAAAATCATTATTAAAAACAAAACAAAAGACAAAAAAAACAAAGACTGCAGTACAAATAGAACAGGGGGCAGCTAGGGCAAGGTGTGAGAGGTGTGGGCAGTGAGGGAGAGTTGTGATGGGGGAGGGAACTGCCTGGGTGAGGGGCGGGATGGAAGTACTGAGTTGGGGGGGGGGGGAATACAAAAGGTCACATTTGTATGCCACCAGGAGGCAGGAGCAACTTCTGTAAAGTAGGAAAGGCAAAGCTATTAATAGAAAGCAAGAAGAGGGGGGTCACGTGACCGCTTAATGGCATGAGGACGTGTCTTTGCCGAGCTCCACTCCCCAGTCTGATTAATTTTGCTAATCCATCGAAAGATAGAAATAACTGTGTACAATTTTATTACCTCCAGCATGGATGAGTTTGTCATGCCGCAGGCGGTAAATCGAAAGGGCCGGGGGTGAAAAACACCAAGAAGCAACCATCGGTGGGGCAGGCTGGCATCGTGGGCCCCATTTCTATAGCGGCCATAGAAATGGCTGCCATAGGCCAGGAACTGAGAGAACAGCTTTTGATAAACTTTTGATAAACTTCCACATCAAGAATTAATACTTTCCCTTAAACAGTATGCATTAGATACCAATATAATAAACTGGATAGATGCTTGGTTATGTGAAAGAAAGCAAAGAGTGGTGATACAAGGAGAAAAGTCAAAGTGGGAGGCTGTGACTAGTGGGGTGCCCCAGGGCTCAGTCCTTGGACCCTGCCTTTTTAATATCTATATAACCTCCTTGAAACTGGAAAACAATGATATCTGGTTGACAAAATTTGCGGACGACTGTAGAATTGGTGCAATAACAAATACTGTAAAAAACCAGCAGGATTTACAAGAAGCATTAAATTACACACATCACTGGACCGTAAATAGTAAGCTCGAATTGAATAAAAACAAGTGTATAACTATGCATTTGGGTAAAGTAAAAAACAACAACCCCCTCTCTTACAAACTGGATAACACTGTACTCAATAAAATAGATGAGGAAAGGGATTTGGGGGTAATAATTAGTTCTGACTTAAAATTTAGTTCACATTGTAATAAAGTAATAAGAAAAGGAAATCAGATCTTAAATTGTATTCTGAGACACATCTCAAGCAGGGATAGGAAGGTGCTAATCCCTTTTTATGGTGCTCTGGTTAGACCAAACCTGGAATACTGTGCTCAGGTCTGGCCACCTTATAAAAAAGCAGAAATATATAACATTGAACGAATACAGAAAAGAGCGACTAAGTCAGTTGAAGGGCTGGAAAAGAAGACTTACCCTGAGAGATTGAGTGAGCTGAACCTGTTTACCCTGGAGTATAGAAGAACTAGGGCGGATTATTGCTTACTATTCAGATATATAAATGACCCTGTACTCTTGTCAGAACTTGGACTAGTCTGGAGGAAATCAAGATATGAACCTAGGGGACACCCTTTTCAGTTTGAAATCCAAAAATGGCAAACTTTATCACGAAAACACTGGTTCAGCAACAGAGTTGTGGCAGGATGGAATTCATTGCCCAGGGAAGTGGTGTCTAGTACAACTATGGACTCCTTTAAAAACAAACTCAATGACTTCTTCTTGGATAGAAAGAAAAAGTTATAAATAAATAATAAGGCAAGCATTATGGACGAAAGTCTATATAGCTTGAAATCACCTATGAACAATTAATGGATGCCTTGTCCCCACAGCTTGAGAGGTTGGAAGAAAAGCTTTGACCTCAAGCTAGCTGTGATGGACTCGCAGCTGGAAGAGCAGCAAAAGCGACTGGAGGAGGCACATCTCGGCTGCAGAGGACACCCTGGCCCCCATTCCGAAGCGCATGGACGAACTGGAGAAGGAAATGCGGTATCTCAGGGAGGCCCTGGACTACCAAGAGAACTACCATCGCAGGTCTAACCTGCGTCTCTGGGGCCTCCCTGAAGGAAAGGAGAGCTCAAATATCCTCAAGTTCTGCGAGAGGAAGCTACTTGCCTCATTGGGCCTGAATCCGAAGGGGGGCCGTTACAAGCTCGAACAAGGGCACCGGGCGGTGCAACCATGGCCTCCGGAGGGACAACCGCCAAGACAAATCGTCTTTCGATTCCACAACTTCCAAGACACGCAGGAGGTGTGGAAAGTCTGTAGGAGTACCTCAGAGCTACAATACAGGGGGTTGCGGCTATATATCTTGCAAGATCACTCCACGAGGATCGGGAAAAAGAGGCGTGCATTCAATGAAGCGATTACTGACTGTCAGCGCTTAAAAACAGACTGGTACAAGATCTTCCCTGCTATACTGAAAATTCGCCACAAAGGAGCTACCTATAGTTTTTGGGAGGCAGATAAAGCGGCTAAGTTTGTGGCAGAGTTTAAGAAAAAGACAGGATGACTGTCCAAGACAGGAGAGTTTCTATTTGACAGCCGTTAGAGAGAGGAGACATATTCCACTTTTTCTGGAGTTTTCTGTTAAGTTTTACTGCAGTGTTCAAATGCAAATTTTGATTTCTGCCTATCTGCTTCTATATCTATATTCCCAGAGGGCCTGTAATGACTGGTTAATTCCCCTTTAAGTGAGCCCCTGCCTGGGACATAAGATTCCCCCCATAACACACTGTAGAATTGCTGGACTTAGGACCATCTGGCTAGGGTGGACCCTGGATACGTGGATGGAGAGCTGAATTTAAGGACGCCGACTGAGGGTCTGCCCGATGCGAGTCATGGGCAGTAAAGGATCGCATGTTGCTGGGCACATCCCTCTAGATCACAAACAGCAGCAGTGAGGGTTGCTTAGACGTGAACATCTGGAGCACCAAAGCTGTGACACAGCTAGCGAGAAGGGCCTGCGCGTTGAAACTGACTCGTGCGGCCCGCCTTGTGGGACAACAGGTATGCAGCTAATCTGATACTGGGCAACTGGGGGGGCGCTGTATCCGCTTTAAATGCTCAAATTTTTCAATGACAGGGACCGGGCAAGGGAAAAGGGGGGTACTTAGAACGGGAAAGGGGTTCAGCGGTTCAAAGCGGTATGGGAACGGTAAATGGGCAGTAGGGGATGCAGACTCTGCCTACATCAATGGTATGTTTGACTTAACAAGATTTATTAAGAGCCTGTACATAAGCAAGATGGGAAGAAGAGAGATTGGTGGGGAATATGAGGTGGGACATGCTAGACCGGGTTGGGGGGGAGGAGCAGAGATTGATCAATATTAGATCAAACCTTCAAATCTATTTCTTATGGGAGACAGCATACCTGTTCTGGGAATGATGTATGTTGAGGAAAGGGGGAGGGAAGCATGGGGAATCAATGTACATAGTTCTGTGGGGGTTGTTATTATGCTACATGTTCTGAGTTATTGCTTAGATTTAAATGTTAGGTCCACAACAGAGTATAATACAGGTCGTAGAATGGTACCCACTTTGGCTGATGCAGTTCAGTGCTTCAGTACGGGGGGTTAAGAGCCTGAAACATCTGTACCAATATGGCTAACAAGGAGAAGGTGAACATTGTTTCATGGAACATAAGGGGGCTTTCCTCTCCAATTAAACATACCAGTGTTCTTACAGTTCTCAGGAGGGTGCATGCCCATGTCGCTTACTTCAGGAAACACACCTGATTCCCCTCGGAACACCAAAGGTTGGTGGGGACGTGCTATGCCACCTCCTTCTCCCTGCATAAGAGGGGGGTGGCGGTGCTTGTACATAAGCACCTCCCCTTCAAGTTACTGAAAGTAGTGCAGGACAGCAAAGAAGGGAGGTATGTGTTCGTGGAGGGAACGCTGCATGGGTCACCTGTCACATTTGGAAGTGTATATGCACCCACTGTCTTTGATCCTGCTTTCTATCGAACCTTGTTGGATCTGCTTGTTAGGGAGCAATTTCAAGGGCTAGTAATGGGAGGAGATTTTAATTGCACCCCGGACCCAAGGATGGACCACTCGGAGGAAAGGGATGAGGGGGAGGTTGTATGAAGAAATGGCGGGAAGGCTTAGCGGACTTAGATATTTTGGATGCCTGGAGAACGGCCAACCCCACACTTAGGGAGTATACCTTCTTTTCCAACTCTCACAAGACGTGGTCCAGCCTGGATCATATTTACATAGAGGGGGGATGGTACCCCAAGCTGGCTGGTGTCAAATATGGTCCCATACACATTTCAGATCATGCCATGGTGATATCGACAATAGAATTCGATGCAAAATGGCCGATGAATGCCTCTTGGCGATTCCTGACATATTTAATGGGGTCTGAGGACCTTCTTACAAGAACAACTAGCACTTTATGCCGAGCTCAATAAAGAGATTACGTCATCCAGGCAGGTATTCTGGGATGCTGGGAAAGCGTATTTAAGAGGGGCTATTATAGGGTATGTGACAAGACATAAAATGAAGAAACTGAGGCAGCAGGAAGAGCTCCACCTGAAGGTTAGAGAGCTGGAGCGCAGGGCAGCCAGGGAAGGGGGAGAGGAAGTGCTCCATATGCTGGCGAATGCAAGAGACACCTTGAATAATACACTGGCTGCGGAGGCAAGAACCTAGTTCTTCTTGCTAAACGTAAATTTTATGAATGGGGCAACAAGCCAGGGCCTCTTCTGGTGAACCTAATACAGGGTAGAAGAGGGAGCACGAGAATACGCGAGATACGGGGAGGGAAGGGGGTACTCTAATTAAAGATCCCCAAGCAATTGGGAATAGAGTCAGGCAGGTCTACCAGGCCCTGTATAAAGCAGAATGCAAAGGCACATTGGACAAGGCAAAGGAGTTTCCGGACAAGGTCAAAATCCCGAGGCTCAATGAGACACAGAGGGCGGAACTGAGCAGAGAAATTTCCAAAGAGAAAATCAGAATGGCTATCCAGCGTATGAAACCGGGTAAGGCAAGTGGGCCAGCCGGCCTGCCGAATTTTATAAAGGGACAGTGGACCTGCTATGGGAAATATTTCAGGAAGTTAAGGAGGGGAACCCACCAACACCCTTTATGGAGGATGCAATGATATGTGTTATACCGAAGCCGGGGAGGGACCCTCAAGAGTGTGCCTCTTATAGGCCTATCTCCCTGTTGAACGTGGATGCCAAGATATATGCCAAGGTCCTGGCTGCCCGACTAGATGGGCTTCTCCCAACATTAATACGCCCGGACCAGACGGGTTTTATCCAAGGAAGGCATTCCTACCATAATGTAAGGAAGGCCCTGAACATGGTGTGTTACTCTTCTCAGCGCCCAGGTCTGACAGCAATTCTGTCCCTAGACGCAGAGAAGGCATTTTACCAAATTGAATGGGGGTACCTGTTTGAGGCGCTGGATAGATTCGGACTGGGTAAGAAATTCATCGGTATGGTGAGGGCCTTGTATGGCTCCCCTCAGGCTTTGGTACTTACTAATGGGGTACTGTCTGAGCAGTTTCCATTGTTTGGAGGCATGAGACAGGGGTTCTCCCGCTCTCCCCAATACTCTCTGCCTTGGCAACCGAACCCCTGGCAACTGCCATCACGTAGAACCCTAGTATTGAGGGAGCTGGGGGAAGGGGGAAAGAAAATACAAACTGTCATTATATGCGGACGACATTATTTTGTATTTAAGAGAGCCAGAGCAATCTATCCCACCCCTTTTGGCACTCATTACGGGGTTTGCTAGTTTGTCAGGGTACAAGATAAACCTGGACAAATCAGAGATCTTGTACATGGGAAAGGGGGTGGCACCTAAGAGGGATAAGTGGAGTTTGAAGGTAGTTAACTCTTCCTTTAAATATTTAGGACTACATATTGGGAGGAACACATCAGACCTTTATTGTCTGAACTATACCCCCTTGATTAAAACCCTTTTTGGATGAGATGAGAAGATGGCGAGCATTGCCACTGTCCTGGATAGGATGGATAAACTTGATTAAAATGAATATATTGCCAAGGATCCTTTACTTGCTCCAGATGCTCCCCATGGGCCTTCACAAGAGAGACATTAAGATGGAGAGGGGTTTCTCTGAATTCTTATTGCATGGTAAAAGGGCAAGAATTAGTCTGGGCAGATTAAAAGCGAGCTCACTAAGGGCTAAGCTTCCCTGACCTGAGGAGTTATTACCTGGCTGCACAAGTAAGATTCATAAAAGACTGGGTTGCTAGACCTGACGCTGCTAGCCAGATAAGCTTGGAAGAAATGGAGGCCCAGGGCAGGCTCACAGCCTACCTAGCTAATGGAGGACGGAGGGCATATACCTCCCAGGGCCGACCCAATCCGTTGGTGACAATGGTGCTCGACAGCTGGGCACAAATCAAGAGGACCCTTGGCAGCAAGAAGGAAGACACGATACTCCTGCCAATTTCTGGGAATCCTTTTTTTAGGCCGGGTCTAGAGGACCCAGTGTTTGAGGAATGGGAAATAAGGGGAGTGCAGTGTATAGGGGACCTGTTCAGGGGGAAGGACATATGCTCTTTTCAGGAGCTTAGAGAGGTTTTGGTGGTGCCGAATAACCATCTGTTTCAGTTCTTCCAGGCCAGGGACTACTGTAAGCAGATAAGGAAGCAAGGGAATCAGGAATTACCACTACAGCAAACAGAGGCCCTGATCTGTAGAGTTAGGAGGGACCCTAAGGGAATGGTTAGAGCCATGGTTTATATCCTACAGGGTAGTCTTTGAGACTTGACACATAATACGTGTGGATTATGGGAAAAGGATCTGGGAATAAAAATCTCTGACTATAACCGGGGTCTTCTTCTGGAATCGCATATGGGCCTCCTTTCCTCCAACAAATATAAGGAATCAGCCCTTTAAATTTATACATAGGCTTTACTGACCCCTGGTGGCAATTCACCGGTATCAGCCGGAAATTTCTGAGATGTGTAAGGAACATAGAGGTACATATTTCCACTGTTTCTGGGCTTGCCCACAATTACAAACGTTTTAGAAGGTGATAGCGCAGAACCTGAGTGGCATGCTAGGACTAGAGGTTCTGACCACCCCAACTGGCCTACTGTTTGGCATGGATGGGGGGAGAGGGAGAGGAGAGGAATGGTCCCCACAGAGGAGGTGGGTCAGAGTGCTACTCCTGCAGGCCAGGCAGGCCATATTAAATACCTGGTTTTGGCAGAGAATCCTACCATTTTGCAATGGCGCTCCTTGATTATAGGGGCCTTGGCAATGGAAAGGAGAGCATATCAGACGAAGGATAAATCAGAAACCTTTTTTACCCTGTGGAGCCCTTTTCTAGCAACACTGACCTTGGAAGAAGCAATGATTATACATGCAGGGAGCTGAGGCCTAAGTAGAGGGCCTATTATACTAAACAGTGATTATACTAAGAGACACATGAATATCTGATTAAGTGAAGGAATTATACTAGTGAAATGTGAAAAGATGAACTCTTATCTACGTGGAACTTTGTAAATAGTAGAGTTATAGTTGGATGTAGTATGACTATCTTGACGATGTCCGTATAAGTTCTTATGTGCAAAATTTTAATCAAAAAAAAAAAAAAAGCAAGAAGAGAGAAACTTAAAAAAAGGCATGAAAAGTGGGAAGACTAATGGACTGGACTGAGCAAAACTAAACTAGTGTAAGGAGGAGGGAAAAGCGGGTCGGGGCAAGGCCATCCTGGGCTATGAGCCACAAGGTTCCAGCACTTGAAGAAAAATTATATAAAAAAAAAAAAAAAGTTGCACAATACCAACTTAACTTAACAAATGACTTGTTTAACTTCTGGTTGTGCGTGTCTTGTGTCATCTAAGCTCTAGCCTGAGGACTGCAATTTTGATTATAAAAAAAAATATACATCATTACAAGTCAAGCATAACTATCACCTGTACACAGAACTACTTACAGTAGTGCTATTCCCCTTCTACTGCTTCCCTGGCTGCCTGCCTGGCCTGCATGCAGTCAGTTGCTTATACAGCCTCACGTTTCATCAGAATAAAGCAGTAGTGTCGTCTGTCTAAGTGTCTAGTAGTGGGTGGGTGTCTGTGTGAAGCTGAATTACTGTCTAGTGTCTCTAACATTGTGCTGTATGTTCGTGGCATTTTAATGTCCTCCCATCCCAGTCTCCCTCCCACCCTGTCAAGGACACACACCACAGAGTGGCATATATATAAGAAATTATTAGCATCAATAGTAAAACAACAGGTGACAAGACAATATGCAGAAGAATAAACAACAGATGCATTTTGCTCTCTGGTCAGCGGCGGCAGCAGCAGCAGCCTCTTCTGGGGAAGCACAAAAACATTCTTCTCCAGACAACAGTTATACTGAGTCTGAACCTGTCGTACTGGATACAACAGCTGATGATCAGCATCAGCAGTCAGATGAATTAAACAGTGAAGCTGAAGTACCTGTCACTTCCCAAAAAATGCACTTTAGTGCTGGATCAGTAGGTGGACACAAAAAATAAAGACAAGAAATATGGTCAACAGAAAAGGGCGAGAATGTTCCAATCTCATTGGCTGACCAACTACAAATGGTTAAAGATATGATGGAAAAAAGGGCTTGATGTGCTGCACGGTATGTGAAAAATATCCCACTATTGCAATATCAGCTTTTTCTTTCTCTTTTTTTTTTTTTTTTTGCCTGCAGGGATCGGCTTTCATCTTGCTGCACCCGGGACACTTTTTCCTCCATTTTCTCCCCTTAGGAGAGGAGGCGTGCAGTGATGCCCTATGGAGAGAGCACGCAGGCATCTGCACACACTCCTCCAAGCATCTGCCTCCTCTCCTCCCCTTTCTGAGTGTCATTGTGCTGTCCCCCAGCCACCGCTAGGGGCCAGTTGAGCACAGACTGCTGGTGGCCCCCTCCCTCCCCGGAGAAGGAGAGCAGTCCCTCAGACGCTCGATCCTTCTCCTCCCCCCCTGCTGACCCCTGGCGGCCCGTGTTCATTCCCGAACACAGGTCTCCATCGTAGCGCGAGTTCAGGCATCCAGTCCAGCGCCTCAGCTCTCAGTACCACCAGGCCACCTGCAATACTAGCTTGTTCAAAAAAAAAAAAACACAACAACAAATGTGTTTGTCACAGAGCCAAACAATTTAAGGAATCAGTCGCTACATGCACATGAGGAGGCCAATTTGCATGTGCTATATCAGAATCAACATATATTGGAAAATGGTCAACATGCAGTCAATTTTTATACCAGTGAGTCACCACTGTAGCAAGCCTTTGCTTAGTTGGAGAAGGGCACTAAGGTCAAAATGAGGTATCTATTTAACACAGTGTACTCCACTGTAAAAAAAACCTCCAGCCTTTCTAGGTCATGGAGTGGCTATGTGATGTACAGGAGAAAAATGGAATTAAGCATGGTACTAATTATACCAATTAAGACAGCAAAGAGACTTTTGTACTGCTGTGTGTGCGGTTATATTCAGAACCCAGATGCAGACTCAGTAACGCGAACGCTAAATTTGTGAAGTTCTTGCAGACAGCAGTACTGACGCCAGCACAACCAAGTCAGAAAATGTTTTCCTGTGTTTTGTAGATTCTGTCTCAAAACAGGAGTCTACCTTTCTGATCAAAGCTGTACCCTTGGCATATGCACATGCAGAAGGCGTCTTTAAAGCAACATCAACCACATCAGTCGCTCACACGGTACCCGAGGCTGAGCTGGCAGGGAAAACCCCTGCCATGTCCCCCCACCCACAGTAATAGTATGTAGGGTGATGGGACTAGAAAACAGCCCTAAGGAGATTAGCCAGGGAGGCTCGGTATATGACAGCCAGACTAAACATTGCTATTTTGAGCCACAGATATTCAAAGGATAGGGACAACCAGGATAACCGATGTCAACACAGTCAGCTGGGGAAGGGAGAGACAGACATCCCCCTACTCTGGTGCACTATAGCCAATTTGACATGGGGGGAGCCCACCTCTCAAGTGGAGGGGTTGCCCCAAGCAGTGCATCTTTCCAGTCCCAGCTAGTATATTTGGCCAAAGGGATAAAAGAGGATGTCCCTTTCCCATCAACCTCTCACCTGCCAGTCGGTTCTAGTAGTACCACGGGAAGGCTCCGTAGAGTTGCATCATTTTAAGCAAACATTTTGGCGCCATGTTGTTGGAGCTAGTTAAAGTTCCAGGCTTTGATTATAAGGCAGCTTCTGTTAAGGTGGGGGATGACAGTTTCTGCTAGCCTGCAAAACGGTGGTCCTTATTAGCCTAGGTGCTACAACAAGGGTGAAAGTCATAACATTTGACAGTGATACAAACTAGTCAACAGAATTAACAACCACCTCATATATGCCCATAACAAAACAGCCAGAGGCTAGGTCCTTCTACCTCGCTTCCCTATGTCTGCAACAGGCAGCACAAGATTAACTGGTAGGCATGGCAGTGCTGAGGTGCGCCAAGTCCCAAGAAAATTAAAACAATTGAGCAGACACAATCTGAGGAGGGGGAGAATTTAAAAGTATATTACAGACACTCAAATCTCCGAACTTGCAGTGTCTCTAGGTGAGCCCCTCGGGATCTGCGTAAACCAGACTACCAAAAGTAGGTTGAACTGTTGCTGTGCTCTCCACCCCAAGCCGATACTTAGTTCACAAAGCACAGAAAACAGCTCCTACAGCTCCTACAGCTCCATGGTAGAGAGACTGGCTTGAGCAGTGTCCATAGGTGTGGTGGGGTTGTTGTCTCAGGCCAGGCTGGAACAAGCAGGTGGAGGGGATCCCAGGTGCTCCTGGAGGTAGGCATCAGCCTCCGCTGGTGACTGGAAATGCAGGTTATGGCCATTAAGAGGCAAAGTGAGGGCTGTAGAGTATAGCAATGAGTAAAAGATGCCTCTATTTCTCAAACCGTTTTATTTTGTCGAAAGCTTGCCTTTTATCTAAAACTCCTCTGGAGTAATCGGGGTACAAGATATACGATTGCTGCCCACAGTATCAACTTCAAAATCGAACTCTCCAGGGGTTAACTGCTGCCTTGTTAGCAGGATGTCTTCTAGGAACTGTTCGAGATCCCGTCCCTCAGTGCCCTCTGATAAGCCAATGATGTGGAGATTTTTTCTCTGCCCTCAAGATCCTCCAGCTTCACGGCAAGCCATGTAATCTGGGACTCTGCGACTTGCAGGTCCTGATCCTGATCAAGCTGCCCACCTTCGAGATCAGCCACTTTTGTTTCAACCACAGAGACCCGGCCGGTAAGTGTTGCGAGGCTGGCCTGGAGTTCAGTCACCATCTGTCTTATAGCTTCTAAAGAGGCTGCCCTCTGCTTGATCACCGTAGCTCGAAGGACCAGATCATGGAGGGCCACAGCAGGGCCTCGTAGAGTGACCATCTTTGACTCCATGAGGCAGCTGGTAGGTGGGGAAGATTCCAACCCTTTTCTCCTCTTTGGTTTTGCTTAGGGAGCTATAATTTTAGCCCAAGCAGTTGACATGCTCTTCTGGCTCCGCAGTGATATATTCCATTGAACGTACCCTACTGATTAAATCGGTAGATGAAGTAAGATGACACGAGGTGGCACGGAGCTATTTTAAGTGAGCTTGTCTCCCAGGAGCTCATGTGACCTCCACAAGTCTGGATTTCTGACTGACTAAAAAAAGCAGACTGTCTGGAGGAACACCAACTAAGCACAGGGATTTCTGGCTGACACAGAACACACTGTCCAGGAGAACCAACTAAGCAAAATGGTACAAGAAAAACAGGAGGGCAAGAGCTGTGCTAACAAATGCTGTAGGGTGAGGAAAATAGCAACAAGGAAAATCAAGAGAGACATTCACCCCCATCCTATCTGGCTAAGCCCCCCCTCCACCCCCCAAAAAAAATAAAATAAAACGGAAACCAGATTCCCTTACTTACCTGAGGCACCAGGTTAAGAAGGTTTACAGCAGACCTTCAATAATAAACACCCTGTTAATGGCCAGTGGTTCTCGGGCAGGTACAGATGAGAATTTTTACTAGCAGGTATTTCAATTTGAAAGCCTCCACAGCTTAACAGGTATGGGTTTCTAAATCTTGGGGTGCCACCTGTCACCAGGCAGACCCAAGCTGCCTGTGTCACACAAGTTTTAAGGGGGGGCGGACAGGAGTAGAACCTCAAAATCTTTTAGGGAGCTCTGTCTATGCTACTACCCCCTTCAGCAGTATGGCAAAGACTGAGCAGCTACTGTCTTCGGAATTCTCATGTGCCCAAGGTTCTATGCTGATTGACAGCTTTGGGCTGTACCACTACCTCAGTTGGGGAGCTCATTATCCATATGTATTAACTCCCCACTGACAACGTGCAGCGATACAGAAAGGCATATATTCATTTAAAAGAAAAGGTATGCATGTAGTGTCCCTAAAAGTTTGAAAACCCACTTGAAACTTTTTCAAATGAGATGCCAGGCTTCCATGTAGGTGTCAGCAGTCCATGGATGTCCAAAGCTAAAACAGCTTTATATTAAATCAAGGAAGCAGCCATTTTATGGAAACCTGTAACAGGAAGTGCTGTCATGTTTGGGCAAACTACATGTTTTAAAATACAGTTTGCCCAGCCATGACACCATGTTCTTTCCCAAGTTTCCATGATATAGCTGCTGCCTGAATTCAATGTATGGCTGGTTTAGATATGGACTTCAAGAAAAAACAGGTTACTCCCCTGTAACAGTAGTTCTAGGAGTGGTATATGTTGTTCATCCACACTTCATGGCAGGTACCATGCCGCTTTAAGATGTGCCGGAAAGGTCTTCAAGTTGGCTCCTCCCACCCACTCGGGTGGTATAGTCCTTGGCTCCGCCCCATGACGCCAGATCTTAGCCTGCTGGAAGCCAGGTTTGTGCGTCAAAGCCGGGGAGGTCGGGTGGGTCAGTGTGGATGAACAACATATACCACTCCTAGAACTAGTTACAGGTGAGTAACCTGTTTTTCTAGGATCGTGAATATGTTGTTCTATCCACACTTCATGGCAGACTCCTAGCAGTTCTCCAGGAGGAAGGAGGCGAAACACACACCCCCTACTTAGGGAAGAGGGACTGGAGAACAGATTCCAAAACCAGCATCTCGGCATGACTCAAAGTCGATGTGGTAATGGGAAATGAAGGTGTGTGCTGACTTCCAGCTAGCACCCCTGCAGACTTCCTGGACAGGGACGTCCCTAGAAGCAGCCACCGACGCAGCGGTATGGCGGGTGGAATAAGCCTTAAGCCCTACAGGAGGCTCCCTACCTGCCAACCTGTAGCAGAGGTCAATGCAAGATGTAATCCATTGAGCTATTGTTCAGCATAGGTGACAAACAGCTGGCGAACCTCTCCCTGAACTTCCACCGTTCACTCTTTGTAGTATGCGAGCGTTCATCTCAGGTCCAGAGTATGGAGCCTGTACTCGGCCTCCGAGGTGCGATTGGGGTAGAACACTGGCAGAGTAATCACCTGGTTAAGGTGAAAATCCGACACCACCTTCAGAAGGAATTTCGGTTGGGGGCGCAGCACAACATTGTCCCTGTGGAAGACCTGGTAAGAAGACTCAGTGGAGAGCCCCTCTAACTCCCCAATCCTTCTGGCTGACGTGATAGCCACCAAGAGGGCGGTCTTCCACGACAAATGTGACATGTCACACTTGTGCATAGGTTCGAATGGCTTGCCCATGAGCTTTGCCAAGACCAGCAGTAGATCCCATGGAGGTGGAGGTTCACGCACCGGAGGGGATATGTGATCTAGGCCTTTGAAGAAAAGCCAGATCACCTTCTCCTGCGCCACCGACTGCTGACTGGCCCATGCCCAGTAAGCAGAGATGGCTGCCAGGTGCACCTTTATGGTCGTCGACCGTAGCCCCTGCTGGGAAAGGGACCAAAGATAATCCAAAATGCTAGCCACTGGGCAGGACGAGTGGTCCAATCCTTTGCCCTGACACCAGATGGAGAATCTTTTCCATTTAAAGGCACAGCATTTTCTGGTCGATTCCTTACAGGACACCTCGACAATGCTGAGGACCTCGTCGGAGAGACCCAAGGCCTGGCACTCTAGCCGCTCAGGAACCAGGCTGTCAGGTGCAGGGATTGAAGGTCCGGTTGAGTACCTTCCCCTGGATCACTGAGAGCAGGTCCGGGAGTGCTGGAAGCCGCCTCGGGAGCCTGGAGCTGAGGCTGAGGAGATCTGGATATCAGAACTGGTGGGGCCAGTCTGGGGCCACCAGGATCACCTGCGCCTTGAACCTCCTGACCTTGATGAGCACTTTGTGAAGCAAGGGTGGGGGGGGAGGCGCAGAAGAGGCCTGGGGTCCACAGCCTCAAGAAGGCATTCCCCAGCAGCGAACTCTGCTAAGAGGGGCAGGCATGGAACAGCCTCAGCTTCGCGTTCCCCCTGGAGGCAAACAAGTCCACCTGAGGGGTACCCCAGTGGGAGAACAGATCTTGTACTACCTCCTGGTGGAAAGAACACTCGTGAGATGCCCCGCCCATCCGGCTGAGGGCATCAGCCAGCTGATTTGAGGCTCCTGCCACATGGATGGCCAGGAGATCCGCCTCCAGGCTGAGCACAAGTGACCAAATGCGGACAGCTTCCTTGTAGAGGGGCAAGGAGTGCCTCCCACCCTGCCTTTTGAGGTAGTACATGGTCGTGGTGTTACCTGAATCACCTGACCATGGACAAACGCCGCGAATGTTGTTAGGACTATGCAAACCGCTCGAAGCTCCAGCAGGTTGATGTGGCACTGGGACTCCTGAGGGGACAAGCGCCTGTGGGCTCTGTGCTCCCCAAGATGGGCACCCCAACCCATCAGAGACGCATCGATCGTCAGGATGACCGTTGGCTTGGGACAGACAAACAGGAGCGCTTCCTGCAGGTGGGACGGGACGAGCCACCACTGGAGGCCATCCCACATCCTCTGGGTCACAGAGACCAGCTGGTCGAGATGATCTGAGCGCTGAGACCACTGGCTGACCAGTTCCCACTGAAGGGAATGCTTATGCCAGCAGGCCCATCGGACCACGCTGGTGCTAGCTGTCATGTAGCCCAGAAGACGTAGGATGATCCAGGTAGGGCGCAATTGTCCAACCAGAAATGATCGGGCAAAGGAGGTGAGAACCTCTGCCCTGACCACCAGGAGTCCAGCTCTGCCCCAATGAACTGGATCACCTGTGCAGGCATGAGTTCCGACTTGGCCTCGCTGATCAAGAGTCCAAGTTCTAGACAAGTCTGGAGGGCCAGATCCCTGGACCACTCCACCTCCAGCCTGGAGGGACCTGCTATCAGCCAGTCATCCAAGTAAGGGTACACCTGGACCCCTCGGCGCATCAGGTATGCTGCAACCACTGGCATGAATTTGGTGAAGACCCTGGGGGCTGAAGACAGGCCGAACGGTATGGCTTGGAACTCATAAAGGGTTCCCTCAGCTGTGAAGCGGAGAAACTGTCGATGGGACAGATGGATCGGGACATGAAAGAACACGTCCTGAAGATCTAGGGAGCAGAACCACATTCCTTGCTCCAGGGATGGTATAATCTGAGCTAGAGTTACCATCCGAAAGGTGCGAGACCAAAGGAACTTGTTCAGGTCGTGCAGCTCTAGAATGGGGCGACAGCCCCCTGTCTGATTTGGCACCAGGAAGTACCTAGAGACTAACGCTGGGTCTGAAGGCGGGTCCGCTACTGGGCACACTACCTCCTTGAGGACGAGTTGAGCCAAGTCGTCTCTGAGAGCCGACTGAGAAGCTGAGGACACCAGAGCCCCCCACAGGGCACGGGCTCGATAAGGAGGGGCCTGCTTGAATTCCAGAGGCAGGCCTCGACCTACCACTTCTAGAACCCAACGGTCCATGGTGATAGTGGACCAGGCGGAAATAAAGTGGCTGAGCCGGCCCCCCGCAGGAGGTCCCAGGGGAGGCGTGACGGGATTGAGCGAGGTACCCCCAACCCGTCACTGGGCAGGCTTGGAGGAGGGTCCAGCAGACGGGCCACTGGGACCTTTCTCCCCGGGCTTCCTAAATGAGGAGGCCACAGATTTGGCCCCAGGATGCCAAGTTTGAGCCTGCTGTCCCTGCTGCTGGGCAGATCTGGCCGCAGGAGTGGACAAGCGAAAGGGCTTGCGGTTTTGATGCCTGGAGCCCTTGTCCTTTTGAGCAGATGTGGTGGAGTCCAAGGTGGCACTGGACTTCTTTATGCACTGGAGGTGACCCTCCACGCCGGGCCCGAACAGGTTGGTCACCAAGAAAGGGATATCTGCGAGCTTATGCTGCGTATCCCCTGTAAAGGTTGAGATGCGTAGCCAAGCCCTGCGGTGCATGGCCACTGTGGCCGCTACCGAATGGGCACAAGAATCACCAATATCCAGAGCCATCTGCAGTTGCTGCTTTGCCAGTGCCCTACCCTGGTCTCGGACCTGCTTGGCCACGATTTGGAGGTCAGCCGGGAGATGAGGAATTACCTCATCCAGGGAGCCCAGGAGGGCGTGGGAAAAATGTGCCATGACAATGGCCGAACTGGCCTGATGAAGGCCGAGCGAGGAAGCTGCATATACCTTCTTCCCAGAATGGTCCAATTGTTTGGATTCCCTGTCCGGGGGTCTGTCTGCATCCCCTTTGTTGCCTGAGCGCCGAAACATGGAGTCAGCCACCAACCCCACCGCAGGGGGGAGCTCCGAAAACCCCGACAGGGACCCCATGGGCACCGCATACTTGTGGGCCATGCGGGCAGAAGGCGGAGGACAAGATGCCGCACGCTGCCACAGCTCCAAGACTGGACCCACAATGGCCTCAGCCACTGGAAAGGCCTATATAGGAGTGACCCCTTTATCCAGAATCTCTGTAAGGGGATACTCAGCCTGTTTCTGTACAGGCTCAAGCTCCATTCCCATGGATTCAGAAATGAGCCGACAAATACCCATCAGCGAGGAAGGGCCCTCGTCGACGGAGAGACCCCTCCAAGGACTTGATGTCCACCGGACAGGAGACCATGGAGGAATCTTCGGACTCCAAAGAGTCCTCGTAAAGCGGGCGCCCACCCGTGTTGCTCTCCACCCACCTTGGGCAGTCGGGAGTGAGACTGACCGACAACCGATGGGGCAGGCCTTGGGCCGACCGAGAATCCTTGGCTGGAGCCCCAGACTTCGGTTGCTCAGGCGGCGTCTCCACCCAAAATCGGTGGAGTAGCCAGCTTTGTTTGAGCCAGCGGGACCTGAACCAGCACCTCGGTGACGGCGGCCGTGGCTGAAGTCTGTCATTCTGGCGAAAGCCACTTAATGGCCGATGTCGAAACCAGGAGCGGTTTGGACCGAATAAGACCAACTGCTACCACATGAGGTCTTTGCAACTTGTGCCAAAGCCTCTCCTCACCAGAGGAAGCCGAGGAGCAGCGGTGCCGCTTACCATGACAGCAGGAACGAGATTGCCAGTGGGAGCGAGTCTTGCCAGATGTCGGTCGGCGGCGCAGAACCGAGACCTCAACCGTCGACAGGACCGATAGGGAACCTCAACAGGAGTCGGGGAAACCCTCGGCTCCTGGTCTGGTTCCTTGGTGGGGGTCCTGCCCAGTGGGCTGACCCAACCCATCCGAGGACACTGGGAGCACCAGTGTCCAAAAAAGAGAACCATCCGTCGGATCGGGCGACAACCCACCGATCGGCTCAAGAAAGATCCCGGTCTGGTCGACAGGCATCTCAGCCGACTGGTCTGACGGAGTACTGTGAAACCAGCGGCCTCGGACGCGAATTCGACCAAAGTTGAGACCGGAGATTCCTCTGAGCAGGACCACTCTCAGTCCCAAGAACGTTGGTGTGTCGACTTTTCTTTGTCCTTTTTCGACTCTTTCTTTTTGAAGTGTGAAACATGAGACCCCAAAGGGCCCTCTCCCTTGGTAGAGAGAGACTCTGGCACAACTCCTTGAAGGAAGCCGAATAGGAGGATCCCAGATGCAGCGGAATGAAGACCAAAGCCAAAGAGGAGCCCGCTGCAGCCTGAGCTGCCTCCTCTTCGAAGGTTTTGAGCTGTTCTAACTGCTCAGTGGACCCCGGAGGCAGAGAGACCACCTACCGGGCATCCTTCGATTTGACCGGCGGGTAATGCTTCTCTGGTCGCCCCAGCTGATGTCGGGCAGCGCGATCTTCAAGCAAATTCAAAGAAAAGGACCGACAATGATCGCAGGCCTGCAGATCGTGGTCCAGTCCCAGGCAGCAGACGCATGCAGCATGAGGATCCATGTGAGACATCTTCTGCCCGCAGGGGCACCGGCAAAACCCGGGGCTGACTTTTCCTCCATCACGGGAGCGAGGGAAGAAGATGAGGACTGAACTTCAGAGAGTTTTAGAATCAGTTTTGAAAGTGAATCCGAAGATTCAAGAGCCAGGGCCTACTACACGCTGCAGCTCTAAGGAGGGAACCTGAACCTTCCTGCAAAAACGAAGATCTGGCATCATGGGGCGGAGCCGAGGACTATACCACCTGGGTGGGTGGGAGGAGCCAGCATAAAGACTTTCTGGCACATCTTTTTTTTTTTTTTTTGTCATTTCTTTTCTCTCTTTCTTGCCTCGCAACCCACCACTCCGTCAGGCTGCCTAGGTCCCATCCGCTCCGCCTGTCCCTTCCTGAGCCATCCAACCTCAAATTACAGCCATCCCTGGGGTAACCCAGATGTAACCCTTCACCAGGCAGGTCCCCTTCTCCGAGGGGAAGGCGCCGGGGGCACCAACACATACTTGGCCCCAGAGCTGCTGAGGTGAATGATCTCCTTCAGGGCATTGGCGGCAGCCGTGACCGCAGCTGTTATCCAGTCGGTCGCAGCTGATTTTCCATTTTTCTGCTGTTCCTCCACGCATGCTCGCAGAGTTCCTGGTCTCCACCAGAGGCCGCAGTAAAGCACGCCGACCCACAACCCACCCTAGAATAGGAGAGCAGTCCTACAGACGCTCAATCCTCTCCTTCCCCTGCCAGCCCCCAACATCTCGAGTCCGTTCCCGAACCCAGGTCGCCAGTGTGGTTTGAGGTAAGGCGCCAGCGCCTCAACCCTCTATGCCACCGGGTCAGCCCAGCACATCTTAAAGTGGCAAGGTACCTGCCATAAAGTGTGGATAGAACAACATATCCACAATCCTAGAAATAAAACTTACTTCAGTCATTACACAGTAAAATATTCCATTTTAAAATTTGTCTTGATACTCTCCCTCCACCATGCCACCATAACCTGTTTCACTGCAGCAGAGATTTGTTAAATTTGCAGGTTGCTGTGCCCTACTCAGCTGCCCACTCTTGCATGTCCTCCACTCTACCGGATCCCGCTCTCCCCAACACATGTAACAGAGGCCTAACACATGTAACAGAGGCCTCCTACAAGTGTTATCTTAACTTCTCCCTGCAACTTCAAAATTACACTGCATCGAGCTCCAAGCCTCCGTTAAATTGCAGAATGGCCTTCTCCTCATCCTTGCTGTAATGCCCTATGCACCTTGCAGCCACTGCTTCCACCAGCTTTAGCGGTGTGGTGGTGGGAACTTTGCAGCTTGCCTGCATCTTCTTACACATCCTCGCCAGCTACTGTACTCCTCCCTCCCACTCCTTCCCCCAAAAACTGGCCAAACGTGCATACACGTTACAGAGGGAGGGAGGGTGTCACAATACAACAAGGCGGAGCAAGGCTGCAGATGCAGCAGCATAGTTTGCTACAAGGAAACTATAGAGCATAAAAAAGGCAAGTTGTAAATCAGGCCCCGGAACTCTCAGCATGATGTCTGGTTGAGTGAGGAGGAGCAATAACAATAGTGGGGACACAGAGTTAATCAGGGTGCTTAAAGATACCACATACTATGTGTATGTAGTATGCAAGCCAGGTAAAGAGAGACTCATAAAAAATGCCCTTATCCAATGCAAAAATTGGACCGGTACACACCTTATCTGGGGCACTGCTTACAAGTAAACCCAATACCTTGTTTCAAAGAGCTTTTCATTGGTTTTCAGACTTTGAAAGGTCCTGTACATTTACATCCTCCTTAAATGTAAAACATTAAAAAAAATAGTGTATTAAAAATAAAAGAACATATACAATATTACAAAAAAAGTCACTGTGGAGGTCAGGCATGGAGAGGTGACCTTATATGAAGGACGGGGGAGGATCTAAAGGGGTCATGATTTGCTGAAGCAGCAGAATGATACCTGCCACACAAACTTGCACCAAGAAAGGCTTGCTGATGTACCCAGAAGTCCCTGCCTCACCATTGGATCCTAGAGGAAGGAGGAGAAGCCCCACTGCAGGAGAAACTTAAAGAGAGAGAAAACAGCCATCTCAGTGGCGCAGAGAGCCAAGGCAATAGCGCTTCACGAATCATCATGCCGGTGACCAAAACCAAGAAAGGATCAGAGTTGCATGGGGGCCTGCCAGGAGAAGAGGACCGAGAATCCCATGAACTTCTCTCCTCCTTCAGGAAAGGGGGGTAAGGTGCCTCACTGCACTGTCACCACCTAGCGGAAGCATGGTGGTGCAATAGACATGTGCCACTAGAAGGGGACCAGATGCAGACACCATAACATGCATGCCATTGCACTTGACTCAGCCCCAGAGTAACTGGAGAATGAAAATAAGCAAAAAAAAGTATGTAATTTGGACACCAACGATGACGACACTGGTGTATCTCGGGTCCTACCCCGTGTGAATCCTTGCTGATGCAACAGCAGAAGGAGCCGTGGACGGGACTGGGGACACGCAGCAGCAGCCTGAAGCAGGCAGAGGCAGCAGCTGGGGCCAAACAGTACAAAAAAAAAAAAAGAGAGAGAGAGAAACCAAGTTCTGGTCAGAGCCAAAATGGGCTGCTAATGCATTAATCCAAGAATGGATATACAGTAAAATTAATGTGTGATTAGACCTGTAATCTAATTCTTGTATTACCGTGATGTAATAATGCCACACTTGCATCACAATAACATAACAAAATTATACAACTTTACACAGGAAGGTAATACAGACACAGCTGTTTGTAGCTCTTGACATATGCACAGACATACACACTCTCCTTACAGGTACATACTTGTGTGCACACACAGCTCCTCAACCTACAGAAGACGGCAAATACCCTCAGTTTATCTCCACAGTCTGCCACCATCTGCCATACGCAAGCTCTGTATTGCTATACAAGGAAGTATAGTGATTTGGTATTTGTGGGATGCCCCTTGAAAATCACAGACCTTCCTTTAGTTTCATTAGACTTTCCACAACTACTGTACTGTATCCCTATATCTGCTTATTTATCAAATATGGGATCTGTCTGTGGCAGACAGCGGCTGGCTGTGGAGGCAAGCAGAGGGTATGTGCTGGTGCCATTCTGGGACAAGTATGGGGAGGCTGGGGACACCGGGTGGTGGGGTTGACACTGAACACCAGGGATACTGGCAGTGGGACAGGGAGTTCCAATTCTATATAAACACTTACAACTAAACCCAAAGTTAGCAATAGCTCTCCAATCCTATTTTTAAGTAGCATGCATACAGTACAAGCCAGTTTTGTAGTGGGTAACAGGAAGTGCAAAACAGAATCTAGTAGAAGCACCATGATACAGCCGCTGTTTCACTGCTTTTAGAACAAATGTTGTACAACTGTGGATGGTAGTGGTGTGACGAAGAGAAATGGTGTGGTTGCACACTTAACCCACCCCCCCAGGACACACCTCGAAATAAGCCATCACAGCATAGTGTTCTTTTCCCTGGCTAGAAAATTACAAATAAATTACAAATTTGGTGTAAATAAGAGCTGTACAAGGGTATGGACACTAAGTGGTCACAAATTAGAAACAGAGAAGAATTTGTCAATTTTTGGGTCTGACTTACAACAAAAGTCTAACTTGGTCAGTACACATTAAAAAACAAGCAGAACTGTTTCATTCTTAGGCCCCCAGAGAGTTAAAAGAAAATCTGCAGGAAACGCAATTGTAGCTTCTCTGAGAGAGGTGAAGGGAAAATTAAGTGCACCAGCTCTCTGGATAGGCACAAAAACAGTTACCCTAGAAAGAAAGTTGACAAGGTACTACAAAACCTTGTTAGCACTCCCACAAGGGATCACCGCACAAGCAGTTGGGGCAGCGCTAGGCATACAAGAACTACAAGGCGCATGCATGGCTCAAGGGCTGGTGGCAGGAAAAAGGACACAAATTTGTAGGTAACTGGCAACAGTTTGGGGAGTGAAAAGTTCTTTAAATTTGATGGACTGCATCTGACTAAGGAGGGAGTCAGTGCATTGGGGCAGAAGTTTGATGTCTTTGCAGAATATTTAAACTAGCAAATGGGGAGAGGGGTGCAGCACCCGATACATCGAATGGGAAGAGCACCCTTCCCCCCTCAGCTAGTGATCAAACAGGAGTTCAGCATGTTTGTAGTTCATTTACATCACCAGGTAAGAAAAAATGTCCAGCTTCCCATACGACGTGCAGGGGAAATGCAGGACCTCGCCCTACAACTAATGCACCAAAATCTGGCCAATGGAAAATTATGTACACAAATGCCCGCAGTCTGGGAAACAAGATCCCAGATCTGGAGGCAACAATGACAGAGGCTAAACTGGACATAGTAGCCATTAGCGAGACATGGTTCATCAGTAACCACACTTACAAGACTTCAGTACCCAGCTATGTACTGTTCAGAAGAGACCGAGGTGAAAAAAAAAGTGTGGGGTTGGGGGAACGGCCCTTTATGTCAATGAAAGTATCAAAGTTACAGAAATTCAGACTACACATAAGGAGCCAGAAGAACTGTGGGTCACCCATACGAACTGGGGTTGTCTACAGGCCTCCAGACCAGGGGAAGGACACAGATACATTACTGTTAGAAGATATACAAAACATAACACCTAAAGGGGAGGTTCTGATAGTGGAAGACTTCAATATGCCAGATATAGATTGGTCAATACCAGCAGGAACATCCGAACTAGTCACATAGTAGATTCCCTGCAGGGGGAGGGCCTCAAAGAAAAAATTACTCACCTTAGTAATGTTGTTTCTTCTAATGGAGTCTTGCTATATTATAGACATTAGCAGTTTGTTCCAGCTCTAGAACTGCCCCGGAGTGAAATGGTTAAAACCATTCCAAAATAGAATTCTGGCACGAGAGCAGCTCTATCTGTGTCATTTCAAACTTGAACTGTCAGATCTTTACGAGCCAAACTCACTAAGGTCTGTGTGGAAGCTGTAACTCACACTCAGCCAAATGGCTACCTAAATAATAACAACCATTGATGGTCCCAACACCCAAGACTCAAGTCAGGGGACAGAAATACTAACACCATTCTAATAATATGAAAATAGAACATAAGTATAATAAAACACACACACGCTGCACACATACACACCCCAAAGTCCCAAAGGGACAAAATGCTAACAGGACATAAGTAGTGCCCACACTAAGTTGCCCGCACCCCACCAAGTAGAGGTTCTGAGAGGGGCAGGTTGGGGGGGAGGTCTATAATATAGCAAGACTCCATTAGAAGAAACAACATTACTAAGGTGAGTAATTTTTTCTTCAAACAACATGAAGTCTTGCTATATTATAGACATTAGCAGAATACACAGCAGTACCTCCATGGAGGAGGGGCAGAACCTACTTAGGGAATAGGCTCTGAAGAACAGCTGTACCAAACCGAGCATCTCTCCTGGCCTGGACATCCAGGGAGTAATGCTTGCAAAAAGTGTGTACCGCTTTCCAAGTAGCAGCCTGACAAATCTCTAATAAAGGTGATATCTCTGGCAGCAGCTAGAGACGCAGCTGTACCCCTGGTAGAATGAGCCTCAAACTGGGGGCTCTGCCCACTTTCTGATAACAAATTGGATACAAGAGACAATCCACCAGGCTATTGATCTCTTAGTGGCAGGTTTGCCTTTCCCAAGTTCACCATAGGTAAGGAAAAGTTGGAGGGATTCGAACCTGTGACCTTTGGTACGCTCTATATAATAACTAAGAGCTCTCTTAACATCCAGGCTGTGCAACCTCCTCTCACCCAAAGTGGAGTGATCAGTGAAAAATACTGGAAGGGAGATAGATTGATTAAGATGGAAATCTGAAACCACCTTAGGCAAAAACTTCCTATTAGTCCTAAGGACTACCTTATTCCTGTGGAAAGAAATAAAGTCAGTCTCCACTGACAAGGCTTGCAATTCACTTATGCGTCTGGCAGAAGTGATAGCCACTAGAAAAACAGTTTTCCAAGTTAGGTACTTAAGCTCTGCAGAAGACAGAGGTTCAAGGGGTTGCATTAACTGGGCAATGCAAACATTAAGGTCCCAAGCAGGGCCGGTTCCCGAAAAGGGAGGATTAGTATGAGTAACCCCTTAAAAACTTGGAAAACACAGGATGAGAGGAAAGAGGGATGACTTTCCTGTCGACACAAAAGCAGACACAGCTGCCAAATGAACTCTCAGGGTAGCTGGTCTGAGACCAAGGAATTAAGATGTACCATGTAATCTAACAAAATGGGCAATTCAGCAGATTCTGGGGAAATATTTTCCCAGCACACCAAATGGAAAACCTTTTCCATTTAGAACTATAAGTAGCCTAGTGGAAGGCTTTCTGGAAGCCTTTAGGATCTTAAGAACACCCTGAGAGAGGTGTAAATCAGCAAACTCCAACTCCTCAAGAGCCAGGCCTTGAGGTTGAGGGATTGAGGTCCGATACCAAACCTTCCCTGGGCACAAGTCAACAGATTGTGATTCCTGGGAGGCACAGGGGAAGATGGACTGTCAGGAGACAGAAGGTGGGTACCAGGGCTGCCTGGCCCAATCCGGGGCAATCAGAATCACCCTGCAAGGCTGAGATCTGATTTTGACTAGTACTTTGAATAGGAGAGGAAAGGGGGAAGCATAGAGGAACTTCCTCCCAATCCAGAAGAAGGGCATCCAGGGAACTGAGCCCAGCACTGGAGGCCTGCAACAGAACAAAGGAAGTCTGTGATTGTCTGGGCTGCAAAAGATCTATCTGAGGATGCCCCACCTGGCAAAAACTATCCCCAGCACTTGAGGATCCAGGGACCATTCATGATGGCCCTGGGAAATCCTGCTGAGGGCATCCGCTGAGACATTGTCCTTCCATGAAAGATGAACTGCTATGAGGAAGTGTTCAGGAATAGGCCAGAGACCACAACTTCATTGCCTCGGTGCACAAGCGTCAAGACCAGTGCCCCCTGTTTGTTGATGTACCACATTGTTGTGGTGTTGTCTGTTCTGACTTGTATCACCTTGTCGCGGACAGATGCAGAAAAAGCTTGAAGAGCTAAAAGACAGCTCTGAGTTCCAGCAAATTGATGTGGAGCAGAGATTCCTGGGGGACCAACTCCCTGAGTGGAAAGGTCGCCCATGTGGGCTCCCAACCCAGAAGGGAAGCATCTGTAGTGAGAGTCAAGTCGTGAGAAGGGAAATGAAGGGACCCTCGCCTTAAATTGCTTTGATCCTGCCACCACTGGAGAGCTAGGATCAAGGTTCGATCACTGGGACCAACTTGGAAAGGAGGTCTCTCTCTGAGACCAAAGGTTCTCAAGTGAAACTAATGTCTCTCATCTGAAATCTGGCTCCCTGCACAACAGCTGTGGATGCAGCCATGTGCCCCAGGAGCTGCAGAAAGTGTCTTGCTGGTCGAGAGACCTGCAGAGTGAAGGAAGAGGCCAGAGCCACTAAATTCCTTACCCCTTTCTGGGGAAGAAAGGCTCTGGCTAGCTTTGTGTCCAATTCTGCCCCTATAAAGGTGAGTACCTGGACTGGTTCCAGAACCGACTTTGGTAGGTTTAGCAGAAAACCCAGGGAGGTGAGAAGCTGCTGGGTGACGTGCAGGTAAGATTTTACCTGTTCTGAGGACTGGCCTACAATGAGCCAGTCGTCTAGATAGGGAAAAACAGCAATCCTCTGCCTCCTTAAGTGGGCCACTGCCACTGCTAGACACTTTGTGAATACCCCTGGAGCAGAGGTAAGGCCGAAGGGCATTGCTCTGAACTGGTAATGACCTGAGGGCAGTTCGAATCTGAGGTACTTTCGATGGGATCTTCTGATTAGGACATGGAAATAGGCATCCTTGAGGTCCAGGGAGGCTAGCCAGTCCCCTGGCCTTAGGGAAGGTAAAATCATTGCCAGAGTTACCATTTTGAACTTTGGTTTCAAAAGATGCCTCGCTCAGATATCTGAGATCTAAAATGGGGCCATTCTCCTGTCTTTTTGGGGTAAGGAAGTATCTGGAATACAGACCCCTGCCCTGATGCAGGGAGGAACCCTTCTACTGCTCTGAGAGCTAACAGGGATGAGACCTCTGTTTCCAGAGCGAGGGTCTCTGAAGCACTTGCAGGTAGAAAAGTCTGCTTCTCAACTTTGGAAACTTTTGAAGCGAGAACCAGACCTTGGCTTACTACTTCCAGAACCCACTTGTCTGAGGTTAAAAGCCCAATTCTGACTGAAGTAAGCCAGCCTGCCCCCACTGGTACAGGAGAACTGGCCCTGGGCACCCCATCAGGTGCCTGTTTCGAGGAGCTTTAGGCTGGGGGTGGGAGCAGGTCTGCCCACCCTCGTCTGCCCCTGCCTCTGAAGAAGCCCCTCTGAGCAAAGGCGGAGGCCTGAGTCTGGTAGAAAGGCCTGTGAAAAGGCCTACCCCTACCCCTGGGGGCATGCCTTTGAGGAGTGGCTTGCCGCTCCTTAGCCTGGGCACTCTTGTAAGTAGTCCTATATTCATCCATCTTCTTCATGTAATTCTCTGTCTGCTCTCCAAACAGAGAATTTCCCACCACAGGAAAATCCATAGCCTTAGTCTGGGTATCCTGTGACAAACTAGTACACCTGAGCCAGGCCAACCTACGAAAAGCTACAGATGCGGCCATGACCCTAGAGGAAACATCATTAACATCCACAACAGCATGAAACTGAACCTTAGAGGCTCCAATGCCATCAGCAGCCACCTGTTCTAGTTCACTAGCCAGCTGGCCATGGGCCTGCTTGGCCAATTGTATAACAGTATCCCATCTAGATTTCTGATACCTAGCTACATAAGCCATATAATTTGCTTGCCTGAGTCCCAGAGAGGCTGCCATATACTGTTTTTTGCCATGGCATCAATCTTCCTGGAATCCTTGTCAGGAGGATGTGAAGCCAAGGGAATATTAGTTTATCACAGGCAGCAGCCTGAACTACCCCAACATGACTGCACTGCTGAGAAAGGAATTCTGTATCAGGGCCTGACAATGTATACCTTCTGCCCATCTTTTATCTACAGGAGGCACAGAATTAGGAGCTTTTAAAATTTTAATTGTTTGTTTCTAAAAGACTTATGTAAAGAAATAGACAATCTCCTAGACTCTGGAATATCCATCATTTCTACAAAATCAGGCTCCTCTTGCTCATCCACAGCCTCTTCTAAAGGAAGCTGGAGGGTTTCAGCAACTTTTTTATAAAACATAAAATGAGATGGGGACTCAGACAGCATAGGGGGAGATTCTAAAGGTCTATCTGGGGAGATGTCCGGTTCAATGGGCACACCCAGACCTTCCCAGCCACATTCATCCTCCTCCCCCTCCTCTGGTTCATAAAATTCCTCAATATCATAATCCTGAACCACTGGGACCGGACGAACCGACCTTTTACCAGATAGTGGTGGTTCGGACGGACCCTGAGACAGTGACTGGACAATTTGTATGGCTTTTGTTATCTCTGCAGCAGTTGGAGAAGGAATTTTGGACCCAGACCTGCTGATTTTCTTGTTTTCTTTACTGGAATTGGTTCCTCAGAACCAGCTTTTCTTTGCCAGAGGAAGTCTGGCCCTGGTCAGAGGGCACTCCTCTGGTTCGTTGGCACCGAACCGGGCTGGCCATCCGGGTCAGCGGACTTTTGGCCTCTCGCTCCTGAGCCTGCCCAATCTTTTTCCAGGGTGGCTGCAAGGAAATTCTTACATACCTGGCAGTCTAACTGAGGTGGTCAAACCCCAGACAATAAACATGGTGTGTGGGTCAGCCTTGGCAAAGACTTCCCACAAACATCACAGTGTTGAAACCCAGTGGGCCGGTTTTTCTTTTGGGTTTCTCAGACATAATGCCAGCCTAACCAAAAACTTGCCTTTAACGGCAGTGCCTAGGCAAGACACCCTTTATCGGTTCCTAACTGTCACTGGTATTGGAAAAAACGTAATAAACTGCTTTTTTAGAACTGATAAGAACCGGAACCGCACTTAAAATAGTAACTTTTAGTTTTAAATGAGTTTTAAACCCACTGATCGGTTCAAACCCGAACCGATAACTTACAAGTTCCACACAGACAAAACCTTCATTTACTTACGGTTACCACAGATAGAGCTTGAACCAAACGGTTTCTCATGTTAAAATAAAACTATTCTCGTTAAATCCAACCGAGAAAAACACTTTTTAAACCGAAATGAACTGAGCAGAAGGAGAAATCTCCGGAGCAACTGTTCACTGAGGCGGAGTAAAGAATCTGACAGTTCAAGTTTGAAATGACACAGATAGAGCTGCTCTCGTGCCAAAATTCTATTTTGGAATGGTTTTAACCATTTCACTCCGGGGCAGTTTTAGAGCTGGAACAAACTGCAAATGTCTATAATATAGCAAGACTTCATGTTGTTTGAACAATTGTTACAACACTCACAAGAGACAGAGCTATCCTGGATCTAGTACTTATCAAGGAAAGGAGCACAGATCTCCAGGTAGAAGATCACCTGGGGGCCAGTGACCCTCACATGGTATGGTTCAATTTGGCCACTAGAACTAAATCATCCCATTCCAAGGGAAAAATATGGAACTTCAGAGGAGCTGACTTTGATAAGATGGCCAGAGTTAAGCTAGCCCTGGCAAGAAGAAATACAGGTGAGGGGGTACAGGCAAAGTGGGAAAGCACTAAGGATGCAATACTTGAAGCAACATCCCACTGTGTTAGGGAGAAAAACAAGAGCAAAATAAGGAGGAAACCACGTTGGTTCTCAAAAACAGTAGCAGAAAAGGTCAGAGCCAAAAGGTTGGCCTTCAGGAAATATAAGGGAACATAGCAAGACGAAGATAGGGAGGCATACTAAACTTCTCTAAGTGAAGCAGGGAAGTCAGTAAGGCAGGCAAAGGCCCAAACCAAGGAAACACTAGCACGAACAGTAAAAGAGGGGACAAGACTTTCTATAGATACATTAGTGAAAGGAGAAAGTCCGAAGGGGGTATTGTTAAGATCAAAGGGGATAAGGTGTGAGTGTGGAGGAGGACCAAGGAAAAGCATCTATCCTAAATAGATACTTCTGCTCAGTATTTACTGAGGAGAAGGCAGGGCAGGGCCCACAGCTCAGCACCATGGACACGGGGAGGTGTGCACAAGTCCTTCACAAAAGAAAGGGTCCTACAAGAGCTCGCTAAGCTCAGGGTGGATAAGGCAATGGGACCTGATGACATACATCCCAGGGTACTAAAGGAGTTAAGGGTGGAAATAGCAGAGCCATTAGTAGAACTGTTTAGTAAACCTCTGAGCACAAGAGAGGTCCCAGAAGACTGGAGAAGGGCTCATGTGATCCCGCTCCACAAGAGTGGCAGCAGGGAGGAGGCAGGGAACTACAGACCAGTCAGTCTTACCTCAGTAGTGGGCAAGATTATGGAGGCACTCCTAAGGAAAGGATAGTGCAACACCTGGAATCCATAGGAGCACAGGATCCAAGACAGCACAGGTTTAGAACAGGAAGGTCCTGTCAAACTAATCTAATAGATTTCTTTGACTGGGTAACCAGAGTGGTGGACCAAGGGGGATGCAGTTGATGTCGCCTACCTTGACTTCAGCAAAGCTTTCGATACTGTTCCACACAGAAGATTGATTAATAAGCTGGGTAGGTTCGGGGTGGGTCAGAAGTTGGTCAACTGGGCGGCAAACTGGTTAATGGGCAGAAAGAAAAAATTACTCACCTTAGTAATTGCTTTTCTTCTCATGGAGTCTTGCTGTATTAGGACTTCTTGCAGTCAGCCACAGCACTTGAACTGCCCCGGAGAGGAAACAGTTAACTCCAGAAAATCTGGAGGTCACAGCGAGGGCGCCAGTTAAAGTTTATCTGGACAGTTTCAAAATGAAACTGCTAGATCTTTACGAAGCTGAAATAAGAAGCAAGTCTGTGTGGAAAGCTCTACACTAGCCCAGTGGCTACCTACTAGTAGGAAAAACAACAACAGAATAATAATAACAACAAAGTAGGTAATATTATTATTAGTATCACCCCTAACAAGCACTATTAGACCCCCCCTTCCCAAAAAGACTCAAGTCCAGGAAGGGGGCCATACACCACTTAAACAGATTACCTAATTCCCTAACCCAATGAAAAAGGGGGAGTAGGGAGGAAGTAAAATGGCATGACACAGTGCTTGCACTAATTTGCCAACCCCTTACCCAAGTAGAAGTTCTGAGAGGGGTAGGTTGGGGGGGTTGTCCTAATATAGCAAGACTCCATGAGAAGAAAAGCAATTACTAGGGTGAGTAATTTTTTCTTCAAACACCATGAAGTCTTGCTATATTAGGACTTCTTGCAGATTACACAGCAGTACCTCCATGGAGGAGGGTCAGAACCTACTTAGGAAATAGGCTCTGAAGCACAGCTGTGCCAAAACGAGCATCTCTCCTGGACTGAACGTCCAAGGAATAATGCTTGGTAAAGGTGTGAACTGTTTTCCAGGTAGCAGCTTGACAAATTTCCAAAATGGGAATATCTCTAGCAGCCGCCAGAGATGCAGCTGTACCCCTGGTGGAGTGGGCCCTCAGTCCTGAGGGGTCTAGTGGAAGGCTTCCTAGAAGCCTTTAAAATATCCAGGACACCTTGAGAAAGGTGCAAATCAGCAAATTCTAATTCCTCAAGAACCAAGCCTTGAGGTGGAGGGATTTGAGGTCCGGGTACCACACTCTCCCCTGTGCACAGGACAGCAAGTCGTGGGTCCTGGGCAAGCTCAGGGGAGGGTGGATTGTCAGGGACAGGAGAAGAGGATACCAGGGCTGTCTGGCCCAGTCTGGAGCAATCAGAATCACTCTGCAGGGCTGAGTTCTGATTTTACCAATACCCTGAAGAGGAGAGGAAGGGGGAAAGGCATATAGAATTTCCTTCCAATCCAACAGAAAAGCGTCCCAGGGGACTGAGCCCAGCACTGGAGGCCTGCAACAAAATAGAGGAAGTTGGTGGTTGTCTGGGGCTGCGAAGAGATCTATCTGAGGGGTGCCCCATCTGGCAAAGACCGACCCCAGGACCTGAGGATTCAGAGCCCATTCGTGATGGCCCTGGGAAATCCTGCTGAGGGCATCCGCCAGGACATTGTCCTTCCCTGGAAGGTGAATTGCTATCAGGGAGGTGTTCAGGGAGTAAGCCAGAGACCACAACTTCATTGCTTCGGTGCACAAGGCTGATGACCGAGTGCCCCCTTGCTTGTTGATGTACCACATTGTTGTGGTGTTGTCTGTCCTGATTTGAACTACTTTGTTCTAGACAACAGCTGAAAAAGCCTGAAGAGCTAAAAGGACAGCTCTGAGTTCCAAAAGATTGATGTGGAGCAGAGATTCCTGAGGGGACCACACTCCTTGAGTGGAAAGGTCGCCCAAGTGAGCCCCCCACCCTAACAGGGAGGCATCCGTGGTGAGGCCGAGGGAGTGGGAAATGGGTATGAAGGGAACCCCTTGTGTTAGATTGCTTTGATCCTGCCACCACTGAAGGGCCAGGATCAGGTTTCGGTCACTGGGACTAATTTGGTAAGGGGGTCCCTCCTTTGAGACCAATAGGACCTCAAATGGAACTGGATGTCCCTCATCTGAAATCTTGCTCCCTGCACGACAGCTGTGGAGGCAGCCATGTGCCCTAGGAGTTGCAGAAAGTGCCTTGCTGGTCGAGAGACCCGCAGGGTAAAGGAGGATGCCAGGGCAATGAGTCTGTCCACTCTTTCCGAGGGGAGAAATGCCCTGGCTAACTTTGTGTTCAATTCTGCACCTATGAAAGTTAGTACCTGAACTGGTTCCAGAACTGACTTTGGTAAATTCAGCAGGAATCCCAAGGAAGTGAGAAGCTGCTGGGTGACTTGCAAGTGGGATTTTACCTGATCTGGGGACTGACCCACTATGAGCCAGTCGTCCAGGTAGGGAAACACAGCAATCCCTTGCCTTCTTAAATGAGCCACTACCACAGCTAGACATTTTGTGAATACCCTTGGAGCAGAGGTGAGGCCGAAGGGCATTGCTCTGAACTGGTAGTGGCCAGAGAGCAGTTCGAACCTGAGGTACTTTCGGTGAGAAGGCCTGATCATGACATGAAAATAGGCATCCTTGAGGTCCAGAGAAGCTAGCCAGTCCTCTGGTCTCAGGGAAGGCAAAATCATTGCTAGAGTTAACATTTTGAACTTTGGTTTCAAAAGATGCTTGTTCAGGTACCTTAAAATCTAAGATGGCCGCCATTCTCCTGTCTTTTTGAGGTAAGAAAATATCTTGAGTACAGTCCCTTGCCCTGATGGCAGGAGAACCCACTGCATTGCAGTCAGAGAGAAGAAACCTCTGCTTCCAAAGCAAGGGCTTCTGTAGAATTTGCAGGTGGAAAAAGCCTGGCTCTCATCTTTGGGAACTGTCTGAAGCTGAGAACCAGACCCTGGCTTACTACCTCCAGAACCCATCTGTCCGAAGTTAGGGACAGCCAGTTCTGGCTGAGATAAGCCAACCTGCCCCCCACTGGTACAGGAGAATCGGCCCTGGGCACCCCATCAGGGTGCCTGCTTGGCAGCAGCTCTAGGCTGAGGGGAGGGAGACGGTCTACCTGTGCCCCGTCTACCTCTGCCTCTGAAAAAAACCCTCTGTGAAAAGGCAGAGGAGGCTTAAGATTGGTAAAAGGGCCTGTGGAAAGGCCTGCCCCTACCCTTGGGGGTGTGCCTTTGTGGAGTGGCATGCCTCTCCTTAGCTTGGGCACTTTTGTAAGTAGTTCTATATTCATCCATCTTTTTCATATAATTTTCTGTTTGATCACCACACAGAGAATTTCCCGTTACAGGAAAATCCATAGCCTTTGACTGAGTATCTTGGGACAGATTAGTGCATCTGAGCCATGCCAACCTACGGAAAGCTACAGAAGTGGCCATGACCCTAGAGGAAACATCATTAACATCAACAGCAGTATGAAATTGAACTTTAGAGGCTTCAATGCCATCAGCAGCCACCTGTTCCAACTCACTAGCCAGCTGGCCCTGGGCCTGCTTGGCTAACTGCAAAATTGTGTCCCATCTAGATTTCTGATATCTAGCCACATAAGCCATATAATTAGCCTGCCTGAGTCCCAAAGAAGCTGCCATATATTGTTTTTCACCATGGCATCAATCTTCCTGGAATCCTTATCAGGAGGATGTGAGGCCAGGGGAATATTAGCCTTGTCACAGGCTGCAGCTTGCACCACACCTACATGACTACACTGCTCAGTGAGGAAGTTTGTATCAGGGCCTGATAAAGTATACCTTCTGTCCATTTTTTTATCTACAGGAGGGACAGAATGAGGATTTTTTAAAATCTTTGTTGTTTGCTTCCTAAATGATTTATGCAAAGGAATAGACAACCTCCTAGACTCTGGAATATCCATCAGTTCAACATAATCAGGCTCCTCTTGCTCATCCACAGCCTCTTCTAAAGGAAGCTGGAGGGTTTCTGCAACCTTTTTGTAAAACATAAAATGAGAAGGGGACTCAGACAGCATAGGGGGAGATTCTAAAGGTCTGTCTGGAGAAATGTCCGGTTCAATGGGCACGTCCAGACCTTCCCAGTCACAAACATACTGATCAAATTCCTCCTCCCCCTCCTGTGGTTCATAAAAACCCTCAACATCATAATCCTGAACCACTGGGACTGAACGAACCACCCTTTTACCAGTTGTAGGGGGTTCGACAGATCCCTGAGACAAAGACTGAACAATCTGTATGGCTTTAGCTATCTCTGCAGCAGTTGGAGAGACAATTTTGGACTCCAGACCTGCTGATTTCTTTGTCTTTTTTGCTGGGACTGGTTCCTCTGAACCAGCCTTCCTTTGGCCCGAGGAAGTCTCGCCCTGGTCAGAGGGCACTCCCTCTGGTCCAGTGGGTGCTGAACCGGGCTGGCCATCCGGGTCAGCGGACTTTTTGGCCTCTCGTTCCCTGAGCCTGCCCAATCTCTTTTCCAGGGTGACTGCAGGAAAATTTTTACACACCTGGCAGTCTGACAGGAGGTGGTCAGCCCCCAGACAATACACACAAGTGGTGTGTGGGTCAGCCTTAGCAAAGGCTTCCCCACAAACATCACAGTGTTGAAACCCAGTGGGCCCGGTTTTTCTTTTGGGTTTGTCAGACATAATGCCAGCCTAACCAACAACTTGCCCTTTTAATGGCAGTGCCAGGCAAGACACCCTTATCAGTTCCTAACCGTGTCACGGGTATTTGAAAAAACCCTTTTAAAATTCAAGGTTTTTTAGAACCGATAAGAACCGGGAACCGCACTCTAAAAGCCCCAAAACACTTTTAAAACGTTAAATTAAGCAAACCGATCGGTTCAAAACCGAACCGATATTTGGATTTCACACAGACTTTCAATATTGTACTTACGGTTTACCAGATAGAGCTTTAACGAAATGCGGTAAAATAAATACTTTTCGCGGTTCAAATGAACCGAAAAAATACTAAGCTAACGAGAATGAACCAAGCTGAAGGAGCTGATCTCCGGAGCGACTGTTCAGTGAAGCGGAGTAAAGAATCTGGCAGTTTCATTTGAAACTGTCCAGATAGAGCTTAGGCACAGCGCCCTCGCGCTGTGAACTCCAGATTTTCTGGAGTTAACTGTTTCCTCTCCAGGGCAGTTCAAGTGCTGTGGCTGACTGCAAGAAGTCCTAATATAGCAAGACTTCATGGTGTTTGAAGCAGAGAGTGGAGGTAAACGATATGCAGTCAGAAGAGATGCAAGTCACAAGTGGGGTACCTCAGGGATCAGTCCTGGGGCTAGTCCTCTTCAATATCTTCATCAGTGACACTGCGGATGAACTGGAGGGCAAGGTTTGCCTGTTTGCAGACGACACCAAGATCTGCAACACAGTAGATGATCCAGATGGGGTGGGCAGAATGAGAAGAAATTTGGAAAAACTGGCAAAATGGTCTGAAGAGTGGCAACCAGGGTTTAACGCAAAGAAGTGCAAGATCATGCACATAGGGAAGAGAAACCCTGAAGCTACCTGTAAGTTGGGAGGGGGGTTGCTGGCAATCACAAGGGAAGAAAGAGACTTGGGCATCATACTAAAGTTATTTAAGACAGTCAAGAAGGCTAATAGCCCGTGAAGGCTGTACCCACAATTCAGTGGAGGTAACAGGTGTCACCAACTGCTAAATATTTGTACAGCCTAATCTTGAAGATAGAAAAGGACTCTGCCTGCACAACATGTGCTGGCAATCTATTCCAAGATTCAATTGCCCTACATATAAAACCATATTTTCTTAGGTTTGTTTTGCACCTTTCTCCCACTGTTGGTCATGCTTCCTCAAGTTGTAAACCTCGTCTCTAAATCTTAGTCCCAATTCCCCTCTTAATGTCTCTTGTTTCAGTACTTTATAAAAGGACAGCAAATCGACTCTTTCTTCTACATGCTAAAGACCATAACCCATGCAGTTCACCAAATGCATAGATTTATTTGCTATAACTTTACAATGAGTTCCACTTTTCATATCCTGTTGTATAGACATATACACCCAAGTCCTTCTCACAACTTGAAGCCCTTAAATCAGTACCCTGGATATTTTTTTATTTATTTATTTGAGCATCAGTTTATAACCTTTCAGTCAGAGGCTCATTTCCAAAGGTACCTCGTCACATTGAGGACAAATACATTACAGGCTCATTGTTACATCAGAGTGTTTCAAGTTGTAATAAAATGACAACCAATTAAACTGACAGCCATATATATTTACAAATATTTGTAGAGCGAATGAACCTTTCTAGTTACAGTGGTGCCGCTCATGCGTGCATTGTCAGTATGTGGTGGACTAAGTCACGACTAGTGACATAGTGACAGGTGCAATCACGTGCATTAAATAGCTGGTTCCGCAGTGCGGTTTTGAAGGTGAAGATAGTAGTGGTGTCAGAGACGGCTGGTGGGAGCGCATTAAACCAGGCTGGGGCTCTATAACAGAAGGATCTCTGTCCATGGCTTGTCCTGGTTCTAGGGATCAGAAGGGTGAATTTGCAGGAGGTTCGGGTAGTAATCAAGGGTTTGGCTTGGCGGATGGAGGCTGTCAGCTCAGGGGGGATAGCCCGAGAAGGGTTTTTTCGTAATGAGGCTGGTTTGGTATTGAAGTCGCTCTTCCAGATTTAGTAGCCTTGCCAAGTCATATAGCTGACATGTGTGAGTGAGCCTGGGGGCCCCTGTAATAAGCCTACATGCCTTATTCAGGACAACACGGATTTTGTTGAGGGCGGTCGAGTCAGCCGCACCGTAAACAGGTAGGCCATAGTCCACCAGGGACAGTATCGAGGATGTAACTGCTAGTCGGAGGGCAATGGGGGGGAGACAGTTTTTATGGCGGTAGAGGATACCTAGCCGCACATTAGTAGCAGAGGCAAGTGCCTCAATATGGGTGTGGAAGGAGAGGGCAGTGTTGAAGCTGATCCCAAGGTACTTGTCCGAGTGGACTAGTTCAAAGGGTTGCTTGGAGCTGGGGAGGATGTGTAGTGGGAAGTTACTGGCTTTGTTTTGAGGGTGGGCAAAGAGCATTGATTTGGTTTTTTTGAGATTGATGACAAGTCAGTGCTCTTTGAACCAGGTTTCTGCATCATTGAAGGAGAGTTGTAGGGAGTCCTGGAGGGCGTTGGGGTTGCAGTGGGTGGCAAAGAGGACAGCATCTTCTGCATATAACAGAATTCTACCAGTGCAAGCACTGGGTAGGGTGTTTAGGTAGATTGAGAAGAGTAGCAGTCCCAGGATGGAGCCCTGGGGGACACCTGAGCGGATGGGACAGGTTGTAGAAAGTGTCCCGTTGATTTTGACACGATGGAGGTGGTCAGATAGGTAGCTTGTGCACCAAGAGATCGGCCCAGTAGATAGGCCAGTATGGGAGAGGGCTTCCAGTAGGAGGGGGTGGGAGACAGTGTCGAAAGCCTTTGAGAGATCTACAAACACTGCACCAGCTAGGGCGCCGGCAACCAGGGAGGAGTGTATGAAATTTGAAAACTCAATTAGAGCCGTTCCGGTACTGTGCCTTGCCCAGAAACCATGCTGTTCTGGACAGAGGATGTTGTACTTGGTTAGGTACTCAGTGATTTGAGAGGCCACCAGCTTTTCAAGGGCTTTGGAGAGGGGTGGGAAGATGGAGATAGGTCTGTAGTTCCCTGCATTAGACCTGTCACCGCCTTTGTGGATGGGCATTAACTATCGCCATTTTCCATGCAGTTAAAAAACTCATTTTATTCTTTTTTGCCCATTCCTCAATATCTAACAAATCCTGTCCAAACTTTAATCTCTCTTCAAAAGTATCAACCACACACCCCAATTTAACATTGGCCGCAAACTTGCTTAGCTTGTAATCGCTATCTATCTTCAGGTCACTTATGAAAATACAAAACAGGGGTCCCAGCACTGATCCCTGAGGCACCCCACTCTCAACCCTTACTGCACTTGACAGATGACCCTGAACCCTCACTCTCTGCATCCTCTCCATCAACCAATGCTTGATCCCTTTTAACAACCCTTTGTCTAGACCTATATCTACAAGTTTTGATAATAATAGGTCATGAGGGACCTTATCAAAGGCCCCGCTAAAGTCCAGCATTACCATATCCACCTTACTGCCTATGTACACCTGCCTGGTCACCCAATCATAAAAACAGATCATGTTTGTCTCACACGACCTGTTTTTGACAAAGCCATGATGGCTTTTATCCAATAATCCTTTCTGTTCTAGATGATTTTTTATCTCATCACTTAAGATCCCCTCAATTAATTTACTAACAACAGAGGTCAAGCTCACCGGTCGATAATTTGATGGTACACTCCTATCCCCCTTTCTGAAAATCGGCAACACATGGGCCGCTCTCCAGTCATTTGGTACATAGCCCTCAATTAAAGATTTCTGACCTAGTAAGGCAATAACTGGTGCCAATTCTTGTTCCAATTCTTTAATAAGTCTGGGATGAATTCCCTCTGGTCCCGCCGCCTTATCCACCTTCAAGGATCCTATTTGCTTAACTACTTTTTCAACAGTTATTCCCTCAACTTTAAAACCCTTTTCATCTAAACTGATACCACTCATGTTTTGATCACCCTCAGTGATAGCGGCACTAAAGCAGCTACTAAATTCTTCAGCTGACATCACGGGATCATAACATAACTCCACCTTAATTGATAAGGGTCCTACTGATCTAGTCTATCCCTTTTTATTGTCTACATACGCAAAAAAAACTTCTAACGTCGTTCTCTGACATGGCCAGTCTAAATTCAGCCTGTTTTTTTGCTTTTCTTATTTCCCTTTTCATCTGTCTTAGTATCTGCTTACACTTATTTATACCAATCACTATTCTGGATTGGTTCATTTTCTTAATGAATTCTTGCTTTCTTTTTTAATATATAGTCTAATGATCTTGCTATTTATCCAGAGTGGTTTCTTCCCTCTATTATTATATACTTTCCTCTCTGGGATATAACTATCAACCATATTATTCAAAATGCTAACCAACAAATCCCAAGCTTCTTGAGTGGTTAAACTTTTCATCATATTAACCCAATCATATCGTGCCAATCCTTCCGTAATTGCCCCCAAATCCCCTCTATTATAAAGAACCTGGGTTGTAATACCCTTGACTACCTTTTTAGTCTTATCAATATAAAAGGTAATGGAGTCGTGATCACTTGTTCCTACTGGTGGTTCATTAATTATATGCTTAATTTCATCTGGGATGTTTGTCAATACTACATCCAATATATTTTTGCCCCATGTTGCTTCCTGGACATGCTGAACAATACCTGCTGATATCAACTCTCCTAAGATCCTAGATGCCACTGTATTATTTATAGTTTTACTATTCCAATTTAACTGTGGCATATAAAGATCTCCTATTAGCACTATATCGCATTCTTCTGCTAGTCACCCTGTCCATGAAACATTTTGTTTCATCCATGCTTGTATCAGGTGGTCTGTAAAAGGTCAACATCTTGAATTTTTTTCCTTTAAATCCTAACAGATCTACACTAAAACTCAATGCTACCATAATCAATATCATTAACAACTTTAAATTCTATCCCTTCCTTAATAAAAAGAGCTACTCCTCCTCCCCTTTTGTTCACCTTATTTCTGTTTATAAGGCTATATCCAGTGATGTGCTGATTCCATTCATTATCTGGATTCCACCAGGTTTCAACCACCCCAATAATGCCTATATCTTCTCTTATACTTAAATCTTCTAATTTGGCTATTTTATCTTTAGTTAAGCTTCTTGCATTAAAAAACAAAACCTTTGTTGACTCTTTTTTCCTTATTACCTTTGATACCTTTAATTTTTATTTGTCATTACTAGCTTTGTCTCCTGCTCTATTAGTTTAAGCATGTATCTATTTCTTGGCGCAGTCTTGTTCCCAACAATCTGCTACCCCTATAGTTTAAGTGTAGCCCATCTCTACAATATAATTCCTCTCTATTGTGGAAGGTTCCCCAATGTTGTACAAACAGAAAGCCATTCCTCTTTGTCCATTTATTTAGCCATTCGTTTGCTAATGCTATTCTCTTCCTCTTGTAAACTGTGGCTCTGGGCTCTGGTAAAATTTCTGATACAATCTCACAGCCTTTATCCTTCAATCTCCCAGTTAATTTAATAAAATCCTTCTGGATCTCGGGTAATTATTTCTTTGTTAGGTCATTTATACCCACGTGCAAAACTGCTAATGAGTTTGGACCTGCTCCTGCAAATATACTGTCTGCCACATCATATAGATCTGACACTCCTGCCCCTGGAAAGCTGCTAACCATATTATTTGCTTTATCCTTCCTACATATGTACTGGTCAGTATACTTAATAATGGAATCTCCAATTACAATGACCTGTCTAGGGTTCCCAGCTGCCTCACCCTCCTGAAGAACCACACCCACACCACATTCTATGTCCTGTGCCTGTACTTGTTGTAAATCCTGTAGGATACCAAAACTATTAGCTGTTGGGAAACCATAACATTCAGCACCTCCCTCCTGTTTTACATCATTAGAACCAATCTCTTTTTGATTCTCCCTAGTTTCATTTTCAACAACTCCTATAATATTTTCGGGTACTGGTTTTAAAGGACTTCTCCCTTGACGCTTCTTTATAACAAATGTTACATCGCTCTATCCATCAGTCACCATTTCATCCTCATTTCTACTATCTTTTCTCTTTCAGTGGCCTATAGCTCTCCTACTCTCTTTCCTCAAGGTGTCATTTTAATTTAAACTAGACAGGGTTCTCAACCTTGTTGTTAATTCCAGCTGACTCTGCTCCAGAATTTCTAGTCTCTCTATTAATTTGTTCAGGCTGTTTCGCATGTCCTGATTTAATACACATTTCTCACAATTATACTCCACATAATTAGACCCCTCATCTGCCATTATATACATATTGCACCCTCCACATCTAATAAGCAAATCCCCCTCAGTCATCAATATCGACTTCATCATGTTTGCACAATATCAAAGGTTACTCGGGCGTGTCAATTTATACTGTGCATGCCCCGAAAGATTGCGAGTGTCCCAGTCACACAAAAAGGCCCCTGCAGATAATTTCAGCAGTCCCCCGCTAAAATAGGGAAATATCAAGGCACACTACCAAGTTCCCTTTACAAGTTTAAAAATGCTGACCTCAAATAAGGGGTATTTCAACCCTGGTATGATTAATCTCGCTACAGATCCCACTCTGTTTCTGGTTTTGAGCCCTCCCCACTGCCTAATGCAAATAGTGGGTCAAGCTAGAGAATTAGCCCAAAAACAAGCACCACACTAGGCTGGTAAACAGGAACAAGCAGCACTCTTTCCAATTACTATCCCCCTGTCTCACTGCTTTTGGCAGTCGCACAGTTCAGACTGCAGCTGTTCATCATCATCATCATCACAGATGACCTGAAATCATCCAACTGCATGCAGTACTGGAGGCTGCACCTGCACAAGGACATTAACAAAATGGAGGCAGTCCAGAGAAGGGCAACCAAAATGGTGCAGGGACTGCATCTGAAAACATATGAGGACAGATTAATGGAGCTCAATATGTATACCCTAGGGCAAAGGAGGGAGAGAGGTGAGATGATCAAAACATTCAAATATCTTAAGGGCATTAACAAGGTGAAAGAGTCTAACGTGTCAATATAAGAAAAATAGCAGGACAAGAGGACACAGCATGAGATCAGAGGGAGACCGATTAAGGGGTAATGTGAGGAAGTTCCTTTTCACAGAAAGGGTGGTTGATGCATGGAATGGCCTGCCTCAGTAAGTGGTGAATATGAATACCATGCAGGGTTTCAAACAGGCATGGGATAGGCATAAGGGAACAATACAGATGAGAATGAATGAATAGGCCATTGACAGAGTAAAGACCTATGGCACATTCATAAGGTAGGAAAAATGGGCAGACTGCATGGGCCTTGCGGTCCTTATCTGCTGTCAACATCTATGTTTCTGTGTTTCACTTAAGAGTGGTAACATACTGGATTAAAATACTAAGTACGAGTTCAAGCAGACTGCTAACTTAGCTTAAATGAAAAAATGTAATCTGATCAAAAATAACAGAGGGAAGGGGGTGCATGGTCAGCAGCCATCCTGAGAGGACGTGCTTGTTCAAGCTCTTTCCACAAGGACTTTCAGCTATATCCATCTAGCACATTATAACAATACTGTTTTTAAATTAAAACCAGAATTTTGCTGTACAACAGCAGAACTATCAGCAGATGAATTCTGGAGAATTTACAGCAATGGAAAACTCCAAAAAAGCAACTAACAGTGGAGGTCAGAGGGGCCAGACTGCAGGGCCCAATGGAAGCAGCGAGTCAGCAGCTCAATAAAAAGAGGGTGCAGACCAGCCATCAAACAAGAGACCTGCTCAAGGCTTTGCAGGCGCTGGATAAGAGGGTTGTGGTCCTGGACCACAAAGTGGATGATTTTAATTCTCAGTTCACCCTGTGTGAGACTTATTGCCTCTACCAGTGTGTCAGAAGCCAAAAGACACAGCCAGCTCAGCATCAAAAGCAGCCATAATTGGACCAATAAAAGAAAATAAAGCAGTTCAGTCCAGGCTGGAAAGTCTAGAAAATCTCCCCAGAGCTTCAAATCTCTAGATACCTGGCCTTCCAGAAGTGACAGAAGGGGATGATCCTACAGGTTTTGTAGGGTCTTGGTTGGGGAAGCTTCTCCATCTAGAACCAGTCCAACTGTCTTTCATGCATTTTGGGTCATACCACAAAAGAGAAGGGATAATGAAGTGTCACCAGAACTCTTTTGGTAACTCTGATGGGGATGTATGAGCAGGATCATGTACTGGATGTGCTATGGCGCGCAGGCCCCATAACGCTAGACAAGGCGAGAAAATTCCACTCTACCAAGATTTGAGTTAAGCAACTAGGGACAGACGCAAAGTATTCAACGGAACTAGGGTAGCCTTGCATTCCTTCGTAGTATTGCAAAATTAGCAGTACCCAGCAAAACTGGGAGGTGGTATATGCTGGAAAGCAGTAACTCTTCATTGATCCAAATAAAGTAGGCACCCTAGTCCAGCCGATAAAGGTGAACTTCGATGTGCAATCCACTCTGGAAGGAGAAGAAGATTCGAGCGGAAGAGTACTAAGACTGTAATTCTGTGAGTACATTACAAGAAGGGGGGGGGAGGTCAAGGGGGGTATATCACTTAAGTGGTGATTTAAATAATGGAGTAGCCGATAAAGACTTTAAACTTTATGCCAGTTTGTGAAACTCCCCCTGATGTCCATGCAGTCTCAGTCTCGTTCACCATACTCTGCTACCGTTTTTGGATCTGTGCATTTTTTTTTTTTTTTTTTTTTAAAAAAGGACTTTATATCAAAGCTAAATATGTCAAACTATAGACCAATTGCCATTCTCTCTACCCTAAATAAACTTCTCGAGAAGGCCATCGCTACTCAGGTCACAAATTACCTGCACCTTCACAACCTTATATCCCCTACCCAGCATGGATTCCGAACAGGACACAGCACCACAACTGCTCTACTTCAGCTGACAAATGCAGTCCTTACAGCGATGGATAAGAGCCTGCTCACTGGGGCCATATTTATTGATCTCACAAAGGCATTTGACCTTGTGAATCACTCTCTGCTACTTTCCAAACTGTCCCGTCTTGGCTTTGACCTGTCGACCATCTCCTGGTTCGACAGCTACCTCTCAGGGAGGTTGCAATTTGTCCAAATTGAATCCGCCATCTCAAATCTTTCCTCTACCTCTGTTGGAGTCCCCCAAGGATCTATTCTTGGCCCACTACTTTTCTCCCTTTTCATTAACAACTTGCCCTCCCTTCCCTGCTCCTCCTCGTTAATCCTTTATGCTGATGACATGGTGCTTCTCTCCAGTGGTAAAGATCCCTTATCAGTAAGAGCACATCTTCAAGCAGACCAATTGCTTGCAGGAGTGTTTACTACAGAACAGGCTCCTAATGAATGATAAGAAAACCGTAACTATGCTTTTGGCCCCCGTGTCACAGAATCAGATCTCTTTACTCCAGACTTATTGATACATTCTCTAGATGACTCCTCTTGAATTTGTTACCTCCTTCAGGTATCTAGGAGTCACTCTCGACCCATCTCTTGACTTTAACCTCCACATTGCGGCTACATGTAAGACAGTTTACTCAAAACTTGGTCTTGCCTTTAAAATTAGGTCCTCCCTCAATGATGCTGCCCGGCTTGCTATTGCACAAGGATTTCTCCTCCCTGCTCTGACATACTGCTCTCAGGTTTACCTTAAAGCTAGCAAAGGAGCGCTCCAGAAATGGAGCACCTGCTATAACAGTATATGCAGATTTGCTCTCTCCGCTCACAGACTTACCCATCATTGCCTGCTCTACTCGAAACTAAACTGGCTCTCCCCAGACTCGCTCAGACACTACTCTGCAGGCTGTACAATTGACAATATGATCAGAACGGGGTCCCCTAAATACCTTGCCGAGCTATTAACTCAGCCCTCCCAAGCATACCTCCTCAGGGCATCTGCTCAAACCCAACTTGAAATTCCCAGATATCTCACAAAAAAAGGAGAACGATCCTTCGCCATATCTGCCCCCCGCTCCTGGAACTCCATTCCCTCCCACATCGAACTCTCCAAATCCCACAAGGCCTTTAAACTGGGTCTTCGGGCACACCCATTAGAATCCGACTGCTACTCTTGTGCTGTAACTTGAGCCTCTCTCCTGGCATTTTCTCCTCCCTATGGCACTTACTGATTTACTGCTGGTCTCCAAAATCTGAAAGTTTCCCACATCCAGCAGAAATCCTATTGTTATAATGCTACTTCATTTAAGTTTTGTTTGCTGTTTGTCGTTTCAATTTAGTCACTGATGTATCATCAGATGAAAATAATTAATGTAATGTTATCTGTTTCTCTTTGTCATCACTGATAATGACTGTACCTGGCTGTATACTGTTCAAACGTTTGTTCTCACCTCATGCTGCGTCATGAAATACTCTTTAATGTTGACTCTGGTCTCCCCTGTCTGTACTCTCCCAGGTCGTGTCTGAATATAGGCAACATTGTTGTCTAGTGTACTTACCCAGTAAACAAAAACCAAATAAATAAATATCTGTTAATAACTCTGTTGATTGCTGCTGCGGCAGCTACAGGTCAAAACCACCACATACCTTACTAGCTGGGAGAAGTTCTGTGTTCTATATTCTTAATGGGTAATGCTAGAAATGAGGCTGATATATGTTATTCAGGGTTTACAGTATTGTTTTGTACCTGTTTTTGTGGGGTATATTATTAAACAAGATGCCTTATTGAGAATTCTAAGTTTTTTTGCGGTGGGGGGGGGGTGCAAGTGTCAATTACCATTACCAATGCTGCACTAAACCTCAAGCGATGGAAAACATTCAGGTATAATATCCCTGATCTACACTATGAGTTTTAATGATTCTTAACAGGTCATTCTCTTACGGCAATATGCTGGTATTTGACTGTAGTAATCTTGGTACTTGAATGCTTTAATGGTGCTGTGACCCCCAAATGTGGACTAAAATTCAACTAAGTTCCCTACCAAAAATATGTTGCATGAATTATACGAATGTACTACTGACATGTTGCACATTAAGTGTACAGCTTTTCTCTTATAAATTAATAAAAATACCAGCAGAGAGCTATCGATATTATTAGTCAAGACAGACACTGGAACAAAACAGATGGGCTGATCCGTGGATCTCCGCAGATGAATATTACAGGTATGAGTTACAAACCCTTGAATAAAAAAATGTGTGTTTGATCAAGCTAGACTATTAAGCAAAATACAGACAACTAATTTACCACATTTCCACAGTGCCCTGTAATTTGAACATTTATTTTTTGAATTGTAATGCAACTGCAAATTGCTGCTGTTCCTTGCTTTGTACAACCCTCCCCAACAGGCTTGCAAACCAAGTACAGTATCATACCTAAATGAGGCTTATGCAAGGACTTGAAATACTATAAATTATAAAATTAGTGTCCATTACAATATTTATATCCAAACAGTTTTCCATACCTTCCAGTCCTTAGGATCCAGAGTTTTTAGCATAGAATATTCCTCCACCTGCAATTCTTCATCCTCGGACTCTTCAGAAAGCTCCTTCTCATCCTCTAGCTCTTGGAAGGAGGCAGATACGTTTCTGGTCCTCCTCTTTACAAATGCTTCAAACCATCTTCCCACTGGCTCTAACTGACAGGTTACAGAGACTGCAACAACAGACTAACATTAGAACACTCTACAGAGGGACAGATAATTGTACTAACACCGGATTGTAATACATATGACTTTTACAGAATGGAATGTAGAATGGAGATCTAACCATGATAAAATGAACTTGTTATAAGGTGAACCTTGTGCAATGAGAAATGTAATATTGACCTGTGCATAAACTTACAATAAAGTCGAATTAAAAAAAAAAAAACACTCGACAGGCAAGGCATAAATTAGTTTTAAAGATCTGATAAGCAGTCTTTAATAAGCCACAAAGTTTGATTAGTAACTAGGCAGGTTTAATGAGCAATGTCACTAAATGATTACTTTTATCTGTATGACACAATCCAGAAGAATGCAGCTGTGGGGTAAACGTGTCAAACTGCACGAAACATGTTCACTATTCTGTACTTTTTACAACAATTTACTGCGGGGGATATGATTGAGACCTTTAAGTACATAAAGGGGATAAACAAGGTGGGCATTGAGGGATACTCAGGCTGAGGATGGGGAGCGACATGAGAGGGCAAGGCCTTAGATTGGAGGGGGGGGGGGGAAGAGATTTAGAACAAAAATGAGGAGACACCTTTTCACGGAGAGGTCGTGAAAGAATGGACTGCTCTACCAGAGGAGGTGGTAGCCTGTAAGACAGAGGGTAGTTTCAAAGGGGATGGAACAAGGTGGGGAGGTAATTGAGAAGGGGAGGTGGGCAGGGCAGCTGCAAGTTGAGTGTGCTAGCTGCACACTCAAGCAGACTTGATAGACCAGGTGGCCTATTTCTGCTGGCAAATTCGTATGTTTGTATGTTCATAATTACAAGTTATAAAATGATTGCAATTCAGAAAGTCTTACTGTAATTCAGCAAATCAGTTGATTAGCAATTTCTGCTAATCAAGGCTGCACTGGATTAGCAAACAGTGTTTTTTGGGCAGCAAATCGCTAGGCAGACTCACTCATTTTAGGATCTCTACTCAGACCCATCTTGTTTTCCCTGTTCGTGAATTCACTTTCCAAGGATAACATCACATGAACTTGCTACTATACGCAGAAATGTCCTTATCCCCTACTATAGTGCCAAGACCCCAGCCAAACTTCATCCACACTCATGGGCAACTTTGGCACTACCCAGCTATGGCTCCTTGCTAACAGACTCTTGGTAAATGCCCGTAAGACTAAGGCCATGTAGTTCGGACTGAAACCCAGACTAGCTAGGTGGGAAGATGACACTACCCCTTCTTTGTAGTTAATCCCCTAACACTTGGCCCCTTGAATTACTGCCTTTCTTCAAATACCTGAGAGTTACCCTCAACTACGCCCTGACTTTCTCTGATCACATCGGACTCACAGTCCAGTACGTGAATCTGAGACTAGGAGTTGTATACATGCTCAAGAATTTTATGACCCCAAATGTCAGACTTGACATTGCCCAGGGCACCTTACTACCCCTGCTGGACTACTGCTCTCCCATCTAGACACAGACCTCATCCTCCAGCCTGCTCAGACTAAACACAACCCACAACAGCATCTGTAGGTTTGCCTTAATGGCACCTTGCTTCACACATCACTGTCCCTCCACCAGGCCCAAGGATGGAACCCCCAAGGCCCACTAGGATCTCCTCCCTAGGTTGCTTATTGACAAATCCAGAAAAGGAGGAATCTCTTGTACTCAGGCCAAAGCCCTGGCATCGAGTGCCCAGAAGTCACCACATGTAGGGGCCAGAAGGCCTTCTCTTCAGCTGCCCAGACTCTTTGAAACAGCCCATGTGCTTCTGTATGAACTCTACATTCACCCCCGCCAATGATAGACAAACCTTGTGCAAGGGCAAACAGAGTGCTACAATGTCTCCAGAAGCTGCTGCTTTTTGATATTTGACTCTGGAAGCTGTTGTTACTGTAACAATATATGGTGGGCACTGCAATACCACGTAAACTCCATGCATTATAACCGATTACACTGTGGTCACTTTATACCGACCGCACAGTGACTCGCCAACAGCAACACCCTGACGGCGATGGACATTGCGGCAATGGGTGTTGCACAGTGACAGACTTTGCAGCAATGGAGGACATGCATCTAACTCCACTGTCTGTGTGACAAGGAGTTAGATATCTAAAGTGGGGGTGTGTGGAAGTGAGGCACAGCCCCCCCCCGGCACTGCTGTGTACAAGTGTGTCAGTCAGTGTCACCATGTTGCCGGTCGTCGTCAGGAAGCGCCGGTGTCGGAGATGTCACCGTGGTTCCGTCACTGTCAGGGATGTCACACTGGCGTGGCAGAATCGTTACTTTACATCCAATTAGCTCAATTCTGTACCATCTGTTTCGTATCACTTAATGTTTCATTTATGTATTGTAACTACTCGTTGTTCCCTGTATCCTTTGTACCAGTTTTTCCTTTTACCTTATTTTTGCCATCTTTATGGCCCAGGCTGTGTCCGGAAGACCATCCCTGGGATCAGTGCACCCATTCGGTTAACAAATAAATAGTCACGCACATAAATATTTTATGCCTTGTGCAGGCAGCACGTGGGATGCAGTAACACAATAATATACAGTCAGTAGGGATTTTAGGTTCAATATCCCCCCCCCAACTTACATAAAGGATGAATATGTATGCTGGGTAAACATATACTAATTTAAAAGGGTCTCCAATCTGCTCTACACCTAGTGTACACTGCGATTCCCTTGATAAGAAGAAATCTGTCCAGACTTACCTTGAAGGCCTGCTCTATTTTCATGTCCACTGCCTAAGCTGGCAGGCGGTTCCACAGGTTCACTGCCCTCAGGGAGAAAAAATGCCTCCTAATATTACTGTTGAATTTACCACTGGTAGACTTCAGAGCATGTTCCCATACCCTTATGAAGGACACCACATCAAACATCTCTGTCTGTTCAATCTTAACATCTGGGAGTGTGCCAAAAAAAAAAAAAAAAAAATAAGCTCATGTCCCCCTCTTGGCCTTCTTTTCTCCAAGGTAAATATGTAAAACTTCACTAGAATCTCCTCATAGTTTTTCTCCTCAATACCCCTGACCATTTTGGTAGTCCTGCTTTGCACCATCTCAACTGCTTCATCAATATCCTTTTTGTGCTGAAGAGCCCAGAACTGCACCTGGTATTCCAGAAGAAGCCTTCCCAGGGCCTTGTAAAGTGGTGGAATTATGTCCCCTGATCTGTCATCCCCATTTTAATGCACCCCAGCATTATGCATGCTCTGATGACACCAATCGCACACCGTCTGACATGCTTCAGCTCCTTGTCTATTATGCCTCCAGGATCTTTTCCTCCTCCACTGAAGCAAGAGGAGCCCCACAGAGTGTGTAGGTCCTACCTCTGTTTTTGTCCCCCACAATGCAGCACCCTGCATTTAGCTACACTGAATGTGAGACTCCAGAGGTTCGTACTCCAAGTCCTGTGAAACACACACTTGAGAAGTCAGACCGCAGTGTTCTTCCAGGTTGCAAACCAATGTACCAAAACAAAAATGTATGCCCTGCCCAAAATACACAACAACAAAGATTGCCCCCAGGTGGTCCAATAGTCTTGGGGGTGGGTCCATTATAGAAAACACAGGCACCTTCATAGACTTCTTCATGAAAGATGAAGTGGAAAAATTAGGGTCATATATGAAAGTGACACCATGGATATCCTGAACAAGTTACAGGATGTGGCGAGGGAGGAGGGGTACTGTTGGACTGCAACCAATGTTGAAAGTCTGTATTCCAACATTAACCACTGTGACAGTATTAGAGCTACTGAAGCAGTGTTAAGAAGGCAGAACTATGGTGACATTTGGTCCCACAGGGTTCATACTGGGAGCTTTAGAATTTGTTTGGGGGCATAATTACTTTGTGTTGGTGGCAGTTTTTACCTACACACATGCAGGATAGTCATGGGTGCCTCCATGGCACCGTCCTATGCCTAACTTTTTCTTGGAGAATGGGAAAGAAAAGTTGTCTTTTTGGGTCTGCTAATCCACACAACACACACACACACTATCATCAAATTATTTTGTTTTATTGGCAATACTGTCTGTGTGTGGAGGGGTACACAGGAGTCAGCTGCTGCATTTGTTGAATGGCTCAGTATAAATCATTTGGGAATAAAATTTGCGTGCAGCATTGACCAACCTAAAATCGCATTCCTGGATGCAGTGCTCACTGCTACAAATGGCCACGCTGTAGAAAAGAACAACCACAAACTGTATTTTGAGAGCTGACAGCACATACTCAGTCTCTGATATACTCTCTACCTCATGAACAGTTCATTAGTTTACACGGAAACTGCTTTGAAACACCAGAATTTAACAAAGAGAGGAGCTTGAAACTAGATTGTTAGAAAGAGGGTATGATAAAAGGAATCTGGAAAATGCTAAAAACAGAGCCATGAATACTGACAGGCAGAATTTGCTGGTACAGCAGAAAATGAGGATTAACAGGTGTGTTACATAGAAACACAGAAGTTGTCAGCAGAGCCCTTTGGCCCATCCAGTCTGCCCATTTTCCCTGCCTACTATGCCACAGCAGCCCCTACACAATCTGTGATCTCCCAACCCCTTGTGTTACTTCCAAGGTCCCCTTGAATCTGTCGCACGCATGCTTGAATTCTGCGATTATTTTGTCAACCACAACCTCCTCTAGGAGGTTGTTCCAGGCCTCCACCACCCTCTCTGTAAAGAAATACATCCTCACATCCCTTCTGAGCCTTCCCCCCTCCAGTTTCATAGCATGACCCCTTGTCCTAGAGTCCGGCTTTCTGCGGAAAATGTTACCTTCCTGTACCTTATTAATACCTGTTATGCGCTTGAATGTTTCTATCATATCACCCCTTCCCCTTCTTTCCTCCAGCGCGTATATACTCAGTTCTCTTAAGTCTATCCTCGTAGGGCTTCTGCTGCAGTCCTTGCACCATCCTGGTTGTCCTCCTCTGCACCACCTCCACCATATCTATGTCCTTCAAGAGATGGGGCCTCCAGTACTGGACACAGTACTTGAGGTGTTGCCTTACCATTGACCTACAGAGGGGTAATATTACCTCCTTCCTCCTACTGATGATGCACCTCCCTATACACCCCAGCATTTTATTACCCTTTCCCATTGCCTTTTCAGAGTGCTGGGCCACCATCATGTCAGCAGAAATGATTACCACCAGGGGGCGCTGTTGAGCACACCTACCAATAAGACGTACTCCAGATCAGCTCTGCATTTAGCAAAGAAATTTTGGAAAAAAACAGACGGAAGTGCCTAATTTCATTTAAACTGCTGCAACATCTATTCGATCATCGACAGCAGAGCAGACTGATGCCAAACATCCATATGGGGCATTCAAACAAAGGAGGTCCTGGTGACCCGAAGTCCCAGACGTCCTCAGAGCCACAGGCCTCGTTGTCTACACCAGACCATGCCGGTATGGAACCACCCTGGAAGGCTCTCCAGTTATCAATGCAGGCCACTGACTCTAAGGTGGAAACAATCCTACAAAGGATGGGAAAACAGGATGTAAAAACTGAAACCGCAATAAAACGGCAGCAGCTGCAGAGTCTCAGGCTATTACAGCTCTTTCAGCAACTGCCAAGATTACTCAAGTAAACACCCAGTTAAGGTACAGATCGGAGGTAATGGAAAATGCACACCGGGCTTCTAATGTTTGGCTGGTAGGCTTGCCAGAAGGACAAGAGGATCCTGATCTTCTTACTTTCCTTAAGAACTGGCTACCTGGAGTGCTGCATCTAGACCCGGAATATATGGCCCATTTTAAAAGAGCTTACTGCATTTCTCCCAGATCTGCTGAAACCTAACTAGACACCCCACATAGGGTGTTACTGGTAACAGATGGCGCTACAACCCAAGATGTATTGCCGCAAGTGGCCTGCTGTACGAACTGGCTTAACTATTCTGGACATACTATTCATTTATTCCTGAACTTACCATATGCAACAAAGGCACGACGGAAAAAATCTGATGATGTACAGGCTAAACTCCGTAGTCTGGGGGTGTCGCACTGGTTGTTAATGCCGGCTCGTCTCCGTATATTTTATGGCAACCACTCTTAATTTATGGATCCGGAGGAGGCCAGGAGATAGGTTCAGCAGACAAAGGCAGACTTTGAGGCAGCTCACGGAGAACATACACCTGATCCTGACTCTGAGGAAGAGGATACCTGAATTGGTGAGGACTTAGTGCTGAGATGGACTCATAACTGTTTTTTTGCCACTGAACTGTTTCAGCCTTTAGATTAATCTTTTCTTATGTCCACTGATCATTTGAAAGGAGAGAGCTTCTGCTGTATAATCTCTCTGTTCTCCCGCATGTTTAATGCTGTACATCATTTTCTTGCTATTTAGTGGACAATTCCTGATTTAATGTTTGCTGCAGCTCGGGGTTAAAAAATTGTTTGACGATGTTCTCTGTTTATGCATCTGATATGGAGCACTAGCTATTTTCGGATTTCTCTGTTGTTTGGGAGGGGTCATATTAGCAAATACAGTGGTTTGCAAAAGTATTCAACCCCCCCCTTGAAAGTTGTCAGATTTGTCTGAATGACAAATGATACATTGAGATTTTGTTCTGTGTAATATTTAATTTAAAAAGACTGACCCTCAAAATAATTATTGTAAAGTGACATTGGTTTCATGTTAGAATATATTTTTTAAGAAAACGAAATAACTGAAATATGCTGTTTGCATAAGTATTCAACCCCTGTGCTCTGGAAGCTCCAAGTTTACACAGATGAAAAATATTGCCCTAACGAGGACACAATTGGCTTACAATTGGCCTCACCTCCTCTGAAACATTAAAGTAGCTCACATTTTCTGGATAAAACCCCCCCTCAGTTTAATGACCATTGGTCAGACTGTGAATCTGAAGGAAGGGTGTGAAAATGAAGACTAAAGAGCATGCTAAGGAAGTTAGAGATAAAGTAATAGACATGCATAAATTAGGAAAAGGGTATGGAATAATACCCAAGTGTTTGGATATCCCAGTGTGCACTGTTGGATCAATAGTGAGGAAGTGGAAGCTGCATCACACCACCCAGGCACTACCTAGACAAGGCCATCCCTCAAAACTCAGCATCCGAACAAGAAGGAGACTAGTAAGGGAAGCCACAGAGAGGCCAACAATCACTTTGAAGGAGCTACAGAGTTCAGTGGCTGAGAGTGGAGAGAAGGTGCACCAGTCAACCATATCAAGAGCTCTGCATAATACTAGCCTGTATGGGAGGGTGGCTAGAAAGAAGCCATTACTCAAAAAGAACCATATCAAAGCACATATGGAGTTTGCCAGAAAGCATGAGAGTGACCCAGCTAAGATGTGGCACAAGGTTTTGTGGTCTGATGAGACCAAGATAGAGATTTGTGGCCACAATTCAAAGCGCTATGTGTGACGCAAACCTAACACTGCCCATGCCTCGAGAAACACCATCCCTACAGTGAAGTATGGTTGTGGCAGCATCATGCTGTGGGGATGCTTTTCATCAGCAGGGACTGGGCATCTTGTTAAAATTGAAGGAAGAATGGTTGGAGCAAAATACAGGGAGATACTGCAAGAAAACCTGCTTCAGTCTGCTAAAAAACTAAAGCTTGGGAGAAACTTCACCTTTCAGCAGGACAATGATCCCAAGCACAAGGCCAAAGCAACACAGGAGTGGTTAAACAACAAAAAGGTGAATGTCCTACAGTGGCCAAGTCAAAGTCTAGATCTCAATCCCATCGATAATCTGTGGCACTGTTTGAAACTTGCAGTGCACAAGCGTCACCCAACCAACCTGGAACAGATCTGCCAAGAAGAATGGGCAAGAATCACTCCCGAACAGTGTGCAAGGCTGGTAGATACTTACCCCAAAAGACTTAAAGCTGTTACTGCAGCAAAAGGTGGCTCTACCAAATACTAATGTGTAGGGGTTGAATACTTTTGCAAGCAGCATTTTCCACTTTTTAATTTTCTTTAAAAGATCTGCTGACGGATAATTAATTTTGGCTTTGACAATATACTGTTAGAGCATATGAGTTTGCAGTACAAATATTGACTGGAATAATATATGTAAGTCTCATTTGTAATCCAGACAAATCTGATAACTTTCAAGGGGGGGTTGAATACTTTTGCAAGTCACTGTACTGCTGAATATCATGCTATCTTGGGACTTTTATATGTTCGGACTGACCTCCATAATCTTGCAGGATGCAGCTATTTGCTATTATAGCTGTATTTCCCCCTCATTCGTAATCTAAATGTTAGACTGATTTTTTTTGTTTATATCATTTGATGGATCCTGAGTAATAGGGGATGTCAGGCATTTGTGTGGTACTGTTTTTTGTATTTTTTTTTATGCAAAAAACAAAGTACAAAAAAAAAAAAAAAAAGAAATGATTACCCCCAGGTCCCTTTCTTGTTTGATAACTGTCAGTACCTCCCCTGACAACTGGTACATAGCTCCCGGGTTTCTGTGGTCCAAATGCATGATTTTGCACTTTTTAGCACTGAATCCTAGCTGCCAGTCACGCGACCATTCTTCTAACTTCCACAAATCATTCATCTCCCCCCCACCCTGGTGTGTCCACCCTCTTGCAGATTTTTGTGTCGTCCGTGAACAGGCAGACCTTCCCCTCTAGCCCTTCGGTAATGTTGCTAATAAAGACACTGAAGCGGACTGGGCCTAGTACTGACCCCTGAGGCACCCTGCCTTCTCCCAAGCAGACTCCATTTACCACCACCCTCTCACTCCTGTCACTCAACCAACTCCTTACCCGGTTTACTACTTTCTGTCCTGCTCCTAGACAGGCCAGCTTGTTCACCAGTCTTTTACGTGGAATGGTGTCAAAGGCCTTCCTGAAATCCAGGTATGCCACATCTACCACTCCACCCTGATCCACTTCCCTAGTCACCCAGTCGAAGAACTTGATCAGGTTTGTCTGGCAATACCTTCCCCTGTGAAACCATGTTGCCTTTGATCCTGTAATCCTGTAATCCACTTGTTTCCAGGTATTCCACTATCCTTTCCTTTAATAGTAATTCCATACCCTCACCAACTAGTGAATTCAGGTTGACAGGCCTATAATTTCCTGCCGCCTCCCTCTTCCCAGTTTTATGAAGTGGGACTACAGCCATTCTTCTCCAGTCCCTCTCGAAACCACCCTCATGTCCAGTGATAAGTTGAACAAAGTTGACAGGGGAGCAGTCAGCACCTCCCTGAGCTCCTTCAGTATCCTAGGATGAACCCCATCCAGTCCCACTGCCTTGTCAACTTTTGATTTCCCTAGTACCCTGAGAACTTCCTCCTCTGTGAAAAGGACTAGTGTCCACCTCCCTACCAATTTTGCCTCTGTTCTTTATCTCTGGTCCTTCACCTACCTCTTCTATTGTGAATAGTGAACAAAAGTATCTGTTCAATATGTCTGCCATCCCTTGGTCCCCTTCCTCACAGCCCCCTTTCGCTTTTTATCCTCGTTATCCCTCTGTTGATCTTCCTCTTCTTGCTAATGTATTGAAAGATGGTTTTATCCTTTTTTTTTTTTTTTTTTTAATTTGACTGGGCAATATTATCCTCCGTTTGTGTCTTCACTCTCCTCACTGCCTTCCATGCAACCCTTTGCTTCTCCTGGTAATTTATCCTAACCTCCTCCATCTGTGTCCTTTTGTACCTTCTAAATGCTAGGGATTTTTTTTCACCCTGTTTCTGCTAGCTCTCCAGAGAACCACAGTGGTCTCCTTTTCCTCTTGACTTTACAGACCTGGCTGACACAAAAATGTGTAGCTCTTTCGATGTCCTCATTTTTACCCACTGATCGACTCCTCCTAGCATCCCTTCTCTGCCAGGGAGTCCCTGAGGCATTATCCCATTGTCTTGAATTTGGCCCTACTGAAGTCCATGACCCCTGTCTTTGTGCGATTCAGTGCAAACCCAGTTTTTACACCAAACCATACTGTCCAATGATCACTGGTCCCCAGGTGGTCTGCCACTGTGACGTCCGCAACACTGTCCCCATTCGTCAGCACTAGGTCCAGTAATGTTCCCACGTCTGCAGGGGAGTGCCTGCTTGTTTCCCACACCCCCATGTTGACCTCCTTGCCTTCCCTAGCCTCATACTCCCCCCCCCTTTTTTTGGTAGACTTTCTTTGCTCCGGTCACCAGCCACTGGGGCCCCACTCAGGCAAGACCCACCCGAGTGGCTCTACCGCCCTGCCTGAACCCTGCCGGAGAGAAATCAGGGACAGGGTCCTCTCCAACCGACCTCATAAACGGAGAGGACCTGGGAGAGTCAACTGGGAAGGGCCAGTAGTGGATGTGTGAGCCACCCCCTCGGGACCGCCATCATGGACTATTCACTAAAAAAATACCACCAACAGCTTAATCTGGTTCAAGGTCAGTTGGAATTCATCTGTATCCCCCTCCCCCGGGTCGTGCCTGAAAATAGGCAGGATTTGTCTAGTGCACTTACCCGGTCAACAAAAACTAAATAAATAAATAAAATCATCCTCCTCCCAGTGGCCGGGGTGTTTCCTCCTTGCTTGCTGCGTTGCCCCGAGAGGTGCAGACATGCAATGATGTCACAGAGCAGAGGGCACACATCCATCCCCTCTCATAGACGTCCACTGCTGCTTCCTCACCCTCCGATACAAGTCCCCGCCAACTTGCAGCACCCCTGGTCTCCACCAGGAGCCGCTACAAGACGGGAAATCCCCAAAATCCACCCCAGGAGAGAAGAGCAGTCTTCCGGATGCTCAATCCTCCTCCTCCCCTGCTGACCCCTGGCGCCAGAGTCCCCACCCGAACCAGGTCGCCGGCATGGCGCGAGGTATGGCGTCCAGCGCTTCAAACCCAAGTACCACCGGGCCGGCTTCAAACTCCCCTTAATCAGTTTAAATGCAGGGCCCATTCATGTATTCTACCAGTTTCTCTCTAAGCTTTTTAGACCCCTTCTCGCTGAGGTGCAGCCTGTCCTTTGCATACAGTCCTTCATCCTTCCACTTGTCCCCCCCACCTTCCAATGCAAATGAACCCCACCAACTTGCACCAGTCCCTCAGCCACTCACTGAACTCCTCTATCCCCATTTTCTGCTTGTACTGACACTGGGGACCTGAATTATCTAAGAGAATGCCATAATACTCACTGAGCCCCTGCAGCACCCTGCAAGCTCTTTAAATCTTTCTTGCACCACCCCTGTCTCACTTCCTGCCAAGTCATTTGTTCCTATGTGGATAATCAAGTGAGGTTTGCCCCTCACTTTCCTTATTTCCTTGATCCTACACCCTGCTTCCAACCCTGGCATGCTTTAAACATTCCTTCTGCTTGGGTCCCATTTCCTTACACATTGTATACCCTTGATAATGGAATCCCTGATGACCAACGCCTTTTCCTCCCCACCTTTCCCTTTGTCCCCCTGTCCACCTCAAGTGGGCCAGTCTCTTTCCCGTCTCTTGTTCCCTGTTCGACCTGCTGGTTCTCCCTTCTGTATTCCCACTGCTCTCCCCTATCTCCTCCCCTGCTCCCTTTCTTCCATTTCCTCACTGATGTCCCTTTCTATCTGCTTCCTCGCCCCCCCACTCTTTCCCTTTGCCCCCCTACCCGCCTCAGGTAGGCCCGCCTCCTCCTTCACTTGTTCCCAGTTTGTCCTGCTGGTTCTCCCTTCTGTATCCTCACTGCTCTCGCCTATCTCCTCCCCTGCGCCCTTTCTTCCATTTCCTCCCTGGTGTCGCTTTCTATACGCTTCCTCACTCCCAGTCTTTCCCTTTGTCCCCCTACCTGCCTCATCCTCCTCCTTCACTTGTTTCCTGTTAGTCCTGCTGGTCCTACCTTCTGTACCCCCACTGCTCTCCCCATCTCCTCCCCTGTCCCCTTCTTCAGTTTCCTCCCTGGTGCCCCTTTCTACCTGTTGTAGTCCCCCCTCCTTCCTTTTTCACCCACTATTCCACCCTCCCCTGCCCCCTTAGCTCTACCTTTACTCTCTTTATATACCTCCTTCCTCCTCAATTGACTCTCCCCTCCTGTCCTCACATTGCTGACATTTTCCTCCATGGTTTTTATGAGTCCTGATCCCACAATCTGCCCCCTGATCCTCCAGACCTGCCAGTACTGTAAACTTGTTTGATGCTGAGCCCGGTCCCCCTACTCCCGCACCTGCCTTAGCATCTTCTTCCCTCCCCCTTCCTCTGCCTCCCTGTGCAGTTTTCCTCCCCCACCTTTCATTTCTCCTTACCTCCTGCCACTCCCCCATTCCTGTACCACCTGGTCTATGTGCAGATGGTGTCTCCGATGCCCTGGAACCCCCTCCCATGTCCCCCTTACTTTGTCATCCACCTGGCCCCTTGCAATCCTAATCTGCTTCTCACTATTTTCCCTCCTCTACCCCCCCACTCTCTCAAAGAAAAAATTACTCACCTTAGTAATTGTGTTTTTCCTAATGGAATCTTGCTGTATTCTGACAATTGCAGTTAGCCCCAGCACTTGAACTGCCCTGGAGATGAAAGAGTTAACTCTATGCTGAGATCATAGAAAGTTGGTCTCGAGCTCGGTTCAAACCACTGTCTGCTGCACTTGAAGTGTAACCGTCAGATTCTTACGAGCACTACTAACTAGATACACTCTAAAGAGGAAATTGTAAACCTCATAGCCAAAAAGCAACCAAAGTTTTTGGATCCCATAAGACTCAAGTCGAGAAACCCAAAAACAAAAACCAGGTAGTGAACTAAATAGACTAAACAAAAGTTAAACCAAGAGGCAGAAAGCAATGCATCCCTGGGGTGCAGCACTGTACCTGTCAACCCACTTCCCCAAAACTAGGTTCTGAGAGGGGAGGCAGGGAGAGGGGTCAGAATACAGCAAGACTCCATTGGAAGAAACACAATTACTAAGGTGAGTAATTTTTTCTTCAAACAACATGAAGTCTTGCTGTATTCTGACAGTTGCAGACTACCACGCAATACCTCCATGGAGGAGGGAATCAAACCTATTTTGGGAATAGGCTCTGCAGCACAGCTGCACCAAACCTAGCATCACTCCTAGCCTGGCTATCCAGGGAATAATGCTTGGTGAATGTATGAACAGTTTTCCATGTGGCTGCTTTGCATATCCCTAACAATGGAATATCCCTGGCAGCAGCCAGGGAAGCAGCTGTACCTCTAGTCGAATGAGCCCTCAGGCCTGAGGGTGGAATCTTGCCTAGTTTTTCATAGCAGAACTGTATACAAGAGACAATCCACCTGGTAATAGTTCTCTTAGTGGCAGGTTTGCCCTTCCCCACTTCTCCATAAGTGAAGAACAACTGAAGGGAGTCAAACCTGTGGGTCTTAGTATGATCTATGTAGTAGCTAAGTGCTCTCTTAACATCCAAACTGTCTAATCTTCTTTCCCCAGAAAAAGAATGATCAGTGAAGAATACAGGAAAAGACATGGACTGGTTCAAATGAAAATCTGAAACCACTTTAGGTAAGAACCTCCTATTGGTTCTCAGGACCACCTTATCTCTATGGAAAGAGATAAAATCAGGCTCCACTGACAGAGCTTGCAACTCACTGATACGTCTGGCAGAGATAATAGCCACCAGAAACATAGTCTTCCAAGTCAAGTACTTGAGATCTGCTGAAGACAAGGGCTCAAAAGGAGGTTGCATAAGCTGGGCAATGCAAACATTAAGATGCCAAGGAGGGGGAGGTTCCCTGAAGGGGGGATTGATATGAAGCAATCCCTTGAAAAATGCACAGAAAACAGGATGAGATGCCAATGAAGAAGGTTTACCTACTGACAAGAAAGCAGAAACAGCTGACAATTGTACTTTGAGGGTAGCTGGTCTGAAGCCTATGCCATTGAGATGAACCATATAGTCCAGAACTGTAGACAATTCAGAAGTATCTGGGGATATACGCCTCTTGGTACACCAAATACTAAATCTCTTCCACTTAGAATTGTAAGTCTTTCTGGTGGCAGGTTTTCGAGAGGCTTTGAGAATGTCCAGAACCCCCTGAGACAGGTGCAAACCTGCATACTCTAACTCTTCAGGAGCCATGCCTTGAGGTTGAGAGACCGAAGGTTGGGATACCAAATCCTCCCCTGAGAGGAGGTTAACAGATCGTGATTTCTGGGAAGACAGGGGAAGATGCACTGCTAAAGGACAAGAGAAGAGGGTACCAAGGCTGCCTGGCCCAGTCTGGAGCAATCAGGATCACTTAGCAAGATTGTGACCTTGTCTTCACCAGGACCTTGAAAATCAGAGGAAAAGGAAGGAAGGCATACAGAAATTTCCCTTCCCAATTCAGTATCAGAGCATCCAGTGTGACTGAGCCCAAGACTGGGGGTCTGCAACAAAAGAGAGGAAGTTGGTGATTGTCTGGGGCTGCAAAGAGATCCATCTCTGGGGTGCCCCATCTTGAAAAGATCACTTTCAACACTTGGGGATCCAGGGACCATTCGTGATGGCCCTGGGAAATCCTGCTCAATGCATCTGCTAGCACATTGTCCTTGCCTGGGAGATGAACTGCTACCAGAGAGGCCTGAAGGGAGTAAGCTAGTGCCCATATTTTCAAGGCTTCCGTGCACAAGGCCATGGACTGAGTGCCTCCCTGCTTGTGGCTGTACCACATGGTGGTGGTGGTGTTGTCTGTCCTGACCTGAACCACCTTGTTCCTTACTGACTGTGAGAAAGCCTGCAGAGACAGGTACACTGCCCTGAGCTCCAGAAGATTGATGTGGAGAAGAGACTCCTGAGGGGACCACACGCCCTGAGCTGTGAGAGCCTCTAAATGGGCCCCCCAACCCAGGAGAGAAGCGTCTGTGGTTAGGACCACAGAATGGGACTGTGAAATGAATGGGACCCCTTTCCTGAGACTGTCCTGATCCTGCCACCACTGAAGGGCCTGGATCAGAGTCCAAGTCACTGGAATCAGCTTGGTCAGAGGATCTTTTTTTCTGGGACCAAAAAGCCCTCAGATGAAACTGAATGTCTCATCTGAAATCTGGCCCCTGGGACCACTGCAGTGGAAGCTGTCATGTGGCCCAGAAGCTGAAGGAAACCTAAAGAAGTGAGCACCTGCTGGGTCACTTTTAGATCTGACTTGACTTGGTCTGGAGATTGGCCCACTATGAGCCAGTCGTCCAGGTAAGGGAATATGGAGATATTTTTCCTTCTTAGAAAAGCCACTACTACTACTACTACTACTACTAGGCACTTGGTGAACACTCTTGGAGCTGATGACAGACTGAAAGGCATTGCTCTGAATTGGTAATGGCCTGAAGGCAGTTCGAACCTGAGGTACTTTCTGTGGGAGCACCTGATGGGAATGTGAAAGTAGGCATCCTTTAGGTCCAGGGAAGCTAGCCAGTCCCTTGGCTTTAGAGAAGGAAGAATTATTCCCAGAGTCACCATCTTGAACTTTGGTTTCAAAAGATGTTTGTTCAGGTATCTTAAGTCTAGGATGGGCCACCACTCCCCTGATTTGTTTGGGGTAAGGAAGTACCTGGAGTACAGACCTTTGTCTCTGTGGGCGGTAGGAACTCTCTCTACGGCTTTTAAGGCCAGGAGAGATGAAACCTCTGCCTCTAGGGCAAGGGTTTCGGAGATGTTTGCAGGTGGAAAAGATCTGGCTCTTAGTTTCGGAAACTTTTTGAAGCTGAGAGCCAGTACCTTGCTTACTACCTCCAGGACCCACTTGTCTGAGGTAACAGACTTCCAGTTCTGGGAGTAGTAAGCCAGCCTGCCTCCTACAGGGATGGGGGAGTCGACCCGGGCTGACACAATAGGGTGTCTGCTTGGCAGGGGCCCTGGGCTGAGAGGAGGATGCAGCCCTGCTCATCCCCCTTCTACCTCTCCCTCTAAAGAACCCCTCTGGGAAAAAGGAGGCCTGAGCCTGGAAGAAAGGCTGCTGAAAAGGCCTGCCTCTGCCCCTAGATTGCTGCCTTTGAAGAGTGGTTTGTCTTTCTTTGGCTTGAGCACTCCTATAGGTGGTCCTGTATTCGTCCATCTTTTTCATGTAATTCTCTGTCTGCTCCCCAAACAGAGAATTACCCACAACAGGGAAATCCATGGCCTTAGCCTGGGTATCCTGTGATAGGCTAGCACATCTGAGCTAAGCCATTCTCTGCAGAGCCACAGATGTAGCCATGACTCTAGATGACACATCATTGGAGTTGACAGCAGCATGAAATTGGATTTTTGATGCCTCAATCCCATCAGCAGCCACATCCTCCCGCTCCTTGGCCAGCTGGGGGGGAAGCCTGCTTAGCCGGATCCAAAACAGACTCCCACCTGGACTTTTGGAACCTGGCAGCATAGGCCATGTAATTAGCCTGTCTGAGTCCCAAGGAAGATGCCAAATACTGCTTATTGGCCATGGCATCTATCTTCCTGGAGTCCTTATTTGGGGGGTGTGAAGCCAAGGGAATGCCAGCCTTATCACAGGCTGCAGCCTGATCTACCCCAACATGGCTGCAATGCTGGTATAGGAACTCTGAACTTGAACTTGACAGCATATACCTCCTGTCCATACGCTTGTCCACTGGAGACAGAGAATTTGGTGTTTTTAAAAGTTTATGTGTCTGTTTCCCAAAAGATTTATGCAAGGGAATAGACAGCCTCTTGGACTCTGGGATGTCAATCATCTCATCAAAATCAGGCTCTTCTTCCTCCTCAACAGCTTTATCCACAGGTAGCTGGAGGGTTTCAGACACTTTTTTATAGAACATAACGTGAGAAGGGGACTCAGAAAGCCTAGGAGGGGAAACTCCAGAAGGTCTGTCTGGGGAGATGTCCGGTTCAATAGGCTCATCCAGACCTTCCCCACCATCATATTCATCTTCTTCATCCTCTTCACCTTCCCCCTCCCATTCCAGATCATAATATTCCTCCAAAGAATAATCTGCAACTGGAGGAGCCGACCAACAGGGGCCGTTTCGGTTGGAACCGGACGGAGCGATTCAACAATGCTAATCGGCCGGGCAATTTCATCGGCCGTCGGATGGAGAGATTCGGGATCAGAACCAGTCGATTTATCTTTTCGTTTTCAAAGAAACCGACCCTTCAGAGTCGGCTTTCCTTTTGCCCGAGGAAGTCTGGCCCTGGTCAGAGGGCACTCCCTCAGGTTCAGTCAGAACCGAACCGGGTTGGCCATCCGGGTCAGCGGACTTCTCGGCCTCCTTATGCCTAAGCCTGCCCAAACATTTTTCCAGGGTGGTCTTTGGGACATTTCTGCAAATTTGGCAGTCTGAATCAAGGTGGTCAAACCCCAGACAATATACACAGGTGGTATGGGGATCAACCTTAGCAAAGGCCTCCCCACACACACTACAGTGCTGAAACCCAGTGGGCCGGTTTTTTTTTCCTGGGTTTTTCAGACATGGCCAACCACAAGAAAAAATTACTCACCTTAGTAATGTTGTTTCTTCTAATGGAGTCTTGCTATATTATGACATATGCAATGAGTCCCAACCTTCGAACTGCTCCGGAGGTGAAAGAGTTAACTTTCCATGCCAGGCATGGAACCTTGAGCGCGAGCTCGGTTGAAAACTCTGTCTGTTGATCTTCAAACTGAAACTGTCAGATCTTTATGAGCAAAAACTCACTAAGGTTCTGTGTGGAAGCCGTAAACCTACACTAGCCACCTGGCTACTAAATATAAGAACACATTTTCCTTGGTCCCCAAAAACAAAGACTCAAGTCAGGGGATCCAAAAAATTAAAACACAACACCCAAACACCCCAAAAAGGAGGGGTGAAAAATAAGGTGGGCATCTAAGTGCCAACACTGCCCTGCCCACCCACATCCCGAAAGTATAGGTTCTGAGAGGGGCAGGCAGGGGGGGAGGTCATAATATAGCAAGACTCCATTAGAAGAAACAACATTACTAAGGTGAGTAATTTTTTCTTCAAACAACATGAAGTCTTGCTATATTATGACATATGCAGACTATACAGCTGTACCTCCATGGAGGAGGAACAGAACCTACTTAGAAAATAGGCTCTGAAGCACAGCTGTGCCAAACCGAGCATCCCTCCTAGCCTGGATGTCCAGGGAGTAATGCTTGGTAAAAGTGTGAACTGTTTTCCAGGTAGCTGCTTGACATATCTCTAGGATAGGGATGTCCCTGGCAGCAGCCAGAGACGCAGCTGTACCTCTCGTAGAGTGAGCCCTCAGGCCTGAGGGAGGAACCTTACCCAGTTTTTCATAGCAAAATTGGATACAAGAGACAGTCCACCTGGCAATGGATCTTTACTGGCAGGTTTCCCTTTACCCACCTCACCATAGGTGAGGAACAGTTGGAGGGAGTCAAACCTGTGACCCTTGGTACGTTCGATGTAGTAACTAAGGGCTCTTTTGACATCTAAACTGTGCAGTCTCCTCTCGCCAGAGGAGGAATGGTCAGTGAAGTACACAGGGAGAGACACAGATTGATTAAGGTGGAAGTCCGAAACCACCTTAGGCAAGAATTTTCTGTTAGTCCTGAGGACCACCTTATCTCTATGAAAGGAGATAAAATCGGCTCCACTGACAATGCTTGTAATTCACTTGCGCGCCTGGCAGAAGTGATGGCTATCAAAAACAGTTTTCCAAGTCAAGTACTTAAGCTCTGCTGAAGACAAGGACTCAAAAGGGGGTTGCATAAGCTGGGCAATGCAAATATTAAGATCCCAGGCAGGGGCAGGGTCCCTGAATGGAGGGTTGGTGTGAAGCAACCCCTTGAAAAACTTGGAGAATACAGGATGAGCTGAAAGAGAAGAGGGTTTACCTGCTGATAAAAAAAGCAGACACGGCTGCCAGGTGCACTTTTAGGGTAGCTGGTCTCAGCCCCAAAGCATTCAAATGCACCATGTAATCCAGGACTGTGGGTAAGTCAGCAGTTTATGGGGAAATATGCCTGCCAGAGCACCATATGGAAAATCTCTTCCATTTGGAATTATAAGTAGCCCTGGTGGAAGGCTTCCTAGAAGCCTTCAGGATATCCAATACACCTTGGGAGAGATGTAGGTCATCGAACTCTAACTCTTCAAGAGCCAGGCCTTGAGATTCGGATACCAAACTCTCCCCTGGGCACAGGTTAACAGGTTGTGATTCCTGGGGAGACACAGGGGAAGATGGACTGCTAAGGACATAAGGAGGGATACCAGGGCTGTCTGGCCCAGTCTGGAGCAATGAGGATCATCTTGCAGGGTTGAGATCTGATTTTGACTAGCACTTTGAACAGGAGAGGGAAGGGAGGGAAAGCATAGAGAAACTTCCCTTACCAATTGAGAACTAAGGCATCCAGAGGGACTGAGCCCAACACTGGGGGCCTGCAACAAAAAAGGGGAAGTTGGTGATTGTCTGGGGCTGCAAAAAGATCTATCTGCGGGGTGCCCCATCTGGCAAATACTACCTCCAGTACTAAAGGATCCAGTGACCATGCGTGATGGCCCTGGGAAATCCTGCTGAGAGCATCTGCCAGGACATTGTCCTTGCCTGGGAGGTGAACTGCCGTAAGGGAGGTGTTCAGGGAATAAGCCAGAGACCACAACTTCATTGCTTCGGTGCACAAGGCCGTAGACCGAGTGCCCCCTTGCTTGTTGATGTACCACATTGTAGTGGTGGTGTCTGTTCTGACCTGTACGACTTTGTTCTGAACAGATGTGGAGAAAACTTGAAGTGCTAGAAAAACTGCTCTGAGTTCCAACAGGTTGATGTGGAGCAGAGATTCCTGTGGGGACCACAATCCCTGGGCAGTGAGATCGCCCATGTGAGCTCCCCACCCCAAGAGGGATGCATCTGTAGTAAGGATTAAGGAGTGAGACTGAGGGGAAGGGACCCCCTGTCTCAGATTGCTCTGGTCCTGCCACCACTGAAGGGCTTGGATCAGGGTTCGAGACACTGGGATCAATTTGGTTAGAAGGTCTCTCCTTTGAGAGCAAAAGGCTCTCAAATGGAACTGGACGTCCCTCATCTGAAATCTTGCTCCCTGCACTACTGCTGTAGAAGCAGCCATGTGCCCCAGGAGCTGCAGAAAATGCCTTGCTGGTCGAGAGACCTGTAGGGTGAAAGAGGAGGCCAGAGAGACCAGGGTCCTTGCTCTTTCCAGAGGAAGGAAGGAAGGCTCTGGCCTTTATTGTGTTCAGTTCTGCACCTATGAAGGTGAGAAGCTGTACAGGCTCTAGAACTGACTTTGGAAGATTAAGAAGGAAACCTAGAGATGTGAGCAGTTGCTGAGTTACCTGAAGGTGTAGTTTGACTTGTTCTGGAGACTGGCCTACTATGAGCCAGTCATCTAGGTAAGGAAAGATGGCAATCTTTTGCCTTCTTAAGTGAGCAACTGCTACTGCCAGGCATTTTGTGAACACCCTCGGGGCAGAGGTGAGGCCAAGGGCATTGCTCTGAACTGGTAATGGCCTGAGGGCAGTTCAATCTGAGGTACTTTCGATGGGAGCTCCTGATAAGAACATGGAAGTAGGCATCCTTGAGGTCCAGGACGCTAGCCAGTCCCTGGCCTTAGAGAGTAAAATAATTCCCAAAGTCACCATTTTGAATTTTGGTTTTAAAGGTGCTTGTTTAGGTATCTGAGATCCAGGATGGGCCGCCATTCTCCTGTCTTTTGGGGTAAGGAAGTACCTGGAGTACAACCCTTTGCCCTGGTGTAGGGGTGGAACCCTTTCCACAGCTCTGAGAGCCAGGAAGGTAGAAACTTCTGTTTCTAGGGCAAGTGCCTCTGATGGACTTGCAGGTGGAAAGGAGCTGGTTCTCATCTTTGGAAACCTTTTGAAGCTGAGAACCAGTCCCTGGCTTACTACTTCCAGGACCCACTTGTCTGATGTTAAAGACTTCCAGTCCTGGACAAAGTAAGCCAGCCTGCCCCCTACAGGTAGTGAAGAATCAGCCCTGGCCACCCCATCAGGGTGCCTGCTTGGCAAGGGTTTGGGGCTAAGGGGTGGAAGCAGGCTTGCTTGTACCCCGTCTGCCTCTCCCTCTAAAGAACCCCCTCTGGACAAAAGCAGAAGAGGAGGCCTGGACTTGGTGAAAAGGCCTGCCCCTGCCCCTAGAATGCTGCCATTGAGGAGTGGCCTGCCTTTCCTTGGCCTGAGCACTCCTATAGGTGGTCCTATATTCATCCATTTTCTTCATGTAATTCTCTGTAATTCTTCACAGAACGGGTGGTGGACAAGTGGAACACCCTGCCAGAGGAAGCGGTGGGGGCTGAAACAATCACGGGATTTAAGAATGCATGGGATAGACATAAAGGAATTCTGGAGGTCAGGGGTAAGGGGCAACAGACTTCTAGGAAAACAAACTGAACTTACAAGCTCAAATGGGCAGACTGGGTGGGCCATAGGCCCTTATCTGCCGACACTGTCTATGTATCTATGTATCTGTCTGCTCCCCAAACAGAGAATTGCCCACAACAGGAAAATCCATGGCCTTAGACTGGGCATCCTGTGACAGGGTAGTACATCTGAGCCAAGCCATTCTGCGAAGTGCCACAGATGTAGCCATGACCCTTGATGACACATCATTAGAGTCTACTGCAGCATGAAATTGCACCTTGGATGCCTCAATACCATCCGCAGCCAACTGTTCCAGCTCCCTGGCAAGCTGGTCAGGGACCTGTTTTGCCAGGGCCAGCAGAATCCCATCTGGATTTCTGGTACCTAGCAGCATAAGCCATATAATTTGCCTGTCTGAGTCCCAAAGATGCTGCCATGTACTGTTTCTTTGCCATGGCATCAATCCTCCTGGAGTCCTTTTCAGGGGGATGCAAAGCTAGAGGAATATTTGCCTTATCACAGGCTGCAGCCTGCACAACCCCCACATGGCTGCATTGTTGTGTGAGGAACTCTGTATCCGAGCCTGATAATGTATACCTCTTGTCTATCCTTTTATCAACAGGAGGTATAGTGTGAGGAGTTTTTAGAATTTTTACTGTCTGTTTCCGAAAATATTTATGCAGAGGAATAGACAGTCTCCTAGACTCTGGAATATCCATCATTTCTACATAATCAGGCTCCTCCTGCTCATCAACAGCTTCCTCAACAGGGAGCTGGAGAGTTTCAGCAACTTTCTTATAGAACATAAAATGAGAAGGGGACTCGGATAGCCTAGGAGGAGAAACCCCTGACAGTCTGTCTGGAGAGATGTCCGGTTCAATGGGCACATCCAGACTTTCAAAACCACATTCACTCTCCTCATACTCCTCTTCCCCCTCCTCCGGTTCATAAAATTCCTCAAAATCATAATCTTGAACCGGTGGAACCGGCCGAACCGAGCTCTTCCCTGATGGTGTCGGTTCGGTCGGAACCGGGGAAAGTGACTGGACAATTTGAATTGCTTTAGCTATTTCCTCAGCGGTTGGAGAAAAAACTTTTGGCACACTAGCTGACTTTCTAGTCCTTTTAGTTGGAACCAGCTCCTCAGAGCTGGCTCTTCGTTTGCCCGAGGAAGTATCGCCCTGGTCAGAGGGCACTCCCTCCGGTTCGGTTGGAACCGAACCGGGCTGGCCATCCGGGTCAGCGGACTTTTTGGCCTCCCTTTCCCTGAGCCTACCAACTCTCTTTTCTATGGTGGCAGCAGGAAAATTACTACATATCTGGCAGTCTGCACTGAGGTGGTCAAACCCCAGACAATACACACAGGTGGTGTGTGGGTCAACCTTAGCAAAGGCTTCCCCACAAACACCACAGTGCTGAAACCCAGTGGACCCGGTTTTTCTTTTGGGTTTCTCAGACATAGTGCCAGCCTAACCAAACTTGCCCGTTTATGGCAATCCGCCAAGCAAGACTCACTTATCGGTTCCCAACCGTGTCACGGGTCGTGGAAAAAACCATAATGAAATCAGTTTTTTTAGAACCGATAAGAACCGGGAACCGCACTCTAAATAAGGACTAGTAAAGTTTTAGAATAACTTGATCGGTTCAAAACGAACCGAGGGACGTTTACAAGTTCCACACAGAATAAAATAAATGTAAGCCTACCTATTACTTACAATACCACAGACAGAGCTTGAACCGACCGGTTGCAGTTTAATTTTGGTCAAAAAACCATTAAAATAATACTTTAACCGACAAAATGATCCGAGCAGAAGGAGAAATCTCCGGAGCGACTGTTCAGTGAGGCGGAGTAAAGAATCTGACAGTTTCAGTTTGAAGATCAGACAGTTTTTTCAACCAAGCTCGCGCTCAAGGTTCCATGCCTGGCATGGAAAGTTAACTCTTTCACCTCCGGAGCAGTTCGAAGGTTGGGACTCACTGCATATGTCATAATATAGCAAGACTTCATGTTGTTTGAAAATGAACTTACCCTTTACACGGCTTCAGGCCAGGTAAGACAAAACCTATCTGTTCCTCACCGTGTCACGGGTGCTGCAAAAACACTGAAAATGCGGGGTTTTTTTGGAGCCGATAGGCTCCAGAATCACCACAGGACGTTTTAAAACAACCGATCGGTTCAGTCAAACCGATCGCAAATTACAATTTGCTCACAATTTAACTCTAAGTCCACTACCTAATACCACTTACTGTACCATAGACAGGGATCTGAACAGAGAGAAAATGGAGAAATTCTACGGAATAAATCAACGAACACTTCACCGAACCGAAAGCGAGGAGCAAATTCCGGAGCGACTGTTCAGTTAGGCGGAGTAAAGAATCTGATGGTTACACTTCAAGTGCAGCAGACAATGGTTTGAACCGAGCTCAAGCCCAAAGTTCTATGCTCTCAGCATAGAGTTAACTCTTTCATCTCCAGGGCAGTTCAAGTGCTGGGGCTAACTGCAATTGTCAGAATACAGCAAGACTTCATGTTGTTTGAATCCCCATCTTAACCAATTTAACTCTGCCTTAAGCTGCCCCAGTTGCCTGCACACGAGGCATCCCCCCACTCTCCACATTATTTCTAGGAAAACTGCCGCTCCTCATCCACTGCATTGAACTACCCTCCCTTTCCCCTCCTGCCCCCAGTATCCTCCTGTTTTCCTCCTCCTCCACCCTTCCCCTATTCCTCTCTCCCCGTGCCAGCTGCTAGATCCCTACATCCTTTCCTAAATTTGTTTTTTGGATCTCGTGCACCTAGCCTCTACCTTCCATCCGCTGCAGTCCCCCTCCCTCCTAATTCTCTCATTATTCCACCTCCCCTGCACCACAGGAAAAGGAGAGATTCACTTCCTGTAGAAGTCACCTCTGCTGCCCTATGCAGGGTGGTCTGCGGCCTGTGGTCCTCCCTGCAGACACCCTGCCAACGCCCCAGACACCACTTAGTCAAGATGCCACACTCCTTTGTGGCACTCATGCTTCGGGGTTGCTTGGCCCCCCCTGGGTAACTTATAGGGGCTACAGTCGCCCCATTGGCCACCCTGGTTCATGTGGTCCCCAGCATCCGCTGGTAGTCCTTCCCTCACCCTGCTCCCTTTCCCTCAGCACAGCAACAATTTAAAACATTTTCAGTACAACCCCAAGAAAAGAAAAAGAAAACGTTTTACAGTCCCCACAGTACTTTCCTGTAGTGCTCCCACCTGCCTCCTGCTCCTCGACTGAACTCTTTTTGCTGAACTACAAAGATGGTGCAGGCTATATACCCCCATGCTCCAGTCGCCCTATAGGCCACACTGGTTCACGTGGTCCCCAGCATCCACTGCTAGTCCCTCCTTCAGTCTCCCAGTATTCGCATCCTCCCTTTCCCTCACCACAGCAACAATTTAAAATATTTTTAGTAAAATTCCCAAGAAAAGAAAAAAGAAACGTTTTACATTTGTTACACAGTACAATACCCACTACAGAAAAAGTAGGTGGCATCATTAGGAACAACTGGAATATTTATTTATTTCAAAGTCCGGGAATACACCTTTGAGCAGAAATGCTAATTTACAAAGGTTCCTCATCAGAATAACAATTTGTTTACACCACGTCAAAGACAGTATTAAAAACTGATTAACAAAGACTGGACAATATTGATTCAGCGACATAACAAAACAGAATAAGTAACATGAGTACCGTTTTGGCAATACAGAGTGAACAAAAGTTAACATTCAACAGGTCAAATAATACAAAGCATATCACAGGTACTAGAGAGCTATACAAAAGTAGCAGTCCATCTGGGCATTGCCAGAGGTTAAGTCTGTGCGCTTTTACGGCACATTGGGACGGAGGAGAGGCACATGCGTGAGGGACCATGTGGTGGGTAAGGTGCTGGCATCATGTGCATGTGTAAGAGGGGACCTTAGGGGGCAGAAGCACCACGATCTGCTGGTGCAAGGACTGAGTTGGGTAGGGGTGCAGTTGGCAAGTGACAGTGCATGGAATGGGGTTTCATTAAGAGAAGCAGCTACATTTGGAGCCACATAGGAGTAAATTTAGAAGTTCCCATTTGAAAAGACCCAGCTTAGCTGGTGTATTTTGTATTACCTGAAGTTCATTAAGCCAGCTTGGTGCCATGGTTGCAAAGGAGCGTTTGGCTAGACCTGTTCAGTTGAATGAAACATCAAATGTACCGACAGTCATACCTCTGGTTGGGTAAGGATTTTGGGCAGGTTGTAGGAGACCTTGCAGCCCTGGGGGGGTCAGGCCAATGAGGGCTTTTATGCCAAGCAGACAGGTTTGATATTTTATTCTGTCCTCCAGGGGAAGCCAGTTTGTGAGAGACAGTAAAAACTGCAGGTGTGCGTGAGTTTGTCAGTCCCACTTACAAAGTGTCACGCTTTGTTCAGGACTAACTGGACCCTGTTTAACACAGTGTCTGTGGCACTCCAACAGACTGTTAGGCCATAGTCAACTATGGGGAGGGTGGAACTTGTAACTGCCTCTTTTTTGGCTTCCAGGGTAAGGTTGTGCCTATGTCTATATAGTGCTCCTAGTCTCCTGTTAATGTTGCAGACGATGTGGTCGACATGTGGTGCAAATGTGTACCTGTTCTAGAGGGTCGCCCTTACTGTTCAGGATGTTGACTGCTTGTTCCTTAGTTCTCTTCTGTGCACTTAAGAAGAGCATTGTTTTGGTCTTCTTGTAGTTGAACACAAGCTTATTCTGCTGGAAACAAATGTCAAGGGATGCTAAGTTGCACTGGAGGTCTCCAGTACGTCAGTCTTGACAGGGATTACATGCACAAATGACTGCATTATCTGTGTAAAGTAAGACAGTGGAACTAGGGCAGGCTTTGGGAAGGTTATTGATGAAGAAGCTGAACAAAATGGGCCCCAGGATGGAGCCTTGTAGCACACCCAATGTGACAGGCCTGGTATCGGAGAGTTCCCCATTTATCTTTACCTGTTGCAATCTGCCTCAGAGGTAGCTTTTACACCAGAGCACAGTGTCTGCAGAGAGAGATCTAATGTGCGTAGCTTTGTCAGTAGTAGTGCGTGGTTTACTAAAGCAAAGGCCTTCATGAGGTCTATGTAGCTGGAGCCCACCAGGTGTCCTTTGTCAAGAACCTTGTGTAGTATGCTTGTGTATTCGATGAGTGCATTTTACAGAAACCGTGTTGTTCACACTGGACATTATACTGGCTGAGGTATGAGAAGAGTTGGTCAGATATAATTCTCTTGAGTGCTTTGGACAGTGGGGAAGAGAACAGATAGAGGCCTGTAGTTTGCAACTGATATGCGATCTCCACTTTTACGGACAGGGGTGACCAGGGCACTTTTCCATTCCTTGGGGAACTGTGAGAATCTGAGGGAGAGGTTAAAATATTTAGTCAGGGGAATGGCGAGCTCATCCAGGATCAGGGCAACTAGTTTTATGTCAAGTGAGTCACTTCCCATCCTTGTTTTCCCCAGTACTCGCTTAACATAGCGGACCATGTTCCTTTAGAGAGACTGATTTTTTTTTTTCTTTTCCATATTGGTTTTTACAACCCCCGAGCCCGGCAGATGGCTCCGGTCCCTCTCTCAGAGGGACTCAGCCTCCAGCCGCACCATTCCCCGACCACACACCTCCCTAAATTCCTCCACTGGTCCCCCCCCCCCAACGTGGCAGGGTCGGGGTGAAGGGATGGCGGCTTACCCCACCCGGAGGCAAATCCCAGGCGTCGAGGGGGCCAGCTGGGGCACTGGTGTGGCCATCCGCGAGGCCTGCCAGCTCCTTTCTCCTGCTCCCCAACGCCAAGGATGTCAGCAGCGTGCCCTCCGGACCCATACTGCCCTCTGGCCACCGCAGAGGGCAGTCAACAAGCGGATGACAAACCTCCCTCCCCCAAGACAGGAGAGCAGTCCTCTAGATGCTCAATCCTCTCTCGCCCCTGCCAACCCCCAGTAGCCAAGGCTCATTCCCGAACCCAGGTCATCGGCATGGCACAAGGTGTAGCTACCAGCGCCTCAACCTCCAGTGCCACCAGCCCAGCTCTACCGAGACTGACTTGAAGTGGAATTGTGGCCTACATTGGTCTTTTTTGGTGTTGTCATGTAATACAGTGGTGGCAGTGGATTTGTCTTCAGTGGGGAGGAAGGCGCGAAAGGTCGGTGAAGGCTTTATTGAATGAACTGGCCATCTCAATATAGTCGAGTGTGATGCTTCCATCTGAATTGAGCATCGTTGGTGATGTTTTATCACCCCTACCGAGCAGATCCTTTAGCGATTCCCAGAATGTCTTCTTTCCCCAGCAGCTAGTTTGATGCTCTTTATAAAAGTTAGCCTTAGCCTAGCTGATATTTTTAGTAAACCTATTCTTAGCTGCCCTGTATTCCTGCCAGTGTGCCTGCATGCTGGATTCCTTGGCTTTGTGCCATAGGTTGTCCCTGACCCACATCTGAGCAAGCAGTGATGGTGTAAGCCATGTGGCAGAGTCCCCTCGGATGGCCCGCTTCTTGAAAGGGGCAAATTTATCTGCAACGGCATTAAACACAGTTATGAAGTGGTTGATTGCTGCATCAATGTTGGTGGTGGAATCTAGCTGGCTCCAGTTTAGCTGGGCCAAGTGGCTATGAATGCACTCAGTGCCCCTCTGTGGAGTACCCTATTGTAGGTTGTTTTGGGAGCTGGCCCGGTTAGTTTGGTGGACCAGCTACACACAATTGGTGAGTGGTCGCTCAGAACATCAAGCATAACAGTAGCCTGCTTCATCCTATCTGTGTGGGTAGTGAGGACCCAGTCTTTAAGGGTTGAAGTGCCCGTTTTGTAATTGGTTCTGGTGCTTTCTGCAACAGCTTGTGTAAGGTAAAGAGTGTGTATCTGGTCTTTGTAACCTGCGCTAGATTTTGCCTTCCAATTGACATTAAAATCACCCACTACTACAGTTTCTTGATTCTGGCTTACTTGCTTGTAATGCAAGGCAAAAGTGTCTATTACAACTTGTTGCTTTCCTGGGGGAATGCACATGGTCATAATGGTTTGGTTCTTCCTCCCATTCCGTACTATCAGGTGTACTGCTAGGCACTCACAGCTATCACTGGTCCCGTCTGGGGTGATTTTATAGCCTTGCAAGGTGTTTTGTAGGTAGACTAGGCATCCACCTCCCCGTTTACCTATATGGTCTAACCAGAAGTGGTTATACCCTTGTAGGGGAGAGAGAGGTGTCAGGGTTTTAGAGGATAGCCATGTCTCAGTGAGTGGGAAGATGTCTGGCTGGTTTTGTCTCACCCAGGCTTCAAACTGAGCCATCTTTGGTAGGAGGCTGCCAATGTTCAGGGAGGCAATTTTTAAGATAACCCGAGGGGCCTTGGCCGAGTTCACCCCCTGGGGTGGACAAGGGTAGGGGTGGATGCTTCCCAATCTGAGTAACAGGATCTGCAGCACCAGTCTGAGAAAGTACTGCCACTGCTGGTGCCTTCATTGTTTTAAGGTACACTTCCGTAAGCTAGGGCTCCTAGGAGGTTTAGCCTATATAGTGGTCATGGCAGAGGTGCTGTTTCCAGTCAGTGACTTGGAAGGGCTAGTTATAGTTGAGTAGCAGAGGGGGCTTGTCTGCAGCTCACTTACGATAGCAATTCCACAACCTGTCTCCCAAGGGATAGTTTTTAAATGGGGGTTATTTTGTTAATTGTTACATCACAGTGCTCCCTAACCCCCATCACTTGGGGTGACAGTACAGCGAAGAGTGTCACTACAGACTGAGATTTTGGTTGTGGACCCGGGTCATAGGGCAGAGGGGTTGAGGACTGGGCTCCATTCCGGTTTAGTCCTGCGGGAGGCCCAGATCCTCACCTCTGAACGGGTGCGTAACCCAGGGGTGGTGGTGCTTGACGACTGTGTCTCTTAGTCATCAGGTTTTGGCAGTCGTCAAGCTGGCCTTTTACCATCTTAGGAACATCGCTAGGATTAGGCACCTTGTTCCATCCAGCAACCTACCTGTCATGGTCCATGCCTTTGTGACATCGCCTCTTGATTACTGCAACTCCCTTTACCTAGCACTTCTTGGGGTTGATATCCGCCACTTGCAGCTAGTGCAGAAAGCGGCAGCATGTTTGGTGACAGGGGCATCTAGAAGATCCCATATTACCCCTGTGCTGCACGATCTGCACTGGCTGCCTATTCAGTGGCGGATCACCTTTAAGGTAGGTCTTTTGACTTACAAAGCCCTACACGGTGTGGGTCCTGATTACTTGAAAGAGCTCCTGGTTCCTTACACCCCTTTGCGACAGCTCTGCTCGGCTGACGAGGGGTTGCTGGAGATTCCGAGAGTTAGTCTGAAGTCATCTGGCGCACATGCCTTTGGATTTGCGGCACCTACCCTCTGGAACTCTCTGCCCAGTCAGCTTCGGGAGTGCAGGACAGTGGGGAGTTTTAAGTAGGCACTTAAGACCTTTTTATGGGGGAAAGCATTTCCAGTATTTTCTTGATTTTATTCTGTATCTATTGTACTTTGTTTTATGTGAATTGTACAGTGCCTTGAAATTTGAAAGGCACTTAAATATATTTTATTATTATTACTAGGAGGGTCCAGGCAGGTGGGGGTTTCTCGATGTGGGTGTGCATGATAACTAACTGCACCCTTGGAAAGTTAGGGGATGGAGAGATGTTGCAGGATAAGGCTGTGGTGGGATGCAAGGTGGGTGCCTGACCTAAATCAGAGGTTGTTGGGTGAAGTAGTGCCACCTTACGTTAGGCGGATGAGCAGGTGGGGGATCGGGGCAGGGGTTGATACAGCTCTGCAGACTAGAAACTGAAGATGGGGTGCCCTCCAGTGTACGGTGCCGATAAAACTGCAAATGGGAGAGGTGACTCAGGCTGTGAGGTGGGGTTGGGGGAGGGAAGGGAGAAACAGCAGAGATATTAGGCAGTTGGAATGAAAAGAATTAGAGTTGGAAAGAAAAGAACTATAATTAGGGAACTGTGGGGACCTCACAAGGATAGGAATGGAAAAGAACTTAAATAACTAGAGGAAGGTAGTCTAGGGGTACTACCCGAATTACAGAGCAATACTGCAATTAATTACAATCAATAAGGGTGTCTTTAACAGGAGAAAAAAAAAAAAAAGAATGCAGGCAACTAAGGTGGCTAATAAAAATTATAAGGTGCCTCTAAATGCAAATAAATGCAGTCACTTAATGCGATGCTCATAAAATGGCAAAGGCAAGGCAAATGTTATTTTTCTAGGTACCCAATCCCGGAGGCTCTGGGCGCCGTACAGTAAAAACACTTTCAATATAAGATTTTATATCAAATAAAATTATAATAATAATAATAATGAAAACAACATGCAATAAATATGATCTGTGATCCACACTGTTAAGGTGACTCTGAAGATCTACTAAATTGTCCCAGTCATCCAAATGAAATTAAGGCAGCATTGGTAAACGAGTAAAGATTCAGCAAAAAATGGCAGAAAACACTCAGGTGCAGAGACTATCAGTTGGAGTCCGCCAACTGTTAGTCCAATCCTGTTTAAGACAGGGGACTGGAAGATCTAAAAAATGGTGCCAACACAAAACACAGTCCAAGCACAGGAGGGAGCCTGGAGAATGGCTGGCTCTGATGTCCGAGCCCCGTACCTGGAGAAGCTTGCACTGAAGTGGTGGCAGCAGCTCTCTGGTCCCAATGGTTCTTTAAACAGGGGAGAGCAGAGGGTCCTGGTAGGTGCCCTCTCAAAGCCTGAAGAAGCTTGCAGTGAAGTGGAGACCATGGCTCTCCAGTCCCGAGGGTTGCTGACAATACTTTTACTGGAGCTATTAACAGCTCACCAAGACTTACATTCTCAAGAGGTAGTTTGCTATCTGACAGTACTTTGACTGGAGCTACTAATAGCTCACCAAGAGTTACATTCTCGAGGAGTACTAATCTAAGTGACAGATTAGTCCACAGCTTTTTACACAAGGAACCACAAAGAACTCCTTCATGATAGGTTTTTACAATGTGGTAACTATGCTATGTGTAAATGGGGGGTACAAAGTAAGACATTTAAACATCCAGCACTTGATGTAGAAATGGAAGTCAAAGAATTTACTTCCTGCAATAGTTCCTTTGGGGTATATGTTTTGTGGTACAGTTGCGGCACAGCATACGTAGGGAGAATTATCAGGCAGCTAAAAAAAAAAAAAAAAGGCACATCCAGGAACATATTTACTCTACTAGGAGTGGTCAAGCAGACACTCCAGTGGGTATGCATTTTAAGGAGTTTCATAATGGTGACAGAGTAGACCCGTCTACCATAGGCATAGAGTGGAATGGACCACCAAAAAGGGGTGGTGACTGTTTGAAATTACTCCTGCAATGAGAGAGCAGGTGGATTTTACAACCGAGAGCCTTGAAACCAACAGGATTAAATGACAATTTTGACTTGAAGTTTTTTTAACAGCTATTCAGTACAATGAAATGTTGGCTCTTATGAAGTACTAACAATGATATTTTCATTCTTTTCTTTTTTCGGTTTTCTATCCGTATACCTTCTATCTGTCCAAAAGGATTTACTACTAGAACCCGTCAGCTTCCCCAACACACTGTTGCCCGATCCCGGAATCCCAAGCATAAAATCCCGACAGTGGGATTTTGTTCGTTCAGTGTTTCGGGGACAGCACCCCCCAGAATTAATATGACTTCAACTGGGGCAAACCCACTGTCGGGATTTCGAGCTCAAGCAACAGTGTGTCAGGGAAGCGCATGTCGGGTTGCAGTAGTGACACCACCCAGCACCCCCCAAAATTAATACAACAAACTCTGGGATTCTGGGCTCAGGCAACAGTATGCTGGAGAAGCACGTGTCAGGTAGTAGTAGTGATACCATCCAGAATGTGGAGGGGAAAGCTGTTCCCAAGCCAGTTCTATCTGTTCTGTCAAACAGTAGTACTTGCAGGTGTGACATGCAATCCTAATCTCCTTCTTTGTTTTGAACATTAAGAATTGCTAATTTGCCACAGAATGTGCAAGGCATAAAATAAGCGGGTTCATATCGCAATTTGCGACCGAAGATTGGTAAAAAGCAAGTCAAATCTGGCAATGATTAGCAGTCACTGCTAATCAATGCCAACTGGTCCTGGGTCCTGTGTCCTGTAAAAGTGCCTTATTGGGCACTGTCACTTTAAATTATTTTTTTTGTTTTGTCCTGGTATCCATTTTTTGCCCTTCTCCTCCTTGCCCACCCATGAACCCCGAGCTGTTCCCCGATTGGTCCAGTGATGCGCCTGCTCCCCAACCCGGTCTCTGCATGGGAGAAACGTGACCGAGTCATTCTGCACCGCACCCAGAAGAAGAAGCAGGCATTGGGAGGTCGAGCAGGATTCCAAAGGTGAGTTTTCTTTATGTTATTTCTAAATAAAATTTTTTTTTTTTTTTTAAATTATCGTTTCGCCATCATCTGGTTAACTTAAATTGTATCTTTTTGTTTTGCAGGTGGTCAGAGACAAGCTGGAGCCGGGTGGAGTGGTGGCCACACCGAGGAAAAGCTGGAGGAAGAAGACCTGACCAAGACCGCGAGAGGGCACAGGAGCGACCTGGATGGACAGTAGGCGGCTGCATTGTGGGGTGAGGCATGGTCAGACGGGCAGATTCAGCAACCGCAGAGGAGAGCAGGAGCACAGCAGAATCGGGAAGCAGCAAAAAATAAGTAAAACATTTTCATTTGGTTGGGGAGCCTGGAGGAGAAAAGAGGGACACACGGACTTCAGGGCACAGATATGGGGGAACAGCGTAATATCAACGAATAGGCAAGACCTAGTGCTGAACTGTGGGTAGTGGGAGAACAAGGGCATGAAAGGGTGTCCTGCTTGAACTTTAAGTTTGTGCCCTGCTTGCAGTGAATTTGGGAACAAACAGTGACCATAATTGCAGTGAACATTTGGGAACAGATAAAGACTAAGTAAGCAGCCCCGTCTGCTTTGAGATCTCGGTAACCAGAAGTAATGCACCCTGCTAGTTGTGTGCCCTGCTCTTGACTTTGCAGTGAACAATCTGGGAACAGAAAAAGAGACTAAGTAAAAATGTGCCCTTCTTTACAGAGCTTGGGGGAACCAGAACTTATTTAATGTGCCCTGCATCTGCATTGAATATTTGGGAACAGAATAAGAATAAAATAATGGTGCCATGCTTTGCAGAGATCTGTACTGTGCCCTGGAGCTAGCTGTGTCCCCACATGCAGTGAACAAAACGGGAACGGAAAAAGAGACTAAGTAATGTGCCCTGCTTTGCAGAGATTGGGGGAACAAGAACTTATTTAATGTGCCCTGCTCATGTTGTGTGCCCAGAGTCTGCAGTTAATATTTGGGAAAAAGACTAAGTAATGTGCCCTGCTTTGCAGAGATAAGGGGAACCAGGCACTTAAGAATTATATGCCCAGTGCTTATGTTGTCAGTGAACAATTTGGGAACAGAAAAAGACTAAGTTATGCCCTGTAGCTTTGCAAAGAATCTAAGGGGACCAGAAAATGTGCCCTGCTAAGTGTTGTGCCCTGCTCTTTGCAGTGAACTTGGGACCACACAGAATAAAACTATGTGCCTGCTTTGCAAAGATCCATGAAGGAACTAAAAAAAAAAAACTTGTGCCCTCCTTTGGCAATGTTGGTTAAGAAAAAAAAACAACACTATACTGTACTTAACTGTCTGCCCTTTTTCTGGGCAGAAAATGAAAAATGTAAGTGTTGTCACGTGCCCTGCAACTGCAGAGATTTTAACATCAACTCATTGTCTTGCCCCTGCTTTTTAGAGGAAGGAACTAACTGTGCCTTTGCACTTCGATTTGGACACACTACTTGGTCTTATTGTGGCAGCAAGCCCACAAAAACTTAAGTAACGTGCCCTGCTATGCAGTGACTTCGCTGCCTGCAGCACAGTCACAATGGGAAGGATTGCCCCGCTTAGGAAAAGGGTTTGGTCTGAGAAGTGCCAGTGACTAGGCCGGGGAAGGGGTGGTCACACATCTGCTGCCATTTTCTTTTTTTTTTTTCAGGAAAAGCCTCATGTGTTAATTTAAGTAGTTGCACACCCTGACACCTTGTTTTGCTAACTTCAAACTTTTTAATAATTACAGTCAGACATGGCTGGAGTTAAATTAGCAACTGCAGGGGGATGGTGCCAAAAATATGATCCAGAAAAAAAACTGGCTACAGATCAGCAGTGAGGGAGACTGTGCAGTGCATGTTAGTTACAAATTGTGCTGCGAGTACAGTGATGAGCTACATGGGTTGAGGAACTTCAGTGAGGCCTTAACTGCAGGGATTACAGGCCCTCAGCAAAATGCTGACACCATATGGAAACCGCTTCTAACAGAGCAGCACAAGAAAGCTGTTAACATTTTGAAATTTGGTAGAACAAGATCACCACTTGATATATATCGCCATTCCACAACTGGTAAGTTTAAAATGGGGGTTAAGGGTTTGGACTGAGACTTAAAACGTTTAATTTGCAGGGACAGCTTTCAGTAAAACAGAGGAACAGCATAGAATGATTCTAGGCAGGCTGATGGAGATCCTGTATAGGATGGCCAGAGGACATCCCTGTTTTTTTTTTCTTTGAGTCTAGGATTACAAGTACCTTTGGGCCAAGGCTCTTTTACAAAGGTTCCATGTCAGTTAAGGTACAATTCACAAGACGACACTGAATACAGGCATAACAGTGTTACAGGCAGTTACATACATTTTATAGATTCAATATATTGGGGTGGGGGGACGTTCCAGGAGGAGAGCCAGGTAACAGAGTTAACACGGTATGGAAGGAGACACACTAGGAGGATGTGGCCACAGGCGTTTGTCAAGTAACAAAGTGCTGCAGGAGGATGGAGGATAGGGAATAGGGTGGGTGGGTGGGTGTATGAGAGAGGTTAAGTGCTAGGTGGAAACAGCAAAGAGGGGAAGGGGAGGAGAAGAATTAGGAAGGACAGTCAGAGAAGCTAGTGGCAGATAGGATGCGACGGAGACTGGATTTGAACGGTCCCAGCTTTAGCACTGGGGAGATGTCGATGTTGAGGCCACTGAACCAGCTGGGAGCTCTGTGTGCAAAAGATCTTTGCCCTTGTGTGGTGTGGCAATGTGGGATATGCAGTACCTGGGATTCAGAGCCCCTGGTGATGCAAGGAGACCCTGCTGGGCAGAGGAGAGCTTGGACACCTGGGGTTGCAAGTGTTATTTTCTTTGCCATAAGGCAGGTTTGATACTTGATTCGGTTTGAAAGTTGAAGCCACCCAGTCTGCGCGTAGAGGTCATACGTGTGGGTGAGGCCATGAGCGCAGGTGATGAGACGGCAAGCTTTGTTTAGTGGAAAGGATAAGAGTCCGAGGGCGGTGGCAGAGGCAGAGCTGTAAATGATCAGACCGTAGTCGATTACTGAGCTCTGTACTGCAATCCTTATGACATCCGAGGTAAGGCATTGCCTATGCCTGTACAGTAGGTCAATGCTAGAGTTGGCAGCCTTGGCAACGTTGTCAATGTGCGTATCATATGATAGGTTACAATCAATGGTAATTCCTAGATATTTAAAGGACTGAACCTGTTCGAAGGTTGCACCATGGCAGTTTGTGATCATGATGGGATGGAGCCTGTGTTTGTTGTGCTGGCTGCAGAAGAGTATGGACTTGTTTTTTTTTTATAGTTGAGTACCAATTTAAGCGTACTAAACCAAGTTTCAAATCGAGGTAAGGGCAGACTGTAGATTCTTTTGAAGGTGGCCCGGATCCTTATGAGTGGAGAAGATGACAGCGTTGTCAGCATAAAGGAGGATTTGTTTGGGACATGATTGTGGCAGATCATTCAGAAAGAGGCTAAAAAGAAATGACCCAAGGATGGTACCTTGAGGAATTCCTGAACGAACTGGGCCTGCATCTGAGATAACATCAGCTATTTTCACTCTTTGAGAGTGGTTCTCCAAGTAGCTCTTGAACCATGTAGTGGACTCAGGTGAAAGCCCAGCAGAACATAGCTGTGTGATTAATAATGGATAATGAACAGTATCAAAAGCCTTGGTCAGGTCTATGAATACCAACCCGGTTAGGAAGCTGTTGTCCAATGAACTGTGGATAGCACTGGTAAATTCTAGAAGGGCAGACGTAGTACTATGTCCTTTATGGAAACAGTGTGGTTGGGGGCATAGGATGTTGTGTTTGTCCAGGTATTCCGTTAGTTGGTCAGATACCATACGTTCAATGGCCTTGGGGGGGGTGTGGAGATAGGCTGGTAGTTCGCATGCAGGACTTGTCCCCACTTTTGTGGACCGGGGTTACTGTGACTGATTTCCATGTATTAGGGAACTGGCTGAGGGCGAGGGAGAGGTTGAAAATTTTTGTTAGAGGAAGTAGCACTTCATCAAGGGTGAGGGACACCAGCTTGAGGTCGAGTAAATCCCCACTAGTTCTGGATTTGGCGATTGCATTAGAGACATATTTACGGACCTCATGGGCCCTAACTTCTTTAAAGTAGAATGGTGGGTGGTTGGAGGAAGGGGGTTGTGGGCTGGGGGTGAGAGTAGGACAGTGGTCATCACTGAAGAAGTCTGAAGGCAGAACACTACTGAGGTCAGAGAACGCAGTATTGAAAGTATTTGCGATTGCGGTAGGGTCGAGAGAGTTATGCAGCCATCAATGACCAGCATAGTAGGTGAGGTTTTTGGCTGCTTCCCAGTTACTTCTTTAAGATTGTCCCAGAAGAATTTTTCCTTTCCCCAAGTGTTTGTGAGGGCATCTCTGTAGTATACTTTTTTCTTCTGACGAATTCAGTGCAGTCGTTACGAGCGCATTTGTAGTTCTGGATATCGTCCGGATTGCCTGTGGCCCATGCCCAGAGCCAGAGGAGGTCCCTTGCTTTCAAGTCCTTAAGTAATACTGCAGAGAGCCAAGGATTACAAAGGTCTTTGACTTTACACCTTTTGAAATGGGCATAGGCATCACAGGCAGCACTGAAGGAGTTGATAAAAAATCCAAGGCCAGGTTCACATCTGAAGCGTTAAATATAGGAGACCAGTCAAGCTGTCGGAGGTGGGATCTGAGGTGTTTCAACTGTCCGCGTGGGAGGACTCTACTATTGATTAATTTAGAAGGGGGCTTGCAGAATTTATTCGGCCATTCACAGATTACTGGGGAATGGTCACTTATTGTATCCAGGAGGATGGAAACATCCGAGATGCAGGAGGGATGGCTGGTCGGTATCCAGTCCAACAGAGTGCTTGTGCCAGTTTCATAATTACGTCGGATGGGGGAGCCTACCAGCTGTGCCAGGTTTGCGGCTGAGATGGCATCCTATTAAAAAGTTTGAAAACGACAGCAGAACAAGAGAAGCGCCATGGAGTTCATTTGGGCAATAAATGCATTAATACTGTTAGTGGGAAAGAACTCACAATGTGTATTGGCAAGAACCTAGAAGAAAACCTGCTATCAACAGTCAAAAATGCAAATTATTTTTCAGTGCTTATGGACGGTAGTACTGACAGTGATGTAACTGAAAAGGAACTGGTTTACGTAACTTATGTAAATCCCATCAATGGTCACGTGGAGACTAAGTTTTTTAATGAATGAAAGCTGTATCAGAGGGCACAAGTCAGGGACTGAAAAAATCTCCTTTTCGACATTTTTACAGAGTGTGGCCTTAATACAAAAAACATGGTTGGGTTTGGGGCTGATGGGGCATCTGTCAACATGGGTGTAAGACGGGGTCTTGCTGCTCTTTTAAGGGAAGACATACAGTGGTTAGTTGGTGTTCATTGTTTCTCACACAGAGTAGAACTGGCCATAAAAGATGCTTTGGATAACAATTATTTCAATGATGTTTCAAACTTTATGACACAACTGTTTTATCTCTATCAGAAAAGTTCTGAGACTCCGAGAGTTACGGCCTCTTGCCCAGGCCATGGAGATATCAGTTGAAAAGCCCAAGAAGATCCATGGCACATGTTGGGTGCGGCATAAACTTCTTGCCACCCGTGCTGTTACCAAATCATTCCCTGTAATTTGTGCCCATTTAGAATCTATGGCCACAGACCCAACTCATGATCAGGCCAAAGCCAAGCGAGTGTTGGAAAATAATGACTAAATTCCAAATGGTGGCACACCTTTTGTATTTTGAACAGCTGCTTCAGCCACTTGCCAGGTTCTCACTAGCACTTCAAAAAGAAGTAGTTGAAATGCCAGAGCTACTTAGCTCTGTTGAAACTCTGAGACACACTCTTGACCATGCTAAGCAGAGTGGTCCCATATGTGGCAGTGAACTCGACATTCTCTTAAAAAAATGGGCCTGATGTTCTTTCAGAAGCACGTGCTCAAGTCACATACAAGGGTGTGAAATTAACACATTTTAGTGGCCAAGTTGTTAAAAATTTTAAACAGCAAACTAAGAAATACATTACGAACATTGAGAACTATTGTGAACAAAGGTTCAGTTTGACTAATTAAAGTAATACCTATAACCGTGCAAAAGTGTTAGACACTAGACTTTGGCCAGCAGACAGAAAGAAACTGGAGCTGTATGGTAACAGTGACATTACTGCAGTAGCTGACCACTTTTCAGCAGTTTTGCAGCCTGAGTGTGTCAGCACTCTGCTACTTGCAGAATGGCAAGAGTTTAAGATTTTTGCTCAAACCAATTTCATCAATCTTTCTGCCTTTGCTACCTGGTCAAAGCTGGCATGTGATTTCCAAAATTCTTATCCAAATCTGTTGAAGAATGTCAATGTGTTGAGAGTATTTCCGGTGTCTAATGCAATTGTAGAAAGGTGTTTTTCAACTATGAACAAGGTAAAAACTGACTGGAGAGCAAGTCTGGCAGAGGATACTGTAGAAACATTGATTTGCATTAAAAAGCAGGCCCCCCCAGCTGAATTCAATCCAGACAGGGCTGTAGATATATTTTTTAGCACTAAACCAAGACATCCTGGTGTTTTGGCAGCTGCGGCTGGTGGACCACCCCCAGGTCCCTTCCCCCCCCCCCAAAAAAAAAAAAAAAAAAACAGGCCAGAATTACTGGCTACATGCCTGGTGGAGAAGAGCAGCAAATAGATCGACCAGTCCTTGTTGGTTACTTTATGGTCAATCACGGTCCCAGGTGGAGTTTTTATGCTGGGGCAGGGATTCATTTTAAAATTTGCTTCATTTGTCACGACTCATGATCACGAATTCACGGTCTGCTTTAGCAGACATCCTTCTCAGCTCTTAAAATGTATGTGCTACTGCACAACTGCTGTATTTCTCTGGAAATGGCTAAATAAAACAGATAGTCTCAGAAACCTGTGTAAATGTGTATTTTATCAATATAGAGCAAGACGAGTACATTTTATGGGGTTTTGAGCAAAAATATCAATTTTTGGTAATTACTAATCAACTTCGGCCAATTGCAAATCATTTTTTACTTTGATTAGCGAAGGCAGCTAATCAAGTCTCCAACATTAATTTATGCCTTGATGTGATGTATGAATACAGTAAGTAGGCTTAATACTGATCTAAATCTTAGGATCACCATGAGGGCCACAGAGTTGGGATAATGTAAAATGAACCTGTTTAAATTATGTTTTTCTTCTACCTTGCTGAGAATCATACTATGCATTACCTTTTTTTTTCCCATGAACATTTTTCTTAACAGAATACTCTCAGCTTGAAGACTAAAATTACTGAGAGCTGGTCTTTCTCATGTAAATAGGATGATGAAATAAATTTAGAAAAAGAATTTGAAACAATTGTCTTAGAATAACAATAGGCTTGCCACTCATGATGTCATAGGGTCACTCTGCACTTGAAAAAATATCTGACATTTCTGAGGCACCCGCGGCATATTCAGTTTATCCAGTGCTTGTCTTTTTTTTATTTAGATGCCATTTTTTATTAATTTTCTTTATTTTGTTCAGTCAGAAAAGTGTTTTTACCTTTAGTCCATTTGTTGTGGCTGAGTGACTTTGAAGGGAGGCGGACATACATGACGCAATTTCGTGTATCATTATGTGTTTGCAGTGCTTGCGTGTGCCAGTGGTTGGACAGACCGGCCATTTGGGATGGCAGTGAAAGTGGGTGCAACCTATAGGACGGCCAAGGAAGAAGGCCCCCTTGCCAGCGAGAGAAGAACTGTTGTGCCGGCCAGGGGAAAGGCTAATGAGAATCGTGAAAACGGAGGGAGATATGGAAATATTCAGCTGAATGGTATTTCATGTGCTGTGGCAGTGAGACTGGCAGGAAGTGAGTTTCTGGCTAATGTTTATTGATTTTTATTTTAAAGAACTGCAGTTTAAATTGGAGACGAGAAAAAAAAAAGTGCTTGAACGGAGTCTGCTAGGGAAATGAAACCAGTTGGTGGGAGCCAGCAGGCGAATAACCTTTTCAGTTCTAAAATTAGAACTGTGCTGCTGGCTTTCACCAATCAGAACCTATGGTGAGAATATTTTTTCTCCTGGGGACCTGCAGTGAGAATATTGGACCTACAGTGAGAATATTTCAACATTCTCACTCTAGGTCCAGAGGGAGCAAAAAGTATCAGTGATATCTGCCACAAAATATCCTCACAAACATTGGATAAACGTAAGATATAGTTTCTACTCTTTTTTGATATAATCTATCACATTGTGGACACTTCTGTATACACAGGTGATGTAACTGTGATGTCGTCAGGTCTGCCACACAAAGAGCTGTCTGTCCCTTGCTCAGGCCACGCCACCGGACGAATGTGAAGACCAAACCACTGGAGCGAGCAGCAGGAACAGGTCAGAGGCAGATGCCTGTTTAAAATGAACAGCATTGACACTGCACCAGCAAAAAGCATTTGTATTGGTTGACTTTAATAAATAGCAAGTTACCAAACCTCTCTGTGCATTGTGTTATTTCTGACCCCCTTCACCGGATGCAAGTGCGATTTCTTTCTTTTTCTTTTCCCTTTTTGCTGTAGTTTCAACTCCAGAAGTCTGACCAATCGTTCAACTTTTTCAGGTCCTCCTGAGGTTTGTCCTCAACCTGGCCAGCTTAGTGTCATTAGTGAACTTAAGTAGCCTGCTGGAAAGCCAGCTTCCAGATTACTGGTGAAAATATTGACCAGCAGTGGCCCTAACATGCCGATCCCAGAGGGATGTCATGGAGTACCCCCCCCCCACTCGTAGTAGCCATCCACAACAATCCTCTGCTTCAGTCCCCAAGCCAGTTAGCAACTATGACATTCATGCCACACTGGTGTATTTTTCCCAGAAGCTTGTCATGCAGCTCCGCATCACAGGACTTGTTGAAGTCCAGAAAGTCATCCATGGCCCTGCCCCTTGTCCACCTACCTGGTCAACCCCTTGAAGAAGGTGATCAGGTTCGTTTTGCACAATCTGTCACTCACAAAGCCACGCTGAGAGAGTACAAGTACCTTGGCCTCAACCAAATACTCCATTATACAATGGGTACCGAAAATCCTTGTTCCCGATTGGCTGGCTGGCACAATTTACAACATGTAAATTGTGCCACCTACCAACAAGAACAAGTGCCACTAGCCAGTCAGCCACATAAGGAAACACCCCAGAAATCACTCCGAGCCGGCCCGAAACAGAAACCTCCAAACTGACTCGTGCTGTAATGTTAAGCATGAGTTTCAAAAACTGTCCCCAACACAACTCCGCAACCACTTCCACGTGGCTCAACAACCCAGAAGCTTCCCCCCAATCTGGTTCCACTTCATTGCTACCCCATATTAGCACACTGCCCAACTGATCGTTGCATTAACAAGCGCAAAATCCACTATAAAAGATTTTATCACCGCCACATAATTTCAGTAACTGGTCTCAGCTTCCACCCACCTCCTCTAGCTCACTTTCTGCTACACTCCAGCTCTCGCTCGGCTCCATTACAAGTCGGGATTCCCACTTTTTCTGTCTGCTAGGTTAAAAGTGAAAAAATATATACACACACACACACACACACACACACACACACACACATATCATCACCTTTTTGTTTCACAGATTCCCTCTTAATCTTACCATTTATCACTTCTTCTCCCTTAGCCTCCCTCTTCTTCTTTCTCCACATATATATCTCTCTCATTTTACCTCTCCTCTACACTAACTTGTCTTTTTTCTCTTTTAGATACTTCCTGAAGAAGACCTAAGGTCGAAACGTAGATTTTTAACTCTATTTTCTATTTTCAGCTTGCATTTAATATAACCATTTTGTTTTGCTTTTAGACCACATGCTGATGCAGCGCCTTGTCTTTGTTTTTTCACACACACATATACATACATATGTACATATACACAAACATACACACACACAACACACACACACACACACACACACACACACACACGTAAATATAAATAAAAGATGCCAAATGAACAGTTATGATCCCATTTAAATACCTGGGAAACTTCGACCACCTTGTACTGCTTCCTATCGCACAGAAGCTACTCAGAATCCCTCTCCTCAACAAACTCCAATTCATAAAAATCTTCAGGGGAATAATCCTGAACTGGGGGAACCGACCAAACCGAACCTCTGCCAGAAGACACTGGATCGGTCAGAACTGGACGAAGCGATTCCACAATCCGAATCGCTTTGGCTATTTCTTTGGCGGTCGGAACATGCAGCTCTGGGTCCGAACCGGACGATTTATCCTTTCGTTTTCTTTTTGTAGGAACAGATCCCTCAGGATTGGCTCTCCTCTTACCCAAAGAGGAATCGCCCTGGTCAGAAGGCACTCCTTCTGGTTCGGCAGGAACCAAACCAGGCTGGCCTTCCGGGTCAGCGGATTTCTCTGCCTCCTTATCCCTAAGTCTACCTAACTTTTTCTCCAGGGTAGACTCAGGGAAATTCTTACAAATTTGGCAGTCTGAATCAAGGTGGTCAAACCCCAGACAGTAAGCACAGGTGGTGTAGGGATCAGCCTTAGCAAAGACCTCCCCACACACACTGCAGTGCTGAAACCCAGTGGGCCCGTTTTTTTTCCTGGGTTTCTCAGACATGGCCAACCTAACCAACTTACTCTTTATATGGCAACCACCAGGCAAGACTCCCCTATCGGTTTCACACCGTGTCACGGGTGATGGAAAAATACGCTAAAATGATGATGTTTTATTTTTGTTTTTGTTTTTTTTAAACCGATACGGACCAGTAACCACACACTAACTTTTTCCTTTTCAAGATCTTACTATAAGATCGTTCAGCCGAACCGATCGGAAAAATTTTCACAATTTCCACACAACAGCTACTAATCTAAGTACTTACGGTACCACAGACAGAGTCTCGAACCGAAAAACGGAACGAAAAATCGGACTAAAACCGAAACTTTAACCACGAAGAACCGAGCCAGAAGGAGAAATCTCAGGCGACTGTTCAGTGAGGCGGAGTAAAGAATCTGACGGTTTGGGTTTGAAAGGACACAGACAGAGTTTTCAACCGAGCTCGAGCCCAACGTTCTATGCCTGGCATAGAATTTAACCCTTCACTCTCCGGGGCAGTTCAAGAGTTGGCGCCAACTGCAAATTGTCAGAATACAGCAAGACTTCATCTTGTTTGAAAAAAAAAAAAAAAAAAAAAACGTAAGTGAGAGCAGGGACTGTATTTCTTTATCTTCGCTATATATCCAGCTTCAACACATCCACAACCCCTCGGAGGTGAAACAAAGGTTTGCTTCAGAAGTGAGTGTTTTGGGGAGCTGCATTTCAAGTATACTTTACCAACTCTCCGTCAGGATACTGTTTTCTTCCCTTCTGCTTTTCCTTGGCAAGAAAACAAATTGTAGATGTGTTTGGGGGGGCTCAGTCTCCCCTTTCCCAGCTCAAACATAAAATTTTTTTAAAAAGTCAGCTCCCACTTCAGGGCCACAGCTAATAAATCATGCTGACAGCCAAGCTTCCCATCTCTCGTGATCCCCCCTTCACACTTTGCTCTTATGGGAACTATTTTTTTTCTGGCACAACAATAAAATTAACAAAACTGTAAAAATGTAAAATAAATTAAAAACACTTTTTATTTTTTTCTCTCACCAAAAAAAGAGAAGACTGTATAATCGCAATGTCCCACAAGAGGGTGTGGGTGATGCCAGGATTTACCTACACCTGGTGTTTTTTGCTCATTCGGCCTGCAGCCTCGTGACCAAACAACACACTAGGCGTGGGCAAATCCTGGCATCACCCACACCCTCTCATGGAATACTGCTCCATTATTCTCTCCTTGATAATGGATTTGAGGATCACGCCCCAGCACCGCCAGTCTGACCACACAGTAGTTGTCCAGTTCTGGCCTTGCCCCTTCTTGAAGATGGGGATGCAATGGCCACTTTCCAGTCCTCAGACACATCTGTCCAGCCATACTCATGAAAGATTACTGCAAGCGACTGCACCATTATTCCCTTAGCTCCACTATGATCCTAAGGTGTATCCTGTCCGACTTACCTAGCTAGATCTTCACCAGGTATTTAGCCATTAGAGAAGGAGTGATGTCTGCAGACAGCATCATGGCTAACCCTGTTGTCATGGATCCTCCCAGTGAGATCCCCTCGGGGACCATTTGGTGAACATTGAAGCAAAATATACATACAGAATCTCAGCCATCCTCCAGGCTCTGAGGTTCCTCCCTGTTTTAAAGAGCCCAAATCCTCGCCTTAAAGATCAATTGCAATTATTTTAAAAGGCTTTTAATATATTTTACTTGCTCAATATGAGAACAACCAGTCTATCTTTCTCTCTCTCTCTATATTATTTATTTATATATTATATATATTATGGCAAATAAAGTGCAGGAATTGTAATTTCTCATGTCCAGATGCTACTTTACTGCCTCTCATAAATGATGGTTTCACAGAAAATCCCTCAGACATTTTCAGACCAGCTGACGGAATCTTGGAGGAGTGTTACTGTAATTCAAGCCACAATGACATCATCTTCCTCAAGGTCCTAGCAACTCAGTACATACAGAGTACAACAGAATAAGACATTCCAATTTTCTGATGGTGGCCTTTATTAAATTTAATTATTCCGGTAAAACACAATGAATAAATGTCTGGTGAGTTCCCTAAGCTGATCACCAGCATTTTGTGCTCAGTGTCACCCCACAAAAAAAAAAAAAAAAAAACACAACACCAGACAAGATTTTACCACGAACATTTTTGTTTCCTTTGTTCTCTTCCAGCCCAGAATGAAGCCCCCACAGCGTCTTCCTTATGTCAAACAAAGTACTGTCCCCTAAAAATTACTGATTAATCTGAAAAGTAACTAAATATTCATCTGTAATGCTGTACTGATAAAATTCAATAAGTAAAGGTCCTCAGACAACTGAAAGTGAACATGAGTAGCCTGCCAGGTGGCGTTGAGGGCTGAGGCGCTGGATGCCACACCTCGTGCTACGCCAGCTACCCTTGTTCAGGAGCAGGCACGGATAACGGGGGCCAGCCAGGAGGAGAAGGAGGAGGATCGAGTGTCCCTTGGACAGCTCTCCTCCTCTAGGGAGGGTGGGTAGGGAGGTCCGCCGAGGTGCCGGCTCCTAGCAGCGGCTGGTGGCTGGTGCATCCTCGGGGCAGATTGGATGGGGCAGCATGGACGGCATCAGACGTGCAATGTACGGACATGTGCATTGCAGCGTCATTGACGCCACTGCATGCCCATGCTGGGGAGAGAAGAATACACACACCACAAATCCCTCAGCAGTGTGACAGCTGCCTCAATGGCGCTGCCATGACCTTGCATGGCCAGCTCTCTCCTGTGCCGCTTCTCCAGGTCTCTGCAGTGGTGAGATGCGTACCCCCACTGCAATGCGGCCTAGGAAAGACTGCGGCAGGGAGGTGAGCTCTAGCTGCAACCAAGGCAGCGAACGTGAAGGTTGGCTGGAAGGGGCACCATAGGTTCAACCCCCCAGCCGAGAAATATAAAAACAAAAAGTGAACGAGTTGTTGCCATTTTACAATCTGATGTACAGTAGTGTGTGTGTGTGTGTGCGCGCGCAAGCTCGCGGACATCAGCACTCACCCAATATTCCGCTAGTTGGTCTAAATCTGAGAGATTTCCTGTGAAACCATCAATTAAAATAGAATCAGTAAATGACAAATGACCATTTCTTCATTCCATTAAGTAATAAATAAGGCCTGGTTGTCTTTATGTTAGAGAAATATTAAAGTTCCTAATATGTTTATAACAGATCTGCAATTGATCTTTAACGTTCTGCCTTCCATATACAGTATGTACTGAAAGAAGGCTTTGCTGCTGTCTGCAGCTCCTACTACTATCCCAACTTCCACCCCTCCTTGGCTTTCCTAATTTTTCCCCACCTTTTCTGCCCCCCTCCAAACCATTTATTTTACCATGGCTGAGGTCACTGGGGTGATTTCACATCCTCATCATTCCTCAGAACAAGGAACTGCCATTAGCACCACACCTCCAAGTGGAGCCATCAGGTGGAGGCCTCCAGAAGCAGTGTATATCAAACCCCTAGGCTACAGCAACATGAGTCTTGAGAGTGCCCAAGTGTCATGATGTAGCATACTAGCCAGTGTTTTCTAACATTTCTCCCCGGCGCACTCTGGATGCTGACAGATGTGGGCTCCCCAGAGAACACACGCAGCATGCCTGTACTGAGCCTGTCAATGTCCTGTCACCTGCAGCTGCACAAGTGTGTGGTGGTAGTAAAGTAGTGCCTGCCAATCACCCTCACCCTCCTCAGAGAAGGAGTGTGTCTTCTGGAAGCTCTATCCCCACCCCCAAACCTCAGATGCCCCACACTTGTTCCTGAACACGTGTATGCCAATGCTGCCGCTTCACCGATGGAAAATATATATATAACACATATATATATATATATATATATATATATATATATATATATATATATATATACACATATATATACATATATATATATATATATATATATATATATATATATATATATATATATATATATATATATATATATATATATATATATAATATATATATATATATATACTATACATACATATATATATATATATATATATATATATATATATATATATATATATATATATAAATGTGTGCCCTCTTTTCCAAACACAGACCCCTTCTGATTCCTGGTCACTGCTCAGCCCCACTACCTGACCCTACACTCCAGGGGGTTCCTTATCTGCCCCACAGCTTACCCTCCATGGTAGGGACTACAGAGGTGGCACTGCCCAGGGTCAAAACTGACTTATGCAGGCACGAGACAGCACAGCTAGTGACTGGGAAAATCAGCTGGTCCCACAGATATTTCCACTGGCCAAACTGGTGTACTTATTGAAATATGACCTTCTCCTACACAAGCCAGCAGAGCTAGAAAAAGCAGAATGTTATCAGCCTGATACAAAATCTAGCAGTATTTGATCAGGGGTCCAGTGCTGATTTCAACCCCTGCTCCCCCTCCAGGAGCTCCGTATCCAGTGGCAAGGACCCCTTTGTATTGGGCGGACAGGCAGCATGAGGCCTGAGCATTCAGAGCATCATCCTGTATGGCTGAAGTATTTCTATTTTTCTACCATCCCTGTGACACCAGCTGTAAACACAAGCGTTGCAGCACGCAGAACGAGTGCACAGCACAGAAAACCCTGCGTCTCTCCTCCCACAGCCATCCAGAGCAAACTGGGTCCATCTGTGGGCCCACAGGTGGCACTCTTGCAGCATGGAATAGACATGCTCCCACCCTGAGGTGATCAATCACTAGGACACTCAAACCGCTCCCCCCCCACCGGCCCTCCAGCACCCTAGGCTCATTCCCTAACCTAGGTCACCAGTGTCACAGGCAGCAATGCTGCGGCTGAGCCAATGGGAAAGCAGCTTTCTTAATTCTGCTCTTGCAGTCTCTCAGTACTGTTACGCTCTGTACTCCTCTCTGGCCTGGATCAACCAGTCTCTTTCCAGCAGTCATAAACAGTCTTTAAGGTCAGAAATTAACTGCTCTAGGTTCCAGTTGAGCCATGAGGGGACCCACGTCTTGGCCTCTTAACTTATGGCTTCCAGGGATGTGGAGCTCTGCAGCTGCTTTGAACACCATCTTTAATGAACCCTACATGTGCTCATAGTTACCAGCCTCATACAACTGCTCTAGACTCAAACACAAGGCCCTTCATTTTGGCAAAAATCAGTGTTAGTGAAGAAATAAGAACCCTCCTCTCAAGTTTGTAAGCAACAGAGGGCTGAGCTATGCGAGTCAGAGCCAGAACTATGGTAAGAAATGGGCTTGAGTAGACTTAATTATTTTAAAACAATATTTGATTTGCTTATGTTTTTTGTCGGGGTGTCTTTACAGGAGTGTGTGGTGGGTACAGCCACCCAACATAAAAGCAAATCACTCGGTGTGCGTCAGCCAAGATATCAGCTTGCTATTGTAAACCATTAATTGTATTTGTTACTGTCAAAACTGTACCCTTGCTATTGTAATCCCATCTTGGGATCTGTGACTGTACTATCTTGCTTGTAACCTCCCAGGTCATATCTGAAAATAGTCATTTCTATGGCTAGCACACCCACCCGGTAAACAGAAACTAAATAAATAAATACTTGAGACTTTGATTCAACTACTGCTACTACCTAAATAGCCTCCTAGGTACCCTACCAATGGAGTTTATTATTTTTTGGGAGACCTCAATCTTGACTGGCTCTCCAGCACCTCTAAACCTCTCAAAAACATCTGTGACTCATTCAGCCGAACACAACTTATTACAGAAGCTGCACGCCCAAATAAGAACACCCTGTTGGATCTCATATTAGTAAGTAAACCCCACCTGTTCTCACATGCCATTGTGTTCTTTACGGATATCAGCGATCACTGTTTTCTTGCCTGTGTGAGATCTGCCATAAAACTAACATCTACCTTTAAATTCACTATTAAGAGGAATCATCGTAACCTCGACACTCGTGCATCTCTCTGACCTGCAGTACTTTTATCTTGCCAAAACAGTGAATGCGGCTTATGATATAATAATGTATGGTAGAACGTTGTTATGACTGGAAATCCATACCAGCTAAAATGTTGTTATGCTGCAGTAGCTTGCTGTTATGCTGCACCAGGTACGTAGCTACTGCAGCATAACAGATTAGAATCTTGAAAGAAACTCTGTCAGCGCGAGCTGCACACTAAACAGCGTACAGTTAATCGAGGTTACGTTTTCAGTTCCGGAGGTCAGGCCAACACTTCCACATAGATCATCCATACCAAGAGACTGATAGTTAAAACAGCTAAGTTAAAAAAGTGTAACGTTCCTCAATGTCGTTTTTTTTTTTTGCAATGTGTCACTATCGATGCTGACTTCCGATGTACACATCAAATGTGAGTAAATATTTCTCTCAACAACTGAACCGACTGATCGTTTCTGTGACAGCAGCCGACTGATTGTGATTTTTTATTTGAACTGCAACAGATAGGTGACCATACACTATAAAAGATAATGTATGGTCCTCTATCCGTAACAAATTTGAAAACTCTTCTCGAGGTCACCATGGCGACTGAACCTCTCGAGCTACGCTCTCAAGGTTCCAAACGTCGCCATGACAACCTCTTGAAGAGTTTACAAACTTGTTATGGATAAAGGACCATACATTATCCTCTATTTCCAGGGAATAGTGCTTGGGGTACTTGACAAACGTGCACCTTTGGCTAAAACACGCACCAGGAAAAAAAATCATGCCCCTGGTTTTCAGACAACCTTAGAACTACCTTGCTAAATCGTGACCGTCTTTGGAAAACAGCTCGGTGAACTAAACTTCCATCTCACTGGACCTTATTCAGGAAGGCTAGGAACTCCTGCACTAAGATGATCAGAGAATCTAAGGCAAGCTATTTCCGGGCTGAACCTGACTCTTCCTTAAATCCTCTGCCAGTTTCTGGAAAACCTTAAAGGTAATTAAAGACCATAGGACAGCTAATACCCTACCCTTAAAAATTACCTCTGTAGACACCTCAACTACAGATAAACAAGTAATCCTGGATCTGTTTAACAATCACTTTGCTACTACAGGGCTGACCTTTGACACGTCCTCTGCCAATAACCTTCATAATCAACTTGGTTTACACAACCTGGGGACGCTGGCCACCAACAATCCTATAAGTGAGGCTGCATTCTCATTTCAGCATGTCTCCTTGAAAGAAGCTGAAGAGCAACTGTTACACTCGGGTATCAGGAAGAATGCTGGTGCTGGCCTCATTGACCCTTATTTCCTCAAGATTAGCTACCATGTCTTGGCAGTGCCAATTACACATCTTCTAAATCTCTCACTTTCGGACGGGGATCTCCCAACTATATGGAAAATCGCCCATGTAATACCCCTATTCAAATCAGGAGATCCTTCAGACAAACAACCATACACCAATTTCCCTACTCCCAATCCTTTCTGAGATTTTGGAGAAAATAGTGAGCTTGCAACTACTGAGTAACCTGAAATCCTCAAACCTACTAAACCCTCTGCAGTCAGGTTTCAGGCCACACCAAAGTACAATCTCTGCCCCTGCAAAGGTAACAAATGACTGACAACATGCCCTAGGTACTAAAAACTTCATATGCGCTGTGTTTTTGGACCCAAGTAAGGCCTTTGACACTGTTGACCATGAATTGCTTCTAGAATCCCTCCATGAGCTAGGCCTGGACTCCTTATCCTTGCGGTGGTTCGCAAATTACCTTAATGGTCGACAGCAGCAGGTTAAAACAGAAGGGAAACTCTCACCTCTCAAACCCTTAGTAAGGGGCGTACCTCAGGGCTCCATACTGGGTCCTTTGCCTTTCACTGCTTATATAAAAACAGTATCGATGCAGGAATTAGTTCAGCCAATATTCATTTATTTGCTGATGACATGGTACTTTACATCGATAGAAAAAGAAATGGGCAGACTGGATGGGCCTTGCGGTCCTTATCTGCCGTCAACTTCTATGTAACCCCTGAACTGGCTTGTAGAGACCTACAAAAGGAATTCAACCAGCTGCAACTACACCTACACCTACTGAAGCAAAAACTCCTTCTGAATGCAAAAAAGACAAAGGCAATGCTATTTTCACCCTTAGCAAACGCTGCAAATCCAGCCACCCTAGGACCGCCACCTCAAATTACCACACTTCTTGGTGAATCCCTGGACTTCGTAACCAAGTTCAAATATTTGGGGGTCTGGATTGACCACAAACTCTCCTTCTTGGATCATATCGAGGAGCTGTCTGAAAAACTTAAACAAAGGCTAGGACTCTTTTATAGTATCAAACACCTCCTTGGCCATGACGCTAAGAACAGACCGGTCCAAACAACCTTCCTTTCCTTACTGGACTATGCTGATTTCCTTAACAGCCAAGGTCCTGCCTCCATGCTGGCAAAACTTGATACTCTATCATAGAGTATTAAGATTCATCTCCGGTGCTCCGTATCTCACTCACCACTGTTCTCTTTATGCAGTCTTAGGATGGACATCTCTAAAAGGGGACATGAAAGCCTTTCTAATTGGCAGCTGTTTATTAAGTTCTTCTTTTCAGAAATTATTTACATTCCCCTAAATTATCAATATGTAACTGTACCTGAACAAAAAGTGATACAAAAAACTGTATTTTACATTTTGTTTTGTTTTTATGGGCAGCATTCTGCTACAGTTCTCTTCATAGAACCTGTGATCGGGAGTTTTAACTATGTCACGATTTGTGCACAAAATGCTAATTATGAGCTGTTGCCCTATCAGAACTATGCTGAGAGTTCTGTGCACAAACAGTGACATAATTAACGCTCCAAATTATTGGTTCCATGAAGAGAACTGTAACAGAATGCTGCCCATAAAACCAAAACCATGCAAAATACAGTTTTTGTACCACTTTTTATTCAGCTACAGTTTGGGGAGGCGAAGTCCGTGGGTGTGGTATACGTGGACCTATCCAAAGCATTTGATTTAGTAAACCACAGCATTTTGATAAATTCACTGAAGAAAATAGGAGTAGAGGAAGAAACCTGTAGTTGGTTTATATCGTATCTTGATAGTAGGTCACAATTTGTTGTTTTAAATGGCCAACAGTCAAGACTAGACTATGTGACAAGAGGGATTCCCCAGGGATCCATCCTGGGCCCCCCTCCTGTTTACAGTCTACCTAAATGACTTGCCAAAAAACATCAGACACTCACAAACTCGTCTTTATGCAGACGACACGGTATTAGTAGCAGGAGGAAAAATTACAAGTGAAGTAGAACTAAAGCTACAAAGTGACTTTTGTACTATGCAAGGTTATTTTTCAACTCTGGGTCTATTGGTAAATAATAAAGACACACAGGTTATGTCCTTTGCAATAGATAAGAAGGGTGTTTCAAAATTAAAAATAATGACCCAAGAAGGTAAGTTCTTAGAACAAACCGAAACATACAAGTATTTAGGGATACAAATAGATCAATGCTTGACTTTCCAACAGCACATAATAAACCTAAGAAAGAAAACAAATGCTAAGATTGGAGCTATGAGACGAATATCAAATTGTATGACAAGAGAAACAAGACTGACCATGATAAACCAACTAGTATTACCAGTTATTGACTATGGAAGTCATATTTATAGGCATACAACAAAAAAGTATTTAAATGACTTGGATACACTTTACAACAAGCTTGCAAGATTTGTGCCAAGGTGTGATCCTAAAACTCACCATTGCATTATGTATGTAGAATTAGGTTGGACCCCATTAAATTCATGGGCAAAGGGAATCTGGTTGAACCAGGCTCGGAGTATACTTAAAAATACATTTTTAAATAACTTAAAAAATAAATTTAAACCATGTTTGGGTTTTTGTAATTTAAGAGAAACAGGTGCCAGGGATTAATTATACCTAAATTACCACACTTCTTGGTGAATCCCTGGACTTTGTAACCAAGTTCAAATATTTGGGGGTCTGGATTGACCACAAACTCTCCTTCTTGGATCATATCGAGGAGCTGTCTGAAAAACTTAAACAAAGGCTAGGACTCTTTTATAGTATCAAACACCTCCTTAGCCATGACGCTAAGAAGAGACCGGTCCAAACAACCTTCCTTTCCTTACTGGACTATGCTGATTTCCTTAACGGCCAAGGTCCTGCCTCCATGCTGGCTCTCTCCGAGCAGGCCACAGCCAACAGACCACCCGACTGACCCCCAGACAGATTCAGACAGCCCATCTGCGGGCTTCCCAAGCTGCTCCTGTGGCCTTGGCTCTCTCCAAGCAGGCCACAGCTAGCAGACCACCCGACTGACCCCCAGACAGATTCAGACAGCCCATCTGCGGGCTTCCCAAGCTGCTCCTGTGGCCTTGGCTCTCTCCAAGCAGGCCACAGCTAACAGACCACCCGACTGAACCCCGGACAGATTCAGGTACGCAGCGGAGCTCCGAAACTCGTGGTATTGAATGCCACTGTTTTGACTGGATGCCCAGTGGAGGAACCAGGCACTGATTGGCAGCTTTACTCCTTGGCTGATTTTCCAACGCCTGGCACTTTCTGATCTCAGGGAAATCTCTTTCTGTGCTTTGTTCTGGACTGAATTTTTTCGCTTCCCCCTCCTCCTCACAGTATTAAATAGACCCTTACTCTGCCCCTTCCTCAGCCTAGCAGCAGATTGGTCACTCCAGTGCTGCACATTTTCATGCTATTGGCCTCCCTGTCTTCAATACCTGACTTGGCCCACTTTCTCACCGCCCCTTTTTAAAGCAGTCCCACCCACAGGATCACACATTTGCTCTCAACCTTTTCTCCAGCCACTCCATCCAACTCCTCTCAATTACTGCTCTACCTGCCCCATTGTTAGGGACCTCACCCTAATTCGACTATATACCCTTCCAACTATAAACCAGCTAGCAGTTAAGCAGGCCAGCAACACCAAACAAACTACCATGGGGTGCAACCACCTACTGCTACTCCTCACTACCTCTTTTGGTATTGCTGGTACCATACACGTCCTTTTGTTCTGCAAATTTTGGACTCCCCGCTGTTCTGTCTGACCCTTTGTATGAATGCCCTTTCTTAATCTTCGCTTTCCTTCTCTCCCTCAGCCGAGGAACTGCCACCCAGGCTCCCAGCTCCTAAGCCACGGGATTCCCGGCTACCGGGTGGTCGGCGCCCCTCTAGCCAACACTCGAGCCTGCAGACATGGACCCAAAGTCCTACAAGGTACGGCAACTGCCACAACCAACCGGATTGCGAGCGCCCTCTCAGACCACGCTCTGATTGGTCCCTGGCGGAAGCCGGCTTCTGCTCTTTGATTTTAAACCCTAAAAATGTTTATGTTGGGACAAATGTTAAAAAGATGACGTGTTAACCCAGTCTGTAATTGAAAGGACTTGAATTGTGGTTTGGGAAAGAAATCTAGTGTTTACAGCCCTTTCCCTGCATACGTGCACTGGCCCTAGACACTTTTGGGGGCCAAAGTAATACAACGTCCTTTGTTCTGCAAATTTGGACTCCCGCTGTTCTGTCTAACCTTTATGTGAATCCCTTTATTAACCCTCCCTCCTTCTCTTCCTCAGCCGAGGAACTGTCGCTCAGGCTCCCAGCTCCTAAGCAGGATTCCTGGCTACCGGCAGTCGGGCGCCCTCTAGCCGACACCCCGAGACCGCAGACACGACCCAAGGCCCTGTTAAGCACGGCAACTGCCACAACTTTTTTCTCGGATCATTTCACCTCCGCTGATTATTAAATACAGTAGCTCCTGCCAAAATATTAGTCCACGTCCCCTGGAGCAGTGCCTCACCAACAGAGACTTAGCTCGTGATCCCCCTCTTCTCTGTCCAGCCTTCGGGATCCAACTCTCAGGGTCTCGCCTTACTAAAACGCATAGGCTCTCCTTGGCTGTGCCTTCACCACTAAATATTTTTAAATGCTATCAAATTCGGGTCGACCTGGATTGGAAAGCTACTGATAAGCTGCATTAATCCAGCAACCCCACTGGCCCCTGGGCTAATTGAGTGGCTCCTTTTTTGAGGTACCATCATGTTGGGCCCTACATGGCTCCTTATACTGCCCCTTTTTCTGCTGATACCAGCTGCCCAGCATTGGACACCTGAACTACCATCATGTTTGGTCTACAATGGCACCATGTGCTATATACCACATGGCAACTTATCCTTTAATTGCCTCCGTGATTCCAAGTACCAATACCTCGAACCCTGCTCTTGGACCACACATACCAGTAGTACTTATAACACTCCCGCACCACAAGGCCCACCTCCCACCATGCAGACTTCTATCTCCTCCCCGCCTACTGTGGTAGGGGTACTAGCTCTTGCTACAACAGATCAGCTCTTTTATGGTGGCTACTTTCCAGTCCCTAAAAACACCAGATCTACTAGATGGGAGAAAGGCAGGAATTACAAGCTTATAATTAGCGCTCTTAGAAAAATCCTACTTATCCTCCTGCTATGTTCAGGCAATGTAGAACTCAACCCTGGCCCCCCAGAAGCTATTGCTTTGCCAGCAGAACTAGCAAATTTAAAAAGGAATAAGCTTCTTGCATATTAACGTATGTAGCCTCCTTAAAAAGATAACCTTAATACAAACCTGGGTAAATCATACCTCTCCTGACATACTTGTGATTTCCGAAACTTGGCTTAGACTCAGCACCACTGATAGAGAAGTAAACATACCCAACTATGCCTTGTTCAGAGCTGATAGGCATGCCAGAGGAGGACGGGTAGCTATCTACGTTAAAGACAAATTTTCTGCCTTCTGCTTATCCTCGGCATCTGTCGCCAGTGAATTCGAATGCCTAATTCTCAAAGTGGAAATTACACAGACTACTGCACTCCAGCGTAATAGGATGCTACAGACCACCATCTGCTGGCCTACAACGTGCCATATCTAAGTGACAAGTTGGGACAGGGGCTGCCAGAAACTATTATTTTAGGAGACCTCAACTTTGACTGGCTCTCTAACACAGCTGCCCCTTGCATCCTTCTGTGATGAACATGGGCTGGCGCAACTTATTACTGAACCAACACGCCCAAATGTGAAGAACCCCAGTAAAAGTACACTTTTGGATGTGCTAATGGTGAGCAAACCTTCTCTTCTCCCACGCTGATGTCTTCTTCTCAGGCGCCAGCGACCATTGTTTATTGCGGAGTAAGATCCACCAACAACCCAGCACCCATCAGCAAGTTCTCTATGAAGAATCCAGGCGCAACTTCAATGAACATGCCTACCTAAATGAGCTTAAGTACTCCCCTCAGTGGCAAGATTTCTACCTGGCCAAAGCGATTACGTCAGCTTACAATATCTTCCACAACATTCTATCAAGGGCCCTTAATATGCTCCCCTGACTAAAGTTCGAACTAGGACCAAAACCTGTAAATGGTTCACCCTCAGATCAAGTCCTTGCTTCTAGAAAGAGATAAGCTCTGCAAAAAGCACGCAGACTGAACACTGCAGAGGACTGGAACCAGTTCAGGAGACTACGAAATTTATGTACCAAAACAATCAGAGAATCGAAGGCCACCTTCTTCAAATCCGAACTCAACTCTGCCACAAAGAGTCCAATTAAGCTCTGGAACACAATCAATGATCTGCTAGGCCACTCCCAAGGAAATTCACTCCCGACCAAAATTACCTCTGGCAGCTTGACTATAACCGAAAAGATGGATATACTTGACGCATTCAATAACCACTTTGCTACTGCAGGCATGGCATTTGATAACTCCCCTACAAACATACTTCGTTCCCAGACTGCCAGCCAACTGCCTGAAACTCCGATAGCTTGCCGCCTTTCTCGCTTCAACCCCACTGAAAGAGGTAGAGGACCTCTTGCTTCAGTTGGATACTAGAAAAGTGCTGGGGCCGACACCCTTGACCCTTACTTCCTAAAATTGCCTACCGCGTACTAGCAATACCGTCACCCACCTTTTAACTTATCCCTGTCTCAGGGCACCTTACCACCTATATGGAAGACAGCACATGTCATACCACTGTTCAAATCAGGTGACCCTGGCGATCTCAATAACTACAGGCCAATTTCTCTCCTTCCGGTCCTGTCCAAGCTCCTAGAGAAAATTGTAAATGCACAGCTGAGGACTCACCTTGAGTCTAGGGAACTGCTAAATCCTATGCAGTCCGGATTCAGAGCTAAACATACCACTATCTCAGCCCTCGCCAAAGTTACTAACGACTGGCAGCGTAATCTTGAGAGCAAAAACTTTACTTGTGCTGTTTTCCTTGATCTAAGCAAGGCTTTCGACACCGACCATAGTCTGCTCCTCTCCTCCCTTCAAACCATAGGTATGGACCCCTCCTCTCTCCGTTGGTTTACTGACTATCTTACAGGGTGTCTTCAACAAGTTAAAGCCGAAGGAGGCCTGTCCCCCTTAAAAACTCTGCAAAGAGGGGGTACCTCAAGGTTCCATATTAGGGCCCTTACTTTTTGCAATCTACTTTAATAACATCGACTACTGTATAAAAAGCCAACATCCATCTGTTTGCAGATGATACAGTTCTCTACGTGAGTCGCCCAACACCTGAAGCTGCTTGCAATGACCTACAGTCAGAATTCAACCTTTTGCAAAGCCAACTCCTCCAAAAAAGCTACTCCTTAATGCCAAAAAACTAAGCGATGGTCCTCTCCCTTTTATCCAGTACAGCTAACCCTCGTCCAGTGGGACAGTTCCCAAATTACCACAGTTCTAAGTGAAAAACTAGAATTTGTTAAAATTCAAGTATCTGGGAGTTTGTATAGACCAAAGACTCTCCTTCATTGAACATATCGAGGACTTGCTAAAACGACTTCGGCAAAGGCTTGGACTGTTTTTTAGAATCAACCAATTTCTCACCAGAGATGCCAAGAAACAGCTGGTCCAATCCATTTTCCTATCATTGGTTGATTACGCTGATTTCCTCTACAGCCAATGCCCCAACTCTTACATGGCTAAACTGGACACACTCTACCATCGAGCACCGAGGTTTATAACAGGACTCTCCTTAGACACGCATCACTGCACCCTATATGCGGCAGTGGGGTGGACATCACTAAAGTTCAGAGGCCACAAAAGCGCGCTCTCTGGACCTATAGAGCCATCTCTAATAAGCTGCCTTACTATATCTCCTGCTGTCTTCCCTGAGTATAATTGGGAAATATCGTTAAGAAGTTACCTGGCTATTACACTTAAAAGTACCCAAAGCAAAATCCGTTTGGCAGGGCAGCCATAAGCTTCTGCGGCTACCTACCTTATGGAACGATCTACAAAAATTCAAATTAAGCACTCTAATCGGTATAAATGCCTTCAAGGCGCTTTATTTCCATACAATCAGAGAAGTATGTAACTGCTTCACCCACTCAGACCCAGTACCGGTGTCTGCACTGGTATATAGCCACGCCTAGACCCAATTTTAAGTACTGACCCCCCAGCTTGCTCCTTGCCAGCCTAACTGTTCTCTCTCTTATCCCCCGTCTTATCAACACTAGGCCCATCCATCCCCTTATTCTTCCCTTCCCAACCTCGGACAGGAGCTCACTACCCTGGGTTGTGACATCCTACCATGCCCGTGCTTTATAGCATTCAATCCCAGGGCTCACACACCTCCTTTTCTCCATCCACCTTCTCTACATCCGTTTACAACTCCTCTCTGTGCACCGTGCCCTCCTAGCCTTTCTTCCCCTACCTCCCTCCCTTCCCCCCTACCTTCACCTCTACCTGGTGTATATATATTTTTTTTTTTCTTCCGTTACTTCCTCCTGCAACCTTAGATTACCTGCTTTATCTTCCTATAGACACTTCTACGTATGTAAATACCATATAATCTGTACAATATCTGTATAATTCTATGTACATACGAACTTCTTTTTCTTTCTCTCTGTAAAGAGTATTATATGTATTGCCTTGTAAATACCTGTGTTGACCTGTATATACAATTGTTCATGCTCCATCCAGGTCCATCTTGCAAATGAGCTTCTGCTCAACGATGAACGCCTGGTTAAATAAAGACTTGACTGACTGATTGACTGAACTAACCGGTTTAGTGAAATGACTCTTCAGTATTAGGCAGCTTTTAACTGGAATAGTCTACCCCCCCCTTTTTACGTGAATTAACTACCACTGATAATACCTTTAAAAATGGTATGAACCATGAACTTAGTTTTTGCTGTTATTGTAACAGGTTAAAAAAAATGTAGAAGTTAAATGACTATTTGCCTGTTTTTGATGTTTTTGTAAAATACTGTAATGTATTTGCATTTTTTGTATGTTTTGTACTTTTGTAAAGTTGCAACTATTTTTGTTTTATGTAAACAGGTAAGCCTTGTGAATAGGGATTTTCGGAACCCTAATGGCTATATCACAGTATAAATAACATTTACCATACCATACTAAATATTGATAATTTAGGTGAATGCATATCATTTTGGAGAAAAACAACTTTGTAAACAGTTGCCAATTAGAAATGATTTCTTGTCCTCTTTAATTTCAGGAGACAAAGAAATGCTGCCTTCTGGGCCTATAGAGTAATTGTAAAAAAACTGCCGCAATACATCTTAGATCGTCTCCCTCTAACTGTGGAAGGCAAGTATGCCTTGAGAAGTTCCTCCATCTCCCTTTTCATTCCCAAGGTCAAATTACATTTTGGGAGGTCAGCTATAAGCTACTTGCTACCCCAACTTTGGAACAAGTTGCAAAAAAACTCTAAAATTATCTGACCCCATTAACTTGTCCGCATTCAAAATGCTCTATGAGCATTCGTTTAAGGAACCTTTTAACTGCTTCCCTTAATTGTTGTCTCCTGTATCCAGGACACTTGACTCTGGTATGGTGCCCCCTAGCACCTCCCTTCACAATAAATCACTCCTCCTATCTACTAAACTGTCAGTGGCTCAACAGGTAGCACACTTGCCTCTGAGGCTGGAAGATCAGAGGGCTGTGGGTTCAGTTCCCACATCTGGCACTTGGGTTAATATCCCAATACTGACACTGCAGTGCAGCATGAGGGGGTTGCTGTACTCCTGAGGTGCCGTCTTTCGGATGAGACGTTAAACCGAGGTCCCATCTGCCAGTTCTTGTGGTAGTTCAGGTGGAGTTAAAGATCCCATGGCACTTCTCGAAAACAGTAGGGGAATTTCCCCGGTGCCCTGGCCAAATATCCCCCCATTCACTAAAAATACCACCAACAGCTTAATCTGGTTCAAGGTCAGTTGTCATTCATCTATATCCCCTTCCCCCAGGTCGTACCTGAAAATAGGCAGAATTTGTCTAGTGCATTTACCCGGTCAACAAAAAATAAATAATAAAATAAATTACCCCATCACTGCCAGCTGTTGGTTTGGTGTAGTAGCCCAGTTCATTCACCTCCTCCCATCCCTTTGAAGTTTGCCAACATTCATGTTGAGGCACTTCATTCGTTGTCCCAGTCTTAAAATTGCTTTTGGTTATTGGCTCTATCCCCAGTCAGTAGATGTTTCATACCCTAGAGACTCCATGCAAACTAGCATCCATTCCCTATGCCCTGGCCAAACTATAAAAGCCTGTGCACGATTGCTGTATACTCTCTTCTACTGTGTTTCCCCAAGGTCTGTTAGAGTATTTATATTTTGATAGGCCATTGTATTTAATGTACATATTACATTAGTTAGCTACCACTGTATCTATGCCTCAATGTTAAATATTGCTTTTGTATATTGTATTAGTTTAATATTGTTTTGTGTTTTGTTCAAATGTATATTTGTTTTATGTAACCATTACTATGTTGTCCAGGTCCATCTTGAAAATGAGCTTGCCTCAATAGTGATCGCCTGGTTAAATAAAGACTTAATTGATTGACTGATTGTGTGCCATTATGGGAGGGTCTTACATTCTCTACTACCACTGCAAAGTTTGCCTTTTTGAAGTTCTGAGTCCTGGTGGTCAATACTCAGCTAGACTTCTTTCTCACCAAGGAGATGGTTATCATGTTAAGGTCACCACCTCCCACCAGTTCCCTGATATTGGTTCCCTGATGTTCACAAAAGAGACAACCCCAACTTTACTGCTGAGATTAAGGTCAAGGGGGTGGCCACAAACCTAGCTCCCACTGGACATGCTATTCTAGGAAGTAGTTGATGAACTCGGCCTCAGCTCTACCTTAAGTCACTAGAATATGCCCAGAAGAATGACATCCCCCAAGATCACCACTGCATTCAATATGTCTGCTATGATAACTTGAAGGACAACACAAGGCCACACAGGGTGGGCTAGGGGTGCCCAGTGACACATGTGTAACACTCAAAAAGACCAGTCACGGCACTCAACTCAGCACAGAAACCAAACGGAACATCCAAAAACTTGGTACAATAACAGTTCCTGTTTATTTTTTATCCACTAGCATTCGATTAAGCCTCATGTAGGGGAAACGTCGGAGCGCATAGTTTTTCCTCTACTGACCCCTTGGGGTCTTATGTTCAAATGCTGGTGGATAAAAAAATAAACGGGAACTGTTTTTGTACCAAGTTTTGGATGTTCCGTTTGGTTTCTGTGCTGAGGTGAGTGCCGTGACTGGTCTTTGAGTGCTGTGATAACTTCCCCACCCAGCTGGGCAGTATGCTCCACTGACCTTTTCTGGGACCTTGTAGTTCACCCACAGGTATGACTTCTCAACACCCTTTCCCCCAGCTCAACCCAGGTAGACTCTGTGGTATGGTTCAGGGGTTGAAATTAAGTTTTGCAGCCACTAGCCAGCAGGGCTAGTGACTGGGAAAATCCACTGGCCCCACAGACATTTCCACTGGCCCAGTTGGTATACATACTGAAGTGTTGCCTTCTCCAGTACAAGCCCGCAGGGCTAGTTAAATAAAAATTTTACTAGCCCAATTAAAAAAAAAAATCTACCAGCATTTGTCTGGCGGGCCAGTGCCAGTTTCGACCCCTGGGTTTGTCCTCTGGATGTCCTCCTTGACTTCCTCCTTTATGAAAAGAGCTACTCAACCCCCTTGCTAGTCAGGTCTATCCCTTCAGAAAAGTCTATCTTGTTGTCTCAGTTTCCCCTACTGGGTTCCTAGGAGTGCTACTCAGTACTGGTCTTTGAAGTGCATCTAACCCTCTAGTTCACTTATTTTGCAGAGCGCATTCCTCATACTGGTCTGCATGCAAGTGAGGACAGTTACCCCTTTCGCAGGGCTCCCCCTGCTCTCCTCCTCCTTGTGATCTCCTGCATCTATCTCCTGACCTTGGTGATCCCCTGCACCAGCCCCCTCACCCACCCTCTAGTTTAAATCTCCAGATTGCTCTGGCCATTGTCCTGGGGTCGAAATTAAGTTTTGCAGCCACTAGCCAGCAGGGCTAGTGACTGGGAAAATCCACTGGCCTCACAGACATTTCCACTGGCCCAGTTGGTGTACATTCTTTTCTGACCCAGGTGCACCCTCTACCAGGCATATACGTGTTTCTTGCCCCTGAAGACCCTCCAGCTGGCCAGAATAAGATAACCCTCCCTCTTGCAAAAAAACCTTAAACAAGCAGTAAGCTGCCTAATGGTCTGCTGCCACTGTTTACTACCCCAGGAGCAGGAGGATCTCAGAAAAGATCACCAAGAATGTGTTTCCATCAGTAACATCCCCAGTTCCATGAATGACCTCTGGACTGGTTCTTCCTATGTTATTCATGCCAACATGGACAAAAAAAATCTGCTCCTCCCCTAGCTGCATTACTTGGCACTGGCCAGCATAATACCAACCTTATTACTCTTCTCTTGGACAAAACAAATAAATCTATCTGAACACCAGGATCGAGGTTTTTTTCCTAACATTATGCAGATATCTTGCACTTTAAACATTTTACGTTAATTCTGTAGTACAATAACATACTAGGTTTCATAGAAAGCAACGTGGTCTAGTTGTTAGAGCTCTAGCTTTGGAACTGCTGGTTCAAACCCTACCCCAGCCACTCACTGTACGACACTGACATACTAACATACTAAAATGCCAGCAGAATAGGCCTAACAGTCTTTCGTGTCTGCTCGTTTGGTCAGCCCCCACCCTGGGTGCTGACCTTGCTGCCCCCCTCGCCTTCTCTGGCTTCTCCCTTCCCAGTTCCGGATATTCTTGCTGCATTGGATTTTGCTTCCAGAACCCTTCCCCTGTACCTGTCCCACCCCCTCTTGAACCCCTCCACTGTCTCTTCCTCCACCAGCCCCCTAGGCAGCGCATTCCATGGCTCCACCTCCCTCTCAGTAAAGTAGCACCTCCTCCTTTCTCCCCTGAATCTTCCCCCCTCCAGCTTCCACCCATGCCCTCTAGTGGCCCCCTCCTCCTTCCTTCGAAGCACCCTGACTGTTCCTCCCCTATTTACCCTCTTCATGTACCTGAAGACTTCTATCATGTCCCCCAGTCCCTTCTCTCTTCCAATGTGTACATATTTAGCTCTTGAGACCCTCCTCATAGGTCCTGTCCCCCAAGCCCCAAATCATTTTGGTTGCCCTCCTCTGGACCCTCTCCAGGAGGTTAATGTCCCTCTTTAAGTGTGGCCTCCAAAACTGCACGCAGTACTCGAGGTGCGGCCTCACCAAGCAGTTATACAGAGGGAGTATCACTTCCCTCCTTCTGGAGGTGATCCCCCTAGCGATGCATCCCAGCATCCTGTTGGCCTTGGCTGCTGCCCTCCTACAAGTCTCCGAGTTGTTCATCTTGACATCCACCACCACCCCCAGGTCCCTCTCAGCCATCCAGACTTGTAGCATTTCCCCAGGGTGTACACTTGGCCCGGGTTTCTGGCCCCCAGGTGGAGTACCTTGCATTTCCCTGCATTGAACCTCAGCTTCCTCTTTCTAGACCATCTTTCCAGAGCCTCCAGGTCCCCCTGTAGGGCCACCCTCCCCTCCTCCCCATCCACCACCGCCCCCAGTTTCGAGTCATCCGCAAAGAGACTCATCTCACTCCTGATTCCTGTCCTTATGTCAGAGACGTAGGCGTTGAACAGAAGGGCCAAGGACTGATCCTGTGGGACCCCACTAATGACCCTCCTTGGGGATGAGATTATCCGCCAACTCGACCCTCTGGGTCCAGTCCTGGAGCCAATTGCCTATCCATCTGATCATCTGGTTCCCCATCCCCATTTCTCCCAGCTTATCCAACAGGCCCACGTGAGGAACAGAGTCAAGTGCCTTGCTGAAGTCTAGAAAGAGGACGTCCACTGGTCTACCCAGGTCCAAGGCACTCGTCACCCAGTCATAGAACTCCACCAGGTTTGTCTGACATGATTTCCCCGGGATGAATCCATGCTGTCTATCGTCCAGGCACCCTGACTTATCCAGGTCCCCCCCTAGAGCTAACTGAGCAAGACATTTGGATGCTGCATCTTAGCTGAACTACCCAGGGCAAACAAAATTAGCACTAAGACAAAACAGAGTGTTGGTAGTAGTGCCATGAACATACATCCAGGAACACAGATATAGCACAAGGCCATAGGCCAAGTGCCTTTAGCCCCGGAAGTGAGTTTATGACAATACTACCAACAACCTGCAGTGTCTTATTATGTTTATAAAATGTTTCTGAAATTAACAGTTTTCCTCCAGTCATCCATCCAAGACGCAACTCAAAAGCAATCAATAGGAAATCTTTCTTCATCCTGTTTTTGTGGAGCAGAGAATTCAGGCTGCCAATTTTGAAAGAGAAATTTATAGATGGCACAGGAGATTTTTTTCTAGGTGTTTGTAGTACAGTAAGTAAGTATGGCTGGAAGTCAATCAGAAATCAGCATTTTCCCTAAACATTTTATATAATAAACATTAAGGTCAACTGCTTCTATATAGAGAAAAAATTGGGAGCTGGTCTGATGGCGTTGAAGGTTGAGGCGCTGGACGTCACACCTCGCACCATGCCGGTGACCCGGGTTCAAGAATGACCTTGGGTCGTCGAGGTTCTGGCACGGGGAGAGAGGGATGGAGCAGGATCGAGCAACCTGACAGCTCTGCTCTCCTGGGGTGGTTGTCGCCACCCCGTTATTTCTGCTGCCACCAGGTGGAGGTCTAGTGGCAGTACAGGCGGGAGGGGGCGGCAAGTCGGGAGGGCACCTTGGAACACAGCGTGCATGCCCCTACATGCGTGCACGTGCTCACCCGGGGAAGGGGTGGGCGAAAAGATGGGGAGAAACACCGGATAAAAATATAATACAAAAAAAATTTGAGATTATTAATAATAATATTGATAAATTAACTAAAGTGCTTCTTGAAATGTTTATTTAAAGCATAAAAGCATTTGAATGGGAAAACAGTTATTGAGCTACTAGCTCATTTTCAACAGAGTTCCAGTAACTACAGCCAATAATTTACAAGAAAAATGTAAGAATTAAACACAAGAAATACATGTGCGCACACAAACAATCAGATTTAAAAAAAAAAAAAAAATCAACAATCTTGACATTGTAATACAGTACGCAGTGCACTCTCAGACCTTCGGTTTTCAATCTGATGATAATTATGGGCATATTGGGTTGACCACTGGCCTCTGTCTGTCGTCACTGTCTATGTTTCTACATGATAATGTGGTACAATACCAGAAGTGGGTGTCCAGCTCAGGCAGAAAGAGTTCCAGCAGCAGGGTTCCATGTAGACAAAACTACGCCTACCCATGTAACTCTGTACCTGGTCCACCTGGTACTGGTCCTCTCCCTTTCTGCTCCCAGCCCAACAACCTCCTAGTGGCACTTATCTCTGATTGTAGCTTTATTTCCCCATTCCCCTACTTCAGTTCCCCCCCCCCAGTGAGTCTCCTCCCCCTCAATACGGCATTCCCGTGGTTCCCCCTATATTTTATTTAGTTTCTGTTTACCGGGTGGGTGCGCTAGTCATAAAGATGACTGTTTTCAGGCAGAACCCGGGAGGTTACAGGGCAGACATTGCAGGTATAACACAGTACTGTAGACTACATCGAGATACATAAACAAGGTGTTGTGAAACATTAGACAATAGGCTAAGCAGCACAGGTAGCATATAGGGCATTTCAAAAAACATTTAACAATAAGCTAAGCATTACAGGTAGTACACAGGGTGGTCCTGGTAGGATCATAGAGATTTTCACAGTCATAGCATGACTAAAAACATACAGTAGCAAGAGTATTGCAGTAGTAGTCCTGAAAATACGACTTAGAAAGTACAATAAAAGTAGATAAATAAAAATGTGACCACATACTGACAAGTGCAGGGGGGATAATGGACAGGGGAATGGCAAGATTGTGAACAGAAGGGATAAGAGCAGGTCAGGATAAGGAAAGGTAGGGTATAGGATAGGAGCTGGCAAAGAGAGAGAGAGAAAGAGGGATGGCTGTAGGGCGGCTAGTGTCAGGGGAGAGAGAGCTGGGATAGGCTGTACCACAAGGGGAGTATTGTGGAGAAAAGGTAAGAAGTTCTGGGATAGGCAGGATACCCAGAGGACTAACGAGGTTTGAAACAGGAGCACTGGTTGGTGGAGCGGAGATGCTGGAGGAGTGATTTTTTAAAAGCATTGTGTGTAGGAGCTAGCCGGATGTCAAGGGGGAGGGAGGGAGTTCCATAACTGAGGTGCATGGTGGACAAAGGCTCTAGAGCCTTTGGTGGTACTACATTTGGGGATGCATAGCAGGGATTTGTCAGCCGAGTGTAAGCTGCAGTTGGAGGTCTGGTAGAAGAGTAGCTCGGCTAGAGTTGTTGGGGTATGAGTTCTCATGATGCTGTCAACAGTGGAGCCGAGGTAGTAAAGTCCAGTATCATTGGGGACAACCAGTTTAGATCCAAGTATAGCAGATAATGGTGTTTTAGTCTGTGGGAGACTGAGGCGAACCTGCAGATGTTGTTACAGGTGACATCCCATCTTTGAAGATTTGCTTTTGGTAAAGAAGCATAAGTGGCCACTCGATAGGTCAGAGTAGGTAGGAGTATGCCCTGAGCTATAGCCACTCTAGCAGTAGGGGTTAGTATGTGGCTGGTCCGGTATGACATGCCTAGCTTTGAATTGATTGATTTGCACATGTTGATGATGTGAAGTTCAAAATTTAGAGACTGGTCAAGGATGACCCCAAGGTATTTAAACGACATTACAGGAGTTATGAGTGAGCCATCTAAGCAGGAGACCCTGAACTTATCTTGGAATGTCTTTGAGTTTAGGGAGGGTCCCGAATAGCATGGACTGTGTTTTTGCCTCATTTAGAACAAATTTGTGATCCCGAAGCCAGGCTTGTGTGCACTGGAAATCGGAGGCGAGACATAGGTTGATATCAGACACATCTTTCGCACTGGCATACATGACTATGTTGTCCGCACATAGCAGAGATGAGGTGTCAAAGAGATTAGTGGTGATGCTGTTGATAAAAATTGAAAAGAGAAGTGGCCCAAGGATTGAGCCTCAGGGAACTCCAATGTTCACCGTCTTTAGGTCGGAGCATGTAGAATTGAATTTAACGGTTTGGGCCCTATTTGACAGGTAACTGTTAAACCAACTGACAACACTAGCAGCAAAGCCCAGAGTGGAGTGTGTTGAAGAGAAGTGGGTGGTCTACCAAGACAAAGGCTTTTGACATATCAATGAAGACCGCTCCAGTAAGAAGCCCCGAGTCCATGGCAGTGAGGATGTTTGTAGTAAATTTGAGTAGGGCAGTTGTGGTGCTGTGACCTTTTCGAAAGCTGTGTTGTGCAGCAGTTAGGAGGTCATTGTCTCAGAGGAATTCAATGGTTTGCGTGACAACTAGCTTTTCCAATATTTTGCTTAGAACTGACAGGATGGCTATGGGCCTGTAATTAGAGGGGTCATTTTTGAAGACAGGGGTGACTCTCACCGTTTTCCAAATGTCTGGGACTCTGCTACGACATAAGCAGAGTGTAAAAATTCTAGCCAGAGGTCTGGCAATTTTTAGCAGCCTGGGCTCGATACCATCTGATCCACCACCCCACACCTTCTTGCTCTCTCATTACCTCTCTGCTATCCCTCCATGGTCTGTAGTGTTCCCTGATCCTTATCCTCACTCTCCACCTCCCCCTTAATTACTGCCTAGACAATGCCATACCTCCTGGCTGCACACCTAGACAAAAACCCCAATTGCTCCCCAATTCTTATGGTTGCCTCTTAATCTTACTGTATAATAGATGTGTGTCATCAGGGGTAGCGTTAAGGGTGTGCTCTGAGCACAGACTACGATTACAGGAGCACATCATCTTTGTAGAAAATTCAGTTATCTGTGCTCCTCTTATCTTTCAGGAGCACAGTTAGAGGCAGGAGTTCCAGGCAGTGGGAGGGTTGTGGGGGGAGTCCAGAAGAGCAACTGGGATGCAGATCAGGCTTTTGTTATTAATCTGGCAGAGTTCAAAGTCAGATCTGCAAGCTGTTGGGTGAGCAAGAAGCCATCAAGTTAGTAGGTGGACCAGCAAGTTATTGTGCGCTGTAGCATGCTGGCAAGGAACAAGCATATTGGCAGCCAGCACAGGATAGTATGTACATGGGAAGTCAGAGTATGCGGGCAGCTAGTAGAGAAATACCCACACAGATGGGCAGGTGGGGAATGAGTGGATGTGGTTTTTGTGTGGACGGACGGCAAGGAGGGAATGACTGTATCGACTATGGGCCAACAGTTAACTAAAAATGAAGTGACTGAGGAAAAAAAAGGAAAGATTATACATTTTACTGTCAGTAGACAGAAGAAACCTGCATGCATGGAGGAAAGCTTGCCGAGTAATATATAAAACGTAGGTGGGAGTACGGCCAACATCTGTAGGAGCACAAATTTTAGAGTAAAATTTTGATTTACTGTGCTCCTCTGAGTTGGAGCAGCACACTGAGATAAATCCTTAACAGCACCCCTGTGTGTCATGCAGGACCGTTGTATTCTGAGTATCTACAACTGTTTTCAAATTTGTACATTTGATATGCTACACCAGTTTACACTGACTTGTGATTTGTGTTATTCCTCTTTATGTAACCATTAACTTAATGTTCTGTCTTGTTTTTCTGACATGGAACCTTTAAAAAAAAAAAAAAAGCGCTATGCTCAAAGGTATTTTCCGAATCAATAAACTCAAATTCTGTACATTAGGACAATGGAACTCAATACTGACTTGCAGCTTTGAGATCTGGTCTAATGGTTTCATACTGCAAACCATCAGACATGTACCCTGGTATTTTCAGTGCCGGACATTTCAATAAATTGCATCAGATGTGTAGACCAGCTTTGATGTATTTTTTATTTTATTCTTTAGTAACCAGGTAAGGCCCACTAGGCACAACTACCTGTTTTCAGGGGAGACCGGGGAGCACTGGGGTGGTTAAGTGACCTGCACTGAGTCATAAAGTATGCAAGTGGAGGTTGTGGGAACCAAACCCTGGTCTGCTGGATGTACCCAGCTCATTCACAGCTCATTACTAGCTCATTACTAGCTACTCTAACCTCTAGGCTATACTGCCAGCCCAATAGTGGAATCCATTTAGCTTTACAATAAAAATACAATGACAGATTTCCGTGGGAGCTAATAAAATATATTAAGATATAGTTGTAATGTTATCAAAACATTCTTTAATTTTGTCCCATAATTTCCTGACATGTGGACAATTTCAAAACATATGTATAAGGGTACCAGATTTATTATTACTCTTACCACAGTTAGGTGATGCACGTAGACCCATTTTAAACATTAGATAAGGTGCATAATACAGTTTATAAGTCTTAATTAATTATTCATGAGCTAAACTAGCTCACTGATTGGCTGCCGTGCCAGTCTGAAATCTCTTAGAAATGCCTGGCACAGCAGCGACACAGCTGATCGCACAATGTACGCTCACAGCAGCGCACTGACACGAAAAAAAAAGTAATCCTATAAAAAAAAAGTTCATTATTGCAATTAGACTTATAATCACAATAATGTTCCTGGCAATTAACAGCCAGCTGAGTGGGGTTGGCCCTCCCCCACAAGCCTGTCATTAATCACCAGGAAATGACTGAAATGACTGGCTGTGAGGTCATTATTGCCCAAGTATGAAGTATGTTGAATTGATTAGCTTTAAAGGACAAATAAACAAGAAATTAGGGGGCTGAATGAAACTGGAAACGCTCCTGTGGATGTGTAGAATAAGGGCTACTGATTTACATGTCGTCAGTATTTACCTGAATATCAGCAATTTTTCATGGTATCGTCACTAATGAAACATTCCCCCGAATGTAAACAAAAACAGCGATTGTCTCCAATTCCAAGCCGCAGCTCGGCTCACAAAATGAAGTGGACGTGCATACGCGATGATGTCATCATAGCAACTCCGCTCTGCTTCTTCTGTTGAAACCTATGGGCACTGTTTTTAAATGTTTTATATTGGCTCTGCATGTGGTTCTTGTCGTATGTATCGATACTTAGCTTGTGCATCAAACTCTGCCCCGCCCTCCCTTTATTGCTGCTTAACGGTCACATGACACATCACGTGACCTACCCCCAATTTTTACTAAGTGCCCACTTTCCCATTTGCAGCTTATACTCTCCAACCACTAGGGGTTGCTGCACTATCATTCACTGACACCACTCCAACCACTCCCCCATCTCCACTCCTTTCTTAACAACTATTTCAACCCCTGTCCACTAGAAGTCACTACAGTTCTCTCCTAACCCTTTCTGCTGCTTTTCTCTTCCTCTCTAATCTCTACTTCCATCTCCCTGCCCACTGTCCCACTGTACTCCCCCTGCAAGCCTCAAACCCCGTACCCCTGATTTCAAAGCCTGTAGCCCATCCACTAAGCCAATGAACCAGGCCAATATCTACCTCTATTTCAGAGCCTTTAACCTTTCCTTTCTCCCTGCTTAGAAAAAATACTTATCCTCTGTCCCACTGCAGGTCTCAAACCCTGTACCCTTGCTATCAGAGTCTGCAGCTCTACCACTTAATTATTCTATCTGGCTATCTTATCCTTACATTCTAAGGCTCTCATAGTTTCAGACCCCCATAGTCTGCTAAAATAATATTCTTGGTATCACTGCAGGCTTCAAACCCTGCACCCCTGCTACCTCAGTCAGCGGCTCTACCACTCAGCCATCATATCAGACTATTGTTAGCTATACTTTTTCAGGCTCTCCCAGCTTCTAACCCCCATAGTCTGCTAAAATAATACCCTTGGTACCACTGCAGGCTTCAAACCCTGCACCCTTGCTGCCAGAATCAGCAGCCCTGCCACACAGCCATCATATCTGGCTATTTTATATCCCCAGTTTCAAGGCTCTCAAAGCCTCTGCCCCCCACCCCACCCCACCCCACCCCACAATAGTCTACTAAAATAAAATTTCCAGTATTCACTGCAGGTTACAAACCCTGTACCCCTCCCACCAGTATCCTCAGCTCTACCGCTGGGACAACCAAAGCAGGCTAATACATGCTTAGTTTCTAAAGCTCTCAAAGCCTCTATCGGTATAGTCTGCCTAAAATAAATCTCTCCAATGTCCCACCAGGGATCTCAAACCCCGTGCCTTTGCCACCATAGTCAGCAGCTCTGCCACTGAGCCTACAAGTCAAGCTACTGTATCGTAGCATATCTCAAAGCTCTTACAGCTTTTCTGGCTCCCCCCACAACCTCTTTGTTCTGCCCCCAAAGCTATCTAGGCACCATGCCTGTTCACTTCCACCTTATGTGCCTCATCCTCATAACCACCCTGGGGTTCACCTCCCACCAGCCAGAACTCACCCTATGCCCTTTGTGGACTGCACTATTGCATCTCCCCAGAACTGGCCATCCCCCCCACCTTGTCGTCACACACTGGACCCCTGCATCCACCTCCCACCAGCAGCCCCAACCCAGCACCCAACTGGGCCCCCCAGCTCCACCCCTTCTAAGGCCCACCCATTCCTTCTAACCCTGACCATCCCCTGCTCCACCACATCCTCCCCCAAACGCACTCCCAAAAATATAACAACCTGCCGCCCTATGGTTAAAGCCTTAGTCATCCTATTTCTCCTCTCTAGTAATATCCACCCTAATCCAGGCCTGGACCCCACCACTCCACCTACCAGACCCTCTGGACTCCGCATTGCCTCCCTGAATATACGCAGCCTGCCAAAGAAATCTGCAGCAAGCCAATGCTGGGCCACCCTTCACCAACCAGACATCATTGCCCTAGTGGAGACCTGGCTCTCCATATCTACTCCTGATGCCTTTGTCTCACTCCCCGGATACACCCTATATCGGGAAGGCAGGGTAGGAAAGTGTGAAGGTGGCTGTGTATTCTACATCAATAACAACATTACTGGTCACATGCTCCCACCCCCCAAACACACAAACGGAGCACAAGCCCTCACCCTAAAAATCACCCCCCCGACCCCTCCAGAAGCCCATTATACTTCACAGTCACCTACATACCCCCTAAGAACCAAAAATCTGCCGTCTCATCCCTCACCAAATACCTCTCTACCCTACCACACAACGCAGAGCAGACACTAGTAGGGGACCTCAATATCAACTGGCTTGGCCCCTCAGCCGTGCCAACAAAGGACTCTTTCTCAGCCCTTGACATGGTCCAATTAGTTACCCAACCCACTAGACTTCACCCATCTACTGGTCCCACACACTCCTGCATATCATTATCACTAACCTCCCCAACAAATTCCAGGACATAAAAGTTCTTCCCGACTCCCTAAGTGACCACTCGCCCATCCTATTCCAGTTGTCCTCTTCCACGCCCAAACCCATAACCCAAACAACCTTCCGAAGGCGTCTCCGCCCTGGAGGGCTAATAAAACTTAAACAGCTGCTCGCCCAAATAGATTGGTCCCCCATTAATTTAGCCCCCAGCGTCGACAATGCACTCAACTTGTTTACACAGGCCTTCACCAAAGCCTGTGACCCCTACGCCTCACTCACCAAACTCCGCACCAAAAGGCAACATGCTCCTTGGAAAACCTCCTCCCTACTCCAAATGTTGAGAGACAGGGATAATCTATGACACAAAGCCACAGAATCTGGCAGGATGGCGGACAGACAATCCTATAATGCCACTCGCAATAGGTGCACTCGAGCCATCCGTAAGGCCAAAGCAGACAACTATCAGTCCACTCTCACAATCACGTGGGGGTCTGCGAAAGCCTTCTGGAGTAATATCAAAGAACTCAATGGGAAATCACGCTCCCCACCTCCCTCCCAGCTCACCATAAATGGCACTACCTCCACAGACACACTCACTATTGGCAACTGTCTAAACATCACCTTCTCGGACCTTGGCGGTGTTCTCCCTAGTTGTTTCTTTGACCCTGTGCCCCACTCCCAACCCCCAACCCTGCAGCATCCTTGTTTCCTTCTGTGCAAAATATCCACCCACGAAGCTCATCCTTACCTACAAAAAGCGCTAAACAGCAATAACCCCATAAATGCCCCCCCTAGATGCCAGGCTCCTTCGATTAGTCCTCGACGAGGTCCTAGTCCCACTAATGGACCTGCTCAACAAATCCCTATGCCTAGGGCAATTCCCAAGTGCCTGAAAACTGCTGTCATTACCCCCCATCCATAAAAGTGGTGACAAAGCCTCCCCAAATAACTATCGTCCCATCTCCATTCTTCCCCCCTCTCTAAAGCGTTAGAAAAAGTGGTTTCCACCCAACTTACGGAATACCTAGCCAAGTATGATATTCTATGCCTGGAGCAGCACGGCTTCAATTCGGCCCATAGCAACACCACAGCCCTCCTAGAGTTCACCAACTTCCTGCAATCCTCTCTAGATGCCGGTAACACAGTAGGAGCTGTGTTCATAGACCTATCCAAGGCCTTCAACACGGTCTGCCACCCTCTCCTTCTCAACTCTCTCCACCAACTTGGTTTCTCCACAGGCCCCCTAGCCTGGTGCTCCAGTTACCTTTCCGCCCAGTCCCAGTGCATCAAAATTAACGGAACCCTATCCGACACACTACCCGTCCACTCCGGGGTGCCCCAGGGCTCTAGCCTGGGGCTACTTCTTTTCTCCCTCTACCTAAACTCCTTACCAAAGGCCTGCTCCACAAAAATGTTACTATATGCAGATGATGCAGTGCTCTTTGCTTCACATCATAAACCCACGCCCCTTCAGGACTCCCTCCAACATGCCTTCTTCCAGGCCAAAACATGGTTTAAGGACCGTAGACTGGTCATAAACTTAAAAAAAGACTAACTCAATGATCATCTCTCACCGCCAAAACAAAGCAAAAAGTGCACCTCTCCACATCCTCCCCAGCACCCCCCTGAACAGGTATCCAACTACAAATATCTTGGACTTACCCTCGACTCGGCCCTTACTTTCCATGACCACATAAACACCCTTGCTCCTGCAACAAACACACGGATTGGACTCCTTTACAGACACAGGGACTGCCTCCCCCCACCGCCCTTAGGCTTGAGATTACCCCATCATTTCTGTCCCTAGTGGACAATGGGCTCCCTGTATATGGGGCGGCAGATAACTCTGCACCCCAAAAAATCCAGGTCTCCCTAAACAAGGCCTGCAGGCTCCTAACTGGCGCACCTAGGCTCACGCACACCTGCTCCCTCTATATCTCTGCCAATCTTCTCAACCTCGATGAAAGGCTCCGCTACCAGACATGCATACTGTCCAAGAAAATACTGCTTGGACTCTCTCCCCCTGAGGTCTCCGCCTCACTTCATCCTGCCCCCCCCCCCCCACTATCTCCACCCGCAACTTAGAGAAAGCACCTCTGGTTGTGCCCAGGGTAAAAACCTCCCTTGCCCAGGGATCTTTCCATTACAGGGCCTCCACATGGTTTAATGCACTCCCAAACACCATCACTAGTGCACCTAAGATCGCCCACTTCATAACCACTCTTTGCAACCACCTCTTCAATATCCGCTCTTGTAACTGCAACTAACATTCTCACTCTCTCACCCTCTCTGATCCAAATTCTCTGACAAAGTCCATTATGGATTGCAACCTACGTCAATAATATCAAACCCATGAATAGGACTGACCACTCTGTTTAGATGCTTTCTCAAGCTAATAATGTCTCTCTGCTGTGATGATGTACACATCATCCTCCAAATATTGTAAATGTCTGAAAATATCAACATCCTGTACTTAATGTAAATAATGTCAGTGACAAATGTCTAACACATGCTTATGTAACTGTTGGTATACCCTGTCTGTATTTGCAGTCTGTATTTGCTTCTGTATTACATGTGATGAGGTACCTTTGGAAATGAGCCTCTGGCTCAAAAGTTGTAAACCGATATATCAAATAAATAAATAAAACCTCCTGCCAGAAATATAGCAAGCCATGTCCTCCTAAAAGGCCATCTACAACAACAACTCAAAACAGATCTCAAGAACCAAGACTGGTCTGACCTGTATGAAATCAGGGACGTGGATGTAGGCCTTGTTCTCTTCATAATCAAATTCAGTCCTGTCTGTGGCAAGCACGCCCCGATAAAAACAAGATTGGTCAAAGGACACTACAACCCCTGGATTACTCCAGATCTGCTAGAGCAACTCTCCTCAAGAGATCGTCTCTGGCAAGTGGCACGAGCACATGGCTCAGCAGCAAACATCTAACGGTACAAACAAGCACGAAATGGCTGCACGAAAGCCCTCCATCGTGCAAAAAAACACCTACTACGAAGAAGCCCTCACCAGTTCATGGAATAGCAGCAAATCCTTTTGGGACAACCTCAATGACTTTACTGGGAAAGACCCCAAAAACACTCCAGCTATGCTCATAATCGATGGAGTGCTGTCCTTAGACCCTCTTCTCATTGCCAACTCCCTGAATCATGCCTTCACAGACCTAAGCAGTGTGCTCCCTGCTAACTTCTTCAATCCCCTCACCACAAATGACCCACAATGGAAACAACCGCCTCCCCATGACCAACCACTATTTCACTTCAAAGTAGTCTGAAGCTGATGCCAGAAAATTCCTGGAAAAGGTACTAGGGAAGTCAAGACACACCGGGGACTCCCTAGACCTAAAATTTGTTAGCCTGGCACTTGAAGTTCTTAGCCTGCTGACGCATATTATAAACCTCTTGCTCTGTCACTCACAATTTCCTCAATGCTGGAAATCTGCAACAGTTACCCCAGTGCATAAAAGTGGTGATCGGACTCTGCACAATAACTATAGACCAATTTCGATACTCCCCCCACTCCCCAAGGCCCTAGAGCGGATCATGGCTGATCAACTTGTGGAGTACCTCAACCACCATCAACTACTGTATCCTAAACAGCATGAGTTCAGGGGTGGCCACAGCACCATCACAGCCTTGCTAGAATTTACGGAATACAGCCACCATACATTAGACTAAGGCCTACTGGTAGGAGCCGCATTCATTGACTGATCAAAGGCATTTGATACGGTGCATCATGGGCTCCTCCTCAAACAACTGGCTGACATTGGGCTCTCCTCGGAAACTTTGGGCTGGTTCACTAGCTACCTGAGCAACCGCTATTAGCAAGTTAGGATCGGGGTGTGATCTCTGACAGCAGACCTGTCAGATATGGTGTACCACAAGGATCCATACTGGGACCGCTGCTGTTCAGCGTATTCTTAACGAACCTACCGGCCTCTAGCTCGTGTCAAATGCTCCTTTACGCAGATGATGCAGTCTTATTCACGAGCAGCCAACACCATGAACATCTGGAGATGGCTCTACAAAGTGGCTTTGCATCCACAGAACAGTGGTTTAATGATCATAGAATGATCCTGAATTATAAAAAGACCAAGACCACCATGATGTTCTCCACCCCACAAGCAAACATAGAGCCTTCCCCCTTGCAATTACGAATGCTGGGGGTGCCACTCTTGAACTTGTTCGGCATATTAAATACCTAGGCATCACTATTGATTCCAGGCACCCTATCATATTCTGAGCACATCAACATTACTGCAAGAGCCATCAATACCAGAATCAGGATCCTGTATCGGTACAGGCACTGTCACATACAAAGCCCTGAACACTTCCATCAATAGCTCAATCGTCTCATCGATTATGGGATGGTGATCTACAGATCTGCAACAGACACAGCGCTCCATCGCATCTCAACTGCACTGAATAAAGCCTGCCATCTCCTCAAAGGTGCTGCTAGACTCACGCACACCTGTGATCTCTATACCATGGCTGGCTGGCTACAGCTCAGTGGAAGGATCAGATACCAAACCTGCCTTCTTGCCAAAAAAAACCCTTCTTAAACCTTCTAAGCCTCCTTAAACCTTCTACCACCAGGAGTAGGCAACCTACTGACCTCTCCCTGGAGCACAAAAGCAGACCTGAAGTGCCGCCTCTCAGGTATTCCTTGTGCCAAGGTGCCACACTACCTTGGCTCAGTGGGGTTTCTCATATCGGGCCCCCCTCCGGACAAATGCGCTACCTCAGGACATCTGGGATGCGGCAACGATTGGCTCTTTTAAACACAAACTACACCAACACCTTCTCACCGCGGATACCTGTGCCTGCCCCAAGTTAGTGATCCCATTGCCGTAGTCTGTACTTACCCACTAGTACTTCTTAACCCTGTCACTGTTCCACTGGGTAGCCCCGACCTTGCACTTCACTGACCCTCCCCCATCCTCTCCCATGATGCTGCCACGCCCCACCCCACCCCTCTTCCCTACCCCATCCCTTTCTCTTACCATTACCTCTCCATCTTCTCCCTCTGTCTACGCTACTGATTTCTGACTCTCCTTGACGCGGGCATACATTATACAATCCCTCAGTATAGTGTAACCATGTACTTTATCTGTATTGTTGTACCGTAACACGTATTTGTGTATTTGCCACCGAACCACTCTGTATCTGAATGTTTATATATCACTCTGTACTTGTTAACTGACATGGAACCAATTAACGAACATCCGCTCCCAGGATTTCAATAAATGAAAAAATGAAAGGACTGTGGCATATCTTGAGGCCAGCAGGGCACAAGACCCGAGGCAACATTGATTCACAGCAGGTAAATCTTGTCAAACAAACCTGACTGACTTCTTCGACTGGGTAACCAGGGTGGTTGATCAGGAAGGGGCGGTAGACATGGCCTACCTAGATTTTAGCAAGGCATTTGACACCGTCCCACACAGGAGACTAGTAAACAAGTTGGGCAGTCTGGGTTTGGGTCCAAAGGTAGTAAACTGGGTTAGACAATGGCTGAGCAACAGGACACAGAGGGTGGTGGTTAACAAAGTGCAATCCTGGAAGAGGGGGTGACAAGTGGGTGCCGCAAGGCTCAGTGTTAGGGCTGGTCCTCTTCAATGTCTTCATTAGCGACATTGCGAAGGGGCTGGAAGGGAAGGTAAGCCTCTTTGCAAACAACACCAAGATCTGCAATAGGGTGGGCACTCCAGGTGGGACAGAAAGAATGAAAAGAGACATGGGCAAGCTGGAGGAGTGGTCAAGAGTGTGGCAGCTTAAATTCAATACAAAGAAATGCTAAGACATGCACTTGAGCACAGAAATCCTGGACAGGAATAGATGATGAAGTGGAGATACTAATGACAACAAAACTGGAAATGGATCTGGGGGTCATCATAACAAAAGACTTAAAAGTAGCCAAGCAGGTGGTGGGGAGGGCCAGAGGGATGCTGGGGTGCACAGGGAGAAGCATCACCAGTAGAAAATAGGAGGTGGTGATGCCACTGTACAGACAATTGGTGAGGACGCATCTGGAATACTGTGTTCAGCTCTGGAGGCTACATCTCTGGAAGGACAGACAGAATGGAGGCAGTCCAGAGAAAGGTGACAAAAATGGTGAAAGGATGCACAGTAAACCATATGAGACTGAAAGATCTCAAGATGTATACCCTGGAAGAAAGGAGGGGGGGGATATGATAGAGACATTCAAGTACCTCAAGGGGATAAACAAGGTTCAGGAGAGCAGCATCTTTCAGAAAAACAGATGTGCAAGAACAAGAGGTCACAACATGAGACTAGAAGGAGGGGAGACTCAGGGGTAACATGAGGAAGTACTTTTACACAGAAAGAGTGGTGGACACATGGAACAGCCTCCCTGCGGACGTTGCAGGGGCAAAAATGACAGGTGAATTCCAAGAATTCATGGGATAGACAGAAGACGAACCCAGTGGTAAGAAAGAGAAGGCAAGCTACAGGTCAATTAGGATCTGCAGTTTAGATAGGTAGGGAAATGGGCAAACTAAGTGGGCCAGGCGGTCATTATCTTCCATCAATTTCTGTTTCCATGTTCCTATGTAATAACAATAATATTTTTTTCTGGCTCTTTGTGCTTGATTTATTATCTATTTGCCTACCTTGTGTTAAGATTTTTGGGGTGTTTATTTCTTTAACCCATTTTAATAAAAAAAAAATTTGTATTGTCAAAACGATATATTAACATTCATGTTCTGGTAGTAGTGTTTTGTCATAAAATATCAGTCTGTTAGGTCAAATGCAACGCAACAGAAGTAGAATTACAGTATTAGGAATAACCATTAGAATAACATTTTGAACAGTGCCTCCAACTGGCATGGGGTAGTTTATCTGTACGATATATAAAACTACACTGATTAAATAAGATCTACGTTTTGGTTTTTTTTTCGGTCAAGGCACTCGAGTGGCAAAAACTGTTTTGTTATGAATCTGTGCTAATTAACTGCTACACCCATCAACGTCCAACCTCATAAATCAGGGACAAGGTTTAAAAGAAATCCGTGACAAACGACCAAAATCAGGAACATAACATTTCTTAAAAACTGGTGGTATACACTCAAGAAGCTAGCAGAATAAAGGGTTTATTGTAAAACACATTTTCCGAAGAACACCCCGGTAACTCTAAGGTTTGACACCATTTCGTACCGACAATCCCTACTGTTCAGTCATGGAAACACACGTTTTAGGAGGAAGACACATAAATTTCCAGGGACAATTGAGGGGTATGAGTAGTGCAAACATATGGTTCTCAAAATAATTCCTATCCGGGTGGCTGAAAATACGTCTGCCCTTTTTTATTCGGTTTACCTTTAGCTTACTAACAAAAGGGACAGTTAACGAAAAGACCCTTGCGCCGATTCTACCACTACAAAAAAAAAGTCTTAAAAGGAAGCTGACAGTCGAGCATCTCAAGTATATTCCTCCTGATCTGAAGAACATTCGTTTTACTCTCAGACACAATGCTGCGTCCCGTCCCCGTTAACCGTTGCAGTTTTTAATCATACATGGGGACATCCCGCGCCGTTTATCCTTTACACAGATACAGATTTTGTATAACGCAGACAGCGCGAACTTAAGTGAATACAGCGCAACGATAGAGATCAAGGCAGGCAGACTATAGCAAAATGTGAAGGCTTATCCAGCAACTGCACAACATTCACATCACCTACCGGCGAGTGGTTTACAGACAAGAGTAACTTGTCCTTCCTGCGCTTCTTTCAGCATTTTAATTCGTTTACGGCTTGGAAAAAAAAACTAGCACTTATTATTTAAATATAAATAGCTAAACTATGCTTTAACTGTAAGTCGATACCCGGCGAACCCCACATGGAGGTTCCGCAAAGAACTTCCGGTTCACTGCCGTGTGTCACAAGCAAATCATCCCCAACGCACTGAGATACTAATGATTGGTTTCCTACTTGTGAGCAAGGGGGATTGACGTTTGACTCTGACGTCGTTTTATTTATTCATTCACTCACGTGTCATGAAAATAAAAGGATATGTGCAACAGTATGTGTATTTAAACGTTCCTGTTTCGCTCGCGGATTGATACATATGTCTTGATTTTCTGTACATTCTAATCCTGTTTCTGTAGGCATTCTAAGGGTTAAATTCAAACTTGATGGGAAGAATGCCTTTAGCCTATCCCTCTCGAGATACTGTGGTCTGAGCATCGGCTATAAGCAAAACCACTCTAGAAGCAATGTGCATTAGGGTTGTTTCAAGTGGCTTTAATGTTGGGGGTGGTCAAAAATATTTTAACAGATTACAGTGTGGAGCTGCCTAAGGGGATGGAAGCAGCTGCAGGGGGACCTAAGCAAGCTAGGGGAGTGGTCAGAGAGGTGGCAGCTGGGGTTCAATGCAAAGAAGTGTAAGGTTATGCACTTCTCAGCGAAGAACCAAAGGAGAGAATACTGGCTGGGGTGGGGTTAAGCTGGGGATCACTGAGGAGAAGGACCTAGAGGTAATGGTGATAGTATAGTTTGTCAGACCAGCGGTGAAGCTGCGCTTAATGCGTAACTGACAGTGAGCAAACGTCATGTTGCGTAGCTCGTGCAACTTTACGCATTTATTATGTCCACAATTTATCAGAGATGGTCCGAATTAGAGGGGGGGTGCGGCCCCCTGATGAAAGGTTAAGTACATTGATTAAGTCTGCTGTTCTGTTTGTTTTTTACACTTTTTCATAATAGTTTTTTTATTTGTGGTGGTTGTGTGATGTGAAGGAGAAGGGGTGTGGAGGAGGGTCACAGACTCCCGATGGCGCTGGGTCGGTTGACACGCAGCGTCTCACCGTTACGTAAGCGTTACGCTAAGCTTACGTTTACAGCGGAAAGTGGCATGCGGTTCCCGTAGCTTCTGCCCTACGCAACCTGGGTGGTCCGACTCTCTACAGTATCGCCGAGGTAATGATAATGGGGACCATGAACAACACAGCCCAGTGCAGGAGAGCAGCTGCAAAAGCGAACAAAATGCTGGGGTGCATAGCGAGGGGGGTTTCATCCTGGCGAAGAGAGGTGATCTTGCCCCTCTACAGGTCACTGGTAAGGCGCACTTAGAGTATTGTGTGCAGTTTTGGAGGCCATACTAAAGTGTGATATCAGGCTACTGGAGGGGGTGCAAAGGAGGGCAACAAAGATGATATGTGGAACGTAGGGGAGAGACTATGAGAGCAAGCTGGGAGACCTGAATATGTACACCCTGGAGGATAAAAGGGAAATGGGGGGACATGATAGATACATTCAAGTACCTGAGGGGGATTAATAAGGATGGGGCAGATGGGGTCTTTAAGCTAAGAAGGGGAGGGACACCAGGGGGCATGGGCTAAGAATAGAGGGGGGAAGATTTAGGAGGGAAATGAGGCACTATTTCACAGAGGGGGTGGTAGCAAAATGGAAAGCACTACCAGAATGGTGGTATCTGTAAATCTGTGAACTGCTTTAAAAGAGCATGGGACAGGAAATGGGAGAGTAAGGGTGGGGTAGGTGGGGGTGGCAGTGGGATGGCAAAGGGAGGGAGTTGGGCAGCTGCAAACTAAGGTGCTAGCTGCACACTAGGTGACTTAGACCGGGTGGTCTGTTTCTGCTGGCACATTCGTATGTTCGTAAAAAACATTTTGAGGTTTCCTTGTTTTGGTGCTTTTTATTGGTGTTTCAGAGTATTTTTAATAAAGTGCAACCCAGGTTATGGGTTAAATTTTATTGGAAAAAAAAAAATACTCTGGAAGAACACAAAAATATACCAAGGAGCAGATCCCCAAAACGTTTTGTCGGTCCATAGGAGGCAGTTGCAACCCCAGGCAGTTAATTAAATTTGTGGTATGGTTAGTGTTAACCAAGGCTGGTTATATCATTAGCAGCAAAAAACAATGCAGTACTGCACAGAAGAAATATATCAGGGAGATGAGGGAAAGGCTGTAGCAGCCAAGGCACTGACTACCACTATCATCCTTTCTCGTGTTGCGGGCCCTTTCTCAATAACTACCACGCCCTAGCCCAGAACCAAAACATTGCAGATTTTTTTTTTTAACTTTATTTGTACATCTACACCCTCGGGCATCCTTCAGGAGTGCCACTCAGTGTCTACCCTACTCCTGGCCTGAACCCCTCGCATCTCCCTTGATCTCCTCCCCTGAATGACCACAGGCAAGCTCGACCCCCGGTACCATCTCCGGGACTGATTCCGCCCTCCCTCAGTGGCTGGCTCCTAAGTGAAGAGCCTTACCTGCTGTCGTTGGTCGGCCCTGGAGGGATCTGGGTGCATCTGGACCGGCTGTTGGGATGTGGGTGACTTCCCCCAAGGCCACTGTCATCTCTCCGACGGTGCAGATGGCTTTTTGTCCTTTTTTGTTCCCCCACGAGCGCAACGTGCAATGGCGTCGGCACGCAGGCTGCCCCCATTGACGCTTGCCATGCTCGTCCCCTGACCGACCCGTGCTACTAGGCAAAATGCCCCCTGCTTCCACTAGGGGCCGCCACAGAGCGCGGTACACCCTGGATCCCACCCCAGGAGAAGAGAGCTGTCCTTCGGACACTTGATCTTGTCCAACCCCCGACAGCCCTGGCTCGTTCCTGAACCTGGGTCGCCGGCATGGCGCAAGGTGTGGCATCCAGCGCCACCGGGCCGGCAAAACATTGCAGAATTGCCAGGATAAATATCTCAGGGAGGAGGAAAAAGTTTCTGAACTGCACTGCAACAGGAGGGGGGGGGCAAGAAGATATTTTTACTTTTGTATAAAGAATATAGACGACCCTGTCACCAAGTTGTACACCCAAAAACAGAGGTCATGCCAAGAGTTCTTAGCAGACAGGAACTAAGAAAAATCATGTAAGAATGCACACAAGACCACAAACCCAGGAAAATGAGATAAAAGAGATCTAGGAAAAGTGTACCAGAAATTATTAAAACTCTTCCACCTCGGCGGGAGACAGATGGCCAGACCAACATCCACCAGGATGTGCAATTTCAGAATGTGGCAAGGATGCATAATGTTGGAATGTGGTGGGGATGTGATGCATAATTTTGAAATGTGGGTGCATACAATTCTGGAATGATGCAGGGACAAGCAATTTCAGAATAATGGTATGAGCCGGCCTGGTGGCGCTGAGGGTTGAGGCGCTGGATGCCACACCTCGCACCACGCTGGTGACCCAGGTTCGGGAACAGAGTCGGGGGTCAGCCGGGGGGGGGGAGGATCGAGCATCCTATGGACTGCTCTCCTCCTTCAGAGAGGGTGGGTGGGAAGGATCGCTGAGACACTGGTTCCTGGCGGTGGCTGGGGGCTGGTGCAGGCTCAGGGATCAATGTGTGGGCTGGTGCGGGCAGGTGTTGGGCATACTGCAGGCGATTGCGTGCACAGGAATGCCCTTGATACCACTACATGCTCGCACCATAGAAGGGACTAAGGGACAAAAAGAAATCCTCTGGCGTGATGACAGTGGACTCCATTGGTGCCGTGGTGGAACCACTTAAGTCAGCTCCTCTGCAACCCCTGGCCTCCAGGTCTCCGCAGTGCGCGGGATAAATCCCCATTGTGAAGCGACCTGGGATGGCAGGGCGAAAAGGGTCTGAGCTCTGACTGGGTCCAGGGCAGCAGCCGAGGCAAGGATGCCTGAACTGGGGAACCATAGTACCACCCCCCAGTCGAGGAGGTGAAAAAGAGAATAACAAAAATAAAATATGGTATGTCCCTTCACATTCCAACAGCATGCATCCCAAAATGGCAGGCATACCCATGGGATTTAGGCAAAATAAGTAAAAATGGAGCTTGGTATCGGACATATATACTTAGTTTTATTTCCGTACATAGGGACAGTATTATGGTAAGGGTAATGATGCATCATCATCTCATGGTATTACCAGCAAGATCCCGGGGAGGGTGGTTCTAGAGCGCCATCTTCAAAATGCTGGTGCTACCACAGCTTATTCTGAATTTTACGAGTGATGAGGTAAAAAATACAGTTATTTCTAATGGAACTTCCGGGGGGGGGGGATTGAAGAGCTGAAGCCCCAATCTGCGCAGTGGTCAGGGCTTCAACTTTGCCAAAAGAACTCCTTTAATGTTCATTCATGATTTCATGTATTACAAATAGCAAAAAAAAAATACGGGACTTCTGGTGAGGCAACGATCTAAAATGTCAGCTTAGCCTCCAGCTCTCAGCCCTTTCGTTAACAATCGATTGTAATCCAGAGAGTTTTAAGCGCATCCATTTAAAGTTCTACTCAGGATAAAAAAGGTTCTGCATTTAAAGATGGGGAGAACAAAAAAGAAAGGTCTAGTGAGCCCCAGAACGGCTACGCGGAGAGATAAAGGACGAGCTACCCCTGGCCTGAGCCCCGCACCTTCCCGCTCCTCGGTACTCTCGGGCTCGGGAGAAGAAGATTCCTGTTCGGACTCGAGATCCATTGGGACAGGTCTGGAAACCAGAAAAATATTGCGCCTTCTACAACGCATTGGTGGCAAAGTTACAGAAATACAAAAAGATTTCTGGAAATTGGAAGCGAGAACGACTGATACAGAAAAACATATGGACCCTCTTCAAAGTGAAAATATGGCTTACAGTTGATCCCTGGTCTACCTTCACAAAAGAGAACACGCTTTAACGGCAAAAACGGAAGTTGCAGAAGCCCGGTCCTGACGGAACAACATTAGGGTGGTCGGAGGGGGTAGAGCAAGATGATATGCCAGGATTTATGGAGTCATGGCTGAAAATGGAGTTGGGCTTGGAGGATGATATGCCCCTAGAAGTAGAAAGGGCGCACCACACGTTGGGTCCCAAGCTGAAACCGGGTCCACCTCCGAGAGCCATCCTTATTAAATTCCTGAAATTTCCAATAAAAGAGAAAGTCCTTCACCATGCTTGGGCAAAAAAGGATCTTAATTTAGGCAGAACCAGAGTATATGTGGATCAGGACTTCCCCCCTCCATGGCAGCTCGGAGGAAAAAAGTTCTTTGGGTGGCAAAGCAGCTTAGAGAAAAGGGTAAAAGAGCTTATTTGCGTTACCCGGCCAAATTGTGGGTTGAATTTCCTGAGGATCCCAGGATCTTTGAGTCCCTGTTAGCAGCGAGAGATACCCTGACTGCAGAAGGAATTACATTACCAGATCTAAAAGAGGAGATCGTAGAAAGCGAAGTGGAACAGCTACTGTGGTCCCATTCTCCAGGAGATAAGAAATTGCAGAATCCGACCTCCAGAATGGATGCACTGCTCTCGCTTCATGCAGACCTCTCAAGATGGCTCCAAAAAGGTCAGTCAAACTGAATGGCAACTAGATAAGTTACCGCTGACATCTTGGGAGCACCCGACACTATTAAAGCACGAAAAAGACTGCTTTAGAGAAACAGGGACTTCCTGACTCGATTTACTGGTGTGTGCCTAATCACATGGATAGACAGATAAGAAGAGGAAGCTCTTTCTGAAGAATGTAGGTTCAGCCAGTAGGCGATGGTCCTCTGATTCCTGCAACGAACTGTTAAGTTTGATTCCCAGCCCCTCTGGAAACCCGGGATTAGCCTCGGGGGCATGAACTCAAGCAATAATGGACGCACAGCGGTTAGCGCTATGCGGTACTCACAGGGGTTCGTTTTGTCATTTTGCCGTGACTGTTGGGGAAGTTGATTTTCAGTAAGAAGCCCCCATAATACGGAAACTCCCTCCCTCTGTCATAATTTGGACTTTGTGGCTAATGCTATGGACGTTACCCCTCAATTCAATTGCTTATATTTTATGTAAAAAGCTATATAGGAATGTGTTGCAAGTTCCTCATTTTGATTGGAGGAGAGATTATATTTGATTTAAAGGTGTTCAAATGTGAACTTCGATGGGGGCACAGATTTAGGGGAGGGAACACTGGTCTGTCTGGATGCTAAGGCATTTTGTATATACTAAAGAGGTTTGAGTAGCTGAGGGCAGCTCTGCCTCACTGGTAACTCCCTATTACTAGAGGGCACAGGTTTAGAGGGATCTGACAAATTTGGGATTCCCGGACCTCACACCCGAAGTTCAGGGTGCTTTATCCCTCAATAGCTTTTGCTATTTATCTCTGCTTAGGGGATAATACCACCTTGGAAAGGTGGCTTTGGCAACCTTTTCTGCCAAGAGAGTTGTTGCTCCTCCACTCCTTTTAGGTACAGGGTGGTTAGAGGGAGCCGCGTTACTCACAGTTATGCTAATTGGTATAGTAGTATTTTGTATTAGTACCTACTTTTTTACTCTATCTTTTAATTTTCTGACTGTTTCTTTCCTTTCCCCCCTTTTTGATCCTGGAGGGACTGAAGACTTATTGCAAGAAATGAATAATATTAGACAACTGATGGATGTGGGTGGCTTAAGGAGATTTCGGTTCTTATTATTATTGTATATGTAATGGCTTCTTTGACACTTTCCTCCCTGAATGTTAAGGGAATCAATAATGTGGTCAAAAGGGCTACAATTCTCACTGAATTGAGGAGAGAAAATTGTGACATCGCCTGTTTACAAGAAACCAAACTTTCTTTAACTGAACATCTCAAACTTCGTAGATCATGGGTGGGTAGTGTTTATTCAGATGAACATCCCACAGTAACCAAAGCAGGGGTAGTTTTTCTTCTTAGAAAGGGCCTGCCGTTTCAGCTCCAGAAAGTGCAAAGAGCAGGCTCAGGGCATTGGGTGATTCTCACAGGTTTATACAAAGGGAGATTATTGCATTTGGTTGGAGTGTATGCCCCTACGCCCCCCTCAGAGGAATTCTTTAGATCTTTATTTATTGTTTTGGCGGGCCTTTCCCCTGGTCAAATTATATGCATGGGAGACTTGAACTGCGTTGAAGATGTGGTCAAAGATCGGAGTTCTCCTAAGATTTCTGGCTCTAAAGCCTGCTCGCACTTATTGAAAAACCTTTGCTCTGAAGCTGGAATGGTGGACCCATGGAGATGCCACAACCCTGTGTCCAGAAACTACACTTTTTTTCTCCACCCTCTAACACTTATTCTAGATTAGATAGATACTATACACAGAAAGATTTTTTATATAGTTTTAAGGAAATAAGTATCCTCCCGGTTACTTTATCAGACCACGTCACAGTAAAGGCAACTTTAAATTGGGGGGAACCTCGACCTAGGGGGCTTTGGAGATTTGACACAGGTTTATTAAATGACATTCAGTATAAAGACTCGATTAAACAACTGGTACAGCATTTTGTAAATGAAAACTCGGAATCAGCCCCTAAATTCATCTGGGATGCATTAAAAGCGGTGGTGGGGAGCCATACAATTTCATATGCCTCGTACAAATACAAATTGTACCAGGCTGAGTTACAGAATTCCCTGGATCAGATCAGGATCTTAGAAGATGAGCATAAGAAAATAGGCATAGCCACAATCCTGACCAAACTCACTCAAGCCCACGACAAGTATGACTTTTTATTACAGAGGCGGGTGGAAAATAATCTTAGGTATTTAGGGCAGAAATATTATGAGAAGGGAGAGAGTGCGGGCAGATTGTTAGCCCAAAGATTACGAAAGCAAGCAGCAGATAGATATGTTGAGAAGATAGCCCCAGAAGCAACACCATTTCAGGAGGAATTTTCCCCAGAAGGGATTGCAGAGGCATTTAAAAAGTACTATAAACAGTTATATAAATCGGATGGGGTCCCCAACATACTGAACATATTAAAGATTTCCTAGACAAAGTAAACCTCCCCACCCTTTCCAACTCTCAGAAAATGACTCTGGAAGCTCCCTTCACTGAGCAAGAGGTGATAGCAGTGATCAAGGCCTTGCCAACTGGAAAGGCACCTGGCCCAGATGGCTACATGGCAGAGTTTTTTAAAGACTTTGGAGAAAGTCTGGCCCCATTGCAGACAAGGGTTTGTAACTCGATTCAGGAGCTACAGGCAGCTCCCAATACTTGGAAGGAAGCTGTGATTACGGTAATTCCTAAATTAGGGAAGGATCCCACCCAATGTGGTAGTTATAGGCCGATTACGCTACTGAATCAAGACGCTAAAATATTTACTAAAGTTTTGAGTAACCGGTTACAAAATGTCATAACTGATTTAGTGCACTCAGACCAATCAGGATTTATTCTAGGGAGACATTTACAAGATAATATACACATGCTCATGAACGTTCTCTCTGGAGTCGGGCCTCCCCTGGGTCATGATCTTGGGGCCATTCTCTCTTTGGATGCTGAAAAAGCGTTTGAAATGAGTAGACTGGCAGTATTTGGATGTGGTCTTGGGGAGGTTCGCCTTCGGGGACAAATTCAGGGCATGGATAGGAGGCATATACTCAGATCAAGAGGTGCAGGTTAGAGTGAATGGAGTGCTTTTGCCCGCTTTTTCAATTTTTAGAGGCACCAGACAGGGTTGTCCTCTCTCACCTCTCCTTTTCGCTCTCAGTCTGGAACCATTGGCAGCTTTTATCAGACAGACAACCGCTTTTTGGGGCATAAATATCAAGGGGGAGGAGGTAAAGATATCCCTATACACTGATGATACCCTGTTATACATTTCCAATCCAGTTCAGGCGATTCCTCATATTAAAGATATATTGCAGGAATTTAGCCGTTTTTCAGTTTATAAAGTGAATGCAGAAAAATCTGAGTTGTACCCGGTGGGGAGAGATGAGGGAGGAACCCTCCCAAAGTTAGACCCTTTTAAGTGGTGCACCCAGGGGTTTCGTTACCTGGGAGTATGGATTCCCTGTGATTTGAAACAGCTCTTTCTAAAAAATTATATAAAATTACTGCAGGAAGTTAGAGAAGATTTCAATAGGTGGAAAGAGTTGCCTCTTTCCCTCTCAGGGAAAATGGAAACAATCAGAATGAATATCCTCCCCCGATTTCTTTTCATATTTAGTGTTCTTCCTATTCAACCCCCCATTGGCTTCTGGAAAGATTTATCATCAACTTTTTCCAAATTCATTTGGGGAGGCAGAAAACCTAGAGTTAAATGGAAAATTATAATGACACCCCAGGGCAGAGGAGGACTGGGGCTTCCAAATATGTAGGTATATTACTGGGCAATGCAATTGCAGGCCTTAAGTACATTAGCACGAGGTTCCCCTCCAAGGTAGGTGGAGATTGAATTAACTTCCTGGCCTATAACAAAAGTAACAAATATTTTTCACTTGGATTACTCCTGTCTGTCTAAATTACATGTTTCATATCCCTGGTCCCAGACCACAGTTCAGGTTTTGCTAAAGGCAAATAAAAGCTTGGGCCTCCCACTATTTCTTAGCCCACAAACCTATCTATCTAGTTGCCAAGATTTTTTGCCCCTGAAATTGGATATGTCATTCCACTTGTGGGAGAGACATGGCCTAAAATGGTTAGGCCAATTTTATTCTGATCAGACTTTCAAGTCATTTTGGCAATTAAAACAGGAATTTGATTGAGACAGTCTGATTTCTTCAGGTATCTACAACTTAAACATTATTTGGGATCGAAAATAGGTGACAAGTGGGATGGAAATAACACACCGGTTAACCCCCTTAGAGAATCTTTAATGGTTCTGGCAACCAAGAGAGAAACTATTAAGACAATATTGAAGCTGGTGGGGGCAATGCAAAACACAAACCATGATTATTTGAAGGAGGTCAAACAGGCATGGACAGCAGAACTAGGATTTACAATGTCAGAGAAAGAATGGGACAGGACATGGGAAGAAGTCCACAAAACAACAGCCTCCTTCTTTTGGAGGGAATTTCATTGGAAGGTGGGAGTGCGATTCTTTAGACCCCCTGTTGTGACAAAGCATTATGGGCTTCACCCCTCAGACTGATGATGGCGTCAGTGCCAGGCTAGAGGCTTATACTCCCATATATTCTGGAAATGCCCGGCAGTTGCGAGTTTTTGGGAAGAGATCTAGAAGTTAACCTCTGACCTTTTTGAAGTCCCCCTTCCCGAAGACCCACAATATTGGCTACTTGGCCTTCCACCTCCCATTCTGAAAAAGAGAAAACAGAGGTATTTGTATGTGATAGTAATAGGGGCAGCTCTTAAAACTATTACCATAAACTGGTTAACGCCAAACAAACCAGTAATAGCTACCTGGTATACCATTTGCTTAAAAATTCTACAATCAGAATATTTGACAGCAAAGGTCAGGCTGGGGTTGGATACCTTTAAAGCAAGATGGGTACCTTTTCTCCACTTTATGGCTAAGAGAGATAACATTGATATTTTTACACTGTTAGCCAAGTATACATGAAAGAAGAACTAGAACAAGCTCTGCAAGATTTAAAACCAATTGTTTTATTCATAAATAAGGTAAACATCACGCTCAGTTTTATTAGACTTGAATTTGTGAAAACGGTAGCTACCCCGAGGGGTGTTGGATGGCACAATTTTGATATCTTGCCCTCCTTCTCTGTCTTTCTCTGTCTTCTTTTCTCTTTCTTCCCCCTTTCTTTCTTTTCTGCCTGTTCTTCCTTCTTTCTTTTGTCCTTTTTTTCTCTTCTGATAATAGTACTTTCTTCTAGTCCTTAATATAGGTTAAAAAAAATGGTGGGATACTTTGTTTTGTAGCTGATTGGAATTGTCATGCAGTTATTATCTTGTAACCTCCTATCAACAATAAAAAATATTATTTCCAAAAAAAAAATATTTTCTGACAAACAACAGACAAGTTACTGTGCCTGTGCTGCTTGCTGGCTGTGGGAGACCAAGGGGATATTCTGAATTTGTGACCCATAGCAGTCTGTTTACACTACAACAGAAGTAATAAAAGTACACACACAAGTGTCATCGTCATCAACCATCACTCATTTCATCCATTATTCCTCTTCCTTATACTTCTTAGTTTATCATCACGTATAAGAAAAAAATGAGTCTCCGTAGTAATCTTCTTTCTTCCAAGGTGTCATTTAGCATCAGTAACATTATGCAGTTAGCCAACCAGGTAGGACTGCCCCAGAGGTGTGTTTATGCTAATGTTAATCAGCATAGCCAATCAGGAGAGAGCTTGAGGTGTGCTGAGGGGGAGCCAACAGAGAAGCCTCCAGAATTTTTTCGAAGCTAGATGGGCAAATAAAGGTATGAACCAACAGGATGTAAAAATCATGCAAGAGCATGAACAATATTAATAATAACCAGACTTTGCCTTAGACAAAGAACAACAATAAAAAATATCAAATTTGGAAAAAGATAAAGAAACAGAATCCTCTTCTGAGAGGTTGTCGGGGGAGGTGGGTGGGAGCTTACTGATGCTAAAGGACACCTTGGATGAAAGAAGATTACTACGGTGAGTAATTTTTTTCTTTTCACCCCAGGGGTCCTTTAGCATCAGTAATGTTATGCAGACTACAAAACAGCACAGCTGAGAGGCGAGAAGAGAACCTATTTAGGAAAGAGGCTCTGCAGGACCGCTCTGCCAGATTTGGCATCATATGTGGACTGTACATCCTGGCAATAATCCTTAGTGAAAGTGTGCACTGTCTTCCAAGTAGCTGCTTTGCAGACATCCAGGAGGGGAATGTCTCTGGCAGTTGCCACTGAGATGGCAGTGCCCCTAGTAGAATGAGCCCTGAGACCCTCAGGTGGGTGGCTGTTTGCCAGCCTTGTTGTAACAAAACCTGATACAAGAGACTATCCATTGTGAGATGGTTCTCTCAGTGGCTGGTTTTCCCCTTCCTGCTTCACCATAGGTGAGGAAGAGCCCCTGAACTGCTTGGTATGCTCCATGTAAAGGAGGAGGGCTCTCTTAACATTCAGACTGTGAAGTCTTTGTTTGCCAGGAGTGGAATTTTCAGTGAAAAAGACTTGAAGAGTAATGGACTGGTTAAGGTGAAATTCTGAGAGCACCTTAGGTAGAAACTTTCTATTAGTTCTGAGCTCAGTCTTATCCTTGTGAGGAATAATATAACTGGGCTCTGTACAGAAGGCCTGCAACTTTGAAATCCTCCTTGCAGAGGTAATGGTCACCAAGAAGACGGTTTTCCAAATCACATATTTGAGATGGGCAGTTGCCATGGGCTTAAAGTAGCATTCCATGAGCTTGGTAATACAAAGATTCAGGCTCCAAGGAGGGACAGGTTCTCTGACCAGAGGTTAAACGTGTAGAAGGCCCATGAAAAACTGTTTGAATATAGATACATAGATACATAGACAGTGTTGGCAGATAAGGGCCTACGGCCCACCAAGTCTGCCCATTTGAGCTTGTAAGTTCACTTTATGTTTTCCTAGAAGTCTGTTGCCCCTTACCCCTGACCTCCAGAATTTTTGGGGTGACAGTAAACGGATTTAGTCTTTCCAATGGAAAGATAAGCCAAAATTGCAGCCAAATGTAGCCTCAGAGTTGAGGGTCTCAAGCCTAAGGTCTGTAGGTGGACCAAATAATCCAGCAAGGTAGAAATAGGGTGAAAGGGGATCCAATTTCTTGCCCTTACACCAGGTAGACAATTTCTTCCATTTGGCTGCATAGGTCTTTTTTGTATTAGGCTTTTTAGCCATTCTCAGGATTTTCAAGACCTGATCAGAATACTGAGAATCAAGGAACTCTTAACTCCTCAAGAGCCAGGCTTTGAGGTAAAGAGACTTGAGGTCTGGATACGTCACTCCTGAGTGGGGAAGAGTCAGGAGTGAGTAGATCTGAGGGAGTCATATGGGCCTGCTGCAAGAGAGCGTCAGCAGGAGAGGATACCAGGCTTGCCTCAGCCAATCTGGTGCTACCAGGATCATCTGTGCTAGTTGAAGCCTGAATTTCAGGAGGACCCTGAATATCAAAGTAAAGGAAGGGAAGACATATAGGAACTTTCCCGTCCAGTCCAGTAGCAGGGCATTCATTGAAAGGGTTCCTAGAACTGATGGCCTGCAACAATAAAGAGGGAGCTAGAAATTGAAGGGGGAAGCAAACAGATCTATTTCTGGAGTACCCCACCTTCTGAACACTGGCCAACACCTGCTTGTTGAGGCACCATTTGCTGTGACCCTGGCTGAGAGCATCTGCCAAGGTGTTGTCCTTTCCTGGTAGGTGGATGGCCAAAAGAGATACGTGCAGGGAGTAGGCTAGAGTCCAAATCTTCAAAGCCTCTGTGCAGAGGACACCCAATCTCGTACCACCCTGCTTCTTTATGTAGAACATAGCAGTGGTGTTGTCTGTTCTGATTTGCACAGTGTGGCCCTTGATCCAAGGAGCAAAGGCCTTTAGTGCTAAGAGAACAACCCTGAATTCCAAAAGGTTGATGTGGAACTGGGACTCCCTTGGGGACCACATCCTACTGACCGATGCACCGTCCAAGTAAGCTCCCAATTCCAAGAGAAAGGCATCTATGGTGATGATCTTTGTGGGAGGCGAGGCTTGGAAGGGGACACCTACTGATAAGTTTGTGGTGTCCTTCCAGCAAAACAAACTCTGGAGCAGAGGCCTTGTGACTGGTACCAGTTTTGAGAGGGAATTGTTCTTTTGGGATCAGTGAGACTGTAGATGATGCTGAATGTCCCTCATTCTGTATCTGACCACTGCCGTCATGGATGCCATGTGTCCCAGGAGTTTTAGAAAATGCCTTGCCAGCATGGACTGGCCCAGTCGAAAGGAGTTTGCTACTGAGAGCAAATTTTGAACCCTCTCTGAGGGCAGAAATGCCCTGCTCTTTTGAGTGTCCTACAGTGCTCCTATAAAAGTTTGGAGCTGAGATGGCTCCATGTGAGATTTCTTTGGGTTTATCAGGAACCCCAGGGATTGTAGAGTTTTCTGAGTTGGAGACAGAAAGTCTTGCACCTGTTCTGGAGACTTTCCTACAATAAGCCAGTCATCCAGATAGGAATAGACTGAGACCCCTTGTTTTCTGAGGTGAGCAGCTACCACCGCTAGGCACTTTGTGAACACCCAGGGTGTCGAGGAGAGGCCGAAGGGAAATGCTGCAAACTGGAAATGTCCCAAGGGAAGTCTGACCCTCAGGAACCTGCTGTGGGACTGCCTTATAGGTGTGTGAAAGTAGGCATCCTTTATGTCCAGGGAGGCTAGCCAGTCTCCCTGCTGAAGGAACCGAATTACCATGTTCAGAGTGGCCATTTTGAATTTTGGTTTCAGAAGTTGTTTGTTCAGGAATCCTAGATCCAAAATAGGTCACCACTCCCCATTTTTCTTTTGTGTAAGAAAGTACCTGGAGTAGAGGCCTTTGCCTCTTTGCAGAGAAGGTACTTTCTCCACTGCATTTTGTGCCATTAGATTCTTGACCTCTAGCTCCAAGAGAAGCATTTTTGATGGGGAGAGAGGCCTCGAAGGAGTAGTTCTTTTTAAGGCTGACCTCTTTTTGAACTGCAGAGACAGGCCCTTTTCCACTACCTCCAGGACCCAAGCATCTGTTGTGATAAGGGTCCAGGACTGGAGGTAGTGGGAGAGCCTGCCCCCTACCGGTAAAGGGGAGGTGACCTGGGCAAAGAAGTCAGAGCTTAGTCTGAGTGGCAGGGGCCAGAGCAGTGGCTGGCTTTCTCTGGCCCCTCCTGCCCCTTCCACGGTAGAATTTTCTTGTTTGAGAGAAATCAAACTGGGGAAGAGGATATGGGAAGAAAGGTTTGGGAAAGTATTCCCATTCTCTTCCAGGCCTAGGCTGGGCCTTTTGGGGAACAGTCCTCTGTTTGGTAGAGTTGCTCTGGCAAGTTGTTTTAAACTTGTCCACCTTCTGCATGTATCCTCAGTTCTGGAGTCAAAAAGAAGGTTATTATCACAGGGAAAGTCCATGACTTTGGACTGGGTGTCCTGCATGAGGTTTGTAGTTCTTAATCAGGCAAATCTCCTGAGGGAGATAGTCTGAACCCTGGAGGCAGCATGATTGTTGTCATCTGCCATGTGAAACTGGTATTTAGTTGCTTACAGGGCAATTATTGCTGCCTCTACTAGGTCCTGGACCATGGACTCTGACTGCTGGTTAAGTATATCCAGTACAGATTTCCAGAGGGCTTTCTGATATTTGGCAGTACAAGCCATGTAGGAAGAAATCCTCAAAAGCAAAGAAGCTGTCATATAGGTTTTATTTGCTAGGAGGTCTGTTTTTCTGGAGTCCTTGTCAGGGGGCAAAGAGGACAAAGGGACCCCTGCCTTGTCAGATGCAGCTTGCTGGACCACACTTTCATGGCCTGGGTGTGCAGACAGAAACTCTGTGCCAGTCCTGTCAAGCTGATACTTTCTGTCAATGCACTTATCCACCACTGACAAAGAAGAAGGGCTTTGAAGCAATTTCATAGTATTTCTCCTAAAGGCTTTGTATATAGGGGTACCAGCTTTTTAGGAGGAGGGAGACCTTCCATGTCTCTGTAATCATCATCCTCTGGATTGGACTCCTGACAAGGGAGGTCCAGAGTGTCAAACATATGGCGTAAAAAAGTCATCATAGAAGAGTTGTCTTCCTGATCCAGGGGAGCACCAAAATTAGGATCAGGGGACACATCTGGATCCAGGGGGTCATTATCAGGGACATCATCTGGAGCATCATAAAAATCCTCATCATCATCCCCTTCATATGGCCCTCTTCAAAAGGGGGTGCAGAGGGGTGCCTGCTTGGCTAAGCTAAAAAATAGAACCAATATCTTTAAGGGCACTAAAAACATGCCAAGCTTTTGTCAAATCCTCAGCCGAGGGCAGACCCTGGGGAACTTGAGGGAGACTGTCAACTGAATATGTTTATTTTTTTTTTATGCTTACCACCACCTGCCTGTTCACCCTTGCTGTTGCTGGGAGTGACAGGTGGCAGTTTCTCTTTATAAGATTTTTTTTATGCCATTTCATCAGTGGCAGAATCAAACTTCCTTTTATTTGCGGATACTTCATCAGTGCCCTTATTTCTATTTTTGAAAGAAGCTTCATCAGCTCCTTTGGAAGCTTTATTTTTAGCAGACACTTCATCAGTGCCAGATTTTGTATGTTTTCCTTTATGAAACCCTTCATTAGAGTCTTTCTTAGACTTAGAGGAAGAGGATGCTTCATCAGCACCCCTGCTGTTATTTTTTAAAGGCCTCTTATCGGTAAGCCTGGGTCTTTATTTTGGAACTGACTTAGAAGACCCCCTCTACCGCCATCTCTCAAAGTCTCTTTGCTCTATTTCTTAATGTTTTAGTGTCAAATCTAGAGCAAAGTTCACAGTAATGTTCTGGACCTAAACACCTTAAGCACAGGTTGTGGGTATCAGCTTTAACCAAAATCCTGTAACACTTGGTACACATTTTTTTTTTAACCTGTAGGTCCAGTCCTCTTTTTGGGGTTTTCTGACCTGCCAATTTGTCAGAAAACCTCAAAGAATGTTGTTAAAATGGTTGTTTATATTTAAATTCAGTAGGTTCCCTCACAGTAAAGAACCACAAATTCTGAGGAGAAAAGAGAGAAAAAAGTTCAAAAATGTGGTTCCCGCTAATAAAAGGGGACCACTATATAAAATAAACCAGAACCCGTCGAAATACCTCTGTCGTGCTGAAAATAATGAAAAGGGGAAACTGCAGAAAGGAGCCGAGAATAGCAGTTCCCGGGAACCAAGGGAATCGCTAAAACTCAGACAAAACAGTTCAGCACACCAAAAAATACATAAAAATAAAAAGTGTTACCACAAAGGTTCAGCAAGGAAGTTTCCTGGCCAAATGAGTGGGAACACCTCAGAGACAGTGTTACTCAGTCAGCAGAGAAAACATTCTGGCAGTTTCTCTGTTGGCTCCCCCTCAGCACACCTCAGACTCTCTCCTGATTGGCTATGCTAATTAACATTAGCATAAACACACCTCTGGGGCAGTCCTACCTGGTTGGCTGACTGCATAACATTACTGATACTAAAAGACCCCTAGGGCGAGAAGCGTTAACCAACCCTTGTGGGACTGTGTGTGTGGCCATCTGCCAGATGTCTGCATCACCAATTTAAATTCTGAGGCACACTGTTGAGTAGGTCACTGAATAGTAACTATAGTAGGAGTCAGTAAGCTAAGCTTGCAAGGAAGTGGTGGTGGACTGCGGTGTGCTGTGTACAATCACGACTCACAACTGTAAATCCATCCCTGGCCTGTGGGTGTGGGTGGGAGTCATCAGAGGACATTAGGTAGAGGGATATTTTTGTTTTACACTTAGGGCCAGATATTCAAAGGGGTTGCACCTGGCACAACTGAGCTGCACCAGTGCAACCCCAGAAATGCGCCACAGGGCAATATTCAAAGGGGGGTATTGCGCAACACAATCCCCAATGCATCTGGGCGCAAAGATAATGTATGCAGCACATCTCCAGGGGGCGTGCCCATGCATATGCAGCACATCCCTATATTCAGCCTGGGATGTGCGGCACATATGCTGGCACAACCCTGAGATGCACTGCATACTGGTGCACAAAGTTGAGCACGAAAAAGAAGGCTCAAATGGTAGCCATCCACAGGTGAGCAGCCGTAATGCAAGGCGCATCACAGTAGCTGCCAGCTGTGGGTGACTACCCCCCCACACACTGTGCAGAAAGCACGCAACAACATCCCTCATGGTCCAGTGGCCCCCCCACGCCTCCCTTAGCTCCAATCCCTGAATAATAAAAAGTTTTCAGATTCCCTGGTAGTCTAGTGGTCTCCCCACCCCTCCTGTAGCTCTGATCCCCGAATAATAAAAAGTTTTCAAATTCCCTGGTAGTCTAGTGGTCCCCCCAGCCCTTCCATAGCTCTGATCTTTGAATAATAAAAAGTTTTCAAATTCCCTGGTAGTCTAGTGGCCCCCTCCACCCCTCCCATAGCTCCGATCCCCGAATAATAAAACATTTTCAAATTCCCTGGTACTCTAGTGGTCCCCCACCCCTTCCATAGTTCCGATCGCTCATAAAAGTTATCAGCTGTAAGCCCATTGGTCCACACTGTGCAGTGCACACTGTAATAGTCATTCACAAATATGTGAATGAAGTCATTCATTCACATATTTGTGAATGACTATTATAGTATGCACTATGGACCTATGGACTTACAGCTGATACTGTAAACTGTCATTCGGCGGGCAGCCATGAAGGTATGTGGGTGTGTTTGCTGCTGACCGTCGATGATGTGGGGAGCTGGGTGGGCAGGGGGTCCTGTGTGAGTGGGGGGTGCTACTGGACCACCAGGGATGTATTTCTGTCACTTTTACGAGCAATCAGTGTTCTGGGAGGGGTGGGGCGCTCCACTACACTACCAGGGAATTTGAAAACTTTTCATTATTCGGGAATCGGAGCTATGGGAGTGGTGGGAGGACCACTAGACTACCAGAGAATTTGAAAATGTTTTACTATTTGGGGATTGGAGCTACGGGTGGGGTGGGGGGACCACTAGACTACCAGGGGAATTTGAAAACTTATTATTATTCGGGGATCAGAGCTATGGGAGGGGTGGGGACCACTAGGCTACCAGGGAATTTGAAAACATTTTATTATTCAGGATCTGAGCTACGGGAGGGTGGGGACCACTAGACTATCAGGGAATTTGAAAACGTTCTATTATTTGGGGATCAGAGCTATGGGGGTGGGGGACCAATAGACTACCAGGGAATTTGAAAATGTTTTATTATTCAGGGATCAGAGCTATGGGAGGGGTGGGGGACCACTAGACTACCAGGGAATTTTGAAAACTTTTATTATTCAGGGATCGAGCTATGGGAGGTGTGGGGGACCACTAGACTATCAGGGAAATATGTCACTGCTATTGTTCAGGGATCGGAGCTATGGGGAGGGGTGGTGCCACGAGAACCCTCTGGCAGCATTTCAGGTACTGCAGTCATACTATCTCTGGGCTGGCCTGCCCTGCACACATGCAATGGGGCCATAATGACAAATAAATGGCCCCATTTGTTTCTTGCATGTATTATAGCTCCATTTGCATACTGCTGGCTGAATATCAGAAATTTGCGAACAGCGTAACTCTGTTGCACTGACACAATTCCCATTCCTGGTATTCAGCCCTATCTGGGGGAATGCGCCAGTGCATCGTATTTGCACAGTACGCATTACCTGATATATTCAGAGGAGATGTGCCATGGCTCATGTCTTTTGAATATATTCCTTGGTTGCACCAGCGCAACTCAGTTGTGCTGCGCCACCACATGCGCCATTGCCAGGCACAATTCTGAATATCAGGGCCTTAGAATAAGAAATAAAAAATGGATCAAAGTGTTGATGAGGAGCCAGCCCGGTGGCACTGAGACGCTGGACACCCTACCTCGTACCATGCCAGCGACCTGTGTTCGGGAACGAGCACAGGCCACTGGGGGTCAGCCGGGGAGCAGAAGGATAGAGCGCCCAATGGCTGCTCTCCTTTTCCGGGGGGGGGAGACCTGCAAGCTCCCGACATAATACTGCCACCTGGGGGAACATGGGTGGTAAGAGGGGGGAAGCAGTATTGGGACGGGGCAGACTTCAACAGAGGGGTGGAGCAGGAGGCACGTCTCAGCGCGTCTCCTTACTAATTGGCCCTCATTGCACGCCGATGTCTGTGGGAAGAAAAGGGAAAAACACCCCCCCATCTCTACTAGGCGTCGACTCCTCACTGCACATCCTCTGATCGTTGGGGCAGATTCTGCTCTACAAATCCACTTCTGAGCGGTTGCTGGGGAGGTAAGTGGGTCACTCCTCACCCTACACTGGGGGGTTATCTGGGCATCTAGGATAATGGAAGTGGAACTGTGTACTCTAGGGGCAGACCCCAATACAAGGACTGTGTAGAAGAGGCAGTCTGAGAGAGTGGAGAGAGGGGGGCAGTAAGGCGTAAAAAGAGAGTAAAAAAAAAAAGTGTTGATGCGCATTCTTCTCAGGAAGGCAGTGTAGCCAGTGCCACTGCAAAAGACAGCAGTCAGCCTGCAAAGGAAAAACAAAATAAAAACCCAAAAAGTGGTTTGTTCACATCTAAAGTTTCGTCTTCCAGGCAAATTCTTGAACCCAAAAAAGGTGCATCTGTCGGATCAGTCCCATGTAAAAAAAAAGTTATCTAGTTAAAACCAAAGGGTACCCACAGAGGCACCCAAAGATATGGAACAGTTGCATACTATGTTACTGCCAGTCCCTCACAGACATCATCTGATTCTTCTGTGGTTGAACCCGATGAGGGTACTAATAATAAAGATGAAGAGCATGCCCAGACAGCACCAGGTTTACAACAGGAGGGGATTGAAATTGCAGATGAGGAAGAAATGGACAAAAATGTTTGGGTTGAGGAGGAGGGCAATGTGAATAAACCACAAGAGGAACAGGCCCAAGAACAATTCCGGGGACCTTGAAAAGGAGACCAAGGTGCAGTGCCTTCATGGAAAAAACTAAAAAAATATTATCTATTGTTTGGTTATACTTCTCTATTAGTGCTTCTAATGAGTTGGTGGCAACATGCACCATTTTTAAATGGCAAATCAGCAGGGGTAAAAAGAAAGGAGCATTGGGAACATCAGCACTGAAAAGACACCTAGATGGATGTCATAACGTTACTGACAACTCCAGTTGTGAGTCTTGAAGAGAAAGTGACAGTGATAGATCACTACACTCAGGGGTAACGCCAATAGAGGAACGCAGTGGCAGCCCCCGTAGCACTATGGAAACACCTCCACCACCACTTCCTCCCATTTGAAGGATTTCTACTATTACTAAAAGTGACCATGTGTTCAAAGGCCCCCCTCCTTCAAGGAGACAGGTCACCATCTCAGAAACATATGAGCATAAATCCAAATATGCCTCGACTCAATACCAAAAAATGTTTTAGAAATGATAGCTGTTGATTTGCTACCATATAACGTGGTTGAACATGTAGGATTCAGGTGGCTGCTTGAGTACCTTGGACCTCGATATAGTATGCCATAACAGAAATACTTCTCGACAACGGGGATTCCAGATCATTATGATGTCATATGTAAAAAATTAAGACGCGTCTTGCGCAGTGCTGTTGGGAGGGTGGTACATCTTACAACAGATATCTGGACAAGCTGTCAGTCTGAACCCTTCATGTCTGTCACTACACATTGGGCATGTTTTGATAATTCACATGGGGACTGAAGCATCACAGTTTGCTGTTCTAAGAATGTTTTATTTTCCATCTGAACATACCTCATACAACATCAATGAAGAGCTCCAAAAACCAATACAGCAATGGCTCACTACACAGGGACTGTCAGTTGGCTTTACAGTTGCAGATAATGGATCCAACATAAGGAAGGCCTTGGAGGAGGGGGGGCTTTGTTCACATCCACTGCTTTATGCATTCCTTACATTTAATAGTTCACAGTTTTCTCAATGACAACAGGGACATTGGGGCTCTTGTTAGCACTGCTAAAAGAATATGCACTCATTTCAGTCACTCAATCAAAGCCTGTCACTTGTTTGAAGAAATACAGCAAGAACACAGTTTACCTTTGCACAGACTTATCTGAGACATTTCTACTCAATGGAATTCGACCTTTTGTATGTTCCAAAGGCTGCTGGAACAAAAGAAAGCTGTCAGACAGTACACCTTGGAAAATAAAATTGGTGATGCAGATGTCTATATTACTCCACCACAGTGGGCCATGCTGGAGTTTCTAATTCTCCTGCTCCAGCCACTTGAGGAAATCACCAGAGATGTTAGTGCAAACACAGCAACTCTGAGCCAGGTGATACTCCTAATAAAAATTTTAAAATTCAGGTTGAATCTGATTAGAGAAAATTTAGAGAACCAAGACAGTTCAATGATCACACAAGCTGCCAGTGGTGTTGCTGACACATACAGGTTGTCCCCAGAATATAATAAGATCTAATGAGACGTATGATCAAAAAAGTTCCAGAAGATGACAAACTAGGTAAAATGCTTCATTCTGAGTTGTACATTAAAGCAACAATCCTGAACCCATGATTCAAATCAAAGCAACTACTGAGTGATGATGATGACACTTCTTTCAAGATAAACAGACAAGAAATAATTGACGAGGTGTGTGCTGTCATGGAATACAGTACAACAGCAGCACCACATTCAGAATCTTCTTCATGACACAGCACAGCATCACATGGCCCATCCTTTACTGTTGTGGCATTTTCTCCCTCTTCCTCCTCAGCCACTGCAGCCGAATCTTCTTCTTCACCACCATCCAAAAATAGCACTGTCCCACAGTCACTTGGTTCAGCTTCATGTCTCTGGAGTCACTTAGAAGATATAATTGTAACATCTTCAAATGCCTCGTGTAACACAGCCTCAGCACAGACCATTGCTGAGATGTACCTCGCAGAGCCCAATATCAACTGGAATGCTGGTCCTTTGAAATACTGGAAATCCAAACAAAGTATGTGGCCTGCTTTAGTAAACATTGCAGTGAAGTACATGAATTGCCCTCCAACTAGCTTGTGTTCAGAATGATTGTTAGCTCAGCTGGTAACATCATTACTGACACATGATCCTGTTTGACATCAGAAAATGCTGAGTACCTGACATTTCTGAAAGTCAACATTCCTGACTTTAATTTCAGATATGATACCTAAATGAAACATATAGTCTGAGTGAGCAGGCCCTATCCACAAAATACTTTCAAGAATTTATTTTGTGACTGTGGTGAAAATCTTTTGTGACTTGGGTCTACTACATGAGGCAGCAATTAATTGCAACAAGTCAGGTCAGGATTCAGGAGGATGGACTACTACTGTAGGCAGGCCAGAATTATTTTAATGAGCACAGAAACATGAAAAATAATAACATCATTTGGTCAGAGTCCAGATACAGCAAGCAACTGCATTTCATGTCACACTTACTTGGTGGTATTAGGTACCACTCTGATCTGAAAGGTAGGGTACTGCTAACTACTTCTACTTGTCACTTTTTGTTCTCACTACTACTGCTTGTCACTTTTTTGTCCTCAGCAACTAAATAAAAAGTATTTTACCACCGACCTGATCGTACTGTAGTATTACTGTTTTAATTTTCATACAATGAATGGCTTAGCAGAAGTCTGAACAAAGAAACTGAATGCTCTTTGTATAATATATTTCTTATGCCCCCGATATTTGGCTGCAATTACAGAGAAAAATGTAAATTAATTTCTTTATTGTGTGGTATGCTAGCCTGGCTGTATCAACACTACATCTCACTTACAGTAACTGGGCTGAGATTATTATATTTAAATTTTTACGTACTTAAATTATTTGGCACTGGTTGGCAGCAATTGTGGAATTAAGAAGGATGTAACTGTGTGTCATCATCATCAGGTCTTCAGGTAGCAGTAGCAACCTTTATTTTTATGACTGCGCTTGACCAATGTGATGCGACTGACTGGCTGCCTGGGTGTGATCAGTTTACGTCTTTTATTTCTTGTTTAATAAATATATTGCATGTTGAACAGTAGTAGAAGTAGTCGTAGACAACATTACCACCTGTTGGACCAGGTAGTGTACCATACCACAGTACACTGGACATGGGATGCAGCTGCATCATTCACATGAGTAGGGTGGGTGGGATCTTACTGCCGCTCATTTGGATAATTAATTTCTTTCACCTGGTTTGCTCTGACTGGAAAATCCATCAAAATAATACCCATACAATTAACTCTGCAACTGACTTTTTGTTATGAGTTTACCGTTGGTTTGGGATTAGTTTAAATCTTCATTTAACTCTGTAACCGATTTTTTTGTTGTGAGTTTGCTGTTGGTTTGGGATTACCTTAAATCTTTATTTAACTCTGTAACTGATTTTTTGTTTTGAGTTTGCTGTTGGTTTGGGATTATCTTAAATCTTTATTTAACTCTGTAACTGATTTTTTGTTTTGAGTTTGCTATTGGTTTGGGAGTAGCCTAAATCTTTATTTAACTCTGTAACTGATTTTTTGTTTTGAGTTTGTTGTTGGTTTGGGAATAGCCTAAATCTCTATTTAACTGTGTAACTGATTTTTTTTGTGAGTTTGCTGTTGGTTTAGGAGTAGCTTAAAGCATTCTTTAACTCTGTAACAGATTTTCAGAGGGTCTATTGCTGTTGCTTCGGGATTAGCTTAAATTTTATTTAACTCTGTAACTGATTTTTTTGTTGTGAGTTTGCTGTTGGTTTGGGATTAGTTTAAATATTTATTTAACTCTGTGACTGATTTTTTGTTTTGAGTTTGCTGTTGGTTTGGAATTAGCTTAAATCTTTATTTAACTCTGTAACCAATTTTTTGTTGTGAATTTGCTGTTGGTTTGGGATTAGTTTAAATATTTATTTAATTCTATAACCAATTTTTTTGTTGTGAGTTTGCTTTTGGTTTGGGATTAGTTTAAATATTTATTTAACTCTGTAACTGATTTTTTTGTTTTGAGTTTGCTATTGGTTTGGGATTAGCTTAAATCTTTAACTCTGTAACTGATTTTTTTTGTGAGTTTGCTGTTGGTATGGGAGTAGTTTAAAGCTTTCTTTAACCCTGTAACTGATTTTCAGGAGGACTGTTGCTGGCTGGAGTAAAAGTCCCCCCAGCCACCCCCTCCACCAGCCTTTCTTAAGTACTGGAAAGCCACTGGGGGTTGGGCTTGAAGGCTGTGAGGGATGAGCTTGGGCAGCTGCAAACTGCCCATGTGAGCTAATTCTTAAAGCTAATAGTTAGGTGGTGATAAGTTCAGATGCTCAAGCTTTTACTAGTTGGATTTTAGTGTTTGAATGTTCTAAAGTTGCAAGTTTGAAAGTCAAACTGACAAGCTTGGATTAAGGAAGGGTAACTGCATATTTTAAAGTTGAAAGTCTAAAGTTCAAACTGACAAGGTCATGTATAAATGTGTTAACTAGGGTTACTGAGCTTGCAAGCTAGGGACACTGGGGTAAAGAAGGACTCGGAAGCAAGCCAGCAGGGTCACATATGGTATCCGGCTATTGCTATACAGACTGTGTGATAAGGAACTGAGGTTACATTTAAGTTAAATGTGAATTATGGAGGATAGGAAAATGGAGCATTATGGGGGGATTGCACTGAGGGGCAGAGGGGCACAAATAAGGGTGGCAGGAGACATTGGAATAGTGGATGGAAAGGGAGGCACCATGGAGTGAGAGTGACAGGCACAGGGAGGATAGTGGGGTGTAATGGTTATGGGGCAGCTGTTTGGATGAATGTACTATGGAAACTGGGAGGTTGTCCAATTTGTTACAGGCTGAGGAGACTGGAAGAAGAGGTACAGGGGCTCCAGAGGGAGCTGGAGAGGGTGAAAGTGGGCTGGGGCAGGAGGGACCCCAGAGAGGAGTAGCTGGAAGAAGCAGAGAAGGAACAGCAGGGCTAAATCCCATGAAGATGTAGGGAGGGGGTGGTGATGAGGAGAGCAGAGGGGCAGTAAGTGGAGGGAAGGCTCAGGGCAGGGGGACGGAGGAGATAGGCACCACTGCGGGGGTAGCAAGTAATAGGTTTGCAGTGTTGGCATTGGAGCTGGTAGTGGAGGTGTCGGAGATTGTGAGGAAGGGGGAGGAGAAGGGTAGTGAAGTCGCAAGAGTCAGGCTGGGAAAGGAAGAAGGGGTAAGGGGAAGAGTAAGGTTGAGACAGAGGCAGAAACGGGGGGAAGATATAGGAATTGCAAATGGTGTGGATAGAGGTAATAAGGAGCAGGGCTGTGTGGACTCTGAAATGTGGACAGCAAAAACAGGAGGAGGGGGTTACAGTCAGGAAGATGGGGGTACTAGTGCTGGGGGATTCTATACTGAAAGGGGTCAGATGCGGCAGAAGGGAAGAAAGGCACAGTCACATCTATGTCGAGGCTGTTCCAGGGTTGACCACGGGTGGGGCAGGCACTTCTCAAGTGCACACAGAGGGGGAGGGAGAAATCTCACGTAGTGATGCACATGGAAACAAACAGCTTGGCAGGGTAGATGGTAGAGGTGGTAAAGGGGAGGTTTGAGGAGTTGGGTAGGCAGTGTGAGGAGGTGTGGGGAGGTCGGTGGTGTTCTCTGAGGTGATCCCGGTACCATGTATGAGTACAGTGAGGAAAAAAAGGATAGAGGAGTTCAATGAGTGGCTGAGGGATTGGTGCTGTACCAGGGAGTATGGATTAGAGTCAAACTGCGGCAGGACCTGGGGCAATGGTGACGTATATGCAGGGGACAGGTTACATTTGAGCAGGGAGGGGAAGGGAGTACTAAAATGGGTAACAGAGGGGTATATACAGTATCAACAAATATGGATTTAAACTGGTTGGGGTGGCGAGGGGACTGCTGATAGGAAAGGGGTCCAGAAAGGGAAGCCTAGTGAGCTCACACCCCAGCTATGGGTAAAGGCAGTGGGAAAGTAGCACAGAGAGGGATAATTTTTATTTATTTTATTAAATTTTGGTGACTGGGTAGGCCCACTGGGCCCCGAAGGTCCCTTTTTCAGGGGTGACCCGAGATAACAATACTAGTTAGATACAAAGAGCAAAAGAGAACATTTGTATGCATAGGTTATTACAACATGAGGAAGTTACAGGAATAATTGGATACAGGCATGGTTATTATCATGACACAATTAGGATAAAGGGGAAGAACAGGGGTAGGGAAAGGGAAGAGACAGGCTGGAGGGTGGTCTCACTGAATGCAAGAAGCCTAAGGAACAGAACAGTGGAGTTACAGGCTCTCTTGGCGGTGGAGGGGTGGACATTGCGGCCATCATGGAAACATGGGCCACCCTGTACCAGGACTAGGATATGATACATAGAAACATAGACAGTGTTGGCAGATAAGGGCCTATGGCCCACCCAGTCTGCCCATTTGAGCTTGTAAGTTCAGTTTGTTTTCCTAGAAGTCTGTTGCACCTTACCCCTGACCTCCAGAATTCCTTTATGTCTATCCCATGCATTCTTAAATCCCGTGATTGTTTCAGCCCCCACCACTTCCTCTGGCAGGGTGTTCCACTTGTCCACCACCCGTTCTGTGAAGAAATTCTTTCTCATGTTTCCTCTGAATCGTCCTCCCTCCAACTTCATCCCATGCCCTCTAGTCCTGGAACATCTTTTTCGCTTAAAAATAGTGTTTTCCTGCACTCTGTTCCTCCCTGTAAGATACTTGTATGTCTCTATCATATCACCTCTCTCCCTCCTCTCCTCCAGGGAGTACATGTTCAGTTCCTTCAACCTGTCTTCATAGGACTTGTGATGCAATCCATGCACCATCTTTGTTGCCCTCCTCTGAACCTTCTCTACCCTGTCTATGTCCTTACGTAGGTATGGTCTCCAGAACTGTACACTGTTGATCCCGGGGTTCAGGTTATTCAGAAAGGATAGGGCTAAAGGGAATGGGGGAGTGGTGATCTATGTAAGGGAAGGGATAATGTGCGTAAGGGAGGAAGGGAAGGGGGAGAGGATTGAAGCACTATGGATGCAGTTCCAAAATGCAAAGAATAGGACACTGAGGATGGGGATGGTGTACAGGCCACCAACTCAGGGGACTGACCTGGACAGGGAATTAGCTGAACAAATTAGGAGGGTCTGCAGGAAGGGGAGCACAGTGGTGGTATGGGACGTCAACCTACCGGTCATATCCTTAACAACCCAGCACAGTGCATATAGGGTAAGCACACATACCAATACAGTGATCCCTCAATTATCGGCCCAACTTGGGGCCACAGTTTTTGGGTGGATAAGAGAGGGTGGTGGATAATGAAGGGTGCCTGAAAATAAAAACCTAAATATTGTGATGTTAAATACAGAACACTGTATCCGGTAGCAGGGTGTTATGGTGTTGCCTGTGAGAGATTAGACACATTTTTTGATTTTCTGTATATAAATTATATACAGTTATCTTTATTTTGTATTCAAAATTTTTTAAAACAGTGCTATAAAGTGCTTCTCAGTGCTAAAAGCACAGCATAGCAGCTTATTATAGCAAAGCAGTATGAGGTTCACAATTACAGCATCATAGTATAGCAGAGCAGTATGAGGTTCAAAATCACAGCTGTATAATTTTAGTTACAAACTGGAGTTATGTAAGCTTGAAGTAGCCTGTAATAGACATTTGCTTAGCTCTCACAGAAGCAAGTTGTCTGATCTTGCAGTGTAGGAAAAGGCACTTCTGAATATCTGTCTCATCTGCAAGCTCATAAGACTCAAAAAATCTAAGCACAGTGTTTATTGCATCCCTTGCCTCCACTACAGAAGGCGGTTTTATCTCCTGTTCTAGGGTGTCATCATTTTCATCTTGTGATTCTGTGGGTTCTAAGAAATCATCTGGGACCTTTAAATTTGCCACCATTGTTACATTATCATCATCAGTGATACTTTCAAAAACATCAAAATCATTTTCAAAAGACGCATATTCAGCAGCTGATATTCTCATTTCTGTTTTAATAGCCATTGCACCAGATACAGTTCTTATCAGATCGTTCAATTCAGTGCATCCTTGTTCTGTAACTTCTGGCATCAATCTTGGCACTGACAAGGGCCTAGGAATTATGCCAGTGTGAAACCAGCAGTTTTGAACGGTCTCTGCTGTAACAGAATCCCAAGCGATTTTAATAAACCTAATTGCAGCACTAAGGAGAAGTGCCTGTGGTTTCCCAGAGTCAATGCATTCAATTAAATGCTGAAGGTGCTGCCTTCTGTAATGACCTTTAAAAGACTGAATAATGCCTGCATCTAGAGGCTGAAGGTGGCTTGTGGTGGTTGGTGGGAGAAAATGAATTTTTACATTGCCAAAACATTTGGGGATGATATGTGCTGGTGCATTGTCCAGAAGCAACAATATCTTCCTTTTTTTTTCTCATTGAAATGTTGAGCTCATTCAACCACTGTGCAAAAATGGAAGAGTCCATCCAAGCCTTTCTGTTTGATCTGTATTCTACATAAAGACCAGCATTAAATGATTTGAAGCACCTGGGGTTTGCAGATTTTGCTATAACTAAGGGTTTCAGTTTTTCAGTGCCATCTGCATTGCAAGTTAGAGCAACTGTAATTCTATCCTTGCATCTCTTGACACCTTTCTTGAAATCATTGGTGGTCAGGGAACGGTCAGGCAACATTTAAAAAAAAAGTCCAGTTTCATCCATGTTATAACAGTCCCGAGCTTCATACTGCTCTGCTACATGTCTGGCAGTAAGCATGCCTTCACTGATAACCTCTTTACTAACGCCTGCACTCTCCCCAGATATAATGTGGCAAGCAATATTATTTCAGCTCTTAAATTTCTGTAGCCATCCATTTGAGTAAGAAAAACCAGACACATTTAATTGGCCCCCAAAATACTTAGCTTTGTGTTTTAGGATTTCGTCTGTTACCGGAATATTGTGTGCTCTGGCGTTGCTGAACCACAGAAATAACGCCTCCTCCAGATCACCATGTTTTGGTGTTCTCTTCGACTTTCGGTCAGTGGCAGCAGCTACAGCCTCGAGCCACTCATCTCTGCGGGGAAAGGACATCTCCAATGGTCCATCGGGCCATGGGCCAGCACCACAGTGTTGAAAAATGATGCGCAACCTCCTGGTGGGTTGCTTTAGGGTCATCAACAGAAAACTTAACAATCAGGCTCTTCTGAGCCACAGTAAGAGCAAGATGAGATATGTTTCCACTTGCCGACTCTGCCATCATTTTCCCCAGACTGACCGACACGTTCGTTCACCAGACAGCAAACTGAAGCTCATCAAATGCTTTACAGACTTTATAACAAACAGATTGCAATAAAGCTAAATTGCAGCACTAATGACTACACAGGTGAAAGGGTTTTAAATAAGGGTAGACAGGGGCTGACAGGTGTACTACGTCTGTGACAAACACAAGTTAATAAAACCAGTTTATGCAGTAATGACTACACAGGTAAAGAGGTTTTAAACAAGGGCTGACAGGATGGACTAACGTGCGCGGCTAACAAAGTGGGCTAAACAACTGAGGCACTAATGACTTCACCGTACACTTCACACTACACCCAGTGAGTAAACATTCAGCCATCAGTTATAACGCTGTACTATGCGGGTAATTTATTTGATCGCTTGTTCACAGTACAAGGGCTGACAGGGTTGACAACACGCTGTGAATTTTTGATGTGATGGCGATGGCGGAATAAAGAGGGCAATTTCCATTACAATGTGGGCAAGTGGGAAGATTAATGAATGGCGGATGGCGGACAGTGAGGGAGGCGGATTACGGAGTGCAATAACATGGACATACAATTGGGACGGGAGGTAAGAATGGCGATAATGGAGGGTGGCGGATAAACGAGGGGTGAATAAGTGAGGGAGTACTGTGTGTGTATATATAAATATATATATATATATATATATATATATATATATATATACACATGTTGCATAAATTATATGCAGGAAGGGAGAGGGACATGTAGGGAGTGGTGCAATGCACTGGCTGTGGGGCAGCAGTTTTCTGGGAGTCTTTCTGGAAGCTGCATTGCTGCCCTATTTGCAAGCAACTATCAGCTCTGAGGGAGGAGGTTGCCCATCTCCAGACTGAACTGGTAAGGAGTACGGAAGCCTCTCCCACCCAAACAGCACTTGTGCCACCACCGTTGCCTCAGAGGTTGCCAAGAATGAGGAGTGGTTGGACCACAGTGGGCTCCATACCTCTCAAGTGTCCCTCATTACGAGGGACATCCCTCATTTTACCCTTAAAAATTGCTCTGCCCCTCATCCGTGCCTCATTGAAAAAGTGCCAACCACAAAGAAAATGTGATGTAAATTCAGACTTTAAAGTGGATATTCTAAGATGCTAAATCAAAAACAAACATTGTACAAGTAAACACAGTGCTTTGCACAGTGTTCTGAGCTTGTATCTCCATGCTTGAGGATGTGTCCCTCATTATGAGGGTCAATGTCCCTCATTGTCCCTCATTTTGAGTGACCATGTCCCTCATTTCAGTGACAAAAAGTTGAGAGGTATGGTGTGGGTGAGGGTGGTGGAACAGAGGTGCATCCCTCCAGCTGTACCTCTCCACAACTCATATGCCATTCTAGCAGAGCATGGTTCCTCTATGAGAGCACCCGCATTGGAGACCAAGGAGGATGCTGGGCACCTCCACAAGGGAGACCCATAGGAGGGTGGCAAGGGACACCACAGGGGAAAGAAACAGCTCCTAGTGGGGGACTCACTTGTTGGGGGGTTGAACTGGGGAAGGAAGGGGACAGGGAGGTAAGGTGCCTGCCTGCTGCCGTGGCTTGAAGGGACAGGAAGTGAATCCTCAGGATTGCAGGAGCAGCATCACTGGAGAGGGAACTAGACATCATTGTCCAACTTGGGACAAATTATCTAGCTGGGCATGGGATCAGTGCAGTGCAGGAGGAGTTTGTGGAGTTGGGGAGGAGCCTTAGATAGGCAGCACACACAGTAACCTTCTCTGAGGTGCTGCCTGACTATGGCCTGGATGAGGCTAGGGTACTCTGCACCATGCAGTTCAATGAATGGTTTGAAAGACTGGTACGGAGCACAGGGTTTTGGCTTCACTGGGGACTGGGGCACAACCTGGAGAGATGTGGGTCTATACTGGCATGATGGTCTGCATCTGTCCAGGAAGGGAACAAAACCCCTAGGTGATAGGTTTAAATGCTTAATTGGCAAGCTTTTAAACTAGCCAAGGGGGAAGGTGCTGATAGAAAGCATGAAATTCCAAGTCTCCCCCCACAAAACAAGGTAGTTAGTAAGGTAAACACCAAGGTACAGAGTTTGACAGGGGGCAGGACAGGGGTAAATGGAAAAAAAGACAAAGGCACCAAGGGCCGGGATGGGGCAAAAAAGGGTAATACCAACAATAAATGGATGGCAATGAGTACCAATGCCCATAGTTTGGGTAACAAGCTTCCTGAGCTAGTGGCCCTGATGAAAGAGGGACACCTAGATATCGTGGCAGTCACAGAAACATGGTACATGGAGAACCATGACTGGGATGTCAACATACCAGGGTACACAATCTACAGAAGGGACAGGGAGGGTAAAAGAGGAGGAGGAGGAGGAGCAGGTCTCTACATAAGAGAAGGAATCAAAGCAACAGAACTAAAGAATTAGGAGGAGAGGAGGCACTGTGGGTCACCTTGGAGACAGGGAGTGGCAACACAATCTGCACAGGGGTTGTTTACAGACCCCCATCTCAGGGGGAGGAAATTGACAAGGAAATGATAGAAGGCATTCTCAGAATGGCAGAAAAAGAGGAGATATTGTTGATGGGGGACCTGAATATGCCAGATGTTGACTGGAACACATTTACTGCAGCCACATCCAAGAGCAGGGTCATTCTCGATGCCCTACAGGGGGCATGCATCAGACAGCTAGTGTTGGAAACCACTCGGGAGGGAGCAATCTTGGACCTGGTACTCTCAAATGGAGAAAGGATCATAGATTTGCAAGTGGGTAGCCATCTGAGAACAAGTGACCACCACACAGTGTGGTTCTTGATAAACACAACTGTGGAGTCAAGCCATACAAAAATGAGGATACTGGACTTTAGAAGGGCTGACTTTGGCAAAATGGGTGAGTACCTAAGGAATGCACTAGCAAATGGGCAGAATGGAGGGTTGGAAGAACAATGGAGAAAAATCAAAACTGCCATCATAAAGGAACAAGCCTTTGTGTGAAGCAAATTAAGAAAAAAATGGAGTAAAAAAACACTGTGGTTCTCAAAAAAAGTGGCGGGGAAGGTTAGAAAGAAAAAAATAGCATTCAGGAAGCATAAAGAATCGCAGAAGGAACAGGACAGAGAACTGTATCAGTTAAAGCAGAAGGAAGCGGGGAAGGCAGTCAGAATAGCAAAGGGCCAAACCGAGGAAAAGATAGCCAACTCAGTTAAGAAGGGGGATAAAACCTTTTACAGGTACATCAGGGAGTGAAGCAAGACCAGGGGAGGGATACTGAAGCTTGATAAAGGGAAGGGGAGGTGGCCAGAGGGTGACAGTGAAAACACAGTGATACTAAACAATTACCTTTGCTCAGTATTCACAAAAGAAGAAGTAGAGGAGGTACCTAAACCAAACAATAGAAGCACTCTGGACAGGGAGGACACCACCAGTCCATTCACAGAAGAAAGGGTCCTGAAAGAACTCCTAAAACTCAAGGTGGACAAAGCAATGGGGCCTGACAGGATTCACCCCAGAATTCTAAAAGAACTAAGGGGAGACCTAGTGACACCACTGACTACCCTTTTTAACAAATCATGGGAGGATGGGGTGGTACCTGAGGACTGGAGGAGGGTGGATGTGATTCCCCTTCACAAAAGTGGGAGCAAGGCAGAGGCAGGAAACTATAGACCTGTTAGTTTGACCTCATGGCAGGGAAAATGATGGAATTACTTCTGAAAGAAAGAATTGTTGAGTACCTAGAGGTCAGCAGCTTACAGGACCCAAGGCAGCATGGATTCACAGCGGGAAGGTCATGTCAGACAAAACTAATCGATTTCTTTGACTGGGTGACCAAAGTAGTAGACCAGGGAGGGGCTGTGGATATGGCTTACCTAGACTTTAGCAAGGCATTTGACACAGTCCCATTCAAAAGATTAATAAACAAGTTAGCCAGTCTGGGAGTGGGTCCCAGGGTGGTAGCCTGGGTAACAAATTGGCTGCACAGCAGGACACAGAGGGTAATAGTAAATGGAATTCACGCTGAAGAAAGGGGGATTACTAGTGGGGTACCGCAGGGTTCAGTACTGGGACCAGTCCTTTTTAATGTCTTTATAGGAGACATTGCAGAGGGTCTGAAAGGAAAAGTATTTTTATTTTTATTTATTAGAATTTTGGTAACCGGGCAAGTCCACTGAGACCATGCAGTCCCTTTTTCAGTGACGACCCCGGAGTCAATGGTGAACACAGTACAATAAATAAATACAATAATAATATACAGGATACAGAGAGATTTAACAATGTTGCAAAAATTATTACAGTGGAAAGCCAGGTAAGTAACTTAAAACAGATCAGGCATTAAACATATATAAATAAACAGGATAACTAATATTATACAATACATACATAGCAGGAACACAAGAGCAGGTGGATTACAAGATACATCTATCAAATAGACTAGGCATTAACGATACTATGAGGGTTATTTAAAGCAATTGCAGAAGAGGGGGGTTAGTAGGAAAGAGGTAAGCTCTTTTTTTTTTTTATTTTATTTCTTTATCCCTCCTTGCCTGCTCCTGGAGACCTCTCCTTCCTTCCTCTCAACCCCCGTTCCACCTTCGGTGGGATCTGCCCCAAGAGTGCCTCCTCTTTTCCACCTCCTGCACATTGGGGTCTGTCCCTCTTTTTGGTGTTCCAGATGGTACCGGAGAGGCTATCATCTAGGCCGCCGGGAGGTGTTTTCCATTTTCTCCCTGTTTTCCCCTTACCCTCAGGGACGTTGAGCACTAGGACGTATGTCCCGAGTGGTGGCATGCCCCGGCTCCGACAAACAGAGCCGCCTCCATCCCCTTCAATTGTCGGTGTTTCCACCGGCTATGAAGGGGATGCAGAATGCGAGTGTGTTCTGGTTCCCACCCTGAGGGAGGAGAGCGCCTGTTGACGCTGATCTTCCTTCCCTCTCGACTTCGCCACCGAGTCCGCTCGTCTTCCGGTCGCCGGCATAGCGTGAGGTGTGGCGCCCAGCGCTCAACCCTCAGCGCCACCGGCCGGCAGGTAAGCTCTTTTGAAGGAGGATAGGTGGGGCAGGAGAGTAAGTTGGGGGGGGAGGGAATTCCAAGCAGAGAAAGCTGAGAAGGTGAATGGACGCTTACCCAATAGGCATTGCATCTTCTAGATTGCTAATAAGGGTAAGGAAATAGATCTAAGCATGCATGCATGTGGGTGCATTCTTGTAAACGATTCCCCTTAGGCAAGGGGGATTAAAGAGCTTGGTAAGTTTAAATACAAGGCATAAGGTGTGAAACTGTAACCTTAAGTCATAGGTAGGCCATCGAAGAGAATACAGGGCCTCACAGTGGTGTTTTCTGGAGTCCACTCAAAGGGCAAAATGTCCAATCCTATGATAGAGTTGACGAAACTGTGCAAGGGAAGAGGATTAGATGGAGAGTGCTAGAGGGGAACCATAGAACAAAATAGGGAGAAGGGATGTTGACGCAATCTTTTTACAGCCGGCATTGGATAAAAGAGGGCAGAAGTGGTATAATAACCTGAGCTTCTGGTTTACCATTTTGGTAAGCCAAGTTGCATGATGCTCCATTGAGAAGGAGGCATCTAAGTGAACCCCAAAATATTTAAAAGTACTATCCCTGTATGGGGTCTCCTGATTGTGTACTGATCTGGAACTGTTTGGTAGGTTTGGGGGATGAGTTATGGAAAAGCATAGCTTTTGTTTTTTTCGTATTTAGAATTAGGTGATTGTCAGAGAACCAGGTCTTGAGCACAATGAAATCATGTTAAGGCTTTGGTTAAGCCAGTCTATATTGTTAGATGAGCGGTATAAGATTGCATCATCAGCATATAATTACACGGACACACCACCACAGAAGTTGGGGAGCTCGTTGATAAAAAGCGAAAGTAGTATCGGGCCAAGAATAGAACCTTGGGGTACTCCGTGTGAGATAGGCCTTGAAGAGGAGACTGAACCAGATCATTTTACCATTTGCGATCTTCCAGTGAGGTAGTCATGGAACCATGTGAGTGCTAAGTGATCTAGACCTAATTGATGCTATTTACCAAGGAGAAGGTGGTGGTTGACTAGATCGAAGGCCTTAGTCAAGTCGAGGAATACTCCACCTTTTAGAAGACCAGCATCACTTGCATTAAGAATGTCAGTCATGACTTTGACAAGGGTTGTGGTAGTACTATGGCCCTTCCTGAAGCCATGCTGGCAGTCTGTGAGAAGATGATGCAAGTCTAGGTAGGACTGTAGCTGAATGTGCAGGATCTGCTCCAGGATCTTAGCCAGCTGGCAGAGAATTGAAATAGGCCTATAATTTTCCACAGCATGTGTCCTCCCCCTTATGGAGGGGGACCATCACAGCCACTATCCAAAGACATGGCACTTCACCAGAGAGGATGGATCTGTTTAGAAGATCACAGACAGGTGCGGTGAGTGCTGCTGCTCCTAGTTTGAGAAACCTGGGTTCTAATGAGTCATGGCCAGGGGAGTTCTATGACTTGAGATTTTATAATAGCCTGAGGACTTCTCTCCTAGTGGCTATTTTTGGGTGGAAAGGGGGTTGGAAGCCAAGAGTGGCATGATGCTGAGTAGGGATAGAGAAATCCAAGACTGGCGGCTGCCTCTTTGCAGATGACACCAAGATCTGCAACAGAGTTGATACACAAGGTGGGGGTGGGTGTGTGGAAAGGATGAGATGGGACTTGGCAAGGTTGGAGGAATGGTCAAAAGTATGGCATCTTAGATACAATGCAAATAAATGCAAAGTAATGCACCTGGGAAACAGAAACCCAGGTGAAGAGTACACAGTGGGGGGGGGGGTACTGACAACAACAAAAATGGAAAGGGACCTGGGGGTAGTCATATCAGACAACCTTAAGGTAGGCAAGCAATGTGAGAAAGCAGTAAGGAGAGCTGGGGGATACTGGGGTGTACAGGGAGAGGCATCACCAGTAGAAAACAGGAAGTTGTTATCCCTCTGTACAGATAGTTGGTGAAACCCCATCTGGAGTACTGCGTGCAGTTCTGGAGACCGCATCTCTGCAAGGACATAGACAGGATGGAGGCTGTCCAGAGGAGGGCAACTAAAATGGTGCAGGGTCTGCAACAGAAGCCATATGAAGAGAGAGAGAGACCAAGCGTGCTTAATATGTATACCCTTGAGGAAAGGAGGAAGAGGGGGGACATGATAGAAACTTTCAAGTACCTCAAGGAAATCAACAAAGTCCAAGAGGGGAGCATTTTCAGAAAAAGAGATGTACAAGAACAAGGGGGCAATGTGAGGAAATATTTTTTCATGGAGAGAGTGGTAGACACATGGAACAGCCTTCCTGAGGAGGCTGTGGGGTCAAAAACAGTGGGGGAATTCAAGAATGCATGGGGCAGCCATACAAGGCAATTATAGTGGGGCGTAGGAGGAAGTAGGCTGTTGGTTAACTAGAATCTGCAGCTTATCCAATAGATAGAGAAATGGGCAGACTAGGTGGGCCAAGCAGTCCTTATCTGCTGTCAAGGTCTATGTTTTTGTGGGTAGGGTAGGGCACCCCATCCACCACAAGTGCAAGGGAGTCTAGGGGCCAACTCAGAAAGGATTCTGGACCTTGTACTGGATAACGGGGAAGCTGTAAGGAATCTGGAAGTGGAAGAACCAGTGGCTGGGAGTGACCACTATTCGGTGTGGTTCATGCTCAGCATAGAGAGGGAAACGGGGCATGGGTACAAAGGTGATTGAGTTTAGGGGGGTGGACATTAAGAAGACGGGGGACATTTTGGGCAGGCACCTGGCAGGAATGCAACCACACATGGATGTAGACCAGAAATGGGACATCATAAAGGAAGGGCTGGCGGAGGCAACGGAGGCTTGCACTAGGAAGAAAAGCAAGAAGGGAAGGGCAAAGAAACCCAACTGGCTGACACAGGAGGTTATGGAAGGGGTGAGGGCCAAGAGGGCAGTGTTTCGAAAGTACAGGAAATTGGGGGAGGGGTGTCGATAAGGGTACATACATGGAGAAGTCCAGGGAGGTTACCAGACTGGTCAGGGCGGCCAAGGTGTCTAGGTAGCTGAGACTGGTGCAGGGAATCAAAAGTGGAGAAAATGACTTCTTCCACTGCACTGGAGAGACAAGAAAAAGCAAGGATCAGCTGGTGAGAATTAAGAAGGATGGGGGGGTGGAGAAAGGGGCAGAGCAGGCAGAGGCACCGAACGAATACTTCTGCTCTGTATTCACGCAAGAGAAGGGGGGGGCAGATACCCCAGGCGAGGGGGGTGGGGTGGGAGGAGGGGATGACAGATGTAGGATTACAGAGAGCAGGGTATTAGATGGGTTGGGTGCATACCTCTCAACTGCTATGAATTTCGCATAGGGCTATGATTTTTACACTCAGATTTACCCTTGCTCCGCATAGGTTTACTGATTTTCTTAATAATGTTAGAGCTATTTCTGGACACACAAACTATTAAATCATTGAACTAAGTTAATAGAAATATTTCTTATCACTAACTATATGGGGCTCACTATCTGCAGACACATTGTTGTTTAAAATAAGAAAGTGCTACACATTCTGGCCCTTTGTTATGATTTTTGAAGGCCAGTGTTATGATTTTTAATGCTGAGAGGTTGAGAGGTATGGTTGGGGGCATTAATGGTGGACAAAGCACCTGGACCTGATGGCATTCACCCTAGGGTACTAAGGGAGTTGGCAGAGGTCCTGGCAGGGCGACTGGCCAACCTGTTCAATACCTGCCTGGACACGGGGATGTGTACCACAGGACTGGAGAATGGCCCTTGTGGTGCGCACCCACAAAAGTGGCCCAAAGGATGAACCAGGAAACTATAGGCCAGTGAGCCTCACATCGATAGTGGGAAAGCTCATGGAGACCATACTAAAAGAGAGGCTAGTGAACTTCTTAGAGGAAAACTGTCTCCAGGATGGTCAACAGCATGGGTTTATAGTGGGCAAATCCTGCCAGACAAACCTTGTAGAGTACTACGACTGTATGATGCAGGAATTGAACAAGGGCCATGAAGTGGATGTCCTGTATTTGGACTTCAGCAAGGCCTTTGATTCAGTGCCGCATTGGGAGGTTGGGGGGGAAACTGGAATATGTGGGGGCGGGACCAAAAATGGTGACATGGATCACAAACTGGCTAAAGGGAAGGCAGCAAAGGGTGGTGGTGCAGGGGGACCTTTCGTCACTGAGGGTGGTGATGAGCGGGGTACCACAGGGATCAGTACTGGGACCAGCGCTGTTTGGGATTTTCATTGCAGATATCTCACACAGGATCTGGAGCAAGATCAGCTTGTTCGCAGATGATACCAAGGTGGGAGCTGTGGTTGATGACACGGAGGGGTGGAAGGGCTTGCAGGAGGACCTGACTAAGCTGCAGGAGTGGGTGGAAACATGGCAATTGGGGTTCAACACCAAGAAGTGCAAGGTTATGCACTTCAGAATCAGGAACCAGGGGAGGGATTATCACTTAAATGGGGTACAGTTGGGGAGCTCCACAGAGGAGAAGGACCTAGGAGTGAACAACTCTGCTCAGTGCAGGAAGGCAGCAGCAAAGGCCAATAAAATGCTGGCGTGTATTGCAAGAGGGCTGTCCTCCAGAAGGAGGGAGGTTATCCTGCCCTCATATAGGTCATTGGTCAGTCCCCACCTGGAGTACTGCATGCAGTACTGGCACCCATTCCTGAAGGACATCAGATTGTTGGAGGGGGTGCAGCAAAGAGCCACAAAGACGATCCAGAGATTGGAGAGCAAGCCCTATGAGGACAGACTGGGAGAGCTGAATATGTATTCACTGGAGGAAAGGAGGGATAGGGAGGATATGATTGAGACCCTTAAGTATCTGAAGGAAATAAACAAGACCAGCAGAGAAGGGATTTTTCAGATGAGAAGAGGAAGGGACACGAGAGGGCATGAACTGAGATTGGAGGGGGAAAGATTCAGGAGGGAGATGAGGAGATGTTTTTTCATGGAAAGAGTGGTGGACAAATGGAACACTTTACCAGATGAGATAGTGTCCTGTAAGATGGTGGGCAGTTTCAAGAGGGGTTGGGTAAGGGGAATGGATACTGGGAAGGGGGATGGGAGGGGCAGCTGCATGAAGAGGGGCTAGCTGCACACTCGAGCAGACTCGATAGACCATGAGGCCTGTTTCTGCTGGCAATTTCATATGTTCATATGTATTCTCTATATCTCTGTCGCTTTAATGCTTTCCTTTACATAAAGCAACACCCCTCCTCCTTTTTTACCCTCCCCGTCCTTCCTAAACAGATTATAACCTGGTATGGCCATGTCCCAGTTGTGATTTTTATTGCTCCATGACTCAGTAATGGCCACTATATTTAGGTTGGCATCTGCCATGAGTGCATCCAGATCTGCTATTTTATTTCCCAGACTGCTAGCATTTGCACATACTAGTTATTTACCAGTCAGTTACCACATATTGACATACTAGTCAGCTTGACACCGATAGTGTGCAAGCTGATGGAAACAGTTCAGGAAAGGTTGGTCATGTTTCTTGAGGCAAATGGGCTCCAGAATGACAGACAGTATGGGTTTATAGCAGGAAGGTCATGCCAAACATACTTATAGTGTATGGGAGAACATTGTTGTATATGAAATTTTGTGACTGGAATCACCTTGTTGGGCTGCAGTAGTGACATCAGGATGCTGTTAGGCTGCACTAGCTATGTCACTGCTGCAGCACAACAAGATGGAATGCCGCCACACAGATACTTATCTGTAACTGTGCCCTGGGGGATAATTTTTTTTTTTATGATATTAGCGCTGTCAAGCACATTTCTTTCAGTTTCTGACAACGCTAACAAGAAATGGACAGATGTAAGACAGTGAAGTGCTTCAACATAAAAGTAAGACTTTTTCTTTTTTTCATTTGCCACGGAAAATGCACCATTAGTTGGAGTGATGCGGCTGACACAGAGGCAAAGAAACACAAATGGACTGTATCCCTAATGTGTCCTGGGTTATCTCTTTTATTATTAATCTGGTATGCTTACCCATTCACTATAAAAGATTGTGTATGAGCAGTCATACACAGACAAGGCTATGACTTAATCTTGAGGTTTCCTTGGTAATAGAAGACCTCTCGAACTGTGCTCTTGAGGTCTTCTGTTACCAAGGAAACTTTTCAGTTCAATCACAGCCTTGTTGTATATGACTGCTCATACAAAATCCTCTAATCAACTTCATTAACTGTGTCACAAGGGCAGTGGACAGGGGCCAGGCAGTGGATATATAGCGTATGAGAAAATGTTGTTGTATATGAAATTCCATGAGTGGAATATAGAAAATAATGTATGGGCAACCATACACAACAAGGCTGTGTTTCCATCAAGGGGTTTGAGATGATAGTATATGAACCTCGAGAGCGAGGCTCAAGAGGTCCATGCTGTCATCTCAACTCCAAAATGGAAACACATGCCGAGTTGTGTGTGGTTGACCGTATTTTATTTTTTATAGTATATGGTTTTTTACATTGGAGTGACAGACCCCCACTGAAGTGAAAACAAAAAATCTTGCTGTTTCTTTGTTCTACTCACATAATAAAATCAAATTTCCAGACTTTTGAAAGGTAAAATGTATGATTTGGGGCATTGGGTGGTTAGTAAGTAGCTAGATGTAGAATAAATGAGAAATGTAAAATTGTATGACCTTTGAACCATGCATAACAACTGTTCGGAATGCACATAACAACACTTCAGAATGTGCATAACGGTTTAGAATGTGCTTAACAAGGATTTTGAGCAGGCTGATTTCTACATATAACAAAGGGTAACCATATACTATAACCTTATTGTGCTGCAGTAGTGACGTCAGGATGTTGTTGTGCTGCACTAGCTACATCAGTACTGCAGTATAACAAGATGGAATGCTGCTGCATGGACAGTTATCTGTAACCGTGCCCTGGGGAGAAAATGTTTTTTTTTTCATGTATAAATCTTTCCCTGCAGTCTAGTGGTCCCCCTGCCTACTGATCAACCCGCCATCCATGTATAACTTTCCCCTGGTGTCCAGTGGTCCCCTACCTCCCCCATAAGACAGATGTCACCACTACCAACACCTACCCTGGCCCCCCTCCTACCTCAAAGGTACAGTGCTAAACTATCTTGTTACCATTTGTGCTTTCACAATCCGAAAGCAGAGGAGCTTGACACATTGTCAGTCCCTTGGAGCTTCAGCAAAGCCTATGTTTTTCCCATAAGCATCAATGATTGCAAAAGTGCTTCACAAATTCAGAACCACAAGGGGTTATGTGATGCACCTCTAGCAGGGGGAAGCAGGCTGACTCAGCTCTCAGCTAGATGCAAACTAAAAGCTTAATTTTTAAATTCTAACCTTATAACTGGCTTCCCAAAATTACATCATCTGCAGTTAGAATGGGTACTGCAAATGCTGATATGTATTTTGAGAACTTCAGCAGCCCTGAGTCCCTGAAACAAGCTTCTAAAAAAATCACAGCTGACTTCACCACAGTCCAAGCTGTTAAATGGCTTCCACACCATAGTGGAGCAACTTACCCGCCTGCTAGAAGAGATGGCAGCTCTCAGTGCAACAGTTACTGAAGAAATGGGGGAGCTGAAGTAAATAAAAGGCCACGTTGAGACAAACACAAGGAAAATAACAGCTGAAGAGGCAAGTATTTCTGGTCTGGAAGACACCCTTGAGAAAGAAATGATGGAATGAATCAAAGACTAGAACTGGTTGAAAAAGCTGGAAGACAACGTGAAGCATCAGGAGAACTACTCCCTCAGAAACAATCTTTTACTGATTGGATTTTCAGAAAGCAAAGAATTGAATGAACCCACTGGATTCACAAACAAAATGTTAGTGGACCTCTTTGGTACACCCCAATAGAACAGAATACCAAAGAGTGTGCGCACATAGAAGCTTGGTGCTGAAATCGAGACAAAAAACATCCCTGGGTTTTCACTGTATAATTTTTAAACTTTAAAGTAAAATTGTATGTCCAAAACAAGCTAGATCCCACATTGTCTTGAAAATGCAAAAGTGCGCTGTGTGTCTTTTCAGTGACCTAAGCACAGGGTCTGGGACCAAAGAGACAAATGTGCTGATATTAAGGTGGGTTTCCATGAGATGAGGACCCACTTTCACCTAATGTATGCTGCTAGAATGAAGATTTGACTTAAATCTGGGACACACACCTATCTTACCCCTGAAGAAGCCAAAAAAGCTCTGGCCTCTGAATTTACAAATGTTTTTCCCCTACCTTAGGCCAATGAGACCAGCCAAGGACTTGATGGGTCCAAAATGAGTAAACTAATATTTGTCGTTGTCCTCCAGTGTGCACCACTGACTGTTCCTCTTACTGATGCCCATTATTCTGAGACAGTGCTCCCCTGATGCACTAATCTTCCCTTCTGGTTCAACATGGAAATCCAGCCTGTGTGAGTGTGTGAGCGGCCACATACAACACTGATTCACAGTCACTGCAGGCAAATATCTGTGTAAGCAGCTCACAGACTGCTGAACTTTACCTCGCTGACCCAATCTTGTAGTGACCCTCTCCAGTGACACAAGGTATGAAAATAACCATCCCCTTTACTGATGACTGTTATTCTGTGCTAACTCTACCTTGCTGCACTCAACCTTTCCCTTGTCTATCAAGGTACTCCACCCTGCATGAAGGTGCAAGCAGCCATGGATGACACTGGTCGACTGTCCCTGTAGGTGAATACCCTTGCAAAGTCTTACAGACTGCTGAACGTTACCTGTCCAACCTGATCTGGTAGTGATATGGCTGACCTGGTAGCAATCCTAATCTGTAACACAGTGTGTGAAGGATAGCACTGGCAGTATTAATAGAGGCTGAATTATGGAAGTTCCATGAGCTCTCCCCTGCAGGTGTGCATGGTGCACTGCTCCACATGAACTAGGCTCCTGTCTATGGCCACACTGATTTATACCTAAAGTGCTCCAAGCTTACTCCGACAATATTGCTCACTGACTGGCCTAACAAGAATTCACAGGACACAGTGAGTAATGCAAGTTGGTGTTGGGGGGGGCCATTTGGGTGTTGCTGGGGTTGTGGGTTTTTACCAGTGTGGTCACTGCACTGCATGCAGGTATGTGTTGCAGGGCAAAAAATTCAGACATCTCAGTAGAGACACCACAGTAGACATCAGGGGCCCGATATTCAAATCTGGGCAAAGCAGAGGGCAAAACTTTGCACTGTCCCTTGTAGTTGCCCAGGTATCCAAAACTGCTATATTCAGTGGAATAGCACACCGGCACTATTCAACTGAATATAGGGCTATTGAGACCCAGTGCTAAGCCACCTAACGCAGGGTAGACACAGCCTCCAAAATAGGGTGGCACAATGGCTTGCCCCCACGCTAAATATTCCATATTCAGATGGACCTATGCAAATGAACCCTTTGGGCATGCTAATGGCCCCTTAGTGCATTGCATGCCCAATGGGCTTATTTGCATAGGTCCATTTGAATATGGGATATTTAGCGTGGGGGCAAGCCATTGTGCCGCTCTATTCCGGGGGCCATGTCTACCTGGTTGCCCTGCAGCACATATCTATATGTAATGCACATTGGTAAAAACCCACAGGGTTTTCTGGAAGCCAGCTAAATGGTCTTATCTTTCCGGGTACATAGTGGCTATGGCTCAAATAATCTCCCAAGTTTTTTGCCCCATTATATGTGATGCTGGGACTCTCTGAAAACAGACCCTTGATACTGCAATGTTCTAGTAAATTCTAATGTTTTTGTAAAATAGTTTTGATTTTAGGAGCAATGCAGTTGAATTCCAGAACAAAGGTCAATGTTTTATTGTCTTCAGGTTCTTCTGGCTTGGGGATCAGTAAAGAACCCCTATCTTGTTCCTTAGCCCTGTTCAGTGTTAAGTCAAGTATTGTCATGTTATAATCTCTATTGACATACCTCAAATACATTTCTTCTGCCTGTTTTTCAAAGTTGACTCCTGATGAACAGTTTCAACGTAATCTAAAAAAACTGCCCTTAAGGAATGGACCCAGTCAGAGTAAGGGGGTGTGCACTAGAGGTGAGCAGAACTGAATTTCCTTCAGTGTCCTTTCTGTAGTCCTTAGTTTGTATACTCCCATCCTCCATAGCTGTAAGGGATAGGTCCAAAAAGTTGATACTTTTCTCATCACTCTGTGCAGTAAAATGGAAATTAAAACAATTCTCATTAATCATCTCCACAAAAGATCGTGCTTTAGTTTTTGTGCCCTTCCATATTGTTAACAAATCATCTATGTATATATTCCATATTATGTTCTTCAGAAAAATATTTTCTTCACAAAAACTCTTGCAATTCTCCCACCAGCCCAAATATAAATTTGTGTAGCTGGGGGTTACAGTGGATCCAATTGCAGTACCCTGTTTTCGCAAATACATTTTGTTATTAAGATTGTCAATAAGATTAGTCACTTTGCATTGGGCTTGCCACCCAGGAGGCATCACTGTGAGGTACTCTCTAAACTGAATTGGCCTGCACTGGAACACAGGTTCAACCACCCTCTCCTCTGCCTCACCTTCAAACTCACTAAGGTCTATACCTCCCCTCCAACTATTGGGTCTACTGACCCCAAAGCCCCTGAGACACACCCTCCACTCAACAAACTCCAATTTACTTGAAATCCCCAGGGTACGGACTAACCTGGGAAAAAGGGTTTTCACATACTCTGCCCCCTACTACTAGAACTCCTTTCCTGAAAACCTAACTAATGTCACTTTTATTGAAGGGTTTAAAGCCATGCTCAGGGTTTATACCCTGGAATGCAGTCATTGCAGCTGCTGTCACTGAACCCTCCTCCTACAACAGTGTCCCTATATATCCCTTGTACCTGACGTATGGTTCACTACTTTAAGCTGAATGTGTACTTATAACTATCTATGAACCTATGAATCTCGCGATCCATTGTCTTTATCTCACTGTGTTGCTCTATCTGCTAAACTGCTAATGTGTAACTAATTTCATTTCATTTTTATTTTATACTGGAAATGCATGTGGGCAAATTGCCCATTTTCACAAGCAGCCAGTTGTCCAGCTATAACGGAGGATACATACACTTTGTAACAACACAAGGTTTTAAGTATACAAAGTGAAACAATAATGAACAGAGCAGTAAACTTAGGTACAAGCACAGGGTGAATTATATAAAGTGAAAGACAATTTCATACATTGTTTGAAAAAGGAAAAGGCGGCTTATGTATAGCAGCCATTATTTACAGCATGTCTATACAGTATGTACAAAATTTACAAAGCAAACCTAATGGGAGGGAACGGTAAAATAAACCAGGGCAAAGCTCAGATGGGGAGGGAGGGAGGCAAGGGAAAAATGAGGCAAACAGGAATAAGAGAAAAGGGGTTTTAGAGACAATAAGAGAAAACTAGCAGGAATTAAAGGGGTTATTTGCACAGGCGCCCTCTAGGTTTGACCCAGGCAGAAGTAAAGAAAGTGTGAAATCAACCTAGGAAAACTTGCAGGGGTGGATTATTGAGTAGGTGCTCCTTCAGTTTAACCTTAAAATTACTGAGGGAGGGACTGCTCCCAAGGTTAGGCGGGAGAGTGTTAAAAAGCTTAGGGCCCCTGTAGGCAAGTGATCTCTGCCCCAAGAGGTGTTGCAGAAAGGGAATCAAAAAGGGGATGAGGTAGCACTCCCAGTGAGCCAAGTGGGGCAAGCCTTCTTGAAGAGAGAGCACACTGTGAGGTAGAAGGTTTTTGAGGATTTTGTAGAGAAATGTGGAAGCCTTCCATGAGAACCTGTCATCTAGGGAGAACCAATAAACTGTCTCATAGAGGGCACAGCTGTGGGTATTATGGGGGAGCCCAGTCACAAATCTGATAATGTTATTGTATGCCGTTTTGAGTTTATTGAATGAGACGGAATTACTTTGGGGGAAGTAGATGATGGAACCGTAGTCAAGGAGCGGTAGGAGTGAACTGGAAGCCAGTCCATTTCTAAATTCAGTGATGAGGAATTGCCTGACCCTGTAAAGGAGTCCAAGCCTCTGGTGAATTTTGTTTATTAATTGTGTTATGTGTGGGCTGAAAGAGAGATGCTCGTCCAATGTTAGACCAAGGTATGTAAATTCGCAAACCCACTCAATGAGCATGCCATCATTATCTAGGAGGGTGAAATTGAAATTTGATGGTTTACATGCGCCAACGAAAATCATACATTTAGTTTTTTTTGAGTACAGGTCCATTCCTTGAGTGGTGAGCCAGGAGTGGAGGTTGTGGAAATCTGTTTGCAGTTTGGAGAGAAGGGTGGAAGGGTTAGTGTCCTTACAGTACAAGGCATCATCTGCATATTGGATGATGTTGGTATGCGAACAGATGGAAGGTATGTTGTTGATAAACAGAAAAAAAGGAGGTGGCTGGCCCGGTGGCGCTGAGGGTGGAGGCGCTGGACACCACACCTTGCACCACTCCAGTGACCCAGGTTTGGGAACGAGCCCAGGTTGTCAGGGGTCGGTGGGGGGGGAGCGAGGAGTGGGACTGAGCTGCCGTGAGGCGGGTCTTCTCTCCCGGGGAGGGATGAGTGCCTCCCCCTCCCCTGCAGTTCCACTCCCATCGGGTGAAGGTCCAATGGGAAGCATAAGTGGAGGGGGCGGTAGTCGATAGCCAAAGGTAGGGCGGAAGGGGCTGAGCTGGTACCCGGCGTGCATGTGCGCCTCCACACGCATGCTGCATATGTCTGCTGGGGTCCCGGGTGGGGAGAAAAATGGGGAGAAGACCACAAAAACTGTAACGAAAAAAGGAGGGGCCCCAGAATTGACCCTTGTGGAACTCCATACTTAATAAGGCATTCAGACGAAGGATGTCCCCTCAATAACTGTTTTGTGGTATCTTGTGTGGAGATACTTACCAAACCAATTTACTGCGTTTGTGGAGAAATTCATAAGGGCTAGGGTAGTTAGTAGCAGTTTGTGGTCCACCAAGTCAAAAGCCTTGGTAAGGTCCATAAAGACAGCACCTGTGTAAAGACCGTCATCCATGACCTTGTATATATCCTGCGTGAACCTTACAAGAGTGGTTTCCATGTTGTGTTTAGCCCTAAAGCCATGCTGAGCATCAGTCAGGATGTCATATTTGTTTAAATGTTCAGAGATTTGAGAATGAACTATTTTTTCCATGATTTTGGAGAGGGGGAAGAAGAGAGATGGGCCTGTAATTGCTTACTTCCCATTAAGAACCAGCTTTATGCAGAGCCCTGATGGAAGCAGTTTTCCAGGCCATGGGAAGGGTACCAGAACAGAGGGAGAAATTCAGAATATTGGTGAGGGGGTGGCAATGACCTTTATTATGAGTTTCAGGATTCGAAAATCAAGACCATCTCGGCCGGTATTGGGTCTAGGGTTATTTTTAGTTATAAGTTTTATGGTATCGGTGGGCGAGAGCTTTGAACTAGAAAGTGGGGTATGTGGCTTTGTGGGATGGGGTGGGTTGGGGAGGCTGCCTGGGGCAGCAGAAGGGGGTCTTGTACTTGTCCATGTCCCCGAAAAAGGAATTAAACAAGTTGGCTATGCAAGTTGGGTTGTTTGTTAGTTTCCCTTCTGCCAGAAGTGTAATCTGCTTGCACTTTTTGTCTTTACCCAAGAGGGGGTTTGGGGTCCCCAAGAGCTGTTTTGAATTAACTCTGTTGTATAGTTGGCTGTTCTTAAGGTGGTTGATTTTTGCAGCATGAACCACTGACTTGCATCTGTTGCGGAGTGTTTTATACTCTTGGAGAAGAATGGGGGAGGGTGATTTCCTGTACCTAGCCCAGACCTTGTCTCTACCATGCATGAGTTTGAGGAGGTCTGGAGTGATCCACTTGCTAGATCTCCTGTGGACTCTAATCTTCTTTATGGGGATGTGGGAGTCGCAGATGGCGTTAAAAGTTTTGGTGGAATCATCTAGGGCGAGGTCTATGTTTTTAATGTTAGACATGAAGGACCAGTCAACTGATCTGAATGCATGAGAGAGTTCTTCTACATTTGCTTTATTTAATTGGCTTGTGTAGATATAGTTTGGGGCCGATTTAGGGGCTCTGGCTGACCAGCGACAGAACATAGCACAGTGGTCGCTAATTGCATCAGGGAGAACACTGAGGCTGACACTCTGGTGGGATTCGAAGCTATGAGCCAGCCAATTGTAGAGCTGTTTTCTGTTTTATAGTTGGTTCTGGTGGAGGTGAATATTATTTGGTGCAGACCAGTGCTGGCCAGAAGTTCTTTGGCACAGTCGAACTGGCTGCTGTCCCAGTTAAGATTAAAGTCCCCTAATATGATCCATTCCCTATTACTTGGGAAGGAAGATTTGTTTGAGAGGAGGGATTCCAGCTGAATGAAAGGTGTCCTGGGGGGCTAGGTAGACTGGCATGATAGTTAAAATTTTGTTTTTTTCCTATAAGTAGATTTATGGAGAGAGATTTGAGCATGGATGCTTCATTTTCCAGGTGAAATTCGGTGTACAAGAGCCTGTCTGACACAAAGAAAAGGCAGCCGCCTCCTGTTTTCTTCTGTCTATATTTTTTTAATTGGAGAATAACCTTTAAGCATGATTTCGAGAGAGGATATTTTGGGGGTTAGCCAAGTTTTTGAGAGGGCAATGATGGCAAATTTGTTGTATTCACCCCAGGCTTCAAAGGGGGATTTCTTTGAATTTTGAGGTGGGCAATGCTGGCGTATTTCTTGTCAATGCCAGTGGTGGGGGTTGTGGTGAGATCAGAGGGGGTTGGTCCTGAGTTCAGGTGAACTGAGCCAGAGAGGATGAGGAGTAGAAATATTAGACAAGTAAGCCTCCAGTTTTTGCATAGTCACTTTAATGTATCAGAGTCAGCATGTTTGATGTATTTGGCTAATAGGGGGTGGCAAAACAGCATGAGACCACAGTGAAATGTGCTATGAACGATAGGAGAGTACATAAGGTCCCTGACTAAGCTGGGGTACCTGGGAGGATGGCAGTCTTTGGGGTCCCAGTGCTAACAGTTCCCGAGCGTGATGAGAATCCAGAGTCCAACCGGAAATGGACACTGTCAGCAAGTGGAGGCCCAATCGGGAATGTCCATCACATCAGGAAGGGGATGGAAGAGCTGGGCAGAAAGACTAAATAGTAGAGAAGGATTATTGGGTGCAAACATTGTTCCACCGGGAAATTTGCTTACTAGTCTAGGGGCCAGGAATTAAGGAGTTGTGTTAAATATACTCCTGAATAGGGTGAAAAATTAGGATTGCCTCAGTCTGGGATAGTATGAATGAGAGATGACTAAACCCCTGGTTTCAGTGCATCATTGTGCAGCCATTGCAAACTGTAATATACAAACCTTTGCAGTTGATAGCCAAATCAGGAGAGGGGGAGATTGAGCAGGTGCCTGTGTACTTATTTTCAATCTTACACAGCCCAGTGGCACTGAGGGTTGAGGCGCTGGACATCATGCCGGCGACCCAGGTTTGGGAACAAGCCTGGGCTGCTGGGGGTTGGCAGGGGGAGGAGAAGATCGAGCATCCAGAGAACTGCTCTCTTCTCCTGGGGTGGGTTTAGGGGAACTCAGCATTCAGCGGCAGCACCTAACGGAGGTTAGGAGCACTTGCCCAGTAGCAAGGAAAAGCAGCAGGGGACTGGTGATGGCAGGCTGTCTGTGGGAGGGCCCGTGCTGATGCCATTGCATGCTGCACCAGGGGGGACGTAAAGGAGAAATACCCCCTCCGAGCCTGATAGGCGACAGCTCCCCACAGTGCCTGACACCACACACCCAACACCGGGTCTCTGTCTCCGCTCTCTCTGCCTCTCCACTAATCTAGCCCAATGCTCTGGATTACAGACAGAGCACCAGTACATGGAGGCGGCCCTACCTCAGAGTGCTCAGAGTTGGGGGGATTGTCTGGCTCTGGTTCAATGGAGGACAGTAATATCTCTGAGGAGCAGGACCACAGTGGGCAGTACAGCAATCCGGTGAGCTGGGGTAGCCTGAGAGAGTTCAGGTTCAGGGGGTGAGAAACAGAGTTTGAAAAAAAATATATATATATATATATATATGTATCTTTGCTTCTGTATTTGCATAATTTACTATGACCTGAACTGCCTGTAAGCACTGTATGTAACTAATTCCGGATCACCTCTGAAAAAGGGACCTCTGCTCTCAGTGGGTTCACCCGGTTGCCAAAATGCCATAAATAAATAAATATTAAAACAAAAAATAGTTTTGTGTAAGAATAAATTCCACTGAAGCCAACAGAAAACTTGGTGGTGGGGAGGCACCCATATTAGTGTTGGAGGAAAGAAGAAATTCTAATGCCTCTAGTCCAAATGAGTGTGGTATGCTGGTGTATAATGAGCTCACATCTTTGCACACCCACAAATAATCTGATTCCCAAACTATGTTATTTACTTTCTCCAGCACATTTAGGGAATCCCTAGTATAAGAGTTTAAGTTCAGGACTTGGGGTTGCAAGAAAAAAAAATCACACAATTTTGATACATTCTCTGATAATGACCCTACGCTGGAAATAATGGGTCTGCCAGGTGGTCTCTGTAAATCTTTATGGACTTTCAGGGGGTAGTGAAATGTGGGAATAACTGGTGTCTCTACCTGGAGAAATGTTCCTTCCTTATTTATAATGAACCCCTCCTTTACGCCTCATCAATCAAATTAAACAGGATCATTTGAAACTCTTGAGTAGGGACTGGAAGGGAAAGTATGTCTCTTTGCAGATGACACAAAGATCTGCAAAAGGGCTGATACACAAGGTGGGGTGGAAAGGATGAAAAGGGATTTGGCAAGGTTGGAGGAATGGTCAAATGTATGGCAGCTTAGATTCAATGCAAAGAAGTGCAAAGTAATGCACCTGGGAAACAAAAACCCAGGGGAAGAGTACACAACGGGGGGCGAGATATTGACAACAAAAATGGAAAGGGACCTGGGGGTAGTCATATCAGAAGACCTAAAGGTGGGCCAGCAATGTGAGAAGGCAGTACGAGGGTTGGGGGATACTGGGATGCATAGGGAGAGGCATCACCAGTAGAAAACAGGAAGTTGTTGTCCCTCTGTACAGACAGTTGGTAAGACCACATCTGGAGTACAGTGTACAGTTCTGGAAACCCCATCTCCACAAAGACATAGACAGGGTGGAGGCTGTCCAGAGGAGGGCAACCAAAATGTTGCAGGGTCTGCATCAGAAGACATATGAAGAAAGACTAAAGGAACTAAAGATGTATAGCCTCGAGGAAAGGAGGGAGAGGGGGGACATGATAGAAACTTTCAAATATCTCAACAGAATCAACAAAGTCCAAGAGGGTAGCATCTTTCAGAAAAAGAGATGTGCAAAAACAAGGGGGCACAATTTGAGGATAGAGGGGGGATGGCTCAGAGGTAATGTGAGGAAATATTTCTTCACAGAGAGGGTTGTGGATACATGGAACAGCCTTCCTGAGGAGGTCGTAGAGTCAAAAACAGTGGGGGAATTCAAGAATGCATGGGACAGACATAAGGCAATTCTAGTGGTGGGTAGGAGGAAGTAGGCTGTTGGTTAACTAGGATTTGCAGCTTATCCGTTAGGTAGGGAAATGGGCAGACTAGGTGGGCCAAGCGGTCCTTATCTGCCGTCAAATTCTATGTTTCTGTGTTTCTGTCTTTTTCTAATAAAACATATGTATCACTATCCAATAATAATCTAAGTGGCTCTCTTTTGTAATCTTTTTTGTCTAAGACAACAAACCATTTGCCTGTTTAAAAATGATATTAGGATGTTTTTTAAGGTTTTCCAGTGCTTGAACCTTGGGGAGAGTAAGATTCTTTGGCATCCGATGCAACCTTTTCCAAAGAGTATCTCCACCTAACATACTAACATACATACTAGTCACCAGCAGAGTAGGCCTAATGGTCTATCGAGTCTGCTCGTACTTCAGAACCCTAGGTGGGTATCGAAGCCATCCTCCTGCCCCCTTTCCCAGCTTCTCCCTCCCAAACCCAGCCCCCCCAAGGCAAGCCATCCTCTGTTTTATCCCTTGCCTATACCTATCCCACCCTCTCTTGAACCCCAGCACCGTAGCAGCCCCCACCAGCTCTCCAGGCAGTGCATTCCACCTCTCTTAGGACTACTTTCTGGTACATCTGTATTGCTGGATCAGCTGTAGTGGGGCAAAAAGTGTAGACAGGTCTAAATTTCAATAGTCTTTCTGTACAACCTGGATTCATAGATATTTCAGTAACTGAATTATGCTAACAATCAGGCTGATCTCTTAGTTCATTCTTTACAGCAATTTAAAGAAAAAAAGAAAAGCAGGTAATTGGTTGAGCAATCTTGCAATATGTAGTTTCCCATGTGGGTGGTGTAAGTACTGCAAATTTGTTAAGAAATGTAGATCTGCCAGTTCCGTGGCTCTGAGCAAAGGGGTTTGCACGGCATGCTGGCAACCCGGGTTTGTGTCCCGAGACCGGGTACCAGGAGTGGAAGCCAGCAGGAAGGGGATTCAGAGTGTCCATTCGAAGCTTCCTTCCTGGAAGGAGGTTGGGTTGGGCCTTGGCAGCCATGGGCAGACTGAGCAACGTGCTTGGGGGACGTGGTGCCTCGACACGCCCCCCCCGCACGTCCCTGCCCTTCATCACCGTGCTCATGCATAGCTGAGAACTGCTGTGGGTATGGTTGAAAAACAGATAATAGGAGCTCCCCGCCCAGCCAGATGATGAGTGCCGTCCTCCACTGCCACGAAGCCCCCGGAGACGGCCCAGACCAGCTCTGCAGCACCCAGGATACGCCATTTGGCCAGTAAGGCACTTCCCACTTAGAAGAAAGGGACCCTCCCGATGAAGGGATATGTCAGGTTACCTGGGGGGGGGGGCTGTAGTGGGAGTTGGTGGTTGGTGGCAGGCAGTTGGATGGAGGTGGGGACCTAGGCACTCTGAAGGAGTGGTCGGACGCGGGCTGCCAAGCGGTGTGGAGGATTTAAAAAAAAAAAAAAAGAAATGTAGATCTTTTACAGGCAAAAAACTGAAAAAGGGTACAAAATTAAAGATCATATAACATGTGATACTGCTGGAATTGTCTATATAGAATGATGTACCTGTGGTGCCCACTGCATTGGCACAACTGTATGGCCATTTAAACAATGGCTTGGAGAAAACATTAGTGACATGGAAGCTGAGAATACACAGATCACAGCTGTCCACACTAAGTTTATTTAGGGGATTTGGTATCCATAAATGGATGTTTCTTGAAATTGAAAAGGTCAAGCTAGGACCAAGAAGTGGGAATTTAGATGCTACTTGATTAAAAAGGAAGGCATTTTCCATGTATATCTTTGTGTGTGTGTGTGGGGGTGCTTGTATGGAAGTCCCAGAGTTGAAGGAAAGATTTGAAATATCATCCTGTTTTATAAACCTGTGAGTGGCTTCCTATCTGGTTTTGCCCAGCAGAACTCTTATTTGCACAGTTATGTTACAGCAAAGGAATTAATATAGTACTTAAAGGAAATTTCTTTTTCCTTTTTTTTTTTTTTTTGTGAGGGCACCGTGCCCTAGTGGCTTAGTCCCCGCTCTGCTGGTCCACCCACTCAACCACTTAAAGGAAATTTCTAAGATTGTATACCCGGCTTCATAGGCCGGTACCCTAATGTCTCCATGGTCCCTTTGTGGCAAAATAATAATTTTTCCTACTGTCCTGTTAGAAGGGAAGGGATTGTAATTCTGGCCGAACTGCTAGCCAGTGGACCCCTTCCATTTCCTAGTCTGCCGACCATGCCCCTACATTCAGACGTTTTGTGATGTATTATCAGGGAGAGTGCAGGGGCATGCCCAACTGCGTACCAGGTCATAATGTAAATGCAGCTTAATAGCTCACGGCATTATGGCACACCCCGGACCTGTCCGCTCTCTGAGTTGGACCCCAGAGTTAGAATCCTTAGTGGGGGTCCAGAGCTGAACCCCGTAGCGGGGGGTGGGGCAAACCCCCCTCAGAACAACAGAAAATAGGAAATCGGCATAGCGATTAAGTTGCAAGCATTCTGCCATGCGACATTTTACCCGTGCATAACTGAATCTAGTGGGGTGGTTTTCAACATTCTGCATGTTAAAAACATGCATATTAACTTTTTGAAACCACCCATAGCTTCAATGGGCGTACCATCATGCCTCCCCTAGTAAGATGTCACAAAACATCTGAACGCTGGGTGGTCGGTGGACTGGGAATTGGAAGGGATTGGCTGGCCAGCAGTTTGGCTAGAGTTACGATCCCTTCCCTCCATTACAGGACAGAAGGAAAAATTATTATTTTGCCACAAAAGGACGATTGTTGCATTAGGGTAAATGGTTATGAACAAACCAGAGATGGGGTGGGTCCTCTCCCAAAATATAGCTCCTACTCATTTTTCCAGGGCTGGGACAGGTGGATGAGCCCAAACAGAAAAATAGAAACCAGCCCAGATTTCGCCTTTCAAGGTAACACTTTTATTTTCAAAAACCTCTTCACACTGCAATGATCCCCTCAGCGCCTAATGTTTCGCCCACTGGGCTTCCTCAGGGGCAAAGACTAGGCGTAAACTGATGACACAAACCATAATTAAAATCACCATCACACTGTAACTACTACATTATATGTATCTTTTTACAGTATACCTTACTTCCCATATTGACACCATATCCCATTGTGTATTACAATCATACTAATCATTCACTTTAAATTTCCAAGTGCTAATACATCTGCATTCAACTTTATCCTACTACATCCTGTGCCCAAATAGTGTCTCCTGGTGGTGTTTTCATATTTACAAACATTACTAACTATTATAAATATTGCCTTATTATTCTGTTCATTAAAAACAGTTACTAGCACCATTTTATTCTCCACAGTTTTATCCATACCTTACAGTTGTATATGTTAAATTATTGCCTTTTTTTCAGTCAATCTTTTATATTCCACATTCCTGTATGAATAAATACATTTCTTATTCCTTAGTACCCTATAAGTTAACAAGAAGACCGTTTGTGGTAATACTGCTCCTACTAACCAACTTAACATCATAATTCATATTCAGCTTTAAACCATAAATCACACAAACACAGACTTATTTAAAGGTGCTCACCATTAATTCATTCAAAATTCCTTATCACTTTACGTCTCTGTTTTCTTCTTATTATTATTATCAAACAGTGTTTTATCATGTTCCATCTCATTTCAGCCATCTGCTTACTGGTGTTAACATATTTTAAAAGGTTTTCTATGCACAGTGTGTCATATTCACGTAATTATTCAAACAGGTTTTCTTATCATCCAGTGTATTCAGACCATTTCACATGCCCCTCTGATTTCGTGCTGTGTCATAGCGGTTCTCCACATTTTAAATTATCATTCTCTTTATTCTAATGTCCTCTACTAATCCCCCTTAATTTATATCAGTTTAAGCATTGTCTCATTATATTTCATTTCTTTTCATTAATTTTCTAGTCTCTGTTTAAACTTTTTGCATAGTTTCTATGTAACATCTCTTACATATATAAACATTCAGTTAGTCTCTCTTATCACCCCTAGTGCTTTACTGTTTGTTGCATCACAGCAGCGCTCAATATATAAAATATTCTACTTTCTACTATCTTGCCCTTATTCACCCTGTGACACTTGGACAGCTGGTTCTGATCGCTGTATGATTTTTGTAATATAAAAATGTGTTATGGAGTGTCTCTCATGAGACATGCTGTTTCAGCTAAAAGAGAAAAGCCAGGAGATAATTACAGGCTAGAAGAGACTAAATTAAGGATTCCCCTGTTTATCTAGCTTAATTGTAGCTTGTCAGCTGCTAGGACGGGAAATTATAAACTTTTATAACGTTTAGAGGAAAAGAGCAGGTTATGACGCTTTAGTGCGAAGTCATAAAAGATTCTTTGATGTGACCTGGGAAGAAGAGCTACTTGAGATCAAAGAGGGGATGTTATTTAAAGAAAGTCATGTGGGAACATGAGTTTTGATGAGGTCACCTTTATTAATTTACCTCCTGCTGGATAGACATCCTGATTGTATAATTTTTAATAAACAGAGGAGGAGCTGGGTGACATCATGGAGAAGGCAGGGTCAAGACAGCGTTTTAATTATGCTGTAACAGACCTTTACTGACACACGTTTGTACTCTCTTGACAACAGCATCTGTCTATCAGCACTATTAGAAGAGATACATTAGATATATGTCTAATTGTCTGGTGGTAGGAATTTTGCACTTTTTTTAACCCTTGTTCTTTTAAATGCTTGTATGTTTTTGTGATATATGGTTCTGTATTTGCATTTTACATTTTTTAATCTATTTTTAAGTAAACCTCTACTTTAGAGACTACTTGGTGTGCCTTTGAAATTCTTTTTCTTGACAAGTGAAGCATACATGGTTAAAGTTGACACTGTACAAAGCTTACTGGTTTTACCAAACTGGGAAAAGGTGAGAGTTTATTCAGAGGTCTTTAATAGAGTTTTAAGGGTTCATTTTGTATGCCTGATTAGGTGCCCATAGGAAAAAGATATCTGACCCCCAGAGCAGAATTATCTGAGCTTGTACATTGGGTATGCTAGCAAAAGGTTCACAGTTTGAATCCCTCCAGAACTTGAGACCAAAGTTTGATTCGAACCCACAAAACAGACAGGAGGGTTACCCTATTCTGTTAACTGTTTACAAGACTGCGCTCGGAGGTTGGCACTGTGAGAGCAGAGGGCCTGACCTGCTGAGTGGGTTTGTGACAGATTGGTTGGCAGCGGTGTGATAAATTTTGGTATTACAAGCTTTTATTATTCAATGTGTCAGCTTGAGACCATCAGCTCACTTGCAAAGAAAGAAAAAGGTAGTGATTTATTTTTAAAAAAGGAGACAGAACTATATCACTTGGCTTATTGTCAAGTTCCTACCCATTTTATTTTTAGTTCTAAAGTGCAAGTCAGAGTAGCTGTAGTTAGGGAAGAAAATGGCTTCCAACTACAGCAGGCAAACTGTAGACTACTTAAAGCAGTTGTGCGGGGACAGAGGAGTCCTGTTCAAGGTGAAAGCCAGCAAACAGAACCTCGTGGATGCCCTGATGGTAGCAGATACCCAGAGCATTGAGTCACAGACAGTGACTGAAAAGGACCAAACCTTGAGAGTGGCAGGGCTAGCGGCCAGTGCAGTTTCCAGATCCAATGAGAAGGGCAACAGGGCCACTGTCAGCGAAGAGCCACAGCAGCAGGGGAAGGTCACCAGTATTCTGGATCCAGAAGTACTCAGGCTGCAAATTGAGTTAACGCAGAATGGAGCTGGAGTTCCAGAGGGAGAGGGACCATGAAAAACGGGAGGCGGACCGTGAGGCAGAGCGAGAACGCCGAGAGACACACCGTGAGGAGCGTGAGCACCAGAGGCAACATGAACTGGAGAAGCTACGACTCTGACCACCAGCACCAGAGCAGGTAAGTGGCTTGGGTTTAATTGGGACTACAGGACTGGGTTACAAATTGAATTCCAAATTGATAGCCGAATTTAAAGAGGGGGAGGATATGGATGCCTTTTTAAATTCTTTTGAAAAATTTTGTATTCAGGCTAAACTTCCTAGGGAGTCCTGGAGCTTCCAGCTATCCCTGCTACTTACTGGGAAAGCTCGGGATGCATTGGGTCAAATGGACAATGAGGACAGTGATGAATACAGCAAACTTAAAGCTGCACTGTTAAAGAAATTTGAATTAACTGCTGAATAATACAGAGCTAAATTCTGTAAGCTCATGAGAAACCCTGACATGAGCTACGAGGAGCTAGCCATGAAACAAAGTCAGTTTTTAAAATGTTGGTGGGAAGGAATTGAAGCAAACTCTGTTGATCAAATTGAAAATGTGATTTTGTTAGAACAGTTTTTCTGGGCATGCATAGCAGAGCTGAAAACCTGGCTGGAGGACCAAGATCCCAAAACAGTGCAAGAGGGTGCTGAACTCTTGGACCGCTATGCCAAGAGCAGACCTGCTCTGAGACCGAATGGGGAAGGCATGGCAGCGCAGAAAAGGAAAAGCGTGCCTTCAGGGCAGCTAAAACCCTCACTGCCTCCACCAAAACCAGTTAGCCCCAGGTTTCAGAGAAAAGATTTCTCTGAGAGAAGAAATGAATGTTGGTTGTGTAAAGAAACTGGGCATATTGCCAGGCAGTGTCCCAAACGGACAAGCAATAATACGCAAGGTGGTGCTAGGAAGGAAGTGGGTTGTTTGTGTGTCCCTGGAAGCATGCCAGTGAACATGAGAGAACACATGCACCCAGTCACGGTGAATGGTGTACAGATGCAAGGGCTAAGGGACACAGGGGCATCCTTGCGCTTGGTAAAGGGCGATCTAGTAGAGCCGGGTCAGCTGACTCCCAATAAATACATCACTGTACAGGACTTTACTGGTGAAGAGAAAACATTGCCCCTCACTAGTGTTCTGCTATATTGGGGTGAAACGGGGAACTGTGCAACAAGTGGCTGTAGCCCAAACCTTAGCAGTGAATGTGATCCTGGGCAACAATCTCAAACAAGAGATGGTGTGTGCAGTTCCCCGTAGCCAAGCGGCAAGGGAAAATTGTAGTTCTCTGAACCCCACAGAAGTCATTGTGGAAACCACTGAGAGGCTGATTCACCAGCCTGTGTCTCCTGATATGGAGACTAACGAAAAGGGGGTAGAAATTTTCCCAATAGCAAGTAACCACACAGTTACAGAAGGTTACTCCGAAGAGGAAGGGGTGACCCATTGTCAGAGGGTTGGGACTGACAGTGATCCTGAGTGCCCTGACGCTAGTGCTAGGCACCCTAGTTTAGCAACTGAAGGGGACCTGTCCCATGCCTTGGGAATGTGTGAGGGGTTTGCAGGTGCTCAGAGAAGTTACCCTAGTCTAGAGAAGCTGAGGTCTTGGGCAGACTCTGATGGGGCACAGGGAGGTGACGGCAGACATAAGGTTTACTGGGAAAATGGACTGATGGTTATTCAGGCTGTGCAGACAGAGGGAGGGGTGCTAGGCAGGCAGCTTGTTGTTCCCCAGGCGATTGTGAGCAGTTGCTCAAAATTGTACATGATATTCCTTTGTCTGGTCATCTGGGAATCGCGCGCACTACGCAGCGGTTGGCCCAGAATTTCTATTAGCCTAACTTCACCCAGCAGGTGAAGGAGTATTGCAGGTCTTGTCACCGGTGCCGAGAAATAGGGAAGGCGGGCAAGAAAAGCCAAGTTGCCCTGATTCCATTGCCCATAGTGGAGGAGCCATTCCAGAGTGAGGGAATGGATATTGTGGGGCCTTTAAATACCCCCAGCTCCTCAGGGAAGAGATTCATCCTGACTGTGGTGGATTATGCCGCCCGGTACCCAGAGGCAGTTGCCCTATCGTCACTGAGGACAGACAAAGTGGCAGATGCCTTAGTAGGGATTTTCTCCAATGTTGGGTTTCTGCAGGAGGTTATCACCGATCGAGGGGGTTCCTTCATGTCGGACCTGATGAAATGTTTATGGGAGAAGTGTGGGGTGGTGCAGAGATGCACGACACTGTATCACCCACAAGCCAATGGGCTTGTGGAAAAATTCAGTGGTACCCTGAAGTAAATGCTCTGGGCGTTTGCTGAACAGCATGGGAGGAACTGGAAGAAATACCTTCCCCACCTATTGTTTGCATACAGGGAGGTGCCCCAAGAGCTGACAGGATTTTCCCCTTTTGAACTCTTATATGGACGCCGGGTACGTGGGCCCCTAGACTTGATCCAGGAGGACTAGGAAGGCAAGCATGCCACCCTGGGAACTCCCATTGTGGATTACGTCCTTAGGTTTAGGGAAAGGCTGAAGGAGCTTATGGGGACAGCCCAGAGCAACCTGGCAGCTGCCCAACAGAAACAAAAAGTGTGGTATGACTGCAGAGCCAGAGCTCGCTCATACATGGTGGGTCAGGAAGTCATGGTCCTTATTCCGGTCCAGAAAGACAAGCTGCAGGCTGAGTGGGCAGGACCATACAAAGTGGTTAGGAAGGTAAATGACGTGAACTATATTATAGAGTTACCTGACCGAAGACAGCCAGAAAGGATGTACCATGTCAACATGATGAAATAATATGCAAATAGGGCTGACATGGTGTTTGCAGTGTGTAGTCCTGGGAAGGGGATGGATGAAGGAGACCCCCTTCTGGACTTGCTGGAAGAAAGCAAGCGGGAGTCCTCTGTGGAGGCAGTAAAATTGTCTCCCCAGCTGGCCCCGGACCAGATCCAGGAAGTAAGGGAGGTTTTAGCAGACTTTGCCCCATTGTTTAGCGCCAAGCCTGGACTAACCCCCTTAGTGACGCATGATGTGGAGACAGGGACACAGACGCCCATACAGCGGACAGCATATCGGGTGTCAGAGGCTGTCCAAAAGGACATTAGGAGGGAAGTGGAAATCCAGAAATCCCACAGCCCCTGAGCCTCAACCGTAGTCCTTGTGCCCAAGCCAGATGGCTCTACTCGTTTCTGTGTGGACTATCATGGACTGATTGCATTCACAAAGTCAGACACCCACCTGATGCCCAGGACGGACGAACTCCTGGACAAGTTGGGAGGGGCAACCTACCTTACGATGATTGACCTGACCAAGGGGTATTGGCAGGTAGAATTGACAGACAGAGCTAGGGAGAGGTCGGCCTTCATCACTACGATAGGCTTATTTGAATTTAAAGTAATGCCTTTCGGAATGAAGAACGCCCTGGCCACTTTCCAAAGGTAGGTGAACCAGGTGTTAAATGGTGCTGAGGAATATGCCATGGCACACCTGGATGACACTGCCATCTTTAGTACCAGCTGGGAGGAAAACCTATCCCACCTTAGGGAAGTGCTGGGCAGAATACAGAGGGCCGGGCTCAATGTCAAAGCCGGGAAGTGCTAGGTGGCCATGGGAGAGGTGGCATACCTCGGGCATGTGGGAGGCCGAGGACAGCTCCATCCTAACCAAATAAAGATAGAGGTAATCTGGGCATGGCCCAGACCAGAAATGCAGAAGCAGGTCAGGAGTTTTCTTGGGACAGCAGGGTACTATAGAAAATTTGTACCCAATTACAGTGCCCTGGCTGCTCCCCTATCTGACCTGGTAAAGAAAAGGATGCCAAAGAAAATTACCTGGGGACCAGCCTGTGAAGAAACCTTTACCAGATTGAAGGAGGCACAGTGCAGTGCTCCTGTTTTGACAAGTCCTGACTATAACAGACCCTTTATAGTTCAGACTGACGCCTCAGACATGGGTATTGGGGCAGTACTGAGTCAGACATCCAGCCAAGGAAGGGATCACCCAATAGCATACCTGAGTAAAAAGTTAATTCCAAGGGAGCAGGCATACTCCACAGTGGAAAAGGAGTGTCTTGCCATAGTGTGGGCCCTAAAGAAATTAGAGTCATACTTGTATGGGCAGCATTTTGTGGTACAGACTGACCACAACCCCCTGGTTTGGCTGACGCAGATGGGAAAAAACAATGGTAGATTGCTAAGATGGGAGTCTTGCTTTGCAAGGGTGTGATATGACAGTATTACATAGGGCTGGAGCCAAAAATCAGAACTCTGATGGGTTGTCTTTGTGTCTTCGAGGAGTGAACTGATTTGGAAAGCTCATGCCATGCAGGGGATAAAGCCCCCAAATTCAGTCTAGGTGGGGAGGATTGTGACACTTGGACAGCTGGTTCTGATCACTGTATGATTTTTGTAATATAAAAATGTGTTATGGAGTGTCTCTCATTAGACATGCTGTTTCAGCTAAAAGAGAACAGCCAGGAGATAATTACAGGCTAGAATAGACTAAATTAAGGACCCGTTGTTTATCTAGCTTAATTGTAACTTGTCAGCTGCTAGGATGGAAAATCATAAACTTTTATAATGTTTAGAGGAAGAGAGCAGGTTATGATGCTTTAGTGCGAAGTCATAAAAGATTCTTTGATGTGTCCTGGGAAGAGCTACTTGAGATCAAAGAGGAGATGATATTTAAAGAAAGTCATGTGGGGACATGAGTTTTGCTGAGGTCACCTTTATTAATTTACCTCCTGATGGATAGACATCCTGATTGTATAATTTTTAATAAACAGAGGAGGAGCTGGGTGAAATCATGGAGAAGGCAGGGTCAAGACAGTGTTTTAATTATACTGTAACAGACCTTTACTGACACACGTTTGGACTCTCTTGACAACAACATCTGTCTATCAGCACTATTAGAAGAGATACATTAGATATATAAGTCTAATTGTCTGGTGGTAGGAATTTTGCACTTTTTTTAACCCTTGTTCTTTTAAATGATTGTATGTTTTTGTGATATATGGTTCTGTATTTACATTTTAAATTTTTTTATCTATTTTTAAGTAAACCTCTACTTTAGAGACTACTTGGTGTGCCTTTGAAATTCTGGCCTGACCTGCTGAGTGGGTTTGATACACCCTAGTTACAAATGAGTAATACTTTACTACGGTCATTCTTCACACCTCTAGTCTTTATTAAATAGTTCCCTTTACTTTTCCTTCAGTCACTGACTTTTAAACCTCGCAATTCAGCCTCGTTCCCCATGCAAATTACCCCATAATGGGTAGGCAAAATTATTTATTTAATTTTGGTAACTGGGTAAGCCTGCTGGGACCATTACAGTCTTTTTTCCAGTGGTGACCCAGAATTAAGTATAGATATTAGAACATTTACAGAGTCACATATGGTAACTGTTCACATTACAACATACAGTAATTGTTCACATTACAACAATCAACAGTATTCGACATTTGTTAATCCATTGTAGACATTTGTGGATACAGACAATCATAACAGAATCAGCTGATACAATGTGGACTGTTTAGTGGTATCATCGGCAACAGGTGCATTGATGAAGTTCCAACAGGTGAGCCTGGAGACCCCTTTTAAATCCCCCAAGAGAGTTACATTCTTGGATATTTCCTGGGAGTGCATTCCAGAGGGGTGGGATGTAGGCAGAAAACAACCTCAATCCTTGGGAAGAGCTAACCTTAGGCACTTTAAGGAGCTGACGATTAGAGGATCTGAGAGTCCAGCTATTATGTTTAGCTGTTAACATCTTGACCAGACTTTGGGGATGGGGAGGCATTATCCAGTCTGAGTTTGAAGGCTTTGAAGGCTAAGCATAGAGACGGGTATTTTAGTTGACTTTCTAATGAGGGCCAGGATAGGGTTTGAAGCACCTGACAGTAATGTTTCTGAGATGGAGCACCTGCTGCAAATCGGCTTACCCTATGGTACAAAATTCTAAGCTTTTGCATCTCTGTACATTTAACAGACTGTAGAACCAGGGAACTATGGCTCCTAGTGCCTTTCATGCCCAATGGGTGCATTTTCACGAGTCCATTTAAATATCAGAAATTTAGTGTGGGCGCAAACCATTGTGGTGTCCTATTTTGGAAGCCATGTCTGCCCAGCACTAAGTGGCTTACTGCTGGGTCGTCATGGCCCTATATTCAGTTGAGTAGCACCAGTTGTGCTATTCCACTGAATATAGCATCTTTATTGGGCACCCAGGCAAGTGCAAGTCGCAGTGCAACTTTTTCCGCTGCTCTTTGAATATTGGGCCCCAGTTGTCATATAGCAATACTTTACAGACTTGTTAGCACACATTGCCTGGTTTATTGTATGTACTGCGTTAGCGCTTTAGCGCGGAGCTAAGCTGTTAGCCCGGTGCTAAGATTTGCCATATTCAGAAGTGACATGCAAATGAGCCTACTTAGGTAGTCTCTGGGCAAACAGCCAGATTAGCATCTCATCATTCCCTGATTTGCATGCAGTTTGCCCAGCGTTACTGCAGAGTCCCACAGCTCCACCTGTAGGTCAGTCTGGAAGTACTGGGGCTGGCCAGGTCTGGCCGCAGCTCCACCTGTAGGCCAGTCTGACAGTGCGTGATGGTTGCTGCAGGCTACATGTATGCAGTACAGCATAGCATTGTGTGCCCCAGGGTAGAACACGGTATAGGCACAGGCAGTGGTGGTGCTGTATGCAACCGTTACACTGTAGGCCATGCTACAGTGCACAGCAGACGCTACAGTAGCAAGGGGGTTGGTAGTGTGAGGAACACAGCAATACCTATGGCATGTAGGGCAGTGATGACCACTGCACTGTACAGAGTGACAGGCCCAGCATGCAGGTGATTACTGACGGTGGACAGTACTGTTTCACCATTGTGTGCTCCACAGATGCTGCACCTGTGGCATGGGATGCTCACAGTGACATACGGCCGGCTGTGTGTACTGTGACTTCTGTACAGTTGTGCGGTATGTGGCTGGGGGGGCATGTATGCTCCTACAGGTACTCAGGTGGTGGGGTATTCCCACTACTGGCCCATGTGCACTGCATAATGTGTCCCAGCGATGTGGCCACACCTGGGCTGTGGTGAAGTCTGGTCACCTGTACACCCTCCCCTCAATAGCCACCATGCCCACAGTGCTGCATGTGTGTGCTGGCATCTGTTGGTCACCACAGACATATGGTCTGCAGGTGTGTGCTGTATGGCCACACTACTTAGTTGTCCCCTATGGATCGGATCCCCCCTTACTGTTTGTGCTTGGCTGGGACTAGTGGCAGCTGTTGGCATCATGGTGGTGCCAGCAGTGAGCAGCATGTGTCCTCCATGTCAAGCATTTTCTAAGTGTCATGCTCTTATGTTAGGGTCACGCAAGCCGCACTAATCCCATGCAAACACCGCGCTATGCACCAATGACGTGCAAAGCTGTTTGCCCAGGGTTAAGACCAGCTTTTCCTGGACGGTAATTTGTTCCGTGCTGAGGGTCGCGCTAAACACCTTAGCGCGGCGCTTGTCGCTGAATATCTCATAGTGCCTGTATTCATGTTCACTTTGCCCCTTGCATATAATAATGGTTTGGTCGGCACTAATGCACTTTGCCCACGCTATGTGGCCTTTTGAATTTGGCAGTCCCGCGCTAAACCCATGCAAACTGTTTGCAGACCGCGCAAAGCTTTGAATATCTGGCCCGTAAACCCTATTATATAAGCCTCCAATCAGCAATGCCTCCAGTGTATGAATTATATCACGGCATCATTCTTAGCCCATTAGGATTGTTTCAACATTCCAGTAAGAGGGTGTTTCATGCACAGGGTTTTAAAATTCTGTTATCAGTTGGCATAGTCTATTTCTCAGAAAAAGGATTCTCTAATATTCTGCGAAGTAAAATATTTTGATTTTAAATTCCAATTTTAAACACAGGTATTTTACATGATTTACAATATGTTTAATTGCACAGCTCTTATGTATTTTTATATGTCCCATGCATCAGACTTATTTTCGCTATAATTAAAACTAAGTGCTTCAGTTGTCAATATGGTTTCCCATAATTTTGCGATATTTCGTTCTCTGCAAAATGTTTTTCCTAGCGTTAAGAGTAGAATGATTTGGTATTTTCCATGTTTTGGCAGCACCCTCCCCCCCGACTATCCTGACAATCAGGACAGGTGACAGCCCTATAAAAATGCAAGTTGACATATCGGGATAATAGCGGTTGCTACTTCGTTACATTATATTTACGAGTCTGTCTCAGATTCTCGGTTAATGCACTTCATTCTGCTTATATGTTTGAGACTGTGCATAGTCATCAAAAACTTCGTTCCTAATATTTATACGTTCATAGAATGATTATATATATTAATCTGTCAATTATATGGTTATTTGCCAGAACTAGAAGGGCAAGCATCTCTCCTCTAGGTTTTCGTGTACATTATTGCTGTGGCTACGTTGTGTGCTGTAGGATCCCAATCACTTCCGGTGCCGGGCTTGCGGAAGTGACTACTGGGATAGCAGGAAGTGCCGAAACCTGCTGTGTAATCCTGAGGGTTCCCTTTACTGTCTGCTGCTACAAGCTACCTAGATATTCTGATCACAGAATTAATAAAAAGTAACCGCAAGAGAAAATGCCGGACTACCTAGGAGCTGATCAGCGCAAAACGAAAGAAGAAGAAAAAGAGGATAAACCAATTCGAGGTGTGGGATCTGTATTTTTGGAGCCCCATTTTTGTCGTTATGCAGCCGGCAAAAATGGCATGCTTTTCTGAATTTTGTAGCATGTTTCGTTGATTTGTGTGAGAGAAGCAACGAGTAAATGAGAAAGTTAAAACCGGCTTCGCTTCTAAGGCTTGCTGTTTGACAATAGCCAAGTAGTCGATGTGTTGATGTCTGTCTGGGCCTTTCATTCTGTGTTTATTGCAGGCCGCTGGCCAGGTCAGCAGACTAGTGCACAGTTTTATGAAAACATGGACTTCTTTTGAGAATCCACAGTTGGGATTAATAAATAATACGTAATAGTTGATTTTTTTTCAGGGGCATTTGTGAGAGATGTAACATGTTTTGTAATGTCTTTTGGGGATTTAATATATTTTGTACTATTTAAAATTACAAATAATAATGCTTTTTTAAATTAAGGTTACATGCTACTTGGACTTTTTAAATTTACACAATCCTTTATTTTAATCTATAGCACTGGACGAAGGTGACATTGCCCTTTTGAAAACCTATGTAAGTATCTGCTGTAAATTTATTTATTTGAGAATTCGGAAAGTACTTTTGAGTCAAGGACTCCTTTACAAAGGTTGCACATCACAAAGAGGTGCATTACAACAACATAGCAGAGATTATTACAACATAGAGGTTTCTGTGGGGACACACACAAGCTGGTACAAAGAAGAATACAGTACGGGCTAACAGTGTCTATATGGACTACGTATTGATCTTTTATCTTGTGTGAATACCAAGCTAAATCCTAAGAAAGGAAGATACTTATTCACTTATCAGGATTTTCTAGAGAGGCAGTGTGGTCCAGTGGGACTGCACTGAGAACAAGGAGAGTTGAGGTTCAACCCCCACAAGAGTCAAATACTTCCTGACTATGTCCAACTACTGTAGCTTTGTAAATTGGAAGAGGCAGAACCCTCTTGAAAGCATCATGGATCTTGGCAGAGTTGTCTTCGGTAAATTGGAAGTACATAGTGTATCTGTCAAATTTTAATTAGACCTGCATCTACATTATTCTGATACAGTATTACATCTTTCTGTAAGGCTGCTGTTTATTTTTTCCAATACAGCCGGCTGTGCAAAACAGGCCATGCACTAGATACATAGACAGTGTCAGGTAGATAAGGGCCTATGGCCCACCTAGTCTGCCCATTTGAGTTTGTAACTTCAGTTTATGTTTTCCTAGAACTCTGTTGCCCCTTACCCCTGACCTCCAGAATTCCTTTATGTCTATCCCATGCATTCTTAAATCCTGTGATTGTTTCAACCTCCATCACTTCCTCAGGCAGGGTGTTCCACTTGGCCACCACCCGTTCTGTGAAGAAATTCTTCCTCATATTTCCTCTGAATCGTCCTCCCTCCAACTTCATCCCATGCTCTCTAGTCCTGATACATCTTTTTTGCTTAAAAATAGTGTATTCTTGCACCATGTTCCTCCCTGTAAGCTACCAGAACTGTACACTGTACTCCAGGTGGGGCCTCACTAGTGTCTTGTATAGTGGAATCATGACCTCCCTTTTCCTGCTGGTGATGCCCCTGCCTATGCATCCCAGCATCCTATTTGCTTTACCTGCTGCCTTGTCGCTGTGTTTCCCTACCTTGAGGTCATCACAGATGATAACCCCAAAATCCCTTTCCTGCTTGGTGCATGCTATATCCTCACCCCCAACTGATATATTGTGCCAAGTTTTGTGCCCCATACATTATCCTGCACTTCTTTTGCATGAATTTCAACTGCCAAACCCTGACCATTCTTCAGGTTTCTGCAGGTCCCTTCTCATTCTGTCTACACCCTCTGGTGTGTCTACTCTGTTACAGAGCTTTGTGTCATCAGCGAACAGTGAAATTCTGCCTTCTAGGTCCCTGCGCAATGTCACTGATGAAGATGTTGAATAGGACTGGTCCCAGCACTGATCCCTGTGGTACCCACTGGTCACTCTTTCCCTCTGTGGAGTGACAGCCATTTACCACCACCCTCTGTGTCCTGCCAGCCCAGCCAGTTACCTTACCCACCACACTACTGTCCTGCCCACACCCATATTCCCAGTTTGTGTATAGTCTTCTGTGTGGCACAGTGTCAAAGGCCTTGCTGAAGTCCCGAGAGACCATGTCCACTACCCTCCCTGAGCCACCTCCTAGTCATCCAGTCAAAATTCAACGAGGTTGGTCTGACATGACCTCCCCCTGGTGAAACCATGCTGCCTTGGATCCTGCAGTCCATTGACAACCGGATGTTCCACCAGTCTCTCCTTCAGTAGTGCTTCCATGATCTTCCCCACTACCGAGGTGAGGCTGACTGGTCTGTAGCTCCCCACTTCCTCTTTGTTCCCACTTTTGTATAAGGGGACTACATCTGCTGTCCTCCAGTCTTTGGGTACCTCTCCTGTTTCCAGTGATCAGCTAAACAGGATAGCCAGAGGTTCAGCCACCACCTCTGTGAGTTCTTTAAGGACCCTGGGTGCACTCCATCTGGCCCCATTGCTTTATCTACTCTTATTACTTCCATTTTCTTCAGGATCCTTTCTCGTGTAAAGGGACTTGTGTCCATTTCTGCACCATTCTCACCCCTTGTACTCCTTTCAGACCCATTACTCTCTTCTTCCTCAGTAAAGACTGAGCAGAAATACCTATTCAGTATGTCAGCTTTACTGTTGTCATCCTCCACGTGGCTCCCAGCCTCCTCCTTCAGTCTCACTATCCCTCACTTTGTCTTTCTTTTTTCACTTATGTACCTGTAAAAGGTTTTGTCCCCTCTACCCACTGATTTTGCAATGTGTTCTTCTGTCTGAGCTTTGGCTTCCCTTACTGACCTCCCTTTGCTTCTCCTGGTACTTTTTCCTATCCCCTTATGCCTGTTTCTTTTTGTATTGCCTGAATGCAATCTTTTTGGCTTTCACTTTCTTTGCTACCTCTTTGGAAAACCATAATGGCCTCCTCCTTCTTTTCCTCTTGCTAACCTGCTTAATGCATAATTCTGTTGCTGTTGTAATCCCCATTTTAAATACTGCCCACTGTTCCTCAACTCAATGTACTTGTGTAAGTGTGCGCGCACACACACACTCACCCCTGTAATTTCTGGTACATTACGATTTTTTATGTTTGAATTTTTGTGTGACAGCCTACTGTGTAAACCATTCTACGCTGTCAATGTACTAATTGATTTGAAAACATTTACTTCCTGTATGGGATCTGAATGTAAAATCCAGGGATTTAAATAACTCAAAAACAAACTGATTTACAGTTTTACGGAATATATTGCTTATCACGTTTGAAAATACATAGCAGTTATCTGTGAACGAACAGCAAAAATGAAAATTTTTCTAAATACGTTTATAAAATTCATCTTGTCTAACACCCCCGAGAGATGTATAATTATTAACCCATAATCACACACCCTGTTGTGCCTTATTGCATACTTATTCAGTTTTACTGATAATGTTTCCTGTGCCATGGACCATCTAGTCTACCCATGTATACTAACCCCAACCCCCCAATCAGGCTGCTTTAAGTTTTCCACACTGTCTATTTCATGCCTGCTTGAATTCTCTGACCGTCTTTGACTACCTGTAGGGGGGAGGCCATTCCAAGGCTCACCACGCTTTTTGAAAAGAAGAACTTCCTTGTGTTGCTCCTGAACCTGCCCCCCTGGCACAGGTCATGACCTCTGATCCTGTGCTTATGTTCTCTCTTTTCCAGGGACCCCCTGAATGAACGAGGTCTCTTTCTCCATGCATAAAACATCCCATTTCCACACATATACAGAGTAGGTACTCTTCAGAAGAACTGGTGGCGAATCCTTAGGACTCTGGCACTAATGCCTCCCTTGAGAGCCTTCCTTTTATCTCCCCCCCCTTACCCATTTCCTTTCCTTGCTCAAGTTTCTTTGCTTTATCTTAATATCTGTTTAGATGTATTTGAATACAAGTATGGATATTTACAATCTCTTAAGAAATTTGTACAGTCTCAAACAGCATATCTAAGTAAATGGTCCATAGAAATCTTTAATAAATAAGGGACATTTATGAAATGCAATACTGCTGTGACCTGCACTTAATGTTTTTTTAAATATGTAGCAATGTAGTTGTTCACCCTTTTCATTCTTTTTCTATTTATGCACTTTAGCACTTTGTTTGTTGTTTGTAAACAAATACTGTGAATTATCACTGTATGTTTAAATGATCACATGACATTGTTGGGTGCTATTTAAGTAGAAGAAGTACAGAGGGCGAACACTTTGAAATAGTCTTGATGTAGGTGAAACGTTAGTGTCTTTTTCCACCTTAGCAACGTGTTTGTGCAAGACAAACTGAGTAAGTCTGGAAAACTTATGTATGGACATCAGTTTGTTACCCGTGGAAAGTGTGTTCCGTGACTTTGTCTTTCATTTGGATGCTCGTTGTCATTGTGAACCCGACCCTTAGTGAGCTGCTCTGGTACTGCAATTAGAATATAAAAGTATAGGTCAAAATTTTCACCACTGCCATGCACAGCTGTTTTAAAAATAGTTGTTGAGGGGGCTGCCCAGTGCCCAGTGGCCCAAGTTGAGAACAAACTCGGGAAGGTGGACATGTAGCCCTGGGGTCCCAGCAGAGATTGGGATGGGAGTCATGTTCTGCTGCTTGAGCAACCCCTTGCAGTTGTGTCGGGAAGCTGTGTCTCTAGGGAATGCCGAGCATGTCTTGGTTGGAACAGGGCTGTGCATAACTCCCGGGGAGGTAGGCTGGAAAAATGCTGCGGGACAGGATGACACCTCATTGTCTGTGCAGATTTTGCCCTACTGATCGGGCTCTGACTGGCAGTTTCTAGATGAGTGAGCGGGGGGCCAGGGGACAGCCTGCCCTGCTATGAAGGTGTAAACCATGGGGGATATGAGCCAACCAGGTAAGCCCCAGGGATGGTGGTGTCAGGACTGGTGGATGGCTGAGTGCTGGGTCCTGATGTGAAGGGCGTAAACATCTTTATATAAAAATAGTTACTGAACTAGAAAGTTGTGACTTTTAAGAGTTGTACAGTAAGTATGTGGTTGTGGTTGTGGGGGAGAGGGGATATAAACCTGGGTCATGACTTCTGCCGGTGCTCACCACAGTGGGGCTTGGCCTGTGGAGGGCTGCTTTGACCAGGCTGGAAGTGGGATGAGACCAGCAGGGTTTTAAATAAGCTGAAAAAACTGATTGGCAGTTTGACACATGAAAATGCTAATCAGTTGTGAAAATGCATAGCACTTGGTACAGATTGATTAGCAAAATTATAACAAACGATATAGTTTTATTAATGTGTACTGTGTCATGGATGCACTCAAAAAATAAAATGGTTAGCAGTCAACTGCTAAACATTTCTGAAAATGGTTGGCATTACCCCCTGGTTTGCTTAGCGTTTTTGCTATGCTATACCAGCTATTTAAAACCCTGGACCAGGCTAACCCATCATACTCCAACTTGGATGGTGTGGGACTAGATGCAGGACACTTATGTCCTGACATTAAAACCAGTAGTGTGCTGATAGCAGTTGACTCCACCCTTCTTCCCAGTGGGCCTTGATATCTGGCGGCCCCCACAACTTTCCCTCCCCCATGTCACTAGGGAGGGAATGATCATGCACCAGCATGATCTAACCCCCCCAAGCAGGAAATGTCCAAAACAGGCACGTCCTAGCCTGCAGCACCACATTTGTTGTGGACTGGGCTCGGGATGCTAACTTGGGTCATTAGCTTTGCTAGTGAGCAGATTTGCCTCTTAGCCATCAGATGGCTCAACAAGTTAATTTTATATACAGGGAACATAGTAAATTTAAGTGCATGTTGCTTTTGATAATACTGAATCATAAAGGTTTGGAATTTTTTGGACATGAGAAAGGTTTGGATTGATGTTGATATATTAAAGTATAGTTGTAAATCCTTGCAAATAATTATTTTTTTTATTTAAATAGGGTCAAAGTACATACTCGCGACAGATCAAACAGGTAGATGATGATATTCAGCAACTACTTAAGAAAATCAATGAACTTACAGGTAAGATTTTGCATTGCAGTATTGTTTTAGCTGATTTGGCTTCATCAATAAAAAAAATTATTATAAAAATATTAAAGCAGCCACATTTGTTGTTTGTAAATGTTCTATCAGTTGTCAACTAAGGGAGCTCCATAACTAACAAACCCTTAATTCCTTCTTTCCATTTTCTCTGTTTCACATTTTATTTTCTCCACTGGAATTGCAGTTCAGAGAATCTGACATCGTGTGCCATATGACCGGTCCTGCAACAGCAAACTCCTTCTCCCCTGAGAATTTTAGATCAGACCCAGGTACACATAACGTCGGTCACATCAGAGTGGAAGGGGACATATGGCATGAGGAGATCTCTGAGACAGCAAGGGCTCAGTCCATTCAGGGCTTAAAATTTGAACAATTTGAAGGTGCTCTCCACCTAACAGGCAACCATGTGCAGGCTGCACAGCACAGACATGATATGATCTGTGTGGTTTGTGGATGGTGTCGGCCTGGATGCAGTGTTTTGCACTAGCTGCACCCATCAACACCCCCCCCCCCCGGAAAACCCAGTTAAAATGGTTACCATAGGCCAGGATGTCACAGGTGCCTGCACCCCTGTGGACGGGTTTAACCCCACAAGGTTAAATATTCAGTTAGATGATCTTCAGATGGAAAAAGCCACACCTCACTGCAAGTGCCACCTGCTACTCAAAGAACAGTCTGCATTTGAGTATGACCCACAGATTTATACATGGTTTGCCCAGGAACATCATCTAAGAGTGGACTGATGGCGTTTCAGCTGGTCATTGCTGTTGGGCAGGAACCTGACCCTATTAGGAGCACTTCGGTTTTGTAAGGTTTGAGGCTCAGCCAGATGTATCATAGACACCACATCCCCCCCCGCCATAGGTAAACATCAGATAAAGCTGAATATCATCTGCTTAACAGTGAAACTCTTGCCTGTACTGTTAGTGATCTCATCTAAAGACAGCATGTGTGTGGTGAATGGCAGTGGGAACAGGACTGAGCCTTGGGGCATACCACAGCCGAGAACTGCTGCCTCAGATGAGAACTTTCTCAGCATCGGCTGCTGCTCTTTACTAGCCAGGAAGGACTTGTACCAGGACTGATCAGGGCCCATGCATTCCCATATTGTGCTCCAGGGGACATATCAAAACTCAGTGGTCTGTCATGTCAGATTCTGAAGTAGATTTCTCCCTTGTGTTTATCACCAAGATAAGAGCTTTCAGTATTTTGACACGTCAGTGCTGTGCATAGGTCTGATGTTCGACCAGAACGACACCTAGATGTCGAACCTTTCCAGTTGAGCCTCATGCTGCAGAATCACTACCTTCTCTACACCTTTCCCAAAGTAGGAACTTTGCGGTGTGTAATTCAGTAGCGCCCCAAGATGTGTTTTTGGAGGGGCTTCGCCACAGCCCTCTGCAGAGCTGCAGGGAAACTTCTGTTCTTCAAAGAGCACCTGACCATTTCGGCAAACACTGGAGCCAAAGCATCGTAATGGCTGGCCACCAGCCGTGTGGACCCTGGATCCAGAGTACAGCTTGTGAACCATAGCTAGGCATACTCGTGGGGCATCTATTCAAAGTTGATTGGCTGAAAATGCGGCCACCACTGCGAAATATCTGTAGCATCATGTTTTGGACCACTACCATTTGCAATATGGCTATCTGCATCGATTTGACACAGCAGACATCTTGTCAAGGAAAAACCTGTCTCTTTTCACATGTTTTTCTGCCTCAGACTACAGGCAGGCAGCTTGGGTGTAGTACAGTGCCAGTGGTGAGAAGAGATGGAGAAGCCTGTTATTCCCCTTCCCCCGGGTCGTGCCTGAAAATAGGCAGGATTTGTCAAGTGCACTTACCCGGTCAACAAAAACTAAATAAATAAATAAAATAAACTCCCTGGAGCAATCAACGCTATCTTTCTCACAGTGTTAGCCATATGATACCCATGGTTATGGGATCTTGGAGCCAGTTTATCAGTTGCAGTGTGGAATCTTTGCCAGACTTGCTCCAGCTTCCTTCCCCTTCCACCTCCCCATAGAAAATAACTGGTTTTCAGTCTAGGAATTCCTTTCTACTGATTAGAAACCCCAAATGTTGAGTAGAAGTAAGAGAGAGGCTAGTATCAGTTATAAGGATGCACATGGCTGCACTTAACCAGATCCTACTTTTAGTAGCACTTTGTGCTGAGGATAACTGAAGAGAGATATGTAGCAAAGAAAAAGGGGAAGAATATAATTCAGATAAGTTGCAGGCTACTGCCAGATAGGTAGCGTAGAGGTCATATGATCACATTCCATGCTGGCTACCCAGGTTCTTGAGCACAGGACACTAACTGAGGCAGGGTTAGGCATCCCAACATCACCTGCTTCGAGGCATGGCTGCTGTGACCCTCTTGCTATTCCATACTATTAGGAAGGGGTAGGAGGTGGAGTAATTTAAAGGGGGTGAAATTTGGTTTAAAGTCTCATGGAAATACTGATGCAAATGTAATGGTTGTGCATTTTCTTTTTCGAGGTAGGGGCTATTCTGGGGACAATGTTTTGACAGAAATGCAGATTTACAGTTCTTAAGTAATACAGATGCAATTGTAAAGATCTGCAAAATATTTAGAGCTTAGGGAATACGGAAAAAATGTGGAGGCCAGGGCAAGGAGGCAGCTGGATGAATGGGAGGGAAGAGTGGAGGGGTAGGGATGGCTGGGGTTGGGGGCACTGGGAGGGTTGTGAGCTGCAGTGGGTGTGGGGCAGCACTGTTTGTGGGAACCTGGTGGAAGGTGAGGGGGGTGTCCAGTGTGCAGGCTGTTCAGACAGCTTACGCTGGGGATAGAGAGCTTGAGATGGGAACTGGGGGGAGGGGACAGGAATGAGAGGGTGAGGAGGAGATGGGGCAGAGGGGAAGGGAGGGCTCCATCTCAGGATAGACCAGGCTGCCAAGGGCCAGAAGGGGGTGCTTGGCCAGGGGGACCAGGTCCACAGGGTCCTGGGAGTGCCAAAAGGGGGTGTTGGCAGGTGGTAGGGAACATGGGCAGACAGAAAAGAAGTAGAAAAGAGGTTCAGGGAGGGATTACAGGGGAGGGCTGGGGCAGGAGGTTGGAGACAAACAGGTATGCAGTATTGGCTGATGAAACAGAGCAGGAATTTGGGGAAGTCACCATAGGACAAGAGTCAGGGACCAGGAGGGAAGGAGGAAATACAGGGTACAAGGTGAGAGGGAAAACTGGGGGGTAGAAGTGGAGAGTGGTAGTGAAGCAGGTCGAGTTGGCACAAACACACTAAATAAAGGGTGAGGAAGGCCAAAATATGTTTGGGGGGGATCAAAATGCAATGGGCAGTGGGAGGAGGTACACATAGTGGAGTGGGAGGGATTGTGGAGGGGACAGAGGAGGAGGAGAGCAGGTGGAGGTGTAGTTGAAGGAGAAGGGGGGGAAGGGCAGTGGATGGAAGGAGAGAACACTGAGGAAAAGGGTCTCATAGGAGGGCAAACCATGGGGGAGGTGCAAGGATGGGGGAGCGAGTACTTGTGTTAGGGGATTCTATGCTCAGAGGGGTGAGATGGGGAAGTAAGGGGGCAAGGAAGAGCCAAACCTGGGTGGAGTGTATGCCAGGTATGACAGTGGGGAGAGTAGGGCAGTGCATTCAGAAATGTGAGAAGAAGGTGGGAGGGACACCTAGGAACAAATGACGTAGAGAGCATTACAGTGGAAGTCGTACAGGAGAGGTTCAGAGAAGTGGGAGTTATCTACAGTCGGTGGGAAGCTCAGTGACATTCTCCGAGGTACTCCCAGTGCCTAGGGCAAGCATGGTGAGGAAGCTAAGAATGCAGGAGTTTAATGGGTGGCTGAAGGGGTGGTGTGCAGAAATGGGGTATGGGGTAGTAGGGGAGTGGGGGTGAGACCTGGAACAATAAGGGGCTTTATGCCAAGGATAGGCTGCATCTTAGCATTGAGGGTACAAAGGCATTGGGACAGGGGCTGGAGAAGTACATTAAAAACAACATAGATTTAAACTGAGGAGGGGGGAGGGCTGAGTTTAATAGCAGGGAGCAGGCACCTTCCAGGGGAGATGGGAAGGCCCCTCCCCCCAGACAGGGATGAGGAGAATGAGGAGAGGTTACCAAGACAAAAGTGGAAGGGGGAGAGACAGGAAGAGGAGGGGCGGGGCACAAGCTGGACTGTAGTATCCTTGAATGCAAGGAGCTTAGCAAACAAGGTGGCAGAGTTCCAGGCAATGGTGGTGGAGGCCGAGGTAGATATTGCCGCCATCTCAGAGACCTGGGCCACCCAATACCATGACTGGGATCCTACGATCACGGGTTACAAGGTGTTCCATAGGGACCGGGAGGGGGGGAAGGGCTGGAGGGGTGGCTGTTTATGTCAGGGAGGGGATACTGTGTACCAGGGATGAGGGGAGGCCAGAAGCCATATGGGTATTGCTCCAAAGCCCTAAAGGTAAGAAGCTGAGGATGGAGGTGGTGTCCAGGCCACCCTCACAGAGCGAGGAGGTGGCTAGGGAGCAAATCAGGAAAGTCAGTGGCAAGGGAAATACAATTATAGGGGAGACTTCAACCTACCTGGGGTTGACTGGCAGACAGTAACTACAGTGCATGCCAGAGAACAGGTGCTACTGGAGGCTGTCCAAGACAGCTACCTAGTGCAAGGGGTGATGGAACCTACTAGAGATGGGAACTTACTGGATTTGGTGCTAACAAATGGTGATCAAGTTCAGGATGTGGTAGTGCAGGAAGCGGCCACCGCTCAGTGTGGTTCCTCCTCAACACAGGGAGGGAGTCGACTAAGACCAGGCCAGGAGTGTTAAACTTAAGGAAGGCAGATTTTGCCAGAATGGGCAGCATCCTAAAGTGGTATTTAGCTCAGATTAATCCAGTGATGGAGGCTGAACAGAAGTGAGCAATCAATAGGAAGGAGTTGAATGAGGCCACGAACATGTGTGTCAGATCTCAGAGTAAGCAGTCCAGGTCCAAAAAACCTAGCTGGCTCAGCAAGGAAGTGGAGTGGAAGGTGAAGGAAAAAAGATTGGTCTTCATTAAGTTAAAAAAATCAGGGTGTGAGGAGGATAGAGAGGTGTTCACAAAGGCATCTATGGAGGTGACTGGGTCAGTCAGGGCAGCCAAGGCAGCAAAGGAGCTGAAGTTAGCTCAGGGGATCAGAGAGGGAGAGAAAAGGGGTTTTTTAAATACATAAGGAAGAATAGGAGTTGTAGAGATGACATTATTAGAATCAAGAGGGATGGGAGATGGGTGGAACAAGGGGAAGAACAGGCAGAGGCACTCAATGAGTACTTCTGCTTGGTGTTCACGAAAGAAAGGGATGGCCCAATACCACAAGGGAAAGGGCAAGGGTGGGGGGCACAGATAACAGATGAGGTCATCCAAGAGGATAGAGTTCTGAAGGACCTTAAAGCCTTGCAGGTGGACAAGGCGCCAGGACCAGATGGTGTACACCCAAGGGTCCTGAAGGAACTGTCGGAGTTGTTGGCAGGCCCTCTGACAGACCTCTTCAACACCTCCTTGGAGATGGGGACGGTACCCAGGGACTGGAGGATGGCTCACATGGTGCCCCTTTACAAGAGTGGACCCAAGGACCAACCAGGCAACTACAGACCGGTAAGCTTGACTTCCATAATGGAAAAGTTGATGGAGACCATTCTAAAGAAGAGGTTGGTAACCTTTCTCGATAGTAATGGTCTACAGGATGAGAGACAGCTTGGGTTTTTCTCAGGGAGATTGTGCCAAACTACCCTGATCGACTTCTTCGACTGGGTCACCAGGACTGTTGACGAAGGCCACGATGTGGATGTCCTGTACCTGGACTTCAGCAAGGCTTTCAACTCTGTGCCCCACGGAAGGTTAATGAGCAAGCTGAGGGACATGGGGGTGGAGGAGGAACTGGTGGGATGGGTTGAGATCTGGTTGCAGGGCAGACAACAGAGGGTAGTTGTGAGGGGGGAGACATCCAAGCCAAGGCCAGTAACAAGTGGGGTACTGTGGGGTTCACTGCTGGGCCCCCTTTTGTTCAATGTCTTCTTTGGTACATTTGGAATTCTTTGAATTAGCCTGTTCGCAAATGACACTAAGATTTGTGCAAAAGTGGACAATGAGGAAGAGAGGCAGGCACTCAGGAAGGCTCTAGCTAAACTCGAACACTGGTCTAGGGAATGGCAGTTGGGTTTAATGCTAAGAAATGCAAGGTCATGCACTTCGGAGCAAGAAATCCCAGGACCAGTTACTGGCAGGGGGAGTGAAGGTAACAGTGTCAGAGGAGGAAATGGACCTTGGGGTAATAGTCACAGGGGACATGAAGGTATCAGCACGGTGTAGGAGGGCAGCAACAAGGGCAAATAGGATGCTGGGTTGCATTGCCAGAGGGATTACCTCTAGAAAGGAGGAGGTCATCCTGCCCTTGTATAGATCACTGGTGAGGCCACACTTGGAGTACAGTGTGTAGTACTGGTGCCCACACCTCAAAAAGGATGTGAGATTACTGAAGGGGGTGCAGCGCAGAGCTACTAAAATGATCATGGGACTGGGGGAGTTGCCGTATGAGGAAAGATTGAGGGAGCTCAACATGTATTTGCTGGAAGAGAGAAGGGAAAGAGGAGACGTGATAGAGACATTTAAGTACTTGAAAGGCATAAACAAAGGCAGAGAGAGAGAATTGTTCCACTTAAAGGGGGGAAGGGTCACTAGGGGGCACAGTCTGAAGTTGAAAGGGGAAAGGTTCAGAAGGGAGATGAGGAGGCCCTGCTTTACAGAGAGTGGTGGCGAGATGAAACACACTGCTGGAAGAGTTAATTGAATTGAGGACAGTGGATAACTTTAAGCGAGGTTGGGCTAGAGTCAAAGGCAGGATTAGTACAGACAAGAACACAAAGGGGGGAAAAGACGAGGAAAGGGGAGGAAGGGAGGGGTTTGGGTGGGGCTGGGGCAGCTGTAGTAATATGAAACTAAGAGGTGCACAATTGGGCAGACTTGACAGACCTGTGGGCCTTTTTCTGCTGGCAATTTCATATGTTTGTATACACCAACAGGAGTCTGCCCGCTTGAAGCATGATACAATGGCATCACACCCCCAATGGCCAGAGATACCTTTGTGGGCTAGAGACCATTCCCGTGGCATCACCACATAGATATGTGGCCTGGAGGTGGTGCCTCAGGCCACACCCTTAAGTGGGTGGTGGGAAGGGAGGGATTGGGGAGACAGTGGGTGATCTTGGACAGATGATGCTGCTGCAGTACCAGAGCCCCATTTTGTGTTTTGCAGACTGCCTTGCTTCTTGTCGACCTTTGCTTTGGCATCCCTATGAGGGAGGGGTAAGTCCAGGCTGTTTCTGAGGTCAAGATATTGAGAGAACCAGGACTAGATGGGCAGCTCCAGAGGTGCTGAATTGCAGGCTGGTGGACCAATCGAAAGAAATACCAGGCACATCACAGCAAGAGGTAGCTACAAAATATAAAAAGATAAGAGATTGGCATGGCGGTCTGAGGCACTGATCGTCTTACCTCCTGCCACGCCGGTGACCTGTGTTTGGCAATGAGCGTGGGTTGCTGGGCGTCGGCCAGGGTAGGAGAGGATTAAGTGTGCGATGGACTGCTCTCCTGTCTGGGGGAAGGGTGGCTTGTTAGGTCAGCCTTTACCTGCCACCAGGTGGAGGCCTGGTGGTAGTGCAGGCACGGGCAGTACAGAAGGGAGAAGCTGAAGCTGCGTGGTGTGTGTGCGTGCGCCTCCACACAACGCTTTCTGAAGTCGGGCCATGGCAGGGGACTGAAAGGGGAGAAAATGGAAAATTGTGACAGGGGCTTTGTGAAGCCCCGTCCGCCAGCTTTGAACCTGCCCTGCCAACCCAGGCCTGCTGGATTGTCTGGATGAGAGTGGTAGGTGGGACGGGGTAATCCGTGGGGGAACTTAAGGACCAGATAGGTCCCTGGGGAGATTGTCGCTGGTCCAGATGGTGGGGCTGGGCTAATAACCACCCCATCCACTGTGTGAGAAAAAGCTGTATGGGGGGGGGGGAGTTGGGGACTTTTTTTGCCATCCAGGGAACTCTTAAAGTTTATTTTTTTTTTATTTAAAATAACCAAAAAAGGTCCTAGTGTGTTCATGTTATAAGTGTAAATAACACACTAGGGGTTTGTGTATTGTATTGTGCTCTAGTAACTCGTGCTATGAGTGGTTAAAGCCACTCAGCTTTGCTTCGTGGCTCCAACCCTCTTGTGTGTTGTCGCTTTATACACAGCAGGAGTGAGAACATAACATTTAGATAATATGATATTTTTCCCATTAACTTAACCAGGATTGTGATAAAAATATCACCACTGTAGATCATGTTATGGTCACTTAGTATATACTGTTTCTACTTAGAATCTTGAATTAGAACACGATAACAATAACCCAAATAGGCCACAATGGAAAGAGAGTCCTGTCTGATGGGAATAAATGTTATTCCACTGTAACTCATTTTGTACTCCTTGTTTACATAGACATATAACAGTAGATGTGTAAGCAGTAATACGAGACAGGGTGTTGGTTGTGCTGGTTTTACCACATGCCTGGGGTAGTGTAAGGGGCAAGGCCGCAAGCTGAGTGACTTCAGCCCCTTAGCATGTGGTAAAACCAGCACAACTAATATCCCAAAGTGTCTTATTGCACTTATAAAATGGGTCCATTGGCAACTGTTTAAAAAGAACACTAAAAGTTTTAGAACCCGCAAAGTAAAATGTTCCCTCCACAGATGGTTTTCACATGTTTGTTTTTCCACACATTCACTACACTGTGTGATTGTTTACTGTGTAATACAAGAATTTTAAACTCTGCAATATTCCAGTGGCAGAATATTCCCTTCTTCCTTCCCCACATATATGAAATAGTAACATGGAGTACAAGTATTCAAAATTCTGCAGAATTCCACTGCCATACACAGATAGACACATGCACGCATGCCTTGGGTGTAGCCAGAACCTCAGTTTATCTGTTGCAGGGTAAGGAGCAGCGAGTTCTCTGATAAACTGGTGAGGATAGGAAGGGGACTTTTCATGGTCATCAGAGAAATATTAGCAGTGGAAATTCTGAATTATTTATTTGCAAACTGGTAACCGGAAAAGGTACACTGAGCTAAGGCCCGTTTCTAGGTGCTACCTGGGGGAAAGTAAAAGAGATAAGTAAATCATACACAGTAGTATAGAAGTGTTCCACAAAATGAAGTGCAAACAGTGAACAGTACAACCTGGTACATGTGCAAATAACAGTAATGGATGGCAGAAGTTGAAGCTATGAGCAGCACCACAGCCCACTATAATTGATAACAGGAGGTTGAACAATTTGGTATAGCAGTAGCTGGGACACAAACTGCTGACCCCAGAAGGGAGGGACCATAGCTAGGGAGGAATAGAACTTGATTTTGTAAAAATGTATGTGTGGGGGCCGGGGGGTGGAGGGGCTCAGGAGTGTAAAGAACTTTCAGTTATTTACTTATTTTGTTTAATTTAATGGGCTTTTATTTTTAGAACCTAGTTGAGGGTAATAAATGAGTAAAGGCGGAAACAATGTTTGTGATGGAGATCAGGAATGAGTGAAGTGGCTCATGAATTCTGTATGTAGGTTGCCCAGATTGCAAATCCCACTGCCTGGACTTGTTCATACCTGTGCAGTTTGTAGATAATTAAGAATTGTGTCTGTCATTCATATGTTCAGCGCTGGGGTACCTTGGATGCCTGGCTGTCCACCTTAGGGTAATATATACATTATTATGAGGAAATGTGCTCATATCTGCCTTTATGACTTTAATCTTCATCCTGGTCATCTTTATTCCTGTCATCTCAGGTTTGCACGGGGAGGGGGAGGGGGAGGTGTCTCAGGATGGGGTGGGATTCTTACAGTTCATGTGCTCTTTGCTTTTCGCATTATTGTATGGTTTTGTACTGCTTTCAATAAAGTATATTCAGTTAAAAAATGTGTTTCGTGTTGTATGTTTTTGTAATAACGCTTTCAATAAAGTATATTTAATTAAAAAAAATGTGTCTCAGAACTTGTTTAGCCTATCAGGAAAAAAACAGAAAGGGCGAGAACACTTCACACTTCCAAAGGTGCTACTGTGCAGTTCAAAGAAAGGCAGAGAAAAACAGTGCACACATCAGATCAGTGGTTAAATTGGTCAGGAACTCATAGGAACTCAGTGCCACCTCCTCTGACACCTTTTGCCATTGAATACTATGGAGAGTTCCACCTCTTAATCATTTCTAATTCAACCACTGCACCAGACACTGCAGACTGATAATTTATTGGTGCGAAGGAACTGGTATAGCTGACCAGCTACCCCTACGTAACGCCTCTGTACGAGGCTTCTTCAAGGGGCAGGGCTGGATTGTGAACAGGTTTTCTATAGTGCATATGATTAATCAATGGAAAACTACATAAGCAAGAAACACATTCATGAAATCGCAATTAGTAAAAAGTTCCAGACGCACACTTTATATAAAACACGTGCATATATTCGCAAAGCATGAAAATGGCTGTTTGGGCGGCTATATTCTATTTGAAAGTTTACTTGATATGTATTAGGAATTATTCTTGCAGCTTTAGGGGTTACCAATCATATTGTGAGAGCATTTCTCACAATATAACAAGTTGGGGAATGGGGGGGGGTTTAGGGGGCATAAGTGAAGAAATTGCCAAGGACTGTTTGAAGATGAGGAAAAAAAAAATAGCCAATTATCCAAATTACATGATTTTATGGGTGGCATTCCAGATTTATAGAGGTCCAAGGACTATTAAATCACTAAAATTTGGTGCACATCAGTTCAGGAACCAAAATTGTTTTATAATAATTGGTTCAAAACTGCCAAACTTAAAGGTCCAAATTGGTCCTGGACTGGTGGGACTCGAGATGTAGTGGCCGAAAACAAGACAACTCAAGAAATTGGTGGTAGCATATAAACAGCTACTGTTACCAGGCTGGTCAGAAAAATGGGAAATGGAGAGGGATGATGTATCCTTAAAGAGCTAGTGTACTGCCTGCAAGTAATTGTAATTTTCAGATGTAGTCAGCTATCACTTTTTATATCTCAAGTATTTTTTTTTGTTTTTGTTTGCTGATTAGATGTTTTTCCACCTGGCAGTACTGGGGTGATGTGTGGAGCAGCACTCTGTCTGGAAGCTAAAAAAAGTTCTGTTCCTCCCACTACATCAACACTGAGACTACACTGACTGTGACATCAGTAGTAACCAATGAGAACCATTTCTCACTGCCAGGTCTCACTTTCTCATGAAGCAGTAGGGACTGGCTCTTCCTGGTTACTAGTGATGTTACAGTTTCCTGCATTTTGATTGGTAGCTCGTTAAATTCACTGCTCAGGCTGCAGGGACTGTGGTGCCTCAAGGTGTTTGGTCTCAGGTCTGATGATGCAGTGGGAGGAACAGAACTGACTTTTTTAGCCTCTGGTGTGCTGCTCCACACATCACCCCAGTACTGCCAGGTGGAAAATATTCTAATTAGCAAACAGAAATTAAAAAAAATACTTCAGATATTGGAAATGATAGCTGACTGAATCTGAACATTGCTATTAATTCCAAGCAGTATACTAGCTCTCTAAGGAGACATTTTGCAGTGGAGAGACCCCTGGGATTGAAAGAACTGAACAGCCTTTCACCCATAGCTTTTTGGGTGGTGTTCTGGAACTATATATTTCCCAAAAATATCCTGCAAATCTGGCCTGCCATTTATTTATGCACAATGCAAAGTTGCCTTGGTGGAACTCTTGGGATCCAACGATTCACTGGCTTGACACAATAATTTGGCAACTGAGACAGCTAAGTCAGGTGAGGCAGGAATCAAAATGACTGTTTAAACATATAGCAAGTAAGCAATGATATCATGGGTGCACAAGCAAAAAAACAATTTGTACACAAGTCCCCAGAATTAAAGAGATGACAATCAATACCTCCTTTCAGTACTGCAGATATATGCTGTTTAGGAGGGGGAGGGGGGATTTTGATGCTGTGGTATAGAGAAAATCTGTCCCAAAATTGAGATTACATCTAGAATTTGATACTTGTAAACATCGGAGTCGTATATTGTAATTTAATATTTTTGAGGATCAGAATGGTACACAAGATGGATTTAAGAAATAGTTCATAGTCCAGTTGATCATTGGGACAAACTGGATGTAATGTTTTTAGAGTCAAGATCCATTTTGTCTCCCCCTGAAGTAAGGTCCCTAAGCCTGTCTCCTCCCAGTGGTAGGTTCCAGTCGGGAACACCGCTGGAAAAAACATTTCGGAACAAAACACCGCAGGCAAAACTTTGCCGCCTACAGTGTCAGCAAACAAAAACATAGCTGGACAGAACTGCGCAGGCAGGTGGCAGACAGTACAATGTAAATAAATCCCTGGTGTCTAGTGGATCCCCTATCCCACCCGCCAGTCGTTGGCCCCAGTAAAAGTAATTATATCAATCCCTGGTGTGATGTCCAGTGGCCCTCCCCCAACCTGCTGTCACTGGCACCAGTGTCATATTTATTTTATTGCATTATATCCCTGGTGCCTAGTGGACCCCCACCCATGCAGGTAAGTACCCCCCCCCACCCCTAGTAGGCGACCAGCACAACCCTCCACTCTCCACCACAGCTGGCCACCCGACTGAGCTGAACTGAATGAGCACAGACTGAGCTGAAATGAATGGTCTTGAGTACGCGCTCATTCATTTCAGCTCAGTTGGGCGGCCAGCCATGGTGGAACGTGGAGGGCGGTGCTGATCACCCACCTGGGGTCAGGGTGGAGGGGGGGAGACAGGCGGTGGGGAACTATCTGCTGGAGTGGGGGGTCCACTAGACACCAGGGATATATTGCAATTAAATAATGTGATGCTGATGCCAGTGATTGACGATGGCAGGTTGGGGGGGGCACTGGAGTGCACAACAGGGACTGATACAATTACCTTTACTGGAGCCAACAATTGGCAGGTGGGATGGGGGACCCATTAGACATGAGGTATTTATTTACATTGTACTGCGTGCCACCTGCCTGCGCAGTTCTGTCCAGCAATGTTTTTGTTTGCTGACGTTGCAGGTGGCGATGTTTTGCCTGTGGTGTTTTGTATTGAGATGTTTTTTTTCCCCACGGTGTTCCTGACTGGAACCCAGTGGTAGAGATGGGACATGTTCTTGTGCTCGGAATCAAAAATTTTATGAGGGTGAACCATGTAACCCCCCCCGCCCAAAAAAAAATGCCCACTCAGTGCATTATTAGAATTACAATTAATAGTGGTCCTCAACATGTATGTGTTCATAGGCTGCTTAGAACCCTGTGTTAAATTTTCTCAGTTACTGCACTTGTGTATATTCATTTGCGGATTACTGGCTTCATAAGTATGCTATTACTTGTCTTCCATTGTTGAGCCTTCCCCTGTACCTTGTATTATGCTTAAGACATTTCTGAACCTGTACTTTGTTTTAGTTCTCTATAGTATTTCTAGGCATTTGTACATTGTCTGTTCTGGATTTTGTTCTCTGTATTAACTCTGTGAAATTGTATAGAACCTATGCACTTTATGTACATTGCTGTGATCTCCCAGGTCATGCTTGAAAATAGGCTGTCTAATACACCTACCTGGTAAGTAAGAGCTAAATAAATAATTGCCCTTATGTCTTCCTGGATTCGACAGTTGAGGCACTGTGTGGTTGGCACCACATACATCAGATTACATTAGCACCAGCAACATAGGTATTCGGTTTGAATACTTCATCGGTAAGAAGGTTTTGAAAAAATCCCTGATTTGAGCAAAGGAGTGGATGTTATAACGTCTGCATTTATTGAAACCCATCCTACAGTATTTCTGTTCTTTCTGGGCTGATAGAAAGTGACTACTAGTCGCATGGTCCACAGTACGTCTTCCCTTTCTGAAAGAGTGGGGACCACTAAATATTTAAGGTCTTGTCAGCCGTAAGAATAGAGCACTGTTTTTTTATTTATTTTTTTTTTTATTTCGTTTTTGTTTTCTGGGTAGGTGTACTAGACACAGAAGTGACTATTTTCAGACACACCCCAGGAGTTTACAATGTTACAGTTAGGAACAATGACAAAGTACAGCAGATTGATAAACTAAAGTACACACGATACAGTTAGGCACAAAATAACAAAAGTAAAGCAAACTGGATAGAAAACAAAAGTACAAAGGTATAAGCAAATACAGTTATGATATTACAACAGGCTGGGTACAGGATGTAGGTAAGTGCCATAGTAATTTACAATTTTCAAATACTCCACTTTAAGAAAAGCAATTTCTTGGTAGAAGGGATTAGTGCAATTATAGTAATAATATATACGATAAGGTCTCGGACACTAGGGTGGGCAAGGAGGTAACAAACAACGTTGAGGTTCAGCAAACAATTTGGTCTAAGTGGAGAATTACCAGTGGGTGTGATATCTAGATTAGCGGTGAGATAGAGGTGAGTGAAAGGGGGTGGTAGACAGAAAGGTAACAGTGAGGGAGACACAGGTCAGGGTTGCAGTATAGGGAAGGCAAGCAGCCTAAGGAGGCTTGAAGTAAATGCGTGGGGCAAGGTTGACAAGGAGAGTTTGAATCTTATTTTTTTTTTGGGTAATCTATTTTTCCACCCCCATGCTTACTGATCCTCCGCTTCTTCGGGCTCTATCAAGTTCCCTCTGATCCCTTCTGTCCTTTCCCGTCCCTCCTCAGATCCCCAGATCGCAGCCGACCCCTGAGATATCCCGGTGTAACCCTTCACTGGGTGGGTCCCTCTCCTCTGAGGGGGAAGGCACCGGGGGAGGGGATAGCCCCAGCACACACTTTCTAGGGCCCAGGGATGCTGCTGGGGAGCAGGAGGCACCGGGAAGGTACTGGAGGCCCTCAGGAATGGAGAGCAGTCATCCAGAGGCCAGCGAGTGATTTTCCTGGTTTTCTGAAGGCGCGTGACGTCCGGATGTCAAGGCAAGAGCCGACATCTGTCACGCACCGCCTCTAATGGCCCTGACGTGCTGCACTACCACTGGCCTCTACCAGTGGTCGTTATTGCACCGGGTCGTGATCCCTTCCCTCCCTGGAGACAGCGAGTAGTTGTGGGATGCTCAAGCTTCCTCCCTAACCCCCTTGGCCGGCCCTCCAGCGACCCAAGCTCGTTCCCGAACCCGGGTCGCTGGCGTTGCAAGCGGAAATCCAACCGCTGCGCCGACGGGCCTGCCTGAATCTTATTTTTGAAAACGGCATGGCTGGGTGCTAAGCGGATGAGTAGGGAATTCTAGTATTTTGGGGCCGCATGGGAGAAGGCACTAGCACCCTTGGAGGTTTTACATCTAGGAACGTGTAGCAGGGATTGGTCAACTGAGTGGAGGCAATAGGAGAAGGACTGAGGAGATAACAGGGAGGCAAGTAATAGGGAAGTATTAGACCGGATAATGCTATCCATCTGGGAGCGAAGGGAGAGGAACTGGTGGGCAGAGGGGGAAGGCCAGTTAAAATCGGCATAGAGCAGGCAGTGATGTTTTAGCTGCGGGGATGCAGAGGCATAGCGGTAGATATTATTGTAAGTTGTATCCCATTTGTGAAGTGTGGCCTTAGATGCATTAATGTAGGTGACTGCACCATAGGTATGTGATGGTAACAAAATGCCCCGGGCAATGGCCAGTGTAGCGGAGGGAGTAAGTATGTGGCTCGTTTTATAGGCAATACCGATTTTGTTGTTTACCGATTTGCAGGTGGCCTGGATATGTTGGCCAAAGTCAAGAGTTTCATCAAGTAGGACCACAGATATTTGAACGAGCTCACAGTCCCAAAAAATGAGCCATCCGGGCAGTGTATCTTAAACTGACCACGGTAGGTTTTTAGTTTTGGCAGTGAAGCCAAAGAGCATTGCCTGTGTTTTATCCACATTGAGAACAAGCTTATTTCTTGTGAGCCAAGTTTGGATCTGGAGAAAGGCAGAGGAAAGAGTAAGGTTAATTTCATGTACATACCTGGAACTGGAATACAGAACAAGATCATCCGCATAGAGGATGGATGAACAGGAAGGGATATTCAGCGTAATCCGGTCAGTAAACATAGAGAAGAGGAGCGGGCCCAGAGTAAAGCCCTGGAGAACACAGACTTTAACTGAGGTTTGATCTGATATAGCAGAGTTAAATTTCACTACTTGAACTCGATTTAATAGGTAGCTTTCAAACCAGGCCACGGATTTTTGCAAGAAACCAAGGGATATAAGTTTGCTAAAAGGAGGGGGTGTTCCACTAGATCAAAAGCTTTATTTATTTAGTTTTTGTTAACCGGGTAGGTGCACTAGCCATAAAATGACTATTTTCAGACACGACCCGGGAGAGTACAACAAAAGGAGAACAGTTGAATAACAGCAACATGGGTACAATAGTACAAATAGAGGAACAGTACAGCAGTGCTACAAAAATACAATGGGTAGAAACAGCAAAAAATAATGGCAAGCATTATACAGATAATGGCAGTAAGATATATAATAAGTGCGGAAACCATGGACCCGACCTGTGGAGTGAAAGGGTTAATAAGATAGTAAGGTTATATAGAGAGAAATGTGAGGAATGTTCAAATATAACAAGAAAGACTGACAGAAGGAAGGTCAGGGGTGGTAATTGGCAAAACAACAGTGGATGGTCAGCAACAAGGTTCAAGAAGGAAGAGAGCTAGTAGTCAAGAAGTTATTTACAAAGAGAAGGAAAAATATGGGGAGGAAGAGGAGACAGTCTTGGAGCTGGATTAGAGCAGGGGTGACATTACTGGTAAGTCTCAGGAGCTTCAGGTTGGGTCAAAGCATGTACAAGCATCAGCTAAGGATAGATATGATGATATTCACTTTTAAATCCAAAGTGAGACTGAGACAGCGGAGGTTGAGTGGAAGAGCATTCCATAGCCTGGGAGCAGAGAATGGAAGGCCCCTGTGCCTTTAGTCATCTGACATCTCGGAACATAGAGCAAGTTTGTCAGCTGATCACAGGCCATGGGAGGATGGTTGAGGGACCAACAACGCCGCCAGCTGGGGCAGGTTTTTCCCGGATGATCGAGTCCATTAGTGATCCAAGGTAGTATTGTCTACTGGCAGAGGTGAGAGCCAATTCAGATCCTTATAAAGAAGGCAGTGATGTTTGAGTCGAGGTGTGAAGAGGCAAATGGGCATATATTGTTATAAGTTCGTCCCATTTTAGTAGGGAGGTTTATGGGCAGAGGTAAGAATAGAGGCACCATAGGTAAGGGTTGGGAGCAGAATACCTCTGGCAATTGCTAATTTGGCGAGGGTGTAAGCATGTAGCTCGTTTTGTAAGCTACGCCTAGTTTGAGTTTACAGCTTTGCATGAGGACTGAATGTGAAGATTAAAATCCAGGGACTGGTCCAGGAGGATCCCAAGGTACTTGAAGGAAGTAACATTTCAAGTGGAAATCCTCCTGGGTGAAGAACCTCCAGCAAACTAGAACAGGTCTTAATCTTCGGTGCAGAACCTAGGAGCATGGCTTTCGTTTTCTTTTCATTTAGTACAAGCTTACGGTCTAGTAGCCAGTCTAAGACCTTATTGAAGTCTGAAGCAAGTGATGTGTTTATGCAGGCAATACTAGAAGAACTAGTGTAGATGATCAGGTCATCAGCGTAGAGAATAGCTGAGCAGGATTCCAGGACCTCAGCTGCATTGTTGATAAAATTGAGAACAGAAGGGGCCCAAGGATAGAGCCCTGAGGGACCCCAAGGTTGATAGTAGAAGTGTTGGACAGGGAGGAGTTAAATTTGACAGCTTGTGACCTGTTTGACAGGTAGCTACAGAACCAGTCCACAACAGGGGTAGAGAAATGGAATTTGTGGAGAGAAGCAGGGGATGGTCAACAAGGTCGAAAGCCTTAGTGAGGTCAATGAAGATGGCACTTGTGGGTTTTCCAGAGTCCATGTTGGACAGAATATCAGTAGTTAGTTGAAGAAGAGCCGTGGTGGTGCTATGACCTTTTCTGAAACCATCCTGAGTTCATGAGGTCATTTAATTTCCTTTGGCATAGAATGAAAATCCGTCACAAAGGAAGGTTGTGAGTATTCTTGCACCTCTTTGATAGTATTAGACTTTGTGAAAAGTGGAGTCCTGTAATGTTTGGCCCTTGATAGGGAACTATTAACAGTATCAAAACTATGTTCCCTATTTCTAATTCTCATTTTCTCAGCCCCAGTATTAAAAGTTTCATCTGGGGTACAGTTGCATCTAAACCGCAGTAGTTCTCCATAGCCTGTCAGGAAGCAGGAAATTTCCATAAAAAACACAAAAGTCAGCAGTGTGACACTTTATGTTGGATGCCTAGTAAAAAACAGTAGCCAAAAGAACACAGAAACTTGCACTCCCATCCGTAAAAATACACCATTGCATTATTCAAAACTGCGTACATACATGCATCCATCCACTATATCAAACAAAAATATAATTAAATATAAGTGCATACAAAGGGCAAGCAAAGTGGACATACTTCCCTCATAAACCCTGGCACTGCGAGGTCGTACTTTCTAGGCCCCAGGGTTTATGTGGTTTGCAATTCCCAGGTATGTTTTCATTACTTGCACTTTGCATGCACTAGCATTTTTGTTCGATACAGTGGATGCATGTATGTACATATTTTTCAATAAAGCTACAGTGTATTTTTGTGGACAGGAGTGCAAGTTTCTGTGTTTGTTTTTTTTTTTTAAGCAGGAAATTTCCAACCCATTTTATAAATGTATACGTGTGTGTGTGTCTGTGTGTGTGTGTGTGTTTGTGTTTGGTAAGTGAGGTATACAAGGAAATAAACCCATTGAGTCAGATAACCAGACCATAAAGCCACAAGCCCAAAATGATCTTGTTAGCCGGCTTGATGGGTTTATTTCCAACTACAATACAGTTTATTTTATATAATACATGTGCACGGTTACTGTTAGTTCTGATTGCAGTTGTATATACAGTGAAAGGATATACAGAGAAATAAATGCTGACTACTTCTGTGGGAAAAGTGCCATCCGTGTAATTTACATGTGTAGCTGTAACTATAATAAATAATGAACAAGGGTTGTATGCAAGGATGAATACCCATCTATGGGGCTAATTAGGGCTGCCCCCCACCCCCCCGAGATGAGTATACTTCCGAGTGTGCCACCCATACCCATTGTTCGTCGAACATAATACATTAGAATGGTAATTTTTACGGAGATCTCATTTGCGATCACATTATGGCACCTGAAGGCCTCTTACAGGTAGGAGTTTGGGGGGATATCTGGGTTTGGAAGGGTTTTGTTAGTTTTGTTTTCCAGGTTCTTTTGCAGCTTGTTAATTGGTTTGGCCTACGTCCTATGGATATACTAATTGTGTTATTAGTGTTGTCCCATAGGGTTTAACGAAATGGAGGGCTATACCTTTTTTTTTTTTTTTTTATTTATTATGCTTTTTGCTTCTCCGTGACCGCCGGCCCCTCATGTACAGTATGTCACTAGACACTAGGGGAATGTACTGCACATGAGGGGACAGTATTGGGAGGGTAGTGGGTGTCACTAGACACTAGGGAAACAGTGGCTCACTGCTCTCGGGCAGCCCGCAGCACGGGTTCCAGCTGTGGCTGCAGAACTCAAGAAAGTCCCACCGTTCTCATATAGAGAACACAGATAAATGGCTCCTCTTGCTAAGCTGGGTACCCTGGATTTTGGGTGCTCAGTAAAGGGATTTCTGTCAACTTTTAAAAAAACACAAACACCAGAATTTCACTAAACTTTTTGTAAAAAGACGTTTTTATATACTTTAAATGTTTGTAAGCTTAAAAACCAAAAAGAAAATGGCAGCCATCTTGACTGCCCCCACGACAAATAAATCATGTAAATTTTCGTGAGTTTTTTTTTCTTTACCTTTCGTAGTGTTGTTTTTTTTACCAGTCAAACTTGAACATTAACTCAAAAATTGTTATAACTTTAAAATGATATAATATTTTTTCATCAAACCTTACGAAGGCACACCCTTGGAATGTAAGCATTAATCCACTCCGAAGGTGGCATCTAATGGGGAATTAATGCATGGTTGGGGCTGTTCATGCATTAACTCCCCATTAGATGCCACCTTTGGAGTGGGTTAATGTGCTTGTAATATGGCAGGTGCAAGGGAACTCTTACATGGATACTCTTTTCCTTCCTTTGACACAGAAATGATTAATAAGACTACTTTGAGTTCTATCTTCCTGGTTTACATGTCTTACTTTTCAGCCTCTCTTTAACTAGAAGCATGCGTGTGCACGTTGCACAGACCACATTCAGTAATGTGGTGTGTGCCAATTTCTGCATGATTACAACTTTACTGTACATTCTTAGATGCCGATTTCATAATGGTTAGATCTGCAGAGTTCCTGCTTGTTATCGACTGCTCTCTTGCTGACTGTCCGTTTTCGCGTACCATTCATGCCGTGCTGCATTGTGGGGAGACTGTGCTCGCTAGATCCTTTGCTATGTGCGCGCAGTGACTGCACTTCTCTGAGCTGTGTTTGTTGAACACTGGTGACTGTGACGACCAATAGATGGCGCTTTCACCATGCCATAGGCGTTTTCCTCTCCATTATATGTGACTGTCTGTGCTCCGTCCTACTTTTCAAATACGCTTCTGCTAACGGTACTATTCCATCACTGTGTTGCATCGCTGCAGCGATAATAGCTCTTCTGTTACTTCCATGTCTATTCTCTGTCATCCGCATTCTGTCCACTGCTTCACTATTACACTCTGATACAACACAGCGGCTTCTGCCACACCGCTTCCTCCTTTTACCGACCAATAGGTGGCGCTGTTAAAGACGAATGGAAATATTCTTTTCTTTCCACCTCGTTTGTTTCCCTGTTACCCTTGCCCAGCTTCTCTTCCACTCTGCTCTGAGTGTTACAGTTTCTAGTCGCTGCGTGGGAACCGGTAGCTGCAACACGGCAAAATTCCGCCTCCCTGCTCTCTCCAGTTCTTCACGGATCCTGCACCGGGAAGCAGCCCCCTCCACTCACTCTCTTGGTGCCATCCCTTGTAATTAGGAGTCCCTATTGCTAGCGCCACCTATTGGTCGACATCGCGCTACAGCACTTCATTCTCCCTTTCTCAGCGCGTTCACGAGCTTAACAGGGCAACATTGCTGTGAGCGTTCTGAAGCAACATGGCATTATCGTGCCATAATGCCGTGTTGCTCTTGTACCACCTGCCGCTGTTCTCCCAATCCTGTGCTTTGGTTTTTATTCTCTTCTTTTAGCCATGTTACAAGGGCCCTTTAAACCCTGATAATTTTATGAAAAAATTCCATATGGTCTGGACTGTAGGTAAGAGCAAAAAATACCCAATGTTATGTATAGGGAAACCAAACGTGTTTTTTTTTTTCTTCTGTTTTGTGGCATTCCGTATCTCAAACTGTACAAGATGCTGTCATTAAACTGTCCACGTCCTGAGACTCTGACAGCCTGACCGCACATGCCAAATTTTGGGCTGTTTCGCCAAATGTAGCCACAGCTATTAAGGTGCAGAATTTGGGGTTTAACATTAAAGAGCCTATTGAACCCTAACTATAGGGGTGCTGCCATGCCCCTATAATGTATACATGTACACAAACACACACACACACACACACACATATGTATGTATCAATATGGAACATGTCATAGCTCTACCAGAAACCTCTCTGATAGCCCACCCCCCCGAGTGCAGTTTGACTGTATGACATATAAGGGACCACTTTTACCAGTTAATAACATTGTCTTCCTGCTGTGTTATTTGGCGCGACTAGCTCTTTAATAAGAGGCAAAGAATCAAAAACTAAAGACTGTGTTTTAGCCAATCATATTGCAAGTAACTATCCAAGGGTTTAATAATGTACAAATGTGTACTGACATTGAGGCTTATGGTAGTGAACTGTTTCCATGAGGGGGAAAAAGTGACCTTCAGTGGTGACAGTACCCTCTTCCTGCCTTTTCTGGTATTGTAACCTACTGTTGGTAACTTCTTCACCCTCAGGGGAATCGTTTTCCACAATAACCCCAGTTATATTTATATAGTATATGATATGGGCTTCATAAAAATAAGCTTGATATTTTTCAAGTGGTTCGTGATCCAATGACATCGTGATTGTTTTTCTTTGTAATTTATTGGAATTTTGGAAACGACCTTTGAATAAGAACTCTTTTACAAAGGGTCCACGTCCATTAAACAGTACAAATAGAGACAAAATTGAATTCACAGTACAAATACATAGTTGAATTATTAGTACAGGAAGTAAAAAAAAAAACATAGAAAACAGCTAAGAGTTTTTTATGAGTTTCATTAAGGGTTTAATACTAAGTGCTATATTGCACAAGGAAGTATGTGAGAGAGAGGAAAATGTAGGCTAGGGAGAGGGTGGTTAGTGAATAGAGCATGGGGATAGAACAGCCCAGGAGGAGCATTGTCACATTGCATTACAGCTTTGGAGCCGAGGAGCTGGGGATGGTGCCTGTGAGAGTGTGTCATAAGGTGGGAGAAGGTGGTGAGAGAGAGGGGAAGGAGGGAGAGACCAAGCAGGGTAGGGTGGTGGTATGAGAGTGGAGATTGATGGAGAAAGGGGGTGGGAGGGTGAGGGAGAGGGGGAGGAGAGAGAGAGGCGATGAGGTGTGAGATGAGGCGCAACTACTAGTGGAATAAGAGCTATGGAGAATGAGGTGCCAGAGTCTGGGGAGCAGGAGTGGGGTGGGGTGGACCGTGTGAGTCAGTCCATGAGTAGTTGCTGGTAGGCAGGATTGGTGCAGGCCCTGGAGACCCGCTGTGAACAGTTTAGCACTCACAGACATTCTTTTGCAATAAAAACTGCTCAAGTTCAGCTTTGAAGGTTCTAGGGTTAGCAGCATTTAGAGTGTTAGCTGGGATCTCATTAAGCCGCAGTGGGGCATGGTAGGAGAAGGATCTTTGACCAAGAACTGTCCTTCAGAATGGGACACAGAACGGGTGAAGTTCTTTATTCCTCGACCTGTACATGAAGTTGGTTTAGGTAATCAGGTCTGTGATAGTGATAGTGGAATCACAAGCGATGTCTCTTGGATCATGGATCCAAAGTGACATATCAAACATACAGTATTTATTAGGCCCATTCCATACTTGATGCAGTGCCATCGGGTTCAAGAATTAAAATGGTTGGGTGTGCTGCTGTCCATAGTTAAAGTATGTGTTAATATGTCCCCTAGAGCCACTCGCTGCTGAAAACAAGTGGTTTTACGCACCTTCAGCTGAGCGAGAACAGTGAAGCAAAGCTGAGCTGTTCTGGCTCAAGCCGAAGGCAAATGAAGCCACTCGTTTTCAGTAAGGAGTGGCGACGGGGGACGTATTAATATATTATTGATCGAGAACAATCGATAATATATATGTATTTTAAAATACTCCCCCGAACCTGCCTGTTTGCAGGGCATCTACATGTGAGACGCTCTTCACAGAATAAGAGCGTCTCGTGCGCGGAAGAAAGGAGCACTCTGATTAGTCAGGAGTGCTCCCTCGATCTATAGTTCTGTAAACAGAACTTTCTGAGTACAATCAAGTCCCAGAGCGAAGGCTTGTAATCTGAAGAACAAAATGTGGGACTATCTGTATGTTAATATGTCCAAGACTGACACTCTGACCACTGCAAGAGTGGTTTCATACTCATTCTTTGGGAGCGAGAATAGTGAAATGAAACCGAGATGTTCTGACTCGAAGGATGCAAGTAAAACCACTCTTTTACGTGGTAAGAAAGAGTTCTGGACACAGGTATATTCACACATTATGAATCTTCTAAAATAGCTGAAACAGTTATAACTGCATTTTTTTTATTTTTTTAAGTTTGTTTCTTTATCCGCCTAGTCTGTGGCGGCGATGCATCCTCTCGGATCCCCCAGCCCCATTCCCCGCTCGCAGCCTACTCTTCCAGCTGCCCCACGGCTCACCCCCCATGGTGGGGTGGCGGGGATCCCTCAAACTGCCTAACTACGGATCCAGTGCTGGAAGGGTTACTGCCCATTTTGAGAGCGGCGCCTGCGGGGACCGACCCTCATTCCTGCAGTGCCAGTACCTTTTCCTCCTGTAATTTTGGTCCCCCTAGGCGAGGTGTGCAATGACGCCACAAGGAGAACGTGCACGCTCCTGTATGCGCTTCTCTGAGCGCCTGCCTGCGTTTTTCCCCACCAGCGATAGCTTTCAGTACGCCAGCCCTAGTCTCTCCAGAATGATCATGCACGAATGCTGGTGTTCCCCTCCCGGAGAGGAGAGCAGTCCTGCTGGCCTTTCGATCTCTCCTCCCCACCGACCCTGGTAGCCGTGCTCGTTCCTGAACACGGGTCGCCAGCATAGCGTGAGGTAAGGCGACAGCGCCTCAGCGCAACCGGGCTGGCTTATAACTGCATTTTAAATGAGCAGCTGCCATTTAGATCAGCCAAGGAGTGCACTGAAGCTGTTGTCAAGATTATAGCACACACTTGGTGAAAGACACTCTTAGCTGATTGAGTGATATCTTGCGCAGAGTGTACACTAAATCTAATAGGCTGAGACTCATGTAAAAGATGCTTTGGGCATTTGAAATGTTTGTAATGTAACTGCGTGAGCATATTTACTTGTCATGTCACCTGAAGTGAAAATGTCTTGATGTAATAGCTAGGGTTGCTTTTTTTTTTTGTGCAGGGATTAAAGAGTCTGATACTGGACTGGCCCCTCCAGCACTGTGGGATTTGGCTGCTGACAAACAGACCCTTCAGAGTGAGCAGCCCTTACAGGTTGCAAGGTACAGTATTGGTTCTCCCATTTCCCATTGGTTTGAATGTTTCACTCATCAGAATGCTCGCAGCAAGGCGAAATTAAGATTGTGATTGTGATATACCCAATTTGCAAGATAACATGCTGTCTTGTAAGCACGGGAAGAGATAAGGGGAGTAAAGAAGTATTTTAGTTCTTATTTTTTGCTCGACTTACTTCCACTCGTTCTGATTTTTTAGGTATTTGTTTCCCACTCAGCAGTAATCTGACAAAATATTCAAAATAAGGCCACAGTACTATGTGCCAGTGGGGAAGTACAGTAGCTCAAACTCCATGGCACAGTTGGGCAAAGAGAGCTGATGGCTGTTGGTGCCCATTGGGTTTGGGACTAGGGTTACTGGCGGGGTGTCCAAGATTGGTCTGTGGATAGTTGCTACCAATTCCATGAAAAAAATGATCAGGTTGAATAAGCTAGCAGCAAATACTTTTCCAAATCTAAAAAATATCTGCACTGCTGGAGTTGAGTGCCAAGATGGCATGTTTGTCTCTTATATCATTTATTTTTACATTTGTTGTATAAAGCAGTTTATTTAAAGTTTTCACCAGATGAAACATACTGAGCTGTAAACAGCTCGTTTCTATGTGCGTCCTGGGGGAAGGGGAACAAGTAGAAGCAAACAACACAATAGTACAAATGCAAGCAAAATACAAGATTACGGTTCAAAAAGAGAGCAAGTACAAAGCATAAACAGTGAGACAGCATGTATAGTAGGAGGCAGTATTAAAACCGTGCAAAGCAGAATAAAATAATGCAAATAAATTCTAAGTTGTTCTTAGAGGTCCGTAGCAGGAGAACAGTAGGCCTCGGGCAGTAATTAAAGACAGTTGAGGTGGCTTATGGCAGAGGGGGAATAGGTGTCGGACAGGGTAGATGCTGATTTTGAAAGAGGATTAAGCTGAAGAGAAAAGTAGGGAGAAGTGTGTTAGAGGGGTTAAGAGCAGGAACAGACATCAGTGATTTAGTCATGAAATGAGTCCTTAACAGAGGAATAAGAGGAGGAACATAACATAGACAGTGACGCCAGAAAACCACGAAAGTTCCATCCAGTCTGTCCGAGTTCCCTATTTATCCCTGGGACCTACTGTTCTTCCACGGTCCTAGCCCTCCCCAACCCCACCCCATTCTCTTCCCCGATTCTAATGGCCCAAGCAACCACATTTATACCTTTCATTCTCTCCCAGCTGTGCTTAAAACCACTAATGGGTTTTGCACCCACCACCTCAGCTGACAGCCGTTCCATGGCTCCACCACTGCTTCTGTAGAATAGTACTTCCTCACGTCCCTCCTGAACCTCCCTCCTGTTAACTCCCACTCATGACCTTGTGACCGCAAGCTAGTATTAAAGTTAAATAGTTCCCCGCAGTTCACACTGTTAATTCCTTTTAGGAATTTGAAGGTCTCTATCGTGTCTCCCCTCTTCCTTTTGGTCTTCAGCGAGTACATATTGAGTGCCTTGAGGCACTCCTTATAGGACATGCTCTGCTGGCCCTGAAGCATTTTTGTTGCCCTGTGCTGCATCGTCTCTGGCCTATCCCTGTCCTTCCCAAGGTGAGGACTTCAAAACTGGGTGCAGTACTTAAGGTGTGGCCTCACCAAGGACCCATACAGGGAAAGTATTATCTCACTATTTTTTGCTATAAGTATGCCTTCCTGTACATCCTACTTGCCTTGTTGCACTGACTCGATTGTTTTAGGGAGTTGCTGATGATTAAGGATCTTGCTCCTCAGCCATGTTACTAAGTCTCACCCCTCTCATTCATTACTCGTCCTGGAGTTCTTGTTCCCTAGGTGCATAACCTTGCACTTTTTGGTGTAGAATTTCAACTGCTAAACCTTTGACCACCCCTCCAGCTTTTGCAAATCTGTCTGCATTTCCTTTATTCCCTCGTCACTGTCCACTGTCCCATCTGCGAAGAGCTGCAACCTGGTCTGGATTCTCTCACCAGTGTCGCTGATGAACATGTTGAAGAGGACTGGACCCAGGACAGATAGATACCTGTGGAACTACGCTTGTGACCTCCCTCTCTTCAGATTTAAACTGATTGACCACTACTCTCTGCTGTCTCCCCTTTAGCCAGTTACCTACCCAGTTTAGTATGACCTTAGCCATACTCAGATTCTCCATCTTTGTCAGCAAGTATCTGTGAGGCATTGAGTCAAACGTCTTGTTGTAGTCAAAGTAGGGCAGATCCACAGCATGATCTCTATCTGATTCCCTTATCACCCAGTTAAAACTATCATGTTAGTGTGACAAGACCTCCATGTCACAAATCCATGCTGTTTACTATCCTGGAGACCGTTGCTGTCCAGGTAGTCCACGAGGTCCTCTTTAACCAGCGACTCCCATCAGTTTCCCTCCGGTAGAGGCAAGACTGACAGGTCTGTAGTTCTCTGTTCATTCCTTGCCCCCCCCCCCGAGCGGAACTACATTTGCCACCCTCCAATCCTTTGGAACTACCCCTGCCCTTAGAGAGGTGTTGAATAGATCAATTCCCTGAGAATGCTTGGATGCAACTCATCTTTTCCTGTGGCCTTTTCAGTCTTTAGGGCTGCTAGCCCTTTCAGGATCATTTTGCTAGTAAATGTTGACTGCTTCATGTCCAGGGCACCCTTGGTGACCGCTTTGATGCAACACGCTGGCAGAGGCCCACAATCTTCCCAAGTGAAAATTGAGTACAAGTAATTGTTAAGGATGGCAGCCTTTTGTCCATCTGCCTCAGTCACCCTACCCCGCCTCAGATAGCCTTAAAATTCCCCTCCTTTCTTCCTTTTTTCACTAACATACCCGAAGAACTGTTTCTTTAGTCTTGACCCCCCTTCTCCAGTATGCAGCTCTGTGTTGGCTTTTGCCTCCCTAACTGCCGCCTTTGCCTCTCTGTTTTTCAGCAAATATTCTCCCCATTCTTGCCCCCGCTTTTCTTAAAATTTTGTGGAAGTCCTTTTTCTTGACCCTTACCTGACTCTGCAGAGAACCATAGTGGTCTCTTGAACCTGTACCTTTTGGTTACCATTCTCATGCATACCTTAGATGCCCTGAGAATGGCTTTCTTAATTGCCCTTCCATCTCTCTTCCACTCTTTCTGTGTTGTCCACCCTTACTAATTTAACCCTGACCAGCTCCCTTAGCTTTTTGAAGTCTGCATTTATAAAATCAAGGACTTCAACTCTCGGTTACTGTTTGGCAGACCAGAAGGCCTGTTTGAACCAAACTGAGTTTTCATTTCATTTTCGGTTTTTATTTTTAACCTGAAAGTGAGCTTGGTATAGCCCTTTCTCAGTCACGCCTGACATAAAAGATTCAGACAGTTGTAAACAAAATTTACAAACATTATCAACGATAATAAATGTCAACAAGAACATTTAAAATTTGCAAAATATGACTCTTCCGAAACATATTTAAAGGGCATAACACTACGTGCAGATTTCACCGGATCAGACAAACCATTCAAAATGCCCGAAGCAAACCAGGAAAATTATTTTTTTTCTTATGGTTAATTTAGTTGGTTTAACTGGAGAAAAACGAAGGTGAATTGCCCTTGGTATAATACACTATTGAGTTCAGTTGAGTTGGCCACTGGTCCCTAGTGGCTGCCCTTCTCCCAAGCTCCTACCACCTCCGAGTTGGTGAGCACCACATCGGGAATTGCGGTCTGCCTGGTGGTCTCTTTAACTAACATTTAAACTAGCTGAAGGGAGTGGTGGAAGAAATAGGGGAGGCAGAAACTGTCTCTTCCTCCCCCAACAGGCTGAGGTAGAGAGTAGTGAGAACCTGAGGGGAGAGGAACCCGCAAGGGTGAAAAGTAAGGAAGGAAATAGGGTGCTAGAGACAGAGGGAGATGGGAACAGGAGCATGAAAAGGAGAGGGGGGAAGGAGGCGCAAAAAGGAAGAAAGTGGGTAACAAGAAAGGTGCGAATAAAATCTGGAAGGCCATATGTGCGAATGCTAGAAGTCTGGGAAGTAGGATTCTGGATCTAGAGTCCATCATGGCAGAGGCCGACCTGGATATTGTGACCATTACCACGTCATGGTGCACTGAAAACCATGACTGGGACATGGAAATACAGAGTAGGAAGGAAGAAAGAGAGGGGTGTGGTGCTTTATGTGTGGAGAAAGCATAATAGTGACAGAGATACAGGGAATACGGGGGGGGGGGCAGAGGTACTGTGGGTTACCCTGGAGATGGGGAATGGAGCTACTATTCGCAGTGGTGTAATCTACAGACCTCCAGCACAGCGCGGGAAGTTAGATAAGGTACTGGTAGAAGCCATTGGCAAAATGACAGAGAAGGGGGAGGTGTTGCTAGTGTGGGACTTCAGTCTGCCAGATGTAGAATGGAGCCTCCCCACTGCGGCTTCAGCTAGAAGCAGGGGCATCCTGGATTCCCTACTGGGGGCATTCCTCAGGCAACTAGTCAGTGAAACCCACTTGTGATGGGGCAGTACTGGACCTGGTGCTCACTAACGGGGACAGTGTTACAGACATGACGTCATGGTGGGAGGCCATCTGGGAAACAGTGAGTGTAATTCAGTGTAAGGACAACTGCAAAATCGAACCACACAAGAGCAAGGGCCCTAGAATTTTGGAGGGCAGATTTTATAAACTTGTGAATGCCTCAGGGATGACCCGTCGGGGGGGGGGATGACCTGGGTGGTGTGCAGGAACAGTGGGTGAAGATAAAAGGGGCCATAATGAGGGCAACAAAACTCTGCGTCAAGCAAATGAGCAAAAGCAAGAGGAAAAAGAGACTACTATGGTTCTCAAAAATGGTGGTAAAAGGGGAAAAACGAAGAGGCTAGCATTCAGCAAGTATAAGGAGACACAGTGGGAGGAGAGGGAAGTGTATCAGGGAGGCAGGGAGAGCAGTAAAGAGTGCAAAGGTGTAAACGGAAGAGAGAACAGCTCAGACAGTAATGAAAGGGTACAAGACATTTTTTAGGTAGGTAAGTGTGAGAGAGTAAACTCCCCCCCCCCCCCTCTTTTTTTTCTGTTCCTTTGTTTCTGGGACTCTATGGATTTTGGAAATCGTCACATCTGTTTTTGTATTCTTTGTATTGTTGGGCTGGCCACCCACTTTGTATATTGTTTGTTGTCTTTTGGTGTCTCTGTTCTTTGTTCGTAGTAAAATAATCCCTTCCCTATATGTTTCCTGTCTTGTGTCTAAAATCCGTATAAACAAACGAAAGTTCTAGAATAATAGTAGAAACATTTAAAATGTAGTAATGTTTAAAACGAGTACAACGCTAGGCGTTTGGTGTGCATGCTTTTTGGAATCCTTGCCCTCTGTGAACGTTTATTTTCCCCTGTAATATTAGAGAGGGCTATGTATATTCATATATGCGCAATGGATTCTGTAATAAGCTGCTGTATAGTAATGTTCAAGTATTGGGACTCAATGAGTATCCCATTCAGCTCTAACGGTAATGCCCAGTCTTGGTTTACCAAGAAGTATTATTCTTTTAACCCCCCCCCCCGCATTCTGCTTGAAGAAGCTAAAAACTCTTACTGCTCCAGGAAGCTGAGAGCCTTGCAGCTTCCAACAGAAAAATGTAGCACATTTAGCCCATTTCTTCACTGTCGTGGCATTTTTTAAAGAATAAAGGTTGACACAACTTTATACTCACTCTAGAAGTGCTCTCTATGTCATTTTGATGTGATTTCAGGCTTGTTAGGTAGCGAATGTGTAGCAAGTGCCTGCTGAATTGTTTGTTGCCTGTGAAGACTTCTCCTGCATTGCCATAGCTACTAAGGGCTGGTCAGCCTCATTTCCAACTCTCTTATACCATGTAAAAGGGGGCGGTACCTTCTGAAATGCATTTAAGCATTTAAAGTGCTGGAGTGGATTAAACATTAGTTCATGCACCAGGGTTATAATGATATCGTGCTTTTAAAACTTTTGATTACTTAAAGTATATTGTATGCACTGAATACAGAAAAATTATATCTTATGTAATGAATGAAGGTGGAGCTAGTTGATCACATGATACCCAGTAGGGTATTTAAAGAGTTCTTCTAAGGTGACCAGCAGATATAATAGGGATGTGATGCTGTGAACATCTCTGGAGCTAGCCTTCTCCTAGTTTCTGAGGATGCCTGAGTTTGTTTTTGCTTTATTTTGAACCATTATATTATGCTTGTTTTTGTTATTTTGTCGTGTTCAGTCCGCTTTATTTACAATAAAACCCTACTTTAGTCTGCTGCAGTCTGCCTCTGTGGTTCATCTATCCAAGACCCTACGACAGTAAGCAAAAATAGGAAGACCAGGGGTGGTATTATAAGGTTAAAAGGGAAGAGGGGGACTGTCCTTATGGGGGACCAGGAAAAGGCAGACATCCTGAGCAAATGCTTTTGTTCTCTGTTCACAGAGGAAGGAGAAGGGGATGGACCACAAACAAGTAAGCATTGGAGGGAGGAAGGGAGATGGACACTAGTCCATTCTTGGAGGAGAGAGTCCTGAAGGGACTTGCTAACCTGAAAATGGACAGCGCAATAGGGCCAGATGGGGTGCATTCAAGGGTATTGAGGGTGTTCAAGGAGGTGCCAACTGCACCTCTGACTGCCCTATTTAACAGCTTATTGGAAACAGGAGTGTATCAGAAGGGGGGGATGTAGTCCCACTACACAAAAGTGGTAGAAGGGAAGAAGCTGGTAATTACAGACCAGTCAGCCTGACATTAGTGGTGGGAAAGTTAATGGAATTATTGCTGAAGGAAAGGAGTGTGCAATATCTTGAATCCAGTGGGTTACAGGACCTGAGGCAGCACGTATTCATGGGGGTGAAGTCATGTCAAATGAATCTGATAGATTTCTTTGACTGGATGACCTAGGAACTAGATCAGGATGTGGCAGTGGCCATAGCCTGCCACGATTTTAGTAAGGCTTTTGGCATCGTTCCACATAGACTCTTAAGTAAGCTGAGTATCTTAGGGGTGGGTCCAGGGGTGGTTAGCTGGGTAAGAAATTGGTTAGGGGACAGGCTGCAGAAGATGATGGTTCACTGAGTTCACTCTGAGGAAGGGAGGTGACCAGTGGGGTACCTCATGGATCAGTGCTGGGGTTGGTCCTCTTTAAAGTCTTCTTAAGTGACATTGCAGAAGAGCTGGAAAGTGAAAGTGTGCCTCTTTGCAGATGCCATCAAAATCTGCAGTAGGGTGGACACGCGGTGGGGGTTTGGACAGGATGAGCAGTGACTGGAGAAATCTAGAGGGGTGGTCAGGGGTATAGCATCTGGGTTTCTATGCAAAAAAGAGCAAAATAATGCATTTGGGGTACAGAATCTGGGTAGGGTAGAGTACATAAATGGGTGGGGTGACACTGTCGACCACCTAACAGGAAAAAAAAATCTGGGGTAATCATATTGTGTGACCTAAAGGTGGCCAGGCAGTGTGACAAGGCAGTTGGAATGGCTAGTGGGATGCTGGGGTGCATAGGGAGGTGTATCGCCAGCAGAAAGAGGGAGGTGGTGTTGCCAGTGTATAGATCGCTGGTAAGATACCACTTAAACTACTGTGTCCAGTTCTGAAGACCACATTTCTAGAAGGACATACACAGACTGGAGGCAGTCCACAGGAGGGAAACTAAAATGGGGCGGGGTCACCATCAGAAGCTCTGCGAGGAAAGACTTACGGACCTGAATATGTATACTTTGGAAGAGATGAGAAATATGATGGAGATCTTTAGAAACTACACTTGGGTGAAAAAAAGGTACAGGAGGGAAGTACAGTATTTTTCAGGAAAAAAGATGCTTAGGAACAAAGGGACAGGATATGAAGATGGAGGAGGGTAAATTCAGGAGGGAGGTGAGGAAGTACTTCTTTTCAGAAAAAGTGGTGGATTCCTGGAACAGCCTTCTAGTGGAGGTTGGGGGGGGGTGAAAACAGTGAAGTTCAAGAATGCATGGGATAGGCACAAGGGAAGGAAAGGGGGAAGGATAATGGACCGTAGATTAAGTAGAATCTGCGTTGATACTGTGGGCAGGGAAGAATGGGCAGACAAGGTGGGCCACGCAGTCCTTATTTGCTGGCAGATTCTGTTTCTACAGTATGTACATGAAGACAGTCCTAGAACATGTCCAGCAAGGCCTGATTTCTGGCTTCTGAAACCTTCCAGTCACTGTCCAGCAGGTTCAGATCACCCACCAACACTACTTTGCCCTTAGCTACCCCTCTCTCCAGTTCTTTCCTCAGCTGACTGTCCTTTTCCTTCCCTTGCCCCAGCAGTGTTTAAATCATCCCCAAGTGCAGTTTCTTGCCTGAGGCTGCCGTCAGTTGCACCCACAGTGACTGTCTCCCTATTACTACCCTGATGTCCCCGCTTCTGCCACTTCGATGCCGTCATTCACAAAAAAAGGCTACTCCTTCCCCGTACCTGTTCCTCTGTCCCTCCTGAATATTGAGTGCCTAGGGATTGTCATTTCCCAGTCATTATTTTCCAAAGCTCACATTTCCATTATGGCCATGAGGTCCAACTCAGTGTCTGCCATTAGCCGCTGGAGCTCGCTGACTTTGTTACTTAGGTTTCTGGTATTGAGGCATACTCCCTTCCATCTGACCCTCTGATCCTACTTTGCTGCTACCCTTCTGCTTCCCACATACTGTCATCCCCTTGTTTTTCATGGTGCTTGTACTCTTTTTGTGTCGCCGTCCCCTCTCCCACTCCAAATTCCCTTTACCTAGTCCAGTTTGGGCCACGGCATTCTCTGTATCTGCTGTGCTGTTACAAGCCCCTAGATGGGGAAGGGGGGAGTACTAGCCTGGATTTCATTGGATTACATTGAGGTTCCCTTAGGCCCAGTTTCCTGCCCCAGCACGTAGGCCCCCTCTCTTGCCAGGTGAAGTACGTTGCCCTTGAAGAGCCTCCTGTCCCAGAAGCCCCTTGGTACCTATCAGAGTGGTACCCCCTTATCCTTACACATCCCTTAAGCCATCCATTAAACTGTTCTATTACCTTCCTCTTTATCCTATCCTGCTTCCTCTTCCTGTCCCACACAGGGAGGATTTTGGAAAGGATCAGGGAGGTTGAGTGTGCCATCATTCTGTCCCCCAGTCTACAAAAGTTCTGCTTTACCATCTTCATCGACTTGTTTGCCCGAGTATGGTACCCAGGTGTACCAGCACCCCCAGCTCCCCCTACTCTTTTTCTACTAACTCCCTGTCTATCTAAATCCCAAATGGCAGATGCCCCAGGAAGGCACTGGAGCATTCCTCTTCCATCCAGCCACCTCTCTACTCTCTAATCATTTAGACCTGATAGACTTGCTCCCCTTGGGTGCCATCGCGTTGTCCTGCCCTTTCCCATTGGCTGTCTTGGAGACCCTCCCAGCAGAGTTGGGTGCCTGAACCACCTCTAGGGATATGAAGCTATTTGCCATCTGTATGGTGAGGGACTGGACAACCTACTTGTGGCTAACCCTGCTCTCCCCCCCCCACACCACTCTCTACCTCGCTAGACCAATGGGTTTTTGATGGAGTGGGGATGTGGGCTCTTGTTAAGCTGGTGACACAGCTGAGGTGTTTCTTCCCTTTCTGCCACCAGCTGATCCCAGAGCTCAGCCATGGTCCTGCTGATGGGGCAGTGCCCCTTTCTCCAGAGCATATCCCTAGAAATGAACACCCCACAGCCAGCACAGCTGATTGCCTCCCCTTTGAACCCCATACCGATAAGGACCTGTACCAGGCAGATGTCTAATTTAACTCAATAGTGCTCACCCAGATGGGGTGTAGCTGTAAGGCTCAGCTGTAGTACAGAGAACAGGGATTAAAAACTACATCATACTGCTCACCCAGATAGTGTGTAGCTGTAGGCTTAACTGTAGCACAGAAAACTGGAGTTAAACTATTTTGCAGTGTTTACCCAAATAGGGTGAAGCTGGTAACTATAGTGCAAAACAACCCTGCAGATAAAAAGTTCGCTGGCTATAGCACAAAGCACTGTTTTACAAATAAACTTTACATCAGCATTGATTATTAATTTTAGCTGATCTAGACTACTACATTAGCCAGTAGTACATTTCTAAATATATTTCAGCTAGGGACCCACACGTTGCTCCCACTAGCAATTCAGTTAAATGTGCATATACAGCTTTACATGGAATGAGATGGGCAGAGTACTTGGTGGTTGGCTGTGTCTCTTGCGGACTCCTGGCTGATGCCTACGATGTCCTTTGTGCTCGGTCCTTAGCGCAGCGGGCCAGTTAGGAGGTTGCAAATCGGACTTTAGAGATTAGGGAGGCACAGTGGTAGAGGTATCTTCCTGCTACAAAAACTTAAAATATTATTGTAACTTTTTATAGGCCCTGATTCCTTGAGGAAGCACAAATGGGCGAAACTTTGGATGTTGTGGGGTCAGCTTGAGTAAGAAGGAAAAAAAAGACTTAAAAAACACATTTTGGCCTGTGTGGCTAGCATTTGAACTTCTTGAATTCCTGTAATTTAACCTAAGCATGGAAGATGGAGACGATGTAGTTACCTATGGCAGAGTGGTCCCCCCTTTTGTGAGCCCCCTTCCAGACACCAGAAACTGAACCGTAGATGTAAGGAACTTGGGGATGGGTGACTCCAAAGCAGGAACAGAAAGAGAAAAGTTTAGTGTTAAGCCCATCAGGGCATTTTACTTTTGGTGGGATTTATTGCCAGTAGGGCTGAGCAGATAGCTGCAGGACTGGTAGGGGAGAAAAATAAAGAGGGGTTGTGGGAGGAGGAGGAAGATTACAAGGGTTGTAGTGGGAGGAATGTGGAGAGGGGAGTAGTGAGTAGGCACCTGTTATGTATCCCTCCTCTCAACTGCAAATCAGCTTTGGCTCGGTGCCCCTTTCCTGTTCAGCAAGTTTCAAATAAATAAATGAACGTTTCATGAAATTAACTTTAATATTCTTTTTGGCATCCAACATAGAAACGTAGAATTTGACTGCAGATAAGGACTGCTGTCTGTCTATTTTTCCTTGCCTATACTGTTACCACTCTTTCCATTTCACCACCACGTCAGCCAAGGGTGTCCACACCATGAATCAAGCCATTCCTGTGCAGTGACCAATTGTAGTTAGGCCTTCAGAGAGAGAACTTGGATTTCTTGAATGTTGAGTGTCATTTGACTCTCTTCTTGGTTTTTGGAGCTTTCGTGGCCAAAGAAAATCTTATTCAAAAATGTTTGCATAGCAATTAATGTGATGCGGAACTGAGTAAGAAACCAGTTTGTAGCATTCTGCAAGTAATCTGGTGTGCAACAGCTATATAATCTTGATCGGTGAAATTGGATGCGTAGCATATGACAGCTACACATAGATGTAACAGGCAGTATAAAAAATATTGTGCAGTCTTTTGCAATGTACCAGTAAAATGTTTATTTACAATAGTTATACGTTATCTTTGGCTGAAAGGGATGCTGAGTTGAACTTGCAATACATGCAGAGAATGCTTTGGTTGGTCAGCAGTTGGTGCTCAAGTGTCAGGCAGCATCCTTGTCACCTAGTGCCCTAGCTCATCACCCTGCCAGTGCAGCTCAGACCCTCCCAGCCCAAGCTGGAAATTTAAGGGCTAGGAATGAACCCATGCTCCCATTTGGTAGGCCACTCTGTTGCCCTCTCACCATCAGGAATAGGGTTGTATTTGTTTCATTTGGCGAAGCAGAGCAATAAGGTATTGCTCAGCATGCTGGTGATGGCTGGAGTTCATGTCCCAAGCCAGGACATTAGGAATAGATTTGCAAGGTGGGAGGTTTGAATGTTTGCTCAGATGCTCATCTCACTTGGTGAGGTGGGCTGACTGCCTTCTTGGCCCAGATACTAGGAGGCAGTACGAGGTGGGACTGTCTGTGGGTGGAGCATTGCTGGAGTATCCAGCTTGTGGATATGCCATCTTTGGGTGCTTCCCTTTGGCTATACAGGTAAGGAGTGAAAAGGTGCAAAAGAGCCTGCTCTAGGCAGATGACAGATTTGTTTACCTGAGCCATGCTACTCCCTGGCCCTGTCCTTCCCCATTTCTCCTCACTTGATGTAGTAACACTGGGTCCTACCACTGGGCTTTAGAAGAGGAGAAATGACGACAGATAGGAGGAGGCCCAAAGGTGGTTATCTTGATCAGGAAAGGGGGGACCCTACTAGTTTCAAGGATGTCCCAAAGCAGCAACCTCATGTGTAAGGAGCAAAACTAGTAAATAAATAAAATAAAGTTTTTTACTTTCCTGAGCATTTAAAAGTCATTGTGTCATATGACTATTGAACTGGTGTGATGTGTATGTACAAATATTTTCCATCTAACAAATGTGTAGACATTTTATACAGCTGTTACCTCAGACATTTAAGTTCTGATACTTTGCTTTCAGATGTACAAAAATCATCAATGCAGATTCCGAGGATCCGAAGTACATCATCAATGTGAAACAGTTTGCAAAGTTTGTGGTCGACCTCAGTGACCAAGTGGCTCCTACAGACATTGAGGAGGGAATGAGAGTTGGGTGTGTACAGTCATCACCTAAGTGGCAGGCATTGTGTTGCATGGCAAAAGTTTTTGTTTCATTTTAATAACCCTGTCAAAGTAAAACTTTGTTGTTTATTTTTTGTGTAGCGTGGACCGGAACAAATACCAGATCCACATTCCCCTGCCACCAAAGATTGACCCTACTGTTACCATGATGCAGGTAAAAAAAAAATATAAAAAATCAGAAATCTTTGTCATATGTTCATTTTGTAATCTTACTGATTATTGCTAATGCTTCACTTCTGTCCCTCAGGTTGAGGAGAAACCTGATGTGACATACAGCGATGTTGGTGGCTGTAAAGACCAGATTGAGAAGTTGCGAGAAGTTGTGGAGACCCCACTGTTGCAGGTAAGTGTAGGGCAGCCTATACAGTGACCAGTAAGTGAAATCTGGTGACAGTTATGTCATGTTTCTTTTTTCAGTGTTTTATTGTGAAAGGTCTGAATATTGGGTTTGACTTTCTAACAGTCTTGTGGGAGAAGCTTGCTATGCATTCAGAACATTTTGTATTCCTCCTACCACTAGGGGAATAGCTATGCATTAGTTATCTGCATGTCCCAGTTCTCTTCCACTGGCAGGCCATCTTGTGGCCTGAACACTGCCTTTCACACTTAACTCCCAATCACCTAGTTCTGGGAGCTTATGCCTTCTGTGGGGCCTCCACTTCAATGTTACAGGGACTGTAGCCCAGAATTTGGTTTATTGGCAGGGAAGAGGAAATGAGCAGACCCCTTTGGCTCTGTGTCAGTGAAGTGGCAAGCAGTCAACTGCTGCTCTCCCTGCTCAGATTTCACTGTTTGTTTGTTTTTTTCCCCTCCATCTCTTCACATAGGGACGTGATGGAGTGTCTGTACTTCAGGAGCCTGGCACATTGCGCATGGCATCCCTACCCTCCCTGTAGTGCTCATGGCTGCACTTCCAGAGGAAGAGCGCACCCTCTAGCACACTCAACCCTCCTCCTCCTCCTCCTCCTGCAGACCTGTGTTGGTCCCCTGGGGCTCAGAACATGAACCTGGGTCACTGGCTTGGCAAGCAACACTTGCCACAACTCTAGAATTGTTTTTCATGTCATAAATTATAGTAAAGGGTCAGTAGATAACTGGCACAGCAGTCAACACCTGTCACTGCTATAAAGTTGTTTCATGTCATAGGTTGTAGCAAAGAGCAGCACATAACTTGAGTCATTGGCATAGCAGACAATGCCTGCCAACACTTCGCATTAGTTTTTTATGTTCTAGGTTGTAGTACAAATCGGCCCATAACTTGTGTCATTGCTGCCTGCCACCACTACACAGTCATGTTTCATGTCATGGGTTGTATTAAAGATCAGCACATAATTTGAGCCACTGGAGTGGCAAACGATGCCTGCTGCTGCTACACAGTCGTGTTTCATGTCCGGTTGTAGTAAATATTAGTCCATTAACCTGAGTCATTGCTATGGCAAACGCCGCGGTGCCTGCCACTGCTACACAATTCTATTTCTTATCATAGGTTGTAATAAAGATCAGCCTATTAGCTTGAGTCATTGGCATGACAAACAACACCTGCCACCACTATAGTCTTGTTTCACATCATGCATTGTAGTAAAGATCAACACGTAACCTGAGTCACTGGCATGGCAGTAAGTGTCTGCCACCGCTACACAGTTGAGTTTCATGTCATAGGTTGTAGTAAATATTATCCCATTAACTTGAATCACTGGTGTGACAAACTATGCCTACCGCCGCTACACAGTCATGTTTCGCGTCATAAGTTGCAGGCATTGTTTGTCATGCCAGTCATATTGTTTATGTACTACGTATTATTATTTGTGTATATAAGTGCCTTGGTCTGTTTTATGGTCTTGTAACCATGACCTATCTTTGTTTGTTACAGTGTTCATTTTTCATTTGTTTACTGTGGGTTCGCACCTGAAAACGAGCCTCTGCTCAGTGTGCCTTTCCTGGCTACCAATTGTAAATAAACAAAGATCAGCCCATAACTTGAGTCACTGGCATAACAAGCCGTGCCTGTCGCCGCTACACGATAATGTTTCATGTCATAGATAGTAAAGATCAGCCCATTAAAGTGGAGGAAAACATTACAGCATTCCCTATTCATATTTGCTTACCCTATGTTTTCTTCCTGGGAAGGCTTTTTACTTTTATTTTTTGTGCTTTCAGTCTCCCTGGTCTTTAACCCAGCTCTGCATGTAGACCCACTCATTGGCTCTGTCATCCAGCTACTCCCCAACCAGTGAAATTGCTCCAACAAGTGATGATATTAGGCGTGGGTCCAGTGGAATCTGAATTTTAAACTTTTTCCTGTTTTTGAGACACCTCTGAAATAAAGGATCTGCACCTTATGAAGTATCATTCTTTGTTTTTCTGGTAGTGAGTGCTCCATTCCTGCTTTTTTATTGACTCGCTACTGTCTGCGTGAGCACTCTTCCTCCCTGGTGCGGTATCTTTGTTTTGTTTTTTTCCATAGAGGTTTTTATCCATCCGTAGCTGGCTGGGCGGCTGTAACAGCCGATCTCGCAGTCCCCGGCCATCCTGAGTCTCCGTCCACCCCTCAAGACCGGGCGGGCTAGGGAGCCAGGCTTCATGAAGCCCAGCCTCCATTTTTTTTCACCAGATTTTCTCCCCGAGCATGGTGTATGTGCAGCGAGTGTGCAGGTGCGCTCCCTCTCCAAGGAGGCGATCCAGCACTCCGGCCCTTCCCACTAATTTGTGGGCTTTGCATGTGCCACCACTTGGCTTCCGCTAGGTGGCAGTCGAATGGCGAGGTGCAGAATCCCCCCTCCCTGAGGGAAGAGAGCAGTCCCAACCCGAGACTGTTCCCTGGTTGACGGCATGACAACAGGGAAGCATGGATGCCTCAACCTGCCGTGCCACTGGGCCGGCCCCTGGTGTCTTTGTTTTTGAATGGAGGTAGCAGTATTAGCATCAGCAACCACTAACATTGCAGTCAATGGTGTGATGTTCGGAGCACCTGTAATGGCGCAATAGGTGTGCAATATGCATTGCTGTCTTTAAATAAAGACTGGGTAGATCGAAAACAAAATAGGAATCCTACAAGAAGAGAACAGGTGTCAAGCAAATATGAATTGGGCATGCTGCTATGATTTTAACCCCAGGAATCCCTCACTTAGTGTTTACACCTTAGCATCTCTTCCCAGCACAGCAAAATACCCAGGATATCGAATGTTATGCAAATTATAGCATTTGGAATGTAGGTTACAACTCTGCACTGGTGTGACAGTGGCAGTTGCCTCAGGTTTCTCCACCTGAAGAGAACAGTCACCCCAAAGTCATCTCCAGTATTTCTCGTCTCCAGATGTTTTGTTGTGTTTAAAAGTTTTGGTTTCTGTTGTAATTTAGCTAATTTTCAATAACTCTGTGATAGGTAGTTAGTGTGAATTTTGTGACTTTTAGCTGTTTCTTCATTTCCCAGGAATAGGAGAAAACCTCAGTAAAGTGTGGTTCCCACCTTTAGGGAACCGCATTTAAATTGTTTTATGTAAGATTACCGCTTAAGCCATTTTCAACTCTAGACAGTAGCAGTTTCTGTTTTGAGACCACAGCTTTTTTAATTGTGAGTACTGCACTGTTCCCCCAGAATTCTAAATAAGAGAAAAAAAGCAGAAGAAAGTATGGCTTCCCAGTCTGCCTTCTTGTCACAAAAAAAAACATAGAAAAGGCTCTGAAGGAATTCCCAGTGATGGTGGAAAGCATACATCAGAAGGGTCCATCCCCTTAAGGTTTTTTTTTTTTTTTTTTAATTCTGTTTCTCTCCTCCCCAACGGAACTCTCTCCTGCTGCCTCACTCGCCGAAGTCGCTCTACTGCCCACTGTGTTCCCGTCATCTTCAGAGACGTTACAATTCCCCGGGGAGATCGAAGGGGCAGTGGCGGAGAACCAGCGTTGGGCGTGTGGTGGCACTGGAGGAGCCGTGCCTGTTGCCGGAGGGCTTTTCCCTTAGTGTGTCCTCCCCCTCCCGCGTGGTTCGCGCGCCGCCGAGCCGCACGCCACCCTGCCGACATCGGGCCACCGACACGTGCAGTCTAGTGCGGCAGCGCCCTGTTCTCCACCAGGGGCTGCTGGTGCACTGGACACCCAGGACCCTCCCGGGATAAAGAGCAGCCCAGTGGACGCTCAATCCGATCCCTCCCCGGCCGACCCCCAGCACCCGAGCTTGCTCCCAAACCCGGGTCGCCGGCGTGGCGCGAGGTGTGGTGTCCAGTGCCTCGACCCTCAGTGCCACCGGGCCAGGCTATCCCCTCATGTTCAGCAGCAAATAATGTAATGGGTGACAAGGAAACAGAAAAAGCTGCTCAGCCATCTGAAGTGCATGGTAAAGATGGTAATGATGGATCAGATGGTGTCCGAAACGGGGAACCCTGAATCCGTTGATGGTAAAAATAAAAGACTCTGAGCAGGCACTGGAAACGGTGCTTGCTAAAAAAATAACAGATCAAGGTGTCACTGCCATGCCTCCTGAACGGAGAAAGGAGCATGCAGATGAAACGGAAAAAAAATGCCCTCATCTGAGGACATATCAAAGATGTAGCAATTTTTCCAGGTCATCTAGGCTGTGGGAAATTTTAATAATGCTACTGTCATCTCCCCGTGGGCTCAGGCTGCAGCCTGCCTGCAGAAAGGAAGGCGAGTACTTTGTACAAGAGGAGGTGGGGTAACACCATGGAATCGGAGGGTACCCCTTAGCAAGACTGCCTCTCCTTCAAGGCGTAATGAGGACCACAATTCTTTTTCCTCGTTTGTCATAAAAATGCTTGATACCCTCAACATTCCACCTCAGGAAACTGAAGAGGATGAAGAAGATGCAGAATTTGTGGATATGATGGGGATAGCGCCTTCAAGGACATTGCTAGCCCCCATACATAAATCTCTTAACGCTATATCAAAAATCATGTCTGCACCTACTTCAGCTGCAGGCATTGATTAAAACAAAATGAAAGAAAATATCAGGTGGACAGACAGGAGGTGTAATGCCTGTATGCCCACCCTGATCATCAAGGCGTAGTCCACTTACAAGACAGCAAAAGTCACTTGCTCTGCACAGTGCCCTGAAAAGGACACTAAAAATTGGATGCAGTAGCCAAGAACGTTTTTAAATACCTCAGCTTCCGTGCTCATTAGGCAGGCAGCTTATTTAGCATGCTGTATATAGCAAAGTACCAGAAAGCATTGTGAAACACAGTTCTGGAACTTGCTGATAAAGCAAATAGTGAGCTTGCATGGGACTTGAATGCCACAGCAAGATCAGCCCTAGATGCTACTAAGTACCATTTCCACACAGCTGTGAACACTGATGACACTGTAACTAGAGTTTTATCTCTTGCAGTATTCTGTAAGATTTTCCTGGTTAAGGACTAACATCTTTTCACACAATACCCAAACCAAAGCTGTGGATTTCTCCTTTGAGGGAAATCCACTTTTTGGTGACAAAATGGAGGCATATATGAAAAGAGTGGATGAATACAAAATCTCTCACAAGAGTAACAATGAGAAGGAAAAGGCCTCTACCTCCTATAGGTCCTATGGAAGGGGAGGCAGAGGCAGGGGTTACTTCCCAAGGGTGTGTAGCCCATATGTCTTTTACAGGTATCTTGCCACAAAGAGGATACTTCAGGGGCAGAAGGGACACAAAGCATACTGCTGCTACAGCCTCAGCACCCAAGCCCCAGCCAAAACAAAACCCATGACAGTTCTGCCAAGGTCACCCAGCCATTGCCAGTGGGGGGAAGATTGGCTCACTACCTTCAGGAATGGATGAACATTACTTCAGACAAGTGGGTTCTTGAGGTAGTGGGCCAGGGATTGTCTCTGCAGTTAAAAATTCCCAAAGCTGTAGAAACACAAACGCTTTCCAGCACTCTCTCCCACAGAAAGAATTTTGCTGGAACTTGAAGTAAAGAAATTGCTGACAGCAAAAACTGTAGAAATGGTCCTTGCCTCTCAGTTGGACAAGATTGTGACCTTATCTTGACCAGAACTCTGAATAATAGAGGAAAGGGGGGAAAGGCATACAGAAATTTCCCCTGCCAGTCCAGAAGTAGAGCATCCAGGGGGACTGAGCCCAATAATGGGGGTCTGCAACAAAACAGAGGAAGTTGGTGATTGTCTGGGGCTGCAAAGAGGTCCATCTCTGGAGTGCCCCACTGTGAAAATATCACCTTCAACACTAAGGGTTCCAGGGACCACTCGTGATGGCCCTGAGAAATCCTGCTCAAAGCATCTGCTAGCACGTTGTCCTTCCCTGGAGGGGGGACTGCTACCAGAGAAGTCTGTAGAGAATAAGCCAGGGACCATAGCTTCATGGCTTCCATGCACAAGGCCGTAGACCAAGTGCCTCCCTGCGTGTTGCTGTGCCACATGGTGGTGGTGGTGTCCGTTCTGACCTGAACCACCTTGTTCTGTACTGATTCTGAGAAGGCTTGTAGAGCCAGGTACACCGCCCTGAGCTCTAGGAGATTGATGTGAAGTTAGAGACTCCTGAGGGGACCACACTCCCTGTGCTGTAAGTGCTCCCAAGTGAGCACCCTATCCCAGGAGAGAGGCATCTGTGGTGAGAACCACAGAAGGAGACTGGGTGATGAATGGGACTCCTTGTCTGAGGTTGTTCTGGTCCAACCACCACTGGAGAGCTTGGATCAGAGTCTGAGTCACTGGAATCAGTTTGGTTAGAGGGACCAAAAAGCTCTCAAGTGGAACTGAAATGTCCCTCATCTGAAATCTGGCACCTTGTACCGCTGCAGTGGAGGCTGCCATGTGGCCCAGGAGTTGAAGAAAATGCCTTGCTGGTCGAGAGATCAGGAGGCGAAAGGAAGAAGCCAGGTCTGTGAGGGCCTTTACCCTTGCTAGAGGAAGAAAGGCTCTTGCTTGGACAGTGTCCAACTCTGACCCTATGAAGGTCAGGAGTTGCACTGGTTCAAAAACTGACTTTGGAAGGTTAAGGAGGAATCCTAGAGAAATGAGCAATTGCTGAATCACTTGTAGGTCTGACTTGACTTGGTCTGGAGACTACCCCACAATGAGCCAGTCGTTGAGGTACGGGAATATGGAGATGTTTTGTCTCCTTAGGAAGGCCACTACTACTGCTAGGCATTTTGTGAATACCCTTGGTGCTGATGTTAGCTCGAAGGGCATTGCTCTGAACTGATAATGGCTTGAAGGCAATTCGAACCTGAGGTACTTTCTGTGAGAGCACCTGATAGGAATGTGAAAGTAGGCATCCTTGAGGTCCATGGAGGCTAGCCAATCCCCTGGCCTCAGAGAGGGAAGAATTATTCCCAGAGTCACTATTTTGAATTTTGGCTTTAGTAGGTACTTGTTTAGGTATCTTAGATCTCGAATGGGTCACCACTCCCCTGTCTTTTTTGGGGTAAGGAAGTATCTGGAATACAGATCTGTGTCCCTGTGTACTGTAGGAACTCTTATCTATAGCTCTGAGAGCCAGTAGAGAGGAACCCTCTGCCTCTAGGGCAATGGTTTCGGGGATGTTTGCAGGTGGAAAAGACCTGACCCTCAGCTTTGGCAATCTTTTGAAGCTGAGGGCCAGTCCCTGGCTTACTACCTCCAGGACCCACTTGTCTGAGCTAACAGACTTCCAGGCCTGGAAGTAGTAAGCCAGCCTGCCTCCTATTGGAGGGGGGAGTCGACCCGGGCTGACACATCAAGGTGTCTGCTTGGCAGGAGCCTTGGACTGAGAGGAGGATGCAGCCCTGCTCATCCCCCTTCTGCCTCTCCTTCTGAAGAACCCCCTCTGAGGAAAAGGAGAGGAGGCCTGTGCCTTGTAGAAAGGCCTGTCTCTGCCCCTAGATTGCTGCTTTTGAGGAGTTGCCTGCCTTTCCTTGGCCTATGCACTCCTATAGGTGGTCCTGTATTCGTCCATTTTCTTCATATAATTCTCTGTCTGCTCCCCAAACAGAGAATTATCCACCACATGGAAATCCATGGCCTTAGCCTGGGTGTCCTGTGAAAGGCTAGTACATCTGAGCCAAGCCAGTCTCCGAAGAGCCACAGATGTAGCCATGACTCGTGATGATACATCATTGTAGTCCCCAACAGCATGAAATTGGATCTTTGATGCCTCTGTCCCATCAGCAGTCACCTCCTCCAGCTCATTGGCTAGCTGGGAGGAAGCCCGTTTAGCCAGTTCCAGAACAGTATCCCTTCTGGACTTCTGGTATCTGGCTGGCTGTATAGCCCATGGAGTTAGCCTGCCTGAGTCCCAAAGAGGATGCCAGATACTGTTTTTTAGCCATGGCATCTATCTTCCTGGAATCCTTATCTGGGGGGTGTGAAGCCAAGGGTATGCTAACCTTATCACAGGCTGCAGCCTGCACAACTCCAACATGGCTGCATTGCTGGTACAAGAAATCCGTACCTGAGCCTGACAGCATATACCTCTTGTCCATTCATTTGTCCACAGGAGGTAGAGAATTTTTGTCTTAAGCAGTCTTTGTGTCTGTTTGCCAAAAGATTTATGGAGCGGAATAGACAGTCGCTTTGGACTCTGGGATGTCCATCATCTCCACATAATCAGGCTCCTCTTGTTCCTCAACAGCTTCAACCAAAGGGAACTGGAGGGTTTCTGCCACTTTTTTGTAGAACATAAAGTGGGAAGGGTATCTCAGAAAGCCTAGGAGGGGGAAACACCGTAAGGTCTGTCTGGGGAGATGTCCGGTTCTGTGGGCTTCTCCAGACCTTCTATACCACCATCGTCATCGTCATAATCTTCATCCCCCTCCAGGTCCGGTTCATAATACTCTTCAGGGGAATAATCCGGAACTGGAGGAACCGACCAAACTGAATGCCTTCATGATGGCGCTGGATCGTTTGGAACCAGACGGAGCGATTCCACAATACTAATCGCCCTGGCAATTTCATCGGCGATTGGACAATGTGGTTCCGGATCCGAACCAGACGATTTGTCTTTCTTCTTTCTTTTTGCTGGAACCGATCCCTTGAGATCGGCTCCCCTTTTGCCCGAAGGAGTATCGCCCTGGTCAGAGGGCACTCCCTCAGGTTCGGTCGGAACTGGGCTGGCCATCTGGGTCAGTGGACTTCTTGGCCTCCTTTTCCCTAAGCCTGCCCAATCTTTTATCAAGGGTGGTCTTAGGAAAATTTTTACAGATTTGGCAGTCTGAATCGAGGTGGTCAAACCCCAGACAGTAAACACAGGTGGTGTGGGGATCAGCCTTAGCAAAGGCCTCCCCACACACACTGCAGTGCTGAAACCCAGTGGGCCCAGTTTTTCTTTTGGGTTTCTCAGACGTAGCCATCCTAAACAAAATCTTAACCCTTTACTCGGCTTCAGCCAGGCAAGACTCCCTTATCGGTTCCTAACCGTGTTACGGGTGTTGGAAAAAAAACCCCGTTAAAAACACATTTTTTTCAGAACCGATAAGGACCGGCACCTCACACTAACCCACAATTCAAATAAAGAAATTGAACAATTGGTTTAGCCGAACAGATAGACTCTTTTTTTTTTTTTTTTTTTTACAATTTCCACACAAAACACACAGTTTTAAGCAATCAGTCCACTACCTACACACTTACTGTACTGCAGACAGGGATCTGAACCAAAGGAATAAACAGAAAAAATGGTATAAAACTGACGTTTTACTTGTACCGAACCAAAAGCGTAGGAGAGATCTCCAGAGCGACTGTTCAGTTAGGTGGCGTAAAGAATCTGACAGTTACACTTGGAAGTGCAGCAGACAGAGGTTTGAACCAAGCTCAAACTCAACGTTCTATACTCTGGCATAGAGTTAACTCTTTCCTTTCCGGAGCAGGTCAAGTGCTGGGGCTAACTGCATACTGTCAGAATACACCAAGATTGCATGTTGTTTGAATAGGCCTGTTCAGCTCTTTCGCCCAGTAGACAGAATGATTAATCCAGTCTGTCTGCGATCCCTTAAAACTTTTTCAGTAGAGAAGTGCAGAGAGTTTGGTAATTTCTTCCTTGACAATGTGTCCTCAGTAGGGGGGTAGATCACTGCAAGTGGATTGCAATGGGCCAGTGGTATCCATGAAAGGAGAGGCAATGACAATCTGCCAACCTGGGCTGAGTTTGTTCCAGTTGTGGAAGAGGAGGTGGTCCGGATGATCTCCGGCTTGCGTCCTACATGCTGTTCACTTGATCTTGGACCAGCTTGGCTCCTTATTGGTAGCCTTGATTTTCTAGGACCAGTGTATGCTAGGATTGTTGGGTGTTCTCTGAGGGAGGGATCTTCCCGGTGGCCCTGAAAAGGACTGTGGTAAGGCCCTTCCTGGAAAAAACATCTTTGGACCCCGAAGTCCTGGGAATTTACTGGCCTGTCTGAGATCTTCCCTTTTTGGGAAAGCTTATTGAGAAGGTTGTGGCAACAAAGCTGGAGGCTGATCTGGAGTTATTTAACATCTACAAGCCTTTCCAGTTGAGATTTAGGCTCTGTCATAGTACAGAGACTGCCTTGGTTAGGGTGGTGCATGATCTCATGGCGAGGGATCAGGGACTATGTTCCATCTTGGTCCTATTAGATCTCTCGTCAGCGTTTGACACGGTGGATCATGGTGTTTTGCTGGATCGCCTTTGGAATTATGTGGGACTCACTGGTACAGTGTTGCACTGATTTGAGTCCTACATCACAGGGAGATCTCAGCAGGTGGCCTTGGGTAGTTTCATCTCTAAACCCGGGGCGGTCACCTGTGGGGTTCCTCAGTGTTCAATTCTATCATCCATTATCTTACTTCGAGAGGGTTCCTTCAGTAGGTCATCACATATAGTACTGACGTCACCTGGCTTCGGGCCGCTCGGCAGACTTTTCTAGCAATACCTGACGGGGGACCACCCACCCGACATCACGTGACTGATGTCAGCGTGACTGTATATAGTGGGCAGTCCCCACGCCCGCCGTCCAGTTCTTTTGCGCCATCGCCTCGTGTCAGTCGCATCGCAGACTTCCAGTAGCGATCGTTGAGAAAGTTAGTTCGCGTCGGGTGTTTTCCCTCGCAATTCTCTTCAAATTTTTTTGATGTCTTCTCCAAAGAAAAAGTGCTCTGCTTGTGGCACGCAGATCCCGCACAAGGCTGGTCACCAGAAGTGTGTTCTCTGCTTAGGACCAAACCATCCTATCTCCTCCTGCCCTGATTGCCAGTTGTTCAGCCAGGTCACTAAAAAACAGAGACAGCAGGCATTGGAGGCCCATCTCCTCAAAACCCGTCTGGCCTTCCTGGAGAAAAAGATGGAGCGCCTTAGGGATTCGTCGGAAAAATCTTCCCTGTCAAAAAACATAAGGAGAAGACTAGGGAGTGGGCTCGTTCAACAGACGATGCCAGGCTGTCCACAAGCAAGGCCCATTTACAGCCGAAGACTAGACGGTAAGTCAGACAAGACTTCAGTGGGTAAGTCGGCCGCTGGCTTCTCAGGCGATCGCGCTGCTCTGGCTGGTAAGTCGGCTCCTGGCTCCTCCGGGGACTGCACGGCGGTTGCCAAGTCGACTTCCCTCGGCTGGGGGCAGTCGCCTGACCACGCCCACTAAGTCGGCCGTCTCTGACGACCTCATGGGCATGGTTCCCCCGTCGGGGCCTAATGGCACCTCACCCGACGGCAGGCAGGACCAAAGGGAGAAGGCCCCTTTCCCTTCTCCTACTTTGCCCGCGTCCTCCCATTCCTCTCTGGACGCGTCCGATGATAGTCTTGGAGAGCCTTCGTGCGTCTCATCACTGTGGGTTCCTCTCCACACTCCCTCTCGGGGGTCCCGGATCAGGAGGCTCCTTCACGGCCGTCCGACCTTACTGTGGAGGCCCCTCCCCGGACGCCAGTGATCCCGACGCCAGTCCCTCAGCCGGGCCCGATCGACAGGCCCTCACCTCTGGCCCTGGCGCGGACCCGACCCGTGCACTGGAGCTCCTCGTCTGGTTCCAGCGGCCCCTCCGGCGCTGGAGCCTCATCCAGCGCCGGATCGCCTGCCGGTGCCGGCGTTGTCCTTTGATGTGGACTGTCCCAATGCTGGACCTTCCGCCCATTTATATGACGGCGTGTCCGATGTGGGTTCCCCCGACGCCTGATCTGTCATTGGGAATCTAGTCTAGACACCGAACTGTCCCCCATTACCCCTTTGGGTATCCTGGGGACCCCTACCGGGGGGTTCCACTCCTGATTGGAGCCATTTGGGACATTTTCATGGTTACAACCCATATTCCTCTTATATGGGTTACCAGGGGTTTTATCCCCCTCCAGTCGTCCCCCCCGCCAGCCTCAACCGGCCCCAGCTCCCCCTCCTTCGGTGGTCCTGGATCTCAAGACCTTAATCCAGTCTTGGTGGAAGGGGGCCAGGTCAGAGCTTGTTACTGATCTGGAAGCCAGATTCCCACAGTCGCAGCTTCCTAGATCTCCTTCCCCTAGCAGTTCCGTTTCCACCGTCCACATCTCAGGGAAGACTCAACAGGACGTTCACTTACGGGATTTTCATAGTCGTCCTGTTGAGGAGGTGGAAGACAGTTCCGATGGGAGGGAGGACTCCGAGGAGGAGGAACCTGGGGAAGACCCCGAGGATATGAAAGGAAGGACTGCGCCAGAATCCCTTCCGGAGGATCCTTCCTTTTCGGACCTCTTGAGGACCTTAAGAGATCACTTCGACTGGGAGTTGGAGGAGCAGGATCCTATGCGGCAAAGACTTGCGGAGCATCTGGACTTACAGTCTCTGCCATTCATTCCAGTCCCCCCGTGAATGGGTCCTCACCAAGACCTCACCACCACCATCTGGCAGATGCCTCATTCAATCCCGGCTGTCCCCAAGAGGGCAGACAGGCTCTACCGGGTTCCTAAGGACGCACCTTTTTTGAAGGTTCATCCTAAAGCAGACTCTGTCGTAATTTCGGCTGCTCATGACTGCTCCACAGCTCCCAAGCACATGAGCACAACACCTCCAGACAAAGAATCGAGGCTGATGGACCAGTTCAGAAAAAAAGGTCTACTCGTCGGCCACACGCGCCCTTAGGTCCCTCAGCTACGTGGCCCACATGGTATCTCACCAAAAACAGACCATGGCCAGGTTGGAGGCGAGGTTCCAGTCCATGGACCCTTTGCCCCTTAAGGAGGAACTTGCCAAGGATCTCCGTCTCTCCAAGATCTCCTGTAGGCATGCTCTTTGAGCCACCTACGACTCCGTCGATTCGGTGGCCCGTACCTCGGCAACTGCCGTTGCCCTTAGGTGGCATTCCTGGCTCCGCCCCTCTGGGCTCGCCAACGAAGTCCAGTTGGCGATTCAGGATGCCCCCATCAAGGGCTCAGTCCTTTTTGGAGGGGATACCAAGGACATTATAATGGATTTACAGGACAAAGGGGTGGCCCTTAAATCCAGTAGGTCCATGTACCGATCGGGCACTCAACAGCAGCAGCAGCCCTTTCGGAAAAGGACCGTGAGGCAGCGAAAAAACGCTCAGGTAAGACACCAAGGTAAGTGTAAGGCCATGGGTGCCGCTACCCCCCAGCTCCCAAGAACCAGCGGCGATTCGCGGAGACTCTCGAGCTCCCCGCCACTTCTTGTCTCCCGGACCCACTGCACCCTCAGTCTCGGGACGGGAGCAGGTGGGGGAAGATTCATCTGCCGTGCAGGAGTGGAGGCGATCACTTCAGACGAGTGGGTCCTGCAATTAGTGTCCATCGGACACACTATCAGTTTCTGGAGATTCCTCCAGATTCTCCTCGTAAGTCCTCTTATTCCCAGCACAGGCCCTCCTGATTTTGCGAGGAGGTCAATGCCTCTTGCTCAAAGAAGCAATCAAGCCAGTTCGCCTCGGGCAAAGGGGAAAAGGGTTTTACTCCCATTTCTTCCTGGTTCCAAAAAAGACTGGGGACTTCAGACCCATTCTCGACTTAAGTCAACTCAGTCAGCATGTAGAATACAAGAAGTTCTGCATGCTGACGCTCCAGAGCCTTCTTCCACTTCTGTTGGAGAACCATTGGCTCTGCGCCCTGGACATGCATGATGCCTACCTGCACATCCCTGCCTTCCCCAGCCACTGCCGTTTCCTGTGTTTTTGTTTCCAAGGGGAACATTTCCAGTTCCGGGTGCTCACCTTTGGTCTGTGTTCGGCACCTCGGGTTTTTACCAAGTGCCTGGTGGTGGTTGCGGTGTTTCTATGCTGCAGGGGGTTTGTGGTGTTCCCTTACCTGGACGACTGGCTAATCTCAGCTCCATCCAAGGATCTTCTTTTGGAGACTCTGTCTTTTACTCTGGACCTCTTCACCCGACTGGGGATTACGGTCAGCATTCCCAAGTCATCCCTAGTTCCGTCCCAGAGACTACAGTTCATTGGGGCAATTCTGGATACAGTCCAGTGCAAAGCCTTCCTTCCTCCAGACAGGGTGGAGTCTTTAATCAGCCAGGCTCGCAAAGTAGCCTCCCTCAGGACCATTCCTGCATGGGAGGTCCTTCGGCTGTTGGGACTCATGGCAGCCTTCATCCCGACAGTTCCCCTAGCAAGGCTACACATGAGAATCACTCAGTGGTCATTAAGGGTGCAGTGAGATCAGCTCTTAGACGACCTGGACCATCCGGTCTTGGTCTCTTCAGCGGTCCAAAGGGATTTACAGTGGTGGGAGGATCCCCACAACCTTTCCCTGGGACCACCGTTCCGAAACCCTGCACCAGTAGCTACCCTCACCACGGATGCCTCGAATATGGGGTGTGGGGCCCATCTGGGGATCATCAAGCTCAAGGCCTTTGTACAGGCCTGGAGACTTCTCTCCACATCAATGATCTGGAGCTCAGGGCGAATCCTATATGCCTTACAGGCCTTTCAAACCCTGCTACCAAAGGGAACACTGCTGATCCAAATGGACAACATGTCGGTAGTTTGGTACATCAACAAACAAGGAGGAACCCGATCGTACCTTCTTTGCAGAGAAGCGACCCGGGTGTGGAACTGGGCAGTCCAGCACCTTCTGGTCCTGGTGGCCATGCATGTTCCAGGCGTTCTGAATGTCCTGGCGGACAGTCTCAGCAGAACTCAGACCCTCGCCCACGAGTGGGAACTGCATCAGGATGTGGCGGACTCCATCTTCCAGAATTGGGGACATCCGGAGATCGACCTCTTTGCCTCCCAATCCAATGCAAAAACTTCCCAAGTTTTGCTCGCTCATTCCAGAGCATGGTACTTTCTGGAACGATGCATTATCTCTGTCATGGACAGGGAAATTTTTGTACGCTTTCCCTCCTTTTCCCATTCTGAGAAAATTTGAATTCTCATTGAAACATTGAGTTGTTCTCAAACTTCAGGCCGAGGGAGCAAGAATGATCCTCATTGCTCCTCTCTGGCCGAGACAGATATGGTTCCCGCTGTTACAGCAGCTCTCCAGGGAACCACCGGTTCCACTTCCATTGACTCACGACCTCCTGACTCAGGATAAGGGCAGGTTGGTCCATCCGGGGCTCAGGACACTGCATCTTCATGCGTGGCTCCTTCAGACATAGCGATTTCTCGCTTCGGGGTCTCCTCTAGAGTAGCTCAGGTCCTCATCGAGGCCAGGAAACCGTCCACCCGTTCAATGTATGCTTTGAAGTGGAAACGGTTTTCAATCTGGGCTTCTGCTCAGGGTTGGGACCCTTTCTCCTGTTCAGCCCCTCAAGTCATGGAATACCTCCTTCATTTATCATATTCCGGTCCATCTTAATTTTCTTTGAAAGTCCATATCTTGGCCATTTCAGCGTACCACGAGCTAGTGGATGGTAAACCCATGGCTCAGTTGGAGGTCTCAAAGACCTTTCTGAAAGGCATCCTCCATCTGAAACCCCCCATCCGCAGCTCTACTCCACCTTGGGATCTGAACTTCGTCCTGGAAAAGCTCACCCTTCCTCCTTTTGAGCCGGCTATGAGCTGTGATCTGCGCTTCCTTTCTTGGAAGGTGCTTTTTCTGGTGACTGTCACCTCTGCCCGAAGGATTTCAGAGCTTCACGCTGTAGTCTGCAAGGAGCCCTACTTGATTTTCCATAGAGACCAGGCGGTCCTTAGGACGCACCCGAGGTTCCTTCCCAAGGGGGTGTCGGAATCCACACTGAACCAATCAGTAGAGCTTCCGGTTTATTACCCATCCCCTTCTAACAAGGGTGAGGCACTCCTTCACACGATGGATGTCCATCTGATCCTCCGTGTTATACTCACCGGACTAAAGAGCTCCGCTCTTGTGATCAGTTATTCGTTTCCTTGGCCCCCAGGTTGAGGGGCAAACTGGTTTCTAAGCAGGGCCTTTCCAAATGGTTGGGAAACTGCATCCGGTACTGTTACCAGAAGTACGATAAGCCTCTTCCGGGTTCCATAAGAGGTCATTCTACTAGGGGCATGGCTGACTCCGCGGCCTTCCTTCGGAACGTTTCCACAGTGGACATTTGTACTGCCGCTACTTGGAGTTCTGTCCACACCTTTACCAAACATTACAGTCTGGACATTGCTTCTAGGCGGAGGGCCGGCTTTGGATTAGCCGTCCTGCAGGGCCTTTTGTCCTAGGCTGGGTCCACGCTGGACTTCAGTTGTTCTGTTGGAGTTTGCTTCTTCCTCCCTAGTTTCTCTCAGTCTCTTTCTGGAGGGACTGCTTGGGACTCTGTCCTATATATGATGACCTACTGAAGGAACCCTCTCGAAGTAAGATAGTACAGTTACGTAGGAACTTACCATAACAGTAGATCTTCGAGAGAGGTTCCTTCAGTATGTCATATTTTTCCCTTTCTCCTTCCCCTCATTTTATGTTTTACAGAGACTCCAATTCCTGTTCGCTCCTGCTGTATGGCCTCTTCCTGGCTCCGGCGGGAGAACTGGAGGGCAGGCGTGGGGACCGCCCACTATATACAGTCACGCTGACATCAGTCACATGATGTCGGGTGGGCGGTCCCCCATCAGGTATTGCTAGAAAAGTCTGCCGTGCGGCCTGACGCTAGGTGACGTCAGTCCTATATGTGATGACCTACTGAAGGGACCTCTCTCGAAGATCTACTGTTACGGTAAGTTCCTGTGTAACTGTATTTTATTCACTGTGTACATGTTGCCCTTGTGTGAGATAATAAGGCAGCATGGGGTTGAGTTTCACTGCTGTGCAGATGATATTTGTCTCTGTCTTGCACCCCAGATCAGGTAAATGCAGTGTTGGTGCTCGGCTGTTGTCTTCAAGAAATCAACTACTGGATGGCCTCCAGTCATTTACGTCTCAACCCAGGGAAGACGGAGGTGATGGTCGTCGAACCAGGGCGGTTTGGGTCAGCACTGACAAGTGATGTCCTTTCTTTTCCATCAGGATTTGGGTGTCATTCTTGACTGCAGGCTAACATTTGAAACACGGGTGTCAGCAGTACTCGGGAATGGTTTTTACTATCTTCGCAGTATCGCCTGAATCAAACTGTATTTGGCGCTAGCCAACCTTGAGATGGTTGTTCGTGCCTTTGTGACCTCCCATTTGGATTACTGCAACGGTCTCTGCCGAGGGCTGTCTGGAAATTTGGTGTGCCGACTGCATTTGGTCCAGAACGCCACAGCCCGACTCACTACGGGAACTCAGTGACTGCATCACACCGGTACTGTGGGCTCTGCATTGGCTTCCAGTTCGATGGATCACCATCTTTGAGACTTGCTTGATATAACATTCAAGGCCATACACAGACTGGGCCCAAACTACCTTAATGATCTTCTGAAGTCTTACACTCCTTCCTGCCCCCTCCAGTCCACAGATGCAGGTTTACTTCTGGTTCCCCATTCCTGTCTAAAACAACCTGGGGATATGGCCTTTATATGGCTCCTTTACATTGGAATTCTCTCCCAGAATCCGTTCGATTTTACTTTGAGAGGGTTCCTGCAGTACGTCTTTTTGCTTATTGAAATGTTTCACCAGGAAGACACACTGAGCAACAAGTCGCTTGTCTCCCAGTGCAACCTGGGGGGAAGGGGTACAATTGGAATGAGACATTAAACATTCAAGTTACAAGATCAACATTAACATACAGTTGTAAGGCAGGTGTTATAAACAGTGTTATAACAGTGTTGCGCATAACATGTAGAAAGAGTGGACAGTAATAAGTGCCGGGTTAATAAGTAAACTAAGTGCTTACATGAAAGAAAAGGGGGGGAAGGGGAGGGGAGTGAGGAGGGGGAAGAACCGTGTCCCTGGAGACCCCTTCAGGATGTGAGGAACCCTGCAAGGGGACTGGGGAAACCAGAGAGAAGGGGATAAGGCAGTGTCCCAGAGAGACCCCTTTAAGATGGTGGAGGAAAGCAGTAGAGGAGAGATTCAAGCCCTTTTTGGGGGGGTAGGAGAGGGACCCATGGAGAGCTTTCAGTGTCCTTTACATTCTGTGCGAGATCAAGACAGGCCAGTAAGGGGGAGCAATTAGTGGGAAGGGGAGGAGGGCTAGAGATTTGGGGGCACAGGGTAAAGTGAAGGTGGGGGGGTAGGGTTTGTCCAGGGCTTGGGGGAGGGAATTAGGGAGGGACATAGCAGGAGCAGCTAGGTGCAAGGTAATTATTGAGGGCAGAGCAGCTGGGGTAGGCGGAGGATGAGTGCTGGATTTGAGGGGGTAGGGAATTCCACATTTTTGGGAGGTGGTGAGAGTAACCGGATTGGCTGATTTGGGTGGATCTGCGGGGGACAACCAGGGTAGGGGAGTTGGTTGATCTAAGGGAATGGGAGGGTAGGGGGTGTTTATAAAGGAGGAGGTGAGGTAGGAAGGGAGCTCACCCAACCAGTGCTTGGAGGTGAATTTAGCACAGTGGGAGAGTTTGTAAGAGAGGGGAAGGATAGGGCACAATAAAGATCGCAGTGATGGGTGTGGGTGTGGGGGGCATCCAGGGCAAAGCGGCAGAAGGAGTTGAAGAGGGTGTCCAGTCTGGCCAGGGAGGACTTAGTGGCAGCACCATAGACTACGTCACAGTAGTCGAAAATGGGCAGTATCCTCTTGTGAGCAAGTTCACGTCTAGCCATAGGAGGGATGCAGCTATGGTTCCTGAACAGGGCACCAAGCTTGGGGGGCAGTTTTTTTCTGGATGGCGTCAATATGTCCAGAGTTTAGGTGTTAGTCCAGCCAAACACCTGAGTACCCGAAGGAGGATGTGTTCTCAAGTAAAGTCCCTTCAAGGATGTGAAAAGTGGGTAGGGAGGGAAGCCTAGAGAGTCTCTGCCTTGCGCCAGAGGTAATTTTTTTTTTAGTTATTTAACCAGGAGTAGCATACTAAGCTGAAAGCTTTTTTACAGGAGTGACCTGGGAGCACAGGGAAGTTAAGTGACTTGCTCAGAGTCACACAGTATGCAAGTGGAAGCTGTGGGATTCAAACCCAGGTCTGGTCTGCTGGCTATCACCAGATTTGCATCTCAGAGCCTTAAACCACTGCGCTGCACTGCCTCCCATGTCATGGAGACAGTCTTCTTGGCGTTGAGGAAAAGTTTATGGTTAGCAAACCAGAGCTGAACCTTGTCGAAGTCTTGCTGTAAGCTGGTTGTAACCACATCAGGAGAGGAGCTAGATGCATACAGGACTGTATCATCGGCGTACATATGTGTAGCGTAGGATGGGGAGCAAACAGATTGAAAGTCGTTTAAGAAGATGGAGAATAGGCGGGGCCCTAATACCGAGCTCTGGGGGACTCCATTGCTGATCGGGAGGGAAGGGGAAGTGGTGTCTAAGATCTTAACTGACTGGGTTCTACCAATAAGGTAGGCCTTGAACCAGTTTGTGGCAGAAGGAGATAGGCCAGCTGCAGGGAGTGAATCAAGGAGACAGGAATGAGAGACAGTGTCGAAGGCCTTGGCCAGGTCGACAACAATGGCAGAGGTAATTTGGCCATTATCCATCCCGGTTAGGATGTGAGCCATAGGAGAGAGGTGGTGGTTGAGTGTTTTTTTCCTAAAACCAGACTGGAAAGGGATGGAAAGGGAAGTGTCGGATAGAAAAGAGGTGAGTTGGGAGAGGACAATGTGTTCTTGAAACTTGGCAAGGGTAGGGAGGAGTCAAATGGTGTGATAGTTGCCAGGGGATGAGGGGTCATCCCCTTTGGGTAGAGGGAGGGCCACAGCATGTTTCCATGAAGAGGGGACGAGGCAGTAGAGAATGAGAGATTTAGGATTATTGAGAGGGGTTAGGCAGTGGCCGAAGTGGAGAGGGAGAGGAATTTTGGGTCAAGGCCATCAGGGAGGCACCTTTAGAGGGGTTGATGGTGAGGAGGGCACTTAGGGCATCGTTTGGGGTTACAGTAGCGAAAGAGAAGGGAGGGTGGTGGAGGGCACACTGGTAGAGGAGGGGTGGGAGGTGAGGGATTTCAGTAGCTCCGTGGCGCAGGAGGTACTAGTAGGGTTAAATTCAGTAGCTACAGCTGGTGGGTTGGACATTAGTGAGCTGTTTACATATAGGACTGCGCCCTCTGGCGTCAGGAACACACAGCAAACTTTTAACTAGCAATCTATAGTGGGTGGCCACCCCCAGCATCACATGACAGGACGTCATCGTGGCCGTATATAGGGGAGGTCCCCATGCCCACCCTCCAGTTCTTTCCTGCCGTCAACCTGAATTCGTCGGACCTTGCGTTGAACTAGGCTTCAGTCGACCGCCATCTTTCATAAGTATTTCTAAGTTTTTTAATATCTGTTCTCAAATTTTATTGCATGTCTTCGCGCAAAATTAAAAAGAAGTGCTCACTGTGCGGCGCTCGAATCCCACACAGGGATGATCACTCCTGCTGCATCCTCTGCTTGAGCCCCAAACACCAGGTGGACAATTGTGAGATCTGCCAGTCCTTTAACCAGGTCACATGCTCCTGATGCCAGAAGGTCCTCTATGTCCATCTCCTAAAACAACGTCTTACATCAATGGAGAAGGAGCTTCAGGACCTGCGGAAACATTCCTCTTCACCTACCCCGGAGAAAGTGCTGGGAACAGGAATGGTCTCCGTCTACTCAGTGGCACCAGACAGCCGACGCCACTTGACTGGGGCCTGCGCATCGGTGAGTACTCCTCCTAGGTCTTCGTCCGCCTTGGTGGGTCGGACACCCCGCCTCGGTCAGTGGGCAGCAAGGGGATTCCTGTCCGGAGGACTTGATTGTGGGACCTGTCGCTAGCTCAGCCAATAAACTTCCCTCTGGCTCTGCCGCGGGGTGCACGCCCTTGGTCGACAAGCTGGACTCCAGCTTCTCGGCTGTTGTCTGCCCGACCACGACCGATAAGTCGGACATCGGCTCCTCTGACGCCCACTCGGTCGAAGCCGATCAGTCGGTCTCCGGCTTGGCCAACAGCCACTCGACTGAAGCTCTTCCATCGGAGCCTTTGTTGGTTCCTGAAGTTGCACAGAGCCAGCTTCCAGGCTCCCCTGCGTCCCGCAAGGGTTCTCCCTCCTGGGCCTCACTGACCCATCCTGACCTCTCATTTGCGCCGAACCTCCGGGACTCCTGAGTTCCGCTGTCAATGAGACCTCTCCTACGTCGGGTCTTCATACTGTGATTTCTGCTCCCACTGCAGACCTGTCTAGGGGGTATCGATTCCCTTATCCCCCTCATCCTTCTTGGATCAGACGTCTGGCCCGGCATTGGGGGTTGAATGCCACTTATCACCGGTTCAGACCCTCACGGATTTGGGGATGGACTCAGGGTTTTACGCTCCGACACCGGAGCCCCCTCCTGGCCCATCAAGGATCACTATAGAGACCCCAGGCCGGCCGACAGACCTGCATGCTCCCAGTGGTCCCTCAGCACCACCACCACCTACTGAGCCTTCAGCCCCTCCGCCGTCGGGCCCTTCTGGCAGCTACCCCGGCTACCCACCACCACAGTTCCTGTGCTGCCTAATGCCTGGAGGGCCCTCGCCAGGCTACCCATCGCAGGTGCCGACACCAGGGTACCTGACGCCGGGCCACATGTACCAGGGGTACCATCCTTACCTCTACTGGTATCAAACTCCTGGCTACTCCCCCCTTACTCTATCATGGGGTATCCAGGCTACCAACCTCCACCTTCTTCTCCTCAGCCAGAACCGCAAGGGACGATCCTGGCCTGGTGGAAGGATGCTAAATCCCAACTCCTGCAAGAGCTGAGACAGCCCCATCTGGTCGTGGCTGCCACCCCGACCCATAGGACAGTGACAAGGAGCCCATCTCCAGCTGACCACCGGTCGTCGGTCAGGGTCTCTGGCAGATGCCCAGCAGGGGTTTTCACTGGAGCCAAGGCCGCGGAGGTGGTACCGAACTTCACACCCCTACCGAGCAGACCGGAGTCTTTTGATTCAGATTCAGACTCCTACTCTGTTGGTCATTTGAAGCCTCATTCCCCTATTGAGCCACAACCAAAGGAGTCTCCTAAGTCTCCGTAGGAGGAAGCATCCTTTGTGGAGCTCCTCAGGTCCATCCAGCGAGCCTATGGCTGGGCGTCTCAGGAGATGGACCCCAAACAGAAGAGGCTCGCTGAACATCTCAACCTCACTAATGCGTACCCCCTCCCCATCCCACCATGGACGGGGCCTTATGAGGACTTGCAGTTGACAGTATGGCAACAACCATCATCCATTCCTGCGGTTTCCAAGAAAGCTGCCGTGCCACTGGTTCTGGTGCCCAGACTCCCCAGGCAAAGGCCCAAAAGGCAGCTGGAGGTGGCAAAGTGACCCTCCCCTCTGTGTCCTAACTCGAGGGAACCCCCTTCACCTCCTCTTGTTTTTCAGTAGAGTTCCAGGACAGACCCCTGGACAACCCCCTGGGAAGGTCTCACTTCCCGTCAGGCCACCAAGGCCTCATTCAGCAGGAAGTCCAAGATCTATTAGGAAAGTCGGCTATAGAGCTGGTTCCTCCAGGGCAGATAAGAAGGGAATATTACTCCCATTTCTTCCTAGTGCCCAAAAAGACAGGATGTCTGAGACCCATTCTAGATCTCAGCCTGCTCAGCCTCTTTGTGGAATACAAGAGGTTCCGCATGCTAACGCTCCAGGGACTTCTACCCCTGCTCCAACAGAACCAATGGCTGTATTCACTGGACATGCAGGATGCTTACCTGCGTATCCCTATCCTCCAGGCCCACCTCCATTTCCTGAGATTCTCCTTTCAGGAGATCCATTATCAGTTCAAGGCCCTCGCTTTTGGCTTCTCCTTGGCACCTCGGGTGTTTACCAAGTGCCTGGCGGTGGTAGCTGCGGCATTACGTCGCAAGGGGGATTTTTGTGTTCCCGTACCTGGACGACTGGCTGTTGTCAGCTCCGTCTCAGGAGAGTCTGATGGATTCTCTTTCCACCACCCTGGACCTCTTTTCCAGACTTGGCATCACTGTGAATTATCCCAAGTCTCAACTCTCACCCTCTCATCGCCTCCAATTCATTGGAGTGGTGCTGGACACAGTCCAGGGCAGGGCCTTTCTCCTCTGGACAGGGCGGTTACCCTGATTCAGCAGGTTGCGTTGGTGTCCAACTCTCGTTGGACCACAGCGCGATCCATCCTCCGACTGTTGGGTCTCATGTCGTCTGCCATTCCTACAGTTCCTCTGGCCAGACTGCACATGAGGGTGACCCAGTGGACCAAAGATTGGATGACATGGCCCACAAGCTGTTAGTCTCCAGCAGCTTGAAGAGGGACCTCCTCTGGTGGCAAGATCTATCCAACCTTTCTCTGGGGATCCCTTTCACTCTGTCCACTTCTATGACCCTCACGACGGATGCCTCGGGTCAAGGGTGGGGAGCCCACCTGGTAGACCATCAAACTCAGGGGAGATGGGTCTCCGCAAGATTAGCATCTGCATCTAAATGTTCTGGAGAGGAGAGCTGTACTCTACGCTCTCCAAGCTTTTCAGTCCCTCTTATTTCCGGGAACACTCCTAATCCAGACCGAGAACACGGCCACGGTCTGGTACATCAGCAAACAGGGAGGCACCCGATCGTACCCCAACTACAGGGAGGCAATGCGGGTGTGGTACTGGGCAGTCCGGCACAGCCTGTCTCTGATAGCAGTCCATGTTCCAGGAGTTCACATTGTCCTGGCGGTCAGTCTCAGCCGCACTGTCGCGCGGGCTTATGAGTGGGAACTAAAGCAGGAAATAGCGGAAGATCTTTTCTTTCATTGGGGTTGGCCAGAGATGGAACTCTTTGCCTTCCCATCCAACGCAAAACTACCCAGTTTTTGCTTAATTCAAGCTGAGGTTAAAGAAAGTGATATTTGTAAGTAATTGCAAAACTCTAACATTGTGTTGCATTGTTGTGCCCTGAACTGGCATCATGAGGATCCCCCCATCCAAGGTTTGCTTTGTATTTTTTGAGATACTCGAATATGTTTAAGTAGAATGAAACGGTTCCATGACAGTTGTGCAAGATCAGAAAATCACTGGATGAAATTGTTCTAGGTATTTACATGCTGTGTGTGTCTCTCTTTTTTTTTTCTTTTTTCAGCCTGAGCGCTTTGTTAATCTGGGAATTGAACCTCCTAAGGGAGTGCTTCTCTTCGGCCCACCAGGCACAGGTAAAACTCTCTGTGCTCGAGCTGTAGCCAACAGGACAGATGCCTGCTTCATCAGAGTTATTGGATCAGAGCTGGTTCAGAAATACGTGGGCGAGGTAATGATACACAATGGAAAATACTGAGATATGTAAAAGATGTAGATACATTTTCATGACATGGTGGTCATCTAGCATGAATCTGCTATCACGTTCTCTGTGTAATAGAAACCTGAAAAATGTTTTCCATATTTTTGGAGTCTGTTAGCGATTTTAATGGAATGAAACTGGCTGAAGTGTTCACTTATTTATTTAATACTGCAGTTTTTAACTTCCAGCCATGACTCCTTTCCATAATTTAGAGTCTGTACTGTGCCGCTTTCTTTTCAGAACATTGACATGCTTCACTCCTTTACTACTTTGCTGACCTACTGTCACCCTACACCCTTTTTTTGGGCAAGGTTATTGAGAAGGTGGTTACGCAGCAGCTTGGGGCACATCTTCAGTGCCTTTGACATCTGTGAGCCTTTCCAGTCTGGGTTTAGGGCTAGGCACAATGTGGAGACTACGATGCTCGTGGTGCATAATGACCTCTCCTCAGGATGGAGGGGAACGGTCAGTCCTAGGATCGTGGCTATGTTGTTCTATCCACACTTATTGGCATGTCCTTCCCCTTTAAATATCTTGCTGGAAGGTCTTCAAGCTGGCTCCTCCCACCCACCTGGGTGTATAATCCTCTGCTCCGCCCCATGACGCCAGATCTTCCTTTCTGCTGGAAGATTCAGGTTCCCTCCTTCTCGCTCCCGCATTTAGTAGGCCCTGGCGTTCCAAAACTCTGTTTTACTGACGATAAAGATTCTCCAAATCTCTCCTAAAGAATACAAAATTGTGACCACGATGGAGGACAAGTCCTCGCCTGGGTTCCGCCGGTGTCCTTGCGAGCAGAAGATGTGAGGAACGGACCTACATGCCACGTACATGTACTGCCTGGGTCCCGCCCATGATACTCAGGCCTGTGACCTCTGTTGCTCTTTTCATCCTAATGTCCTGGATGACCGTCTTGCTTGACTTCAGCTTGGATGTCCAGAAAAACAGCATCTGCCGGTCAAATCGAAAGATGCCCGCCGTGCGATCTCCATGGCTGCGGGGTCCATGGAACAATTGGAACAGATGAAGGCCTTCGGGGAAGAGGCAACTCACGACGCTGAGCTGTCTTCTTCGCCCTCGGTCTTTGTTCCTCTGAAACTGGGCTCATCATTTTCCGGTTCCTTCAAGGAGCTAGTCCTTTCCCTTCCCACTCTTGCGGAACGCCCTGGCTCTCATATCTCCAGATCTTGTTAAAAGGAAATCAAGGAACCGAAAGAATCTACATCTCGTCGACGTCGCTCTTGGGACAGAGAGCGATCTCGGTCTCAGGAGTCTCTTGCTTGACTTGGTCCGGTATTGCGCCTCAGCCGACCTCACGGTACCCCATCAGGTCAACCCGGCCCAAGCGCGGAGCGATTGATCCCATCAAGATTATTCTCGACCCTGTCGACTTCATGATGACCAAGGAGACCGGCAACTTCTTGTTTAGTACTCCGGTCCTCTCGGACCTTGCTGATGAGGCGACTCAGCTAGCTGGGAAGCCCCAGGCGGTGGTCGTCCCTGACCTGGAGGAGCTGAGGTTCTCTCCTTCTCCTGAACGCCCCTGTCGGCTCCCCCAACGGTCGATGTCCAGGTCTGGGACATCCTCGACCAAAAGGCTGAGGAAGTCGCAGAAGCAACATTCTAAAAAGTGCCACCGCTGCCATTCGTCCTCTTACTCCTCGGATGAGGGGAGGCTCCGACGCAACTTGCGTCGGCGCTATGAGGACATGTTGTGGCAGCAGCTAGTTCTGTCTGGGTCGAAGGAGGTCCCTTCTACCCTGGCCATTACCTGGCTGTCGCCCTCTAGGCCGTCGCCAACCACTCCGGAGTTGGTCGTCACCCCCATCTGTCCACGGAGCCAGCACTGTCACTCCCGACTCGGCCAAAGCTGATCTCTCCACCTGTCCTGGTGGAGCCGCCACTAAACAGCCACCCTCAGGGGCTCTCCCCAAGGAGTCTCTGCCTGCTTCAGGCCTCCCGCACAGGCTGTCTGTCACCCTCACTCCCGACCACCTGCGTCAAGTTCTGAGTGACCCCGGTGGCAGACCACTTTACCTGGACTCTTCGGAGTCCGAGGACTCTGAGCTGGTATCTCGTTCTCGGGACGATGATGCCATGAGTCATTCCACTGAGGAGGGGCCCACCTCCCTCATGGGCATCCTCTGCCTCATCTCCCAGTCCACGGGGATGAAGTTGGAGCCCGTTGAGAAACGGGTATAACATTTCTTAACTAACATCATCAGAAGAGGGGATTCTCTGACTGCGGCCTTCCAGTGGCAGGCTGGATTGTCGTTGGGCTCTTACAGCACCCAGCTATCCTTAATTCTTTCTGCCAGGATGGCACGCAATAGCTGTGCTGCACCCTCTGGCTCCCTTCAGGGTTCACACAGCATCCCTCAGTTGAGGGAGTGGTGATCAAGTCTGTCTTTAGGTGAGTGGGGAATTCAGGAGACACAGATAGACCACCAGACAAAGAATCCAAGAAGTTGGATTTCTCCGCCTGAAAGGTCTATGCTGCCTTGTCGTTCGGTCTCAGTCAGGCAAACTCGGCTCTTATCATGGCACATTTCTGTTATGCCCTGTTGAGCTTCTTAGAGGAAGTGTTCCCTCACCTCCCCGCAGACCTTCAGACCATGGTCAAGCAGGTCCGGGACCAGAGTCAGGCTGTTGCTAGGCAGCAACTCCAAACTTCCTTGGACATCTGGGATTCCTGTGCCCGTTCAGTAGCACCTGCGGTCGCCATGCGCTGCAGGGTTTGGTTGTGGGTCTCAACTTTCACAGCCGACACCCTGCACAAGTTGGCAGATGTCCCATTCCTGGGTACCAAATTGTTTGGTCCAGGGGTGGACGGTCACTTTGAACATATCGAGAAGGTCAGTACCACATTGGACTCCGCTACGTATGCCCAAAAAGAATCCCAGGGTTCCAAAAAGCAGACGAAGCCCTTTCGGCCTTTTGCCCCTACGGTCAAGCAGCCCCAGTTTCAATCTGGGCAACAGCAGCAGGTCCAGTCTTGACGCCCTTGGCCCAAATCAGGAGCTCTGTCAGCACGCAAATAAGGAAGGAAGGGTCCAAGCGGTTCTGCTACCGGACCCTCATCTTCCAGGCCTGCTCAGTGACAGGATGGGGGGTGACCAGCCTCATACCTGTCACACCTACTGTGTGTCCTCCTGTGGGGGTCCGGCTCCGTCACTTCCTTTCCGCGTGGTCCGCTGTTACCACAGACAGGTGGGTGTTGGAAGTGGCCGGTCAGGGACTGCCTCTGGATTTCGAGCAGTACCTGCCAAACCGAGCCCGCACCCCACGTGAGGAAAGGGTATCGGTACACACTCGGTCGGCTCTTCGAGACGACATTGCCCAACTCCTCCTCAGGGACGTAGTGGATCGAGTCACAGATTCCACAGTCAACCCAAGGTTCTTTTCCAGGTACTTCTGGTCTTAAAATGGACGGAGGTCTGGCTCCCCCACTCTGGATCTGCATGACCTGAATCAGTATCTTAGGCCGCACACCTTTCGGATGGTAACTGTGTCCCAGATCATACCATCTCTCGAGCAGAACATGTGGTTATGCTCCCTGGATCTTCAGGACACATTCTTCCACGTCTCGATCCGCCCGTCACACTGAAGGTTCCTCCGCTTCTGAGCGGAGGGAAAACTCTACGAGTTCTAAGCCATGCCATTCTGCCTGTCATCAGCCCCCCTGGGTCTTCACCAAATGCATTGCTGTGGTGGCAGCCCATCTTCGGCATCGAGGGGTAAGGGTGTACCCTTATCTCGACGATTGGCTCATAGTGGGTCACTCCAGGTTGGAGATGGAGAGGTTCAGGGATCTGGTCTCCAGACCTGTCTCGAACTTGGCCTCCTAATCAACAGAGCCGAGTCGTAACTCGTGCTATTGCAGGTGATCTGCTTCATCGGGGCAGAGTGTGACTCTTGCCGAGCCAGAACCCGGCTCCCAGAAGACAGGGCGGAGGGTATCTCCTCCTTTGCTCAATCATTTCTGGTTGGGCAATTGCACCCTGCCCGGGACTTCTGTGTCACATGGCAGCCTGCACCACTGTGGTCCGTTGGGCCTGGTGGCATATGCACCCAATTCAGTGGAGCTTGGCCAGCCAGTGGTCCCAGCGTCTGGGTCATTTCGACCAGCTGGTCACAGTAACTCAGAAACTTTGGGGCGCTTTCCAATGGTGGACTGTCCCAGAACATCTGCAGGGAGGGATCCCATTTGTCTGCCCCAAAGCCAACAGTCATCCTTAGGACCGATGCCTCTCTCACAGTCTGGGGAGCCCACGTGGTGAGCCACAGGTTCCCCAGGCTCTGGAACCCTGAAGAATCCCAATGTCACATCATCCTGCTGGAGCTCCGAGCAGTACGGCTGGCGCTGACTGCATTAGCTCTGTTTCTTTAGGGTCAAGTGGTCCAGGTCCAGACGGACAACACCACAACCATGCACCACCCCAGCAAGCAGGGCGGCATGCACTCCTGGCCTCTGTGCAAGGAAGCGCTTCGCATCTGGACACTCTTGATCCATCTGAACAGAGATCTCCCAGCCATCCATGTGGCAGCAGCCTCGAATCAACTGGCGGACGCCCTCAGCCATTAGGGCAAGGCGTCCCACAAGTGGTCTCTTCATCCGGAGGTAGTCCACAGTCTGTTCCCCGAGTGGGGCTCCCCTCAGGTGGACCTGTTCGCCTCCAGGGAGAACACAGAGCTGAGGCTGTTTCATGCCCACCCCCATCAGCAGGGCTCGCTGCAGGGCGATGCCTTCTCAAGGCCATGCACCCTAGGCCTCTTCTATGCCTTCCCTCCATTTTCCTTGATCCACAAAGGGCTTCTCAAGGTGAGGAGGGACAAGGCGAAAGGTGATCCTGGTAGTCCCAGATTGGCCACGCCAGTTCTGATATCCAAATCTCCTCAGCCTCAGCACCAGGTTCCTGAGGTGTCTCCCGGCACACCCAGGCCTGATATCAGTCAATCAAGGGTAGGTATTCCATCCAGACCTTCAATCCCTGCACCTAACGCCTGGTACCTGCGCGGCTAGAGTTCCAGGCTTTGGGTCTTTCCAACTACGTACTCAGCATGGTTGAGGCATCCAGAAAAGAGTCGACCAGGAGGTACTATGCCTTCAAATGGAAAAGGTTTTCCATCTGGTGTCAGGGCTAGGACTTAGACCCTAATTCCTGTCCTGTGGCCAGTATCCTCGATTACCTTTGGTCCCTCTCCAAAAGAGGTTTCTGGACGACCACCCTTAAGGTGCACCTGGCAGCCATCTCCACTTACCGGGTGCTGGGGTCAGTGGACTGTGGCACAGGAGACAGTGGTCTGGCACTTTTCCAAGGGCCTCGATCACATATCTCCTCCAGTGAGTGAACCTCCACCTCTGTGGAATCTACTGCTGGTACAGGCAAAGCTCATGGGCAAGCCATTGGAACTGATGCACATGTGATATGTCACATCTGTCATGGAAGACCACGTTCCTGGTAGCTATCACATCAGCCAGAAGGACTGGGAAGCTCAAGTCACTCTCGGTGGAGTCTCCTTATTTGGTCTTTCATAGGGACAGGGTTGTCCTGTGCCCCAACCCGAAGTTCCTTCCAAAGTTTGTGTCGGAGTTTCACCCTAACCAGGTGTTAACTCTGCTGGTGTTCTATCGGAATTACACCTCACAAGCCGAGGACATGCTCCATACTCTGGACCTGAGACGAGCGCTCTGTTATTATAAGGAGCGGATGGCTGAAGTTTGGGGAGAGGTTTGCCAACTGTTTGCCACCTACGCTGAAGCCACACCTTGCAGACCTGCACCGAAGCAGACGATTGGCAGATGGATTACATCATGCAATGATCTCTCCCATAGGTTGGTCGGTAGGGAGCCTACCGTATGGCTAAGGGCTCATTCCACCCGCAACACCACTACATTGGTGGCTGCTTCTAGGGACGTCCCTATCCAGGATATCTGCAGGGCTGCTACCTGGAAGTCGGCAAACACCTTCATTACCACATCAACCTTGAGTCATGCTGGGATGATGGTTTTGGAGCCTCAGTTCTCCAGTCTTTATTTCCCAAGTAGGGGGTGTGCGCCTAGCCTCCCTCCTCCCGGAGAACTGGTAGGAGTCTACCAATAAGTGTGGATAAAACAACATATCCACAATCCTAGAAAAACATGTTACTCGGCTGTATCAGTAGATCTTACTTCGAGAGGGCTCTTGCAGTAGGTAATTACATATAGGACTGAAGCCAGCAGGTGTCTGGACCCCACGGAAAAATTTCTAGCTAGCAGTCTCTGGCGGGGGACCACCCCCACGTCAGGTGACCGGCGTCATCGACGTCAGTATAAAGGCGGTCCCCATGCCTGCCTTCCAGTTCTTTCCGCGTTAGCTTCTTGGCGACTTGTGGTTAAGTTCACTCTGCTTCCGTCAGTCTGTCGATCGGTTTTATTATCGTTTTACTTGATTTTCTCAAAAATCCTTTCATTATCTGCCGTGTATCCGTCCCCTACTCCATCCGATTAGCATAATAATAAAGTGCGATTCATCGTGTAGCTCCCGCATAGACGGACACTCAGTGCCTCTTCTGTCTAGGCCCGGATCACCCCGTTGAGAAGTGCTAGCACTGCCAGCAATTTAACGCCGCCACCCGCAAATGGAGGCAGCAGTCCCTGGAGGCCCATATCTTGAAGATGTCCTCCATGGAGTAGGAGCTGAAGAAGCTTCGGCAGGCCTTAACTTCCCCTGAGGGTCACCGTAAAAAGTAGGAGAAGCACCAGGACCGGGACTCCTCTTTCACGGCCACCGCGACTCCGGCTGTAGTCACCATGATGAAGGTAATGTGTCCCTCCCCCCCTGGGGGACCGCTCTTCGACAGCCATCTTGGAGGCTTCTAAGGCAGCGGCGTCTCTCCCATCGGGCTCGCGCTCGGGCCCATCGTGAGCCTCCGGGTCAAAGGAGGCAGCCTCTCCCAGGAAGACCGCCACCGTGGCTCCGGTAAGCCAGATGTCGGTGCCACCGACGCCCACACGAACATGGCCGCTAAGACGCCCGACCCTCCGGGGCAGCGCAATGCCTTGAAAACGCCCGCCAAGACTGCTCCTCCCTTGCGGCGTTCGGGCGTCTGTTCCGATAAGTTGGACGCCGGCTCCTCCGACGCCCGCCTGGATCCCGCTGGAAAGGTAGACGTCAGCTCCTCTGACGGACGCACAGTGTTAGAGCAGACGCCTGACCAGTCTGTTGTCCTCAGCTCGCTGCAGCGCTCGTCATTTTGACCGAGGCTCTCATCCCTGTTGGACCCGGAATTTGGTCCCTCCTTCCCTGGGCGACACAGAGGACGCAGGTATGCTCCCATCAGGTCTCCCTCCCACTGGGTTGGACGATCTGATGTCGGACCCTCTGACGCCGGCTCAGACGCCGACCTATCCGATGCTGGGCGACATTCCCTTACCGGACGCTGTCCCAACGCCCACCGGGCCTCTTGTACCTGGCCCGCCAGCTGGGCCTCTCCCAGGGCCGTCTGTTCTGTCAGAGCCCCTGGTGCCCGGGTACCCGACCCCATCTTACCCAGAATCGCAGTATCCTTGCGCCGCAGTACCCGATGCCGGCCTACAGGACACCACAGTACCCGGTGCCTCAGTACCCGACGCCGGGCTACGGATACTCTTCTTACAGATACCCACAATATCTGTATCCCTCTCTTCCTCCACCACCTCCCCAGCTGCCGGTGGACCTGAAGGAGACTCTGGCTTCCTGGTGGGCTGAGGACAAGGCTCGGCTTACCAGGGAGGTCGAGAGCCGTTGACCGACTCCAGACCCAGTTCCGGACTCCCGTCGTCGCAGACGAAAGACTCCCTCCCCCGTACCCAACACCAGAGGTGAGCCCTCAGGTGCCAGGACCGGGGAGGACAGGCTTCCCCGAGGGTTGCCCAAGGGGTCCGTTCCTCTTCCGCGTCTGGAGGGGTCTTCATCTTCCTCTGCGGAGACCTCGGAATCCGATTCTGATGGGTGCTCCAATCCAGATGACGAGCCACGCACTTGAGAATGTCCCAGGCCAAGGACTCCTCCGAAGTCGCCTTCGGAAGATCCTTCTTTTCTGGAGTTGCTGAGAAAGATCCAGGCGGTCCACCAGGGGCAATCTCTGGAGCCAGACCCACAGCGGAAGAAACTCGCTGCTCATTTGGATCTGCCTGAAACTGTTCCGACATTGATTCCACCCTGGATCGAGCCTCATCCGGACCTTGTTTCTACTATTTGGAAACAACCGATGGCATTAGCCCCCCTTCTGAGGAAGGCGGATAGGCTATACCAGGCTCTGGAGGGTGTGGATTCTTTGAATACACACCCCAAAGCAGACTCGCTCGTGATTAACGCTGCTCATGGCCATACGGCGAATCCTAAACATCTCGGGTCATCTCCATCTGACAAGGAATCTCGCCTCCTGGACCAGTACGGGAAGAAGGTGTACGCTTCTTCCACTCTGGGGATAAGGGCCCTGAATTATGTCGCACATATGGGGGATTACCAGAAGGCGATCCTGAGTGAGGTGGAAGCCAAGTTAGACTCCCTTCCTGAGTCTCAGACTAGGCAGGAAGCGGCTGATCTAGTCCATTCTGCTCGTTCGGCTAGTCAGCACATGCTTTGTGCCATATACGATGCAGTGGACGCTGCTGGTTGGAGCTCGGCTTTCGCTGTAGGTCTGCGGCATCACGCCTGGCTCCGGGTGTCAGGTTTGGTCCCTGAAGTGCAGTCTGCTATCCAGGATGCGCTCTTCAGCGGTTCGGTGCTGTTCAGTGGGGATGTCAAGGACATCATCACCGATCTGCAAGAGAAGGGCACTGCACTAAAGTCTGTTGACTCTGTACAGGCCCCCTCAGGGACAGTGTCACCCTTTTCGCAGATGTTCTCAGCCCAAAGCGAAACCTCAGGGCAAGCGGGCCAACAAACGTCGGGGCCCCTCCGGCTGCCAGTCCCCCCCACCCCACCCAAAAAAGTGGCGGGAGCTTCAGGCGCGCCGCTGCCCCACCTCCTGACTCCCGTCCCACAGCCTCTGGACCTTCCAGAGGAACCAGTAGGAAGGAGGATCTCCTTCCATCTACTGGGTTGGGAGAGGATCACTTCAGATGCTTGGGTGCTCCAACTGATAGCAGCAGGACACTCAATCGAGTTTCTTCAGAAAGCCCCCCCCCCCCGGTCGTCTTACTCCCTGGAACATCTTCCTCTGGTTCGGGAAGAAATATCCTCCCTTCTTCTGAAGGTGGCGATAGAGCCTGTCGCAACCCACCTTCGGGGGACAGGTTATTATTCCATTTCTTCCTGGTTCCAAAGAAATCGGGAGACGTGAGGCCTATTTTAGACCTTAGCTCCCTGAACTTGTTTGTGGAGTATACACGGTTCAGAATGCTCTCCCTGCAGAGCCTTCTGCACTTACTTTGGCAGGGACAGTGGCTGTGCGCACTGGACATGCAGGATGCCTACCTGCGTATCCCTATTCGCCCTTCCCACTGCAAATTCCTTCAGTTTTCATTTCGGGGACCACTACCAGTTCAAGGCCCTTCCATTTGGTCTTTCCTTGGTGCCCCGAGTGTTCACCAAATGTCTTTCTGTGGTAGCGGCTCACCTGCATACCCAGGGAGTGCAGGTATTCCCGTACCTGGATGACTGGCTCCTGGCGGCCCCATCCAGGGAGGAGCTCCTGCGCTCCCTTTCCCTTACCTTGCAGGTCGTTACCAGCCTGGGTATTACCATCAACCAGGCCAAGTCCCATTTGGTTCCCTCCCAGAGACACCAGTTCATCGGGATGATCCTGGACACGACCACCGGCATGGCATTCCTGCCGCTGGACAGGGTGACCGCCCTCCAGGCTCATGCAAGCCTGCTGTTCAGTTGCAGGTGGGTCAGCGCCAGGTCAGTCCTTCGCCTCCTTGGGCTCATGGCGGCTGCTATTCCGACAGTCCCTCGTGCTCGGCTCCACATGAGGATCTCTCAGTAGATGCTTCAGTCTCAGTGGGATTAGTTGGTGGACATCCTAGACTAAGAAGTCCTGGTCTCCAACCCTATGGTTTGGGACTTAGAATGGTGGATGGTTCAGGAGAACTTTTGCCAGGGAGTTCCCTTCTGCCTCAGACCTCCCTCCCAAACATTGACAACAGACGCCTCGGGGGAGGGTTGGGGAGCCCACCTAGGGTCTCACAGGACTCAGGGCTCCTAGTCCAGGCTTGAACAGACTCTTCATATGAACATGCTCAAGCCTAGGGCCATGCTGTATGCTCTACAAGCTCTAAATCTGTATGTGCTTCCCGGTCATCTGGCTGTCCAGATGGACAACGTGTGTAGTCTGGTACATCAACAAACATGGATGAATGCGTTCCTACCCTCTTTGCAGGGAGGCAATGAGAGTTTTGGATTGGGCAGTGCAACATAACCTTCACCTCACGGCGGTTCACGTTCCGGGAGTTGAAAACACGCTGGCAGACCACCTCAGTCAGTCATCAGAACAGGCTCACAAGTGGGAACTGGATCGGGGGTAGTAGACGATATCTTCCTGTGCTGGGGGACACCTCAGGTAGACCTGTTTGTGCCTTCTCACAGTGCAAAACTTCACACCTTCTGCTCGCTCGCTCCAGGGTGAGGTATTTTTTTGGAGGGACGCTGTGTCTGTAGATTGGAAGGACAGATTCATCTATGCCCCCCCCCCGATTCCCTTGATTCCGAGGGTCTTACACAAACTCAGCTCAGAAGGAGCTCGCATGATCCTAATCGCTCGTTTCTGGCCCAGGCAAGTTTGGTTCTCTTTTCTGCAACAGTATTCAGAGGAACTTCCTCTTCCTCTGTCGTAACTTTTGCTGACCCAGGATCAGGGGACCCTGGTTCATCCAGGTCTCAAATCCCTTCACTTGCATGCATGACTCCTGCAGATGTAGCTCAAGCCTGATCTGGGGTCTCCCTGCTTGTGGCTGAGATTCTGGTGGAGGCTAGAAAGCCTTCCACTAGATCTGCCTACGCCATGAAATGGAAGCGGTTCTCTATTTGGGCCTCTTCCAAGGATTTCGAGCCATTCTCGTGCCCTGTCGGGAGAATTTTGGACTACATGCGCTATCTTTTTGATCTGGATCTCAGTCATTCCTCTCTGAAAATTCACATGGCGGCCATTTCTGCTTATCATGTTCCTTTTGGGGACAGAACTTTCACGCAGTTGGAAGTCTGTAAGACTTTTCTTAAGGGGGTTCTCCACTTGAGACCCCCTATTCGCGTTCCTGCCCCTGCTTGGGATCTGAATTTCATTATTGAGAAGCTTACCCTTCCTCCTTTTGAACTGGCAACCTCAGCAGACCTGAAGTTCCTATCCTGGAAGAGATTTTTCCTAGTGGCCATTACTTCAGCTCGACGTATTTCCAAGCTTCAGGCCTTGATGTACAAAATCCCTTATTTGATTTTTCACAAGGAACGTGTGGCTCTGCGTACCAACCCTAAGTTTCTCCCTAAGGTGGTAGCGGAATCTATGCTGAATCAATCCATTGAGCTACCTGCTTTCTTTACACAACACTCCAATCAAGGGGAATACCTCTTGCATACTTTGGATGTTCATAGAATTCTGAGATACTACACCACCAGAACGAAGGATCTCAGAAAGTCTGATCAGCTTTTTGTCCCTTTTGCTCACAAAAGAGAAGGCAATGCAGTTACCAAGCAATGCCTATCTAAATGGTTGGCTTACTGTATCACTTTCTGTTACGACAAGTATCACAAGACCCTGCCGGGTCAAGTTAGAGGCCACTCCACTGGGGGTGTCAGCAGCTTGTTCTAAGAATGTATCTGCAGCTGACATTTGCGCAGCCGCAACTTGGACTTCTGTCCATACCTTTACAAAACACTGCAGTCTGGACATTGCCTCTCGCCGTAGAGCAGGCTTCGGGTTGGCTGTTCTGCAAGGTCTCCTTTCTTTTTTTTCGTCAAAATAATTTTTATTGAGACATGAGGAAAACTGATAGCATAATAAATTACATCCATCAGAATCACATCGGTCCACATCGACTAGATTATACAGATGGTACAGACAAAAGCTTTGTCACTATATATTATTAGCAGAATTGGGCCCTGAGTAATGACTACCATAATAATGACATACCACAGCTACAAAAGCTTCCAGCATCCTAGTTTGGAAAAATGTCTGCCTCAACAGCTGTCAGTAGAGCACCCCATATTTGCAAAAACTTCTCTAATTGACCCAGAGCAGTGAACTGTGCTTTCTCTATCAACATACATTGTTTCAGATTGTTAACCCACTGCTGTATGCTAGGGGTAGTTTGTGACAACCAATTCTGTGCAATTGTCTTACGTGCATTCACCAAAGCTAAAGACCATAAAATTTCATGTTTGCCTTGCTCGGATGATCTGGATCCGCCCCCAGTAAAAATTCTATTGCAGAGTGAGGTGGGGTGACACCCAAAACCTTGGACATTATGTTGTGCATTCCCTTCCAAAAGGGCATAATTTTAGGACACAATAAGGCCATATGTATAAAGTCTGCCTTTCCAGCCTGACATTTAGGACATAAGTCAGATCTGGAGGGGCTCATCTTATTAAGCTGCACAGGGGTATAATATGCCTGGTGTAAAAAGAATTGCACCTGTCGGAGCTTATTGCTCCTAGAACAGGTAGCCAAATACTTGGATGCACGCTGCCAAGTGAGTTCATTAAACTCAATGCCCAGATCCACCTCCCACTTCCCTATAATTTTATTCAAAGGCTCTGTATCATACCCTCTAAGGCATTGATAATAGACCATTAGTGGTCTAGATCCAGGCTGAGGAACAAATAATTCCTCTTCCAAAGGTGAGAGAGGTGCCCACCCAAACCTAGGACTAAGGGCAGCTCCCAGAATGTTTCTTAAGCGATAGTAAATGAAAAAGTCTCCCCCCTGTATATTCCACGTATCTTTAAGGTAGGCAGTCGGCACTATGCGACCACCCACATAAAGCTGGTGAACCCAGCGTAGCCTCTTAAGAGCCCAG